>JASFXZ010000011.1:13410268-14139608 GCA_032209605.1 Mactromeris polynyma
ATATAGACTGACCGGAACAGTACACGACCGGTACCAGTACGCGGACACTTCCATATTTAGCGTTTTATAAAAGATTTAAACTTTATTGTTTGACTCTCAATTATTCGCACGGACTCAGGTGTCGAACCCGTATATGTACTCTTCCATGTTTTTAACTGACACGCAGACAACTCGGATTTAGATTTTTTTACGTTGAAGTTAATCAAAGCGAAAAAGTACGCCGATGTTGGGCTCGAACCCTGACTCCCTAAACACTAGTGCGGCGCTCTACCGACTGAGCTAATCGAGCGGCCGTCTTACCCCACACCACTACTGTCCCCCCCCCTTCTGGTATTTGAAGCTCAACCACCATGGGCCATCATACACTGCTGCCACCATTGAAGTAAATCGAGGGAAAAAATTGCGCCAAATGTGCGACTGGAACCCACAACTCCCTAAACACTAGTACGGTGCTCTACTAACTGAGTTAGCCAGGCAGCCGTCTAACCCTGTACCACTACAACGTAAACGAACATTGTTGTTGCAGCCAACGGGTATTTAATAATTAAAATTAAGATGTGAAATAAATTCAAGAGGTTTCACCCTTTCTAACAGGAGCAGTTCTGGGTGTTAACTCAGTAAAACAGTGAAAGTAAATTGTGCAAAAGAAGTTGTTGAAAATTCCCAATTTGACGACGTTTCCCAATTCAACCAGACTCGGACCCATTCCATAGACTAAAAAGGAAATCGCTGCTATTTAAACCAATTAAAGGGAATTTAATTAAACCTTCATTTTTTTCAGGTTTTAAAATCTTGAAATAAAATCATCGAAGGAATTTCCCAGATTGACTGTATTTGTCAGGTTGTATTCTTACATAGCTTGCATTCATGAAAAAATGTCCTAGTCACCTGACGCCTATAAAGCAATTGAACATTCAATATCCTATCATTCACAATGAATTATGGTGTTGGAAATTGGTTCCAAAATCATGATCGATCATCGGTTTGGAAAAACCAGTCCGTCATCGAATATTAATTGGTTGTCACTGCTCGGCAAATACATATGTTATTTCAACTTATTCAGTAACTTAAGGTCCCTCAACCCTGTTTGTATTTGTAAACTCAACTTGTGTTATAGTATTGCTACAACTTGCTTGTTTTTATTTAATATATATGATACACAGTAAAACCTCAATTGAAGACCACCTCAAAATTAAGAACACAATTTTCAAGTCATTTTCACTGTTTTGCTCTTTATTCAACCTTAATATTAAGACAACCTCAATATTAAGACCAGTTTTCAAGGGTTCCAAGGGTGGTTTAATTATTGAGGTTTTACTGTATATTGAAAGTACTTTGCTAATTTATACTTTACACCTGAAAAAGTTGTATGCTTACGTAACAAGTGACAAAATGGAATGAAAGTAGTGGAACTTAACAGAAAGAATACTACAGAAATAAAGGAAATTTAATTGATCATGTTAAATTCTGATTTATTAATTACTTTCAATGGTCAAACTGACCAATCATCGACCAACTAGACTATTCGGTACAACACTAATGAATTGTTCCTTACAATGTGATGGTATTATGTTATTTGCAGACATGACGGGTGATGAAGAAATTTGGTGTGAGGTTAGCGATGATGAGATGTACAATCCTGGGAAAGAAAAGAAAGGAACTTGGGAACCTAAAGCTGAAGATATTTTACGTCTTTTTGATGAGCTTAAAACAAAAAAGGCAAGATAATTGTCATATTTTTCTGAAATATGCAATTGAGTTTGCACTACCTTATTTTATACCCATCAGTATATTTTAATGGACATATCAGTCACCAAGCAGCAGTAACAGGATTGACAGGACTGTTGAATTTAGTGACTGTAAATGGTTATCATGTTACAGTAAAACCCCACTTAAAGACCACCTCAAAAATAAGACCACCTCAAAATTTAGAACACAATTTTCAAGTCCATTTTCACTGTTTTGCTCTTTATTCAACTTACTATTAAGACCACCTCAATATTAAAACCAGTTTTCAGGGGTCCCAAGGGTGGTCTTATTATTGAGGTTTTACTGTACTCAAGAACTGTGAAGTTAAAGTCCTTGCAGAACAAGAAGATAAGGGCCCAGTATGTACACAATTTCTTTAAAAAAGGTACCTAACATTTTTTGGGAAATATTGTACTAAAAATAAAATGTTATCATAATTCATTTCTGTCAGGTGCTAGATCTACATTGGAAATGTCCGGGTCGACGAGCACCTGACTCGGAGGATAGTAAAGTGGAAGAATCGTCTAAAGAGGAACTACTTACAACTCCTGTGAAAAAAGAAGAAAAAAAGTATGATTGTATATTGTGTTGATTGATTTATTATGTTTTAGTTAATGAATCCTTAATCTTTTGAGTTTGTTACTTATGACTTAGATGAATGAACATGCTTTGATTTATGCAAATTGATAAACATGAACCAATATACTATATGGTTTCTTTGAAAATGACTGTTATTGAGGCACTTTATCGTCTCATTGCTATCATCGTCAACCAGATGGTCAACTCGAAGTACCGCTATATTCATTGTCTTAAGAAAATAGTGCATGTAAAGTCCTCTCATTTTATTATAGATTTGCCAGGGATATGTCAATTGTGGAAAGGAGGGTGTCTTGATATAAACGGCTTTTCTGTTTTTTGTGCGTACTTAATAGCGAATGAGTATACTCGAATAGTCGCATATTAATTTCTAATATAATAGTATGGAAAACGTGCAGTCTTGCCTTGGAAGCGCCTCTCAGGACCTTCAGTCCTTTGATGTTTCTTTGGTATTTCTGTTACAGATTTGGTCATTTCCTCTTCCTTAATATACTGTTTTGTCTGCCAATATTTACTAGTATGTGTAATAGACTTAAAATGTAACATCTTTGTTGCCATCGCACAATTCACCCATGCACATTGCAAATGTGAAACCAAAATTGCATTTCAAAAGATGTGGTTCTAATGCTACAAGAATCCTATTCCTTTAGTTTGGTTACTCAGAATCAAACTGATGAGTAAGATTTCTTTTTACGGACAAGGTTCGCACAGGTCTTGAAAAGTTCTTCAATTTGATGTCTACTCCTTGAAAACTACTTGAATTTGTAAAGCCAATAACTTCTTGAAAAGTAATTGAATTTGCTGCAAATAGAAAAAGGACAAAAAATAACAAACATACCAACAATGAATGCTAAAAAAATGACAGGGCTATTTTTGACAGGGCCTATCGCTGAGTAGGCGATAGTATGGTAATACAGTAGGGTACGGAAATCGACAGGTTTAATGCCCGATAAAAGAAATTCTCATGCTGTGTAATTTTATTCATACTGCAGTGATGGTCATCTCGGGGCGATAAACTTGAAAAATACACTTGATCCCTTCTCCTTTATAACATTTTTAGTCCTTGAAAATGAGGGAAAAGATCTTGAAAACTCCCTACTTTTGGGGAAGTACTGTATGAATGATGATGGAAAATATTCCTAAATTGTCATTTTTTTATTTGAAACCAGGAAGTGATAATACCCTATGTAGTGATTATAACTATTGTCTTTTTGGTCAATTCCATTTAGTTTTGTAGGCTATAGTGATTATGTGCTTTTAATCTGTGCAACTTTAACTCTTTCGGCGCCAAATTCCTGGTATAACAGACTTCTCAGCGCCAGATTATTTTTCAGGAATTGTCCAAATTCCAGTGGAATTGGTCAAATTGGTGTTATTCAATAAATAATGTAGATATCATCATGAAACTTTCAACATGTATTGAAAATATAATCCTGCATCTCAGAAACAATTTATCATCTGCCTACTGCACCTGGTGACCTTGACCTTGACCTTGAAATATGACCTTGACCCCAAAATTTGTCATTTTTTAGATTTTGAGTTATAATAAACTTTAAAATACATAAATAATGATTCTTTTTCATGGTTTTTTAATGTTTATTCTTTTAAGAATTCATTCATGTGAAAACATATTAAAAAATATGAATAATAATACATTTGATCATAGAATAACATAATCAAAATTACGCATTTTTTCCAAAAATGTCAGTATTTACAATAAAAATTTACCAGTTATCAAAATGAAGTAATATTGTTAAAAATCACTATACATCAGTTGTGTCCCTTTAGTGTGATAACAGATGTGTCTTTTAAAGCAGGAAATGCATCATTTCATTGATAAAATAAAATACTTATTCATTGAACATGTCAAACTATGAACAAAAAACAGCGAATAATTGTATATCATTCAACAAAAACAATAGTATTGTCTCTATCAATCAAACATGTCAATATAACACACCAAGCACAGTCATGATATAAGACTTTCACAAACATGAGCTGTACATGTCACACATGTGTTGACCTATCAACCTTTAGATCCTGTTAATAAATTCACAGTTTATAAATTAATGTAGCGGCGGAGGCGCGATAGTCTTTGTAGGTATGGTAGATTCTAAAACAGTCCACTGGGCACATTGCTTTATCACATTCCACACAATAGTTTCTAGTTTGTACCCTTTTCCAACCGGGGATTTTCCTGTCACTGCATACAGTACATTCCGGTCTGAAGTTATTATCCTCATAACGCGCGGAAAAATGGCGACCTGTAAGTCGATCGGGTTTTTCTGAGGAAAATGGTCGTCCTTTCTTACTTGCTCTCAGCGGAAACCCTTCCAAAAGTCCGTCAATTACCCTTTCCCTGAACAATCGTGTAGCAATTGGCTTCTGATTTCCCTGGATGGACTTGAGGTACACTATGTATCCATTAACTAATGCTATCTCCTTTACCCTGTGGTAAATTGTCATGTACCATTTCGAACTTTTATGGGGATACGAGTATGACCCAAGTTTCTGATCAAGGACATCAACCCCATTCATATTCATGTTGTAATGTTCTGACATCACCGGTTTTTCAATTGTTCTGAATCCTGTATCGCTCTTCCGATCTCTCACACGTTTTACGAATGTATTGTCATTGTGAATGCTACTTAAAAAATGCACCCGCTTAGTGTCCATCATAGCACATGTTAGTAAGTTCTCACATCTCATAAAGACTGGGTCTTCACCTTTTGCTATCGCAAAGTTGTTCGGTTGGATTGTTGTCGGCATGAATTTTCTTCTCGGGTTGACTGTGCCACAAGCACCTATACCTCTGTCCTTCAGAGCACTGAACAATTTAGGTGATGAATAATAATTGTCCATGTATATAATGTAGCCTTTATTATCGTACCCGCGGACCATTTCCAGCGCAACCTGCTCTGTCATCGATAAAGGGGAATTCTGATCAAGTTGGAAAGTTGATTTTCCAGTGTAAATAACAAATCTTAACCCATATCCAGTATCACTGTCACATAAAGCGAATGCTTTGATTCCCCATTTTGTGGGTTTTGCTGGAAGATACTGCCGGAAGAAGATACGGCCCTTGAACTTTATCATTGACTCGTCAATTGAAAGGGATTTTCCTGGACTGAACACTTGTGGATAAAGCGGATCCACAATATCAAGTACGGTTCTAACTTTATATAACGGGTCATATCCTGGTTCGTTTCTACCCGCCCGTTCAGCATTATCATTGAAGTGTAAGAAAGCACACAAAAGTTCATATCGATTCCTAGACATCACATCAGAAAACGAATTCTTTGTCAGCCAAAATGTTCCCCAGTAGTCCTCCAACTCGGGCTTATTATTCAGTCCCATCGCAATTTGCAGAGCAACAAATGCCTTCATTTCTGCCACTGAAGTTGGTACCCAGCTTTTATAACGAGAATACTGTGGTAATTCACCTAAACTGTTTATATGTTGCTCGGCGTACAAGTTTGTGTGAGTAACTATAGTCTCAAACAAGTTTCTTGGAAAGAATAGATAGAAGTAATCAACTGGGTTGAAATCATCTGTGTTAACAAGAACACCTCTTCTCTGTGCAGGTTCTGGCAGCCAGTCGGTATCAAAATCATCAAGAGGATTCATAAACTCCCAGTCATAACAATTAGGTCCTTGTATATTTGGTATTGGCGAATTGACTGATCTTACGCTTGTGTCAGATGCATTTCCATTTGCTGTTGGACGACCCCTGCCTCGCCGACCACCTCTTCCATTAGTAGATGGAACTCTACATCCTCGGCCTCGCCCCCTGGAACCTGTACGGATACGACCTCTTCCTCTGCTCACTGTACGGCGACCCCTTTGAATTTGGTTGGTATTATTTGAACCCGGCCGAACGTCATCGTCACTACTGGACTGTGCTGATGAATCTTGACTAGATTCCTGTAAATAGACAAAATATTTCAATAAATAAGTGATCTTTACATCACAATACATGTATATGATCATTGCCAGTGTGCTACCAAGCTAAAACTAAAAACAAAACACTTCTGTTTGATGCATAGAAACCGCGGCCTCTTCACAACATAATCACGTCACCCTACAAAATTAGGCATGAACTGGAACCATTATAATTTATTTTTGTGTGGACATGCATCAATGACAGTCCTCAAACTTCAATAATAATAGTAATACTGACCATTTCCTGTCATATCAACAGCCAATTACAGCTGTTACCATATTTATAGTCGAATCATTAGTAACCAGGTAAAAAACAGGTGAGAAATAGTATACAGGTGAGATAAACACGCAATAAAAACATATTTTTGAACACCGAAATTCGATTTTCGAATTCTAAGTTAGCAAATACAAAATGAAAGGAAATATTTACCTCATCGCTCATTTCAAACTCAGATCCCGAGTCAGAATCGTTAATTATACGGTCAAGGGCTTCAGCCGCATTGAGACGGTTCATTCCTCGATTCATCCCGGAATACACGTGCGACAAAAGTCACGAAATTGCTTAAATTTGGTGTTATAATTCAATTTTTTTCTTTACTTCCGCGTTTTGAATATCGCTTTACCGTAATACGGCATAAAAACGATTCATTTCCGGTTTAAAAGTCGTAAAACAATGTTTATACCACGGCTACCAACGAAGTCGCTCTGCGGCGACATCGGCGGTGAGCCATTAGTCGCTCTGCGGCGACATCGGCGCCGAAAGAGTTAATCATTGTTTGCTGTAATAATCATTATTTAAATGTATTTTTACAATCATTGTTAATGTTATAAACTGTGCATTTCAGACCTGTTGTACCAAATGAGTTTGATTTTGATGATGATGAGCCAAGTAGATCAAAAGCTGTGATTACACCGCGTAGAACCCCAGGTAAGATAAGTCATGTCTTAGTTTTATGTAGCATTCTCATGGTGTTAAGCACTCTAATTTTAGTTCCTAAATCTTGTATTTGTCACAAAAAATTATTTCTTAGCAGTGGTTCCACTAGATGCTGTATCTCAAGGGTCAATAATATAATTGTTATTAGATTTTACCATTTTATAGCCAAAATACCTATATTTTAGAGAAAAATTGACCCTTCAGCCAGAATCCTCTGATGTCTCAATGGTCAAATGGAACCCCTGCTTAGGTAGAATACAGGCTTTGTAAAACTCTGAGCTTTGTAACTGCCAGTCAGGTTTCAGTTTTTAGTTGTGATATATTTGTATTTGTACATGCATTGTAGCTGACACATATACAAGTGCATGTGCAGATGAAGACCCCCCCCCCCTGAAATTTTGGCAAAAATATTTATCTCTTTAAAATCCTGTATCCAGAGGGGGGGTCCAAACATTCAAAGGCCTTATACTGTAAGACTTAGGCTCCCCTGATGTAGATTGCTAGAACCGCGCTTGAAGTGTGTTAATTATCTTGTAACTAGTAAACTATATTCACATTGTTTGACTTGCTTTCGTCATATATAAGAGAAACTGGAGGGATTGTTAAATTTATCCCGACTGTAGTCTCGGGATCCTATGTTAGTGTGATTTTATCTTAGCCTTCTAAATATGGCTTAATTCAGTTGTGAGAAATTGTCTGGCATTTGGCCAAGGTTTATCCATCTTGTGAAAGCATTAGACACTTTTGCTGAATAATAATGTTAAAAGTTTGCTACTTTTTGTCACTTTTATCAAACACAGTTTAATCTAGTTTGTATACAAATACCATTCTCTTCATGTCTTTCAAGTGTTTATTATGACATTCAGTTTCTATATGAAAATAAAATGGAAACAAGTTGATTCGGTCACTGTATATACACGACTTGTGGATGCCTTCTACACAAAGTTACCAATACTTCAACACTTTTATGAAAGATTTGAGATGATCATTTTAACGATCAGTTGCTATTTTAACTTTAAAGGACATGTCACGATTTTTACCTCCAATCTCAGTAGTGAAGAGTTGATAATACAGTCATGCCTCATTCATGCAAATTCATCGAGTCTATAATTTATTTCGAATAATACATGGTTTTGAATAACCCTGTTCAATTTGACGTGGCTTAGAAGATACATCGGGACCTGATATTTATTACGGTTACCAAGTATTCGGGTAGAAGATTGTCGAATAAACGAGGTCCGACTGTACTTATGATTGTTACTGTGCAATTAACATATTTTCAGGATCTGCACCAAAATCACAGAAGAGAGAGGCAAGAATGGATAAAATTCTGAAAGACATCATGCAACAGAGAAAGATACAGGCCGCTGAAAGAGAGGCTCGTAAGCTTGCCAAATCTCCTCGTACTCCATCAAGTCCAGGCAGGGCTAGAATCGGAAGTCCTGCTGGTTCCCCACGTACACCTAACAGACAATCCCCAGTTAGGGTAGGAGCTGGGATCAACGATTCCATCTCAAACACTCCAGCTAGAGTACCTACTGAGGTACCAATGCCATCACGAATGGCTAAAAGTGATCAATATATTAACAGTGCAAATGCTAAAGTCGAGGAAACTAGCAAAACATTCTCTCAGACAAGCAGTTCTGGTGTCAATACATCAATACACCCTCAGTCTGTAAATGCTGCCATGGCAACAAGCTCTTCACAAGTGAAGGAGGTTACCCCATCTCCAAATGTTACATCAAATGTTCAGCAAGGTATTACATCCACAAGTCAAACCATTGATTCTAAAAATGACAGGAAACCTACTGACACAATAAATTCAGGTACAGAGAAAATGGACACAAGTTGAGTTAGACTTTAATTTTGGCTATCTATAACCAGTGTGGTTTCTTTGATGTTTTTTTTACAAAATACTGGAATATACCAAGATTTCTTTCAGTGGGTCTATGATAAAGTATGGCATGTATTCACTTAGATCAACTTTTATTGCTATGTCAATGTGTTCATGAATACTCATAGTCTGTTTTTATGTCTTAATCATATTCAATGCTGTTGGAAAACTGATAAAACGTGGTGTAAAATCATCAGATCACATTTTATACTGTTGATATATTTTGTACGGATTTGAATGTGAAAAACATATCTTTCAATATTTTCATTTATCATATTCCATAGACTATCCAAAAACATGAAACACAAATCGTTTAAGTCAGCATAGATAGGTTCATACAATACCAGTATTCAGCTATTCAGTTCTTGATATGAAGATATAACTTTCAAAATAGTTTGAGCATCCTTAAAATGTTTTTGCATGCATTAACTGTATCTTTAGTAAAAAGTTTAGTTTATTAGATAGTTTACAGGGGTTCTATTTGACCCTGGAATTTTCAAAAGGCCACATTTCGACCCTTAGGATTTAAGCTGAAGGGTCAATTTTTCTCTAAATCATAGGTATTTTGGCTAGAACATGGTAAATTCCAGTCAAAAATTATCAAAGTGATCCTTGAAGTTTAGCACTAGTTAATGTTTGTTAGATATTAAACAAACAAAAAAATGGTAGAGTTGGGACCAATTCAGTGGATCAGTTTTAGATAAATAAAGTCATGTTTGAGAAACACGAAAAATTGGTCAATGGCGCTACCGGGAATCGAACCCAGGTCTACGGATTGCCGGTCCGTTATGCTAACCACTACCACAGCGACCTGACGTCATTTTCGTGTAAATTTATCATATATAAATTTATGATTAAGGTAAACTACACTTTGGACGAAGCCTTACTTGAAATCATTCGGTGAATTAGTTTTGTTTCACAAATGATCTGTGTATTAAGGTTGAGATAAACCTTGTCTTGGTTGCTCATGCATGTTACTCATCCAAACAATATTTTTTTTTATGAATAAAGTATTTTATACATCCTCTGCAGTTTGTTTTATTTGTTCTTCAAGCTGTGTTCATTAACCTCACAAACGTATATGTAAAAGAGTACTACATGTACTTGTCCATATTGCTATGAACAAAGCAACACAGACCAAGTTCGAATCCTGTCATTCATAGTCTTTTTCATAAATTATTTAAATTATTAGCGCGAAAGTATCATGCTTTTCATGAAGCATGTGTGGGTGTATCGCAACAAACTAGATAAATATGTGTAAACATTAACAATTTTGACCAAAAAAATTGACAAGTGTTTCGTGTTGCCGCAGCAACACAGAGACATTGTTTCAAAATTTCTCGACTTCTGTGTACAAGAGGCTTCTATACTTGACAAAATAAGAAACTTCCACTAAGTTTGCTTGAACATCGCTGGATGAAAACAAATCGGGGGAATCATTGTTATATATGCGTTTAAAGAGTGTTCCATGATGCATCGTTTGGTGCGAAAATGATCGCCAAAGGTTGACAGAAAATGGGGGAAATTTTGACCAAGTGAAGTAGGGGTTAAAAAAAACACTTAATAACGGGTGTGACCACTTCTTGAGTTAACCACTGCAGTACATCGCCGGCGCATATAATTGACTTGATTTCTACCTGTGGAATATTGTTCCATTCCTGAATGAGCGCTTGACGAAGTTCGTTGACGTTAGCAGATGGGTTGGGACGACGCCTCACTCGTCTGTCCAGAATATCCCAGACGTGCTCGATTGGGTTGAGATCAGGACTTTTAGCGGGCCAGTCATCCATGAAATCAATGTTATTTGTTATAAAAGTGTCTCCAGCTGTATGAGATGTGGCATTATCATGCTGAACAATCCAGATGTTGGCGTTATGGAACAGAGGAATGACGTGATGAGCGAGAATGTCATCGCGGTAACGTTGAGCATTTAAATTCCCCGAAACGATCTCGTTGAACAAAAAATAGCGTTCATTTCTCCTACGGTAGACGCGCACCCTGCCATTAACACGATGTAAACAAAATCTGGATTTATCCGAAGAAAGAACGGTATTCCAGCATCGTCGTGTCCAACGAGTGTGTACACGTGCCCAATTATTAAGACGATTTACACGATGACGTTGCGCTAAAACGCATCCGACGTAAGGACATTGTCCGTGTAAACCGTTCTCCCGCAGACGATTACGAACAGTTTACCCACTGATCTGGTTATTATGAAGCCCAGGTGTGTTAGCAGCAGCAGCAGTGGCAGTTTGGAATCGATTGCGCAAATACGTGTTGATGATGTAGCGGTCTTGACCACGCGTTGTAACACGTAGACGTCCACGACGTGGCAATTCGTCGGTGTGTCCTGTCGTTCTAAATCGTGCGCGAAGATTTTGTATCGCTCGACTAGAACTCCCAACATGCCTTGCAACGTCTTCTGCCAACATCAAGCATGCCCATCGCACGTTCGCGTAAATTATTGGGTATTCTTGGCATACTAAAAATGCTACAATGTAATTATTTTTTTTACAAATTTTGAAACGTTTTCGTTCACTTGACAACAATGTCAGTAAGACAAGTAAAAGAAATTGACCGAATACCACATGGGACATGTTGAACAATTCATGCACGTGCAAATCGAGTTTCACGTTGTTGACGATTAACAGTGCAAACATTATCGCTAAAATTCATGAATCCTGATAACACAGGTCAAGGCTAATATTACCTATCTACTTTCTTTACACAGTGATTTATTTAATACAACAAACACAATGGGCCCGTTTTATCAATATTCGTACGAACTAGCGTTCGTAAGATTCGAAATGTTCGTAAGAATTTTCTTACGAAAATACTTACGACCGTTTTATCAAGGCATTCTTACGAAAATACTTACGACCGTTTTATAAACGCGTTCGTACGTATGACAACGATTTTACGAATAAGAATATTCGTACGCAAACGCTCTTCAATTGGAGGTAGAAAACACCGTAGTTCGCGCCATCTGTCATCTGTTGTCATACACGTTTGCATAGAAGTATCATGACTGACGCAGCAGAAACAAAAACAAACTGCAGACAAACAAACTGGTCGGAGGAGGAGAAGCAGGCGTTAGTGGAATGTTGTTATAAAAAGCAGCTGTCTGAAATGAATGGCATGTTTTGGGTGGCTGTAACTGCACCGTAAGTAGTTTTAATTTGTTAAATTTATCATATATCCAAAGACCTAAATACCGTGTTTAGGTCTTTGATATAGCAGACGTTTATCATTTACAAGTAAGACAGGCTACCCGCCTATTAATGGACTTGTAGTTACACAGATTTGCGCTAAGGTAAACGAATGCCTAACCACTGCGAGTCATAGATCCCAGTTATATTACTGAATCCAGAGCTACTGGTCCCGAGGGGATCGTCGTGATGATTGCTTCTACTTTGCAATATGTAAATCTATATACAATTGTTATGACGGTTATGCCAGTAAATAATCACAAATGAACTTTTATTAAGCCTAAAGTAGATCAATATGAATGTGTGTTCGAACCCTCGACCCCATAAATTCTAGTATAGCACTCATCAAATGAACTAACTGGGCGTCTGATTAACTTTTTTCAATTGTAAAAATAAATGCATACTTCTTATACATTTCAGCCGCTACATGTTCCAACACCAACAATGCACAGGCGGGCAAAAGGAAGCGTAAATGTATGTTGGGTTTACTGCTGTCCTATAGTTATTTGTATTAATTTTTAGTAGTTATCCACAATTTTCAGGTAAATAAAAGGTTCATATTGGTATAAGGATTAAAAAACTAGAACAAAATTTGTTGACAGAACAAAGTTATATTTGTAGCTTTATCTGCATATTTGTCTCACAATAAATTTCCTGTATTTCAGGTGACTGTCTATCAGAACTGATAGAATTGAAAAGAGAGAAATTGTCTCTTTTCAGAGAATTTGTTCAACTTAAAAGGGAATCTGTTGAATTTAAACAACTGAAATTTGCCACATTGAACCCCTTCAGTTCTAAATGATTTATTTATTATTGTTATATATATTTTGTTATTGTTATTTTCTTATTGTTTATGCAGCAATAAATTGAAAGGTGTATTTGAGTTGTGGTGTTTGTACATTTTTAAAAAACAACACTGATGCTAATATAAACAAAAGCAAAGTAAAATAATGTATGTGCTTTGAAGTAAGGACATAAATACAATTCAACACTAATTTATGGTTAACATTTGTGTATCTTAGACTGAAAATAGAATGCACTGAAACAAATAACTATTCATGAATGTTTAATGTCTGCCAATGAATAAGACACTATAATGACATGCATACACCACTCTTATGCAAACATCTATAAAACAAGAGACCAATGAGGGCCTGTGCTCTACTGGCTGACTAAATGCGTTCACTTTTTGTCTTTAAGTTATAAGAAGGCAATTTTGGAGGCTATATTGATTACAGAAATATTGCCAAATTCAAGGGCCATAATGCAGTCATGAATGCACGTATCTGTCTTTTCAAAAAGAACCAAGATCTCATGGATATCAAACGACTGTCCAAGTTTGGTGAAGATCAAATAAAGAATAGAAGCTATTCACAAGCTCATGCATGGCAATTTTGTCATTTTCAAGAGACCATAGTCTAGTTAAGCACGAGTGGATCTGGCTGGTATCGAAAGGAACCGAGCGTTCATGGATATCTACCTACTGTATAAGTTTGGTAAACATCGGATAATATAGAAGGTGCTTTCTGTTCACAAGCTGTATTATAGAAAAATTGACAATTTTAAGGGCCATAATCCAGTCATGCATGGGCAGTTCTGGCTAGATATCGAAAGGAACAGAGCTCTTATGGATATCTAACTACTGTATAAATTTGATTGAAATACAATCAAACTAACGTCTTTATCATGTTCACAAGCAATTGTTTACGGACGTACGGACGGGCGTACGGACGACAGACACCGCGCCATCGCATAAGCTCTTCTGTCATTTTGTCAGTAAGGCTAACATTACTGAAATTGTTAATTGCATGACACTTAAATAAAAAAATATAGAATGGTTCTCTTTAGCATCTAATCAAATTTGTCTCTTAGCCTATATTTACGAATGTTACGCATGCCTATGACCATTCGTAGCATTTTGGCTTAAACTTACGAATTTGTAGCGTCTGCATGCGTAAGAAAATATTGATAAAACGCTCTTGCGATAGTAAGAACGTCGTAAGAAAATCTTACGAATTCGTAGCGTCTGCATGCGTACGAAAATATTGATAAAACGCTCTTGAGATCGTAAGAATGTCGTAAGTAAATCTTACGAAAATTTCGTGCGTAAGAACGTTGATAAAACGGGCCCTATGTGTACAAATAAGTTTCTTTTTTTTGTTCAGTGTATGGAGCAGCCTGTGATTGTGTTGTCTTGCCCAAGAAAAATAACTACAATGCCTGGGGTGTCAGAAAGCGTGTCGCGAATTAAAATGAAGGCAGTGGAAAATGTTTCCAGAAAAACAAGAAGTTAAACAAGTAATTAACATATAATTGGATTGCTTTGATCTCGCTGTGGTTCACAAGACAGTAAATGATATGATTTTAAACTAGATGCATCAGTCTTTTTTTACAAGTGCAGCACAGACGCTGCTGATGAGCCATGCTAAAATGATTATACATGCTAAAGCAATATTTTGCATACGAGTTTGTTCAATATTGCTATGCTTATGTTATTGTTTTAATTGTTCAAAATAAAATGAATATATAGCTCTATGATGATAACAAAGAACAGAAATTATGAACGGAAATAAGATATATAATTAACTTAGTTATTTACTTATAGAAGGATAAATAAAGAAAAAATATTTTCTTTAAGTATAAAATATTTGATCACGGTGAATACAAATAAAACATATATGTGAGTCTCGAACCAGTAATCTCAAAATTTTGTACGACAGAAGCGTTTTGTTAAGCGTCAACCTAAGTTCTCGAAACCTAGCTACCTATTAAAAAAAATCATAACGAAAAAACAAATATCGTCAGATAATTAGCGATGCATAATTTTAGATATTTAAATAAAAGAAACATCATAAAAACAAAACAAAATGGTTTGTTTCAAAACTAGATCTATACATGAATAAACTCTAATTTAAAACTGACTAGTTGTCACACAAATTGACTAGTTTTCACACAAATTAATTTCTACAAGACAATAATAGTATGTTAAGAATTCAGGCCTTTTCTGTCCATTCTGGAACAAGACCTTAGATAAATTGGGAACATTTGCGTAGTAAAATTTGCCAATTTGAGAAAACTTGAATCGCTTCAACTTGAAATTTAGGAATTTTCATAGTTAAACAGGCTTTTCATATATAAATTTTATACAAGCATTCTAATCTACATTTCTTGTAGAAACTGTCGTTTATGATACAAAGGACAATAGTGGCGAGAGTTATTCAAAGAGCTTCAAGATATACCAAGTCGCTCCTGTAGACGATTTTTCGTAGGTGTGTCTGATTGGGATATTTTTTTTCAAATTGGGGAAAAAAACATATATTTGGCTTTGGGAATGGGTCAGATAGTGACATCGTTGTCGGATCTCAACTTGTCGAATCATGGACATCGAAAATATTCGAGAATTTTAGTTTAGAAAAAATGTTTGTTTTTTTGGCTCTCAACTAAAATTGCCCAAACAATTACACCAAACCATTATATATCTATATAGTAACCGTGTAGTTATATAACAATATTCTAATAATAAAACAGGAACACAACAACGCGATAAATCCAGTTGTCAACAGATACGCATTACTTGTACCGAGTAATAGTTTTTAATAATCGGATTTCGTATTACCTCCCTTTATTAAAAAACAGTAATTTTTCTTTAAATATGTCCAATTTACCTATAAATAAAGTAACAGATAACAGAAATAGAATAATTAATATATTATTTAAATCAAATTCAATCATAAAAGCAAAATCTTTAAACAACAATTTTACTGAGAAGTTTCAAGTAATATTACCTATATAAATCAGTTACATTTCGTACAAATCATACTTACCTGGTACAGGGAAAACCGTGATCGTCAAGGCGGTGTCCCCAGGAAGAGGCCCTTCCATTGCACTTCGGTTGGGCTGACGACTGCGAATACCACAAATGTTGGTATCTCGGGTACGCAATTTATTTGTGTGGGGACTGCGTTCGCGCCGTCCCTGTAAAAAAGCTTAAAAATGTAAAAGATACATACGCAGAATAATGTCTGAATAAAAATCCAATAATTAATTCTGCTGCATTAAATGTGTTAATAGACGACCGAAAGGGAGTTATTTGAATACAAACACGACACTTCATGTAATTATCTTATATTCCAGCTATCAATTTAATATGACATGTTATTTCTACATTTGCATTAAAATTACAAAAATGTTACACACTTACAAATGCATTTATTTAAATGGATTTATTTAAGTGGACTAGAATGGACATATTTGCGACGATGATTTTCGGTCTGTTTTCCTAGGGGGAAATTTGGTCCATAATATAGTATAATTTTATTTTCACAGAAAACATGACAATAGAATATTTCCACTGGTCAAACTGACATATGATTCCATATTGATATGTGTTTTAGTGAATAAGTTCAAAATACATCAAAACACTTTTATGCCTGTGGAAAAAACATACAAACAGTGTAAAAATGAAGTAGTGTCATCATGTCCAACTTTCATTACGGTTGACAAGGGAGACAAATCGATCAATTAAATTTCTGGTTGTCTGCCCTGACCAAAATGACCAGTCTTATATGTTTTACAACCGATTAATCTGATAAGAGATAAGACCCCATGCTGGGAGATACCATAAAATATATCTACCCAGTGTGGGTGATAAATCCGAATGCAGCGATTATACAAGCTGTTAATTATTAACATAGAGAGCGTTTTTAGGGAAGAATTTGGGGGAAATATGACTTTTTATAGAAAGGCCTAGAGATAAAATATTGGTGTGGTTGATTTAAGGGTGACAATAAATAGACTTTGAAATTAAACAAAATGTTACAAAATGTTACAAAGTAAAACTTAATTACAATGAGAACATACATGTACATGTATAAGTTTTTGGATGCTATTGTTTAACCTTATACTTAAAAGTGAAAATAATTCTATAAATAATGCAATTGTTTAGACAAACAAGTTTTAATAACAGTAAAACTTGATTACAATAATTAGAATGTTTGCGATGATATTGTTGAATTTTATACTTTAAAGTAAAACTTATTAGATTAATACTATTAGAATTGTAGTGCAGATGTTGCAATTATTTAGACAAATAACCTGCATAATATGTTGTTGTATTTATTAACCATGGTCCAGTGAACAATATAGCACGCCAGTTATATTGAGATAATATCTTAAGTGACCACATGTGGAGATATGGCGCTGTGATCGATATACACATGCAGTTACAATATGAAATCGAAAGAAAACAATGGAAATCATCAGGTTCAACGTTTAAAAGGACCAAAATGAAATAATTTATTTGTTATCAAATTTACATATTTGTAAAGCTTAAGGAATGAAGATTGTAAAGCCGCTAGCACAAATTTAGATTTCCTTTGTTGAGATATTAACGATTTTCCACAATCCCCATGTATTTTTACCATACCCACGTTATCGACGGTGGCTAAGCGAGGCGCTATGAAAGTTGGGTATGGAAAAGTTCAAATTTAGTAACACACTTTTTGATCGTGGAGTAAGAAACGGGAATCCCCATTCTCATTTAAATCAGCCCCCAACTTTAGCTCCATTACTTTCCGCTGTTAGGTTAGCGTATAGTATAGGAGCGTACGACTGGAGCTGATTTAAATGAGATTGGGGAATCCCCTGATTCAGCATTATAAACGCAAATAGATCTAGATCTTCTTATTTTACGCATGCAATACTACGTTCGTACTCAGAATGAAAATATACATTTATAAACAAATTGAATTCCATTTTTAGTAAAAATTGGCCCCTTCGCAAATATTTAGTGACTCTATGGCCTTTCTTGGTTCCCAATAGAGCGTGCACCGCAGATAGAACCGGAACCCAAATGAAGGAAACGAGTCATTCGGAAATCCTCGGCCAACTACGTCAAGTGTTACCCGAGTAACGAAGTGGTACGGAAATGCCCGAGAGCTGTCGAGAATGGGAAACGAGTCATCACGGAAATTACCGATTTGCCACGCATTTCTGGAATCTTCGAAAAAACGTCACTTCCGTCGGCGTTTCTCCTCATGTGTTCAGTTTTACATCGGGACTGCCATAGGAAGGTCACACGAACATCGAGGTGTCTGAAAAAAATAAGAACTTCTCTCTAAATAATCGTTAAGGTAAGTTAATCAGTATTGTAAATGGTGTAGACGTGATTTTATATTGTCTGTGATAGTGTATTTAGAATTTATTACAGGATTTTTGTTAGATTTCTTTTGTTTCTGGAAATTATCGATTTTCCATTTTCGAAGAATGATCTTTGGTTTTCCAGAAAACTTCACAACGGTTTTGTCATTAAGATTCTGAATGTTTGCTTAGACATAACCTACTAACGTACAGATTCACCACAACTATTGTTTAATATATTAAAACTAATTGAATTCATTTTTCCTGTACGCACGTGGTTTGCCGGTTATGGTTGCCATGTGCGTTCTAGAAAGTTCTGAAAAGGAAGTTGTCGAATCAGTTTTGAGATTTAATGGATTGGGCCTCCAAGATGTTCAATAGCGAGAATGAAACGTCTGTGGCTAGTTTCATTGTTTGATGGGATCATCGTTCGTTATTCCTGTTAAAGCATGTGGTCAGTGATTGGTGTTTCAACATCGTTGAGATTGTATCACAAATTGTTAAACATCTTCATAAATGCTTATTTTCTTTCAGAATGGCAAAGGCCCCAGCAGTTGGTATTGATTTGGGAACCACATATTCATGTGTTGGTGTATTTCAACATGGCAAAGTAGAAATTATTGCCAATGATCAGGGAAACAGAACTACACCAAGTTATGTTGCTTTCACCGATACTGAAAGATTGATTGGTGATGCTGCTAAGAATCAAGTTGCCATGAACCCCTGCAACACAATTTTTGGTAAGTTGAAGATGTCCAATGTTTTGTTGAATTGGAATGCCGGCCGCTGTTTACATTCAAGAGACTCCTTGGTTGGGAGCACATTGTCACGTCTCAGGGGTGGATTGAGTTACATGGAAGGCTTGGCATTTTTGTAAAAGTACCTCCCACACATGGCCATAATTGTAAGTTTGAAGATTCGCCATTTTCAGAGAAAAATTGGCGCTGATAATGAATTTGTCCACCTAATCTTATGACATAATTTTGAAAAAAACGTGATCACGTGTTCATTTATTTTTATGTTTTTTATTTCACAGATGCTAAAAGATTGATTGGCAGAAAGTTTGACGACGCAGCTGTTCAATCAGATATGAAACATTGGCCATTTGAAGTTGTTAATGACAACACTAAGCCAAGACTGCGAGTGGAATACAAGGGTGAATCAAAAACATTTTTCCCAGAAGAAGTTTCATCTATGGTTTTGAACAAAATGAAGGAAACTGCTGAAGCCTTCCTTGGAAAGGTATGTTATTTATATTGTTAGAACAAAATTGTGGTATCTTTGTGCATAAGATACTTTAATGTCCTACATTTTATGTAATCGTGTTAATTTTACAATAATTGTTCTACTTAAAAATGCCAAATGTGAATAGTTTACAATCTTGTATCAAAGTGGGGTATATATGTTCTAAGCTGATGGTCAGAAATGGTGAAATCAAGTTATTTTGTTACAGAGATATTTAAGTGATAATCTTGCATGCCTGAGTCCAAACATATGTTGTTCAGACAAGTTGGTATGGGCAAGGACTACTTTGCTGTTAGATTATTAATTAAATGAATATTTTGTTTTTCAGACTGTAACCAATGCTGTTGTAACAGTACCAGCTTATTTCAATGACTCCCAGAGACAAGCCACAAAGGATGCTGGAACCATCTCTGGTCTTAATGTTCTTCGTATCATCAATGAACCTACAGCTGCAGCCATTGCTTATGGTCTTGACAAGAAGGTGAATATTTAATTTAAAGATATTTTTGTTTTTGGTTATTCCTACCGTTAGTAGTTGTTGATTCTATAATTTTCAATGTTTAGGGTCACTGTAACCAAATTAAATAATTCTAAATAAGGTTTTACGTAATAAAACTTTTTCGTTTTATGTAATATATCTAATATTAGTTTTATTCATCCCAAACAGGTCGGAGGTGAAAGAAATGTATTGATCTTCGATCTTGGTGGTGGTACCTTTGATGTGTCCATCCTCACAATTGAAGATGGTATTTTTGAAGTAAAATCTACATCTGGTGATACTCATTTGGGTGGTGAAGACTTTGACAACAGAATGGTTAACTTCTTCATCAACGAGTTTAAGAGAAAACACAAGAAGGACATGAGTGACAATAAGCGTGCTGTGAGACGTTTAAGAACAGCATGTGAGAGAGCAAAGAGAACACTATCTTCAAGCACACAGGCTAGCATTGAGATTGATTCTCTCTTTGAGGGTATTGATTACTACACAAGTATCACCAGAGCTAGATTTGAAGAATTGAACGCTGACCTGTTCCGTGGCACCTTAGAACCAGTTGAGAAATCCCTCCGTGATGCCAAGATGGACAAGGCTCAAATCGCCGACATTGTACTTGTTGGTGGATCTACTAGAATTCCAAAGATCCAGAAACTTTTACAAGACTTCTTTAATGGAAAGGAGTTGAACAAGAGTATCAACCCTGATGAAGCTGTTGCTTATGGTGCAGGCAAGTATTTTCTTTTATTTCGGGCATATGTGGACAAAATATATTTTTTTATATAATTCCTAATTTCTCATAATTTTAACTTCCAATTGACAAATGAGGTGATGATGATGATTTTCCCATACATTCGCAGTCTACCCTGAGGGCTTGTCGCTCAAAGATGGTTTTTTACCTTCCTTGGATGTCTGAACCTCATTTGTCCCAAATTCAGTAATAGGTGTAATTAGAATTGAAAGTAATGTATTTTGTAGGAGCTTCTTCCGACAAAATATACTTGAACAAAGTTGTGGTTATCACATGTTTGCATATATGTATTTTACCACTAATGAACGTTCTTAGTCGGGCACCAGTATGCAATTTTCATGCAGTGTTTTTACATGTCCGACTGCATGAGGAGCATTTCTGTTACATTGTAGTAGATGTATTATTCTTTGGCAATGAATATTTGTTGTTTCATTGTAATACCCTTTTAAATCAAGTCTAGTTGCATATGGCTAGATATAATCTTTATATGGTTTAATAACCAATGTTCTTTATTCTGATTACAGCTGTTCAGGCAGCCATCCTCCATGGTGATAAGTCTGAAGAAGTCCAGGATTTGTTACTTTTGGACGTTACTCCATTGTCTCTTGGTATCGAGACTGCTGGTGGTGTGATGACCTCCCTCATCAAGAGAAACACTACTATTCCTACAAAACAAACCCAGACCTTCACAACATACTCTGACAATCAACCTGGTGTACTTATTCAAGTATATGAAGGTGAAAGAGCAATGACCAAAGACAACAACTTGCTCGGAAAGGTATATCATTTACCCTAATACTTTAATGAAGAGATTGATTTTGGTAACCGGAGTTGTAGAAGAGTAATTATATCCAAGTTATGATGATGATTTTCCCATACATTCGCAGTCTATCCTGAGGGCGTGAGACCCCAAAGATGGCTTTTACCTTCCTTGGATGTCTGAACTTGGATATACGCTCCGAAAATTAAATTGAGGAAAAAATTCATAATTTTTTAAGAGTTAAAATGCTTCAAGTACTTGTGTTGAAAGCTTTTAAATGTTACGTTATTATATAATAAGTAATTTTTAGAAGGGTTTTAAGTGGTTTGTGGCAAAAAATTATTTCTGTTGTGTCTTTTCCAGTTTGAATTGGCCGGCATTCCTCCAGCACCACGTGGTGTCCCACAGATCGAAGTTACTTTTGACATTGATGCCAACGGTATTCTTAATGTAACAGCTTGTGATAAGAGCACTGGCAAGGAAAACAAGATCACCATTACCAATGACAAAGGTATGTAGTGTTCATGCATGGATCTATTTTTAATTTTCATGTGTTGGCCTTAATCAAGGTGATGATGATGATTTTCCCATACATTCGCAGTCTATCCTGAGGGCGTGAGACCCCAAAGATGGCTTTTACCTTCCTTGGATGTCTGAACCTTGATTGCCAACTTTTAGCTTTACTTGAGTTTTCTACTAAGTATTTAAAAATACATTGCTATTTCAAATGTTGTGAAGTCTGGATTGCTTGCTATATATAGGAGAATGTATCGTATTTAAGTTGTGAACTTTTCTCAGTTGATTTAAAATCTGTTTTGTTTCTGTTCAGGTCGATTGTCAAAGGAAGAAATCGACAAGATGGTTAATGATGCGGAAAAATACAAAAACGAAGATGAAGCCCAGAAGGAAAGAATAACTGCCAAGAACCAATTGGAAAGCTATTCTTTCAACATGAAATCCACTGTCGAGGATGATAACTTGAAAGATAAAATTAGTGAAGATGATAAGAAAATCATTACTGACAAATGTAGCGAGATTATCGGTTGGTTAGATGGTAACCAACTTGCTGAGAAGGATGAATATGAAGACAAACAGAAGGAGTTGGAAAAAGTATGTAATCCAATTATAACCAAATTGTACCAGGCTGGTGGTGCCCCAGGAGGTGCTGGTGGTATGCCAGGAGGTATGCCCAACTTCGGGGCTGGAGGTGCTGGTGGGGCTGGAGGTGCAGGTGCTGGTGCTCCCGGTGGACAATCTGGTGGTGGACCAACCATTGAAGAAGTTGATTAAATATATGAGATGAATGAACATTTAAATTTGGCACATAGCACAAAAAGGACTTGCGAATCATTCTAGTCTTTCTTGCTGTATAGTGAACTCTCATCATGGACCTAAGTTATTACAAACACCTCATTACATGTACTAACATTCAGTGTTAAATTCAATATTTAACATCTGCTCATGTGATACTTTCTATGTTTTTTTATCTGTTATATATGGAAAATTTTGAAGAACAAAATTTCCACCATTGGATCAAGAGTAATAAAAAGAACAAATTCTTAATTGTTTTCTGTTTTGTTTATTGTACATTTTTAGCTCTACTACTTTAAAAATTGGCCAAATTATTTTACTAGTTTGGTGTATGCATTGCACCTTGTTTCAAGTTTCACATAACGGACGAGTACTATCATGGCTTTATCTATGTTATCTGCATGTATTTGATTGAAATTTGAACTTTACACAGCTTTTCCAGCTGTCACACCAGTTAAAATAATCTGATAACATAATTATCACATGGTTGCATATATAATTCAGTGTTTTTATCACAAAAATTCACCGTAAGGTTTGCTTGCAAGATTCTGATTAATTGGCAATGTATTGGATTAAAATTTCACACTGAGGGTTGTCGAGCCTATTGAAATAACTTGTTTAATTTACTAGTTGACCATAGAGAAAATTAGGTCAACATTTTATGTGTTGGCTGTTATGAATACTATCCTGGTGCTTGCATCAAAACTGCCTAATGCTTCAAAATCGGTGATTACCGACTTGTTAATATTTTTAAATTTAGGACTTGTAGTTTCGTGATTTTCATATAATGCAGTAAAACAATTTATGGTAACCACAGTTGTGATAAAGGAAAAAGGTTCCAGACGAGTACAAGACAGTATCCCATTTTTATTTACGTGCTCGATGGATGACCGCTTCTCTGAAATTTTTATGAATCGAGGTAAAATGAGAATCGGAACTATAGATACTAAATTTTCCTATGCATAAACGTTTGATTGAATCAAGTAAAGTTGGTGCTAACAAACGCAACATAGCTGTTAAGTGCAAGTATGGAAGTTGCTCATTTGTCTCTTGATTGAGACTGCTGGTGGTGTGATTTGATTTTGGTAACCAGAGTTGTAGAAGAGTAATTATATCCAAGTGATGATGATGATTTTCCCATACATTCGCAGTCTATCCTGAGGGCGTGAGACCCCAAAGATGGCTTTTACCTTCCTTGGATGTCTGAACTTGGATATAAGCTCTTGAAATTAGAATTAGAAAAAAAAATTATGTTGTCAAATTACTGCTTTTGAGTTAAAATGTTTTAAGTACTTGTGTTGGAAGCTTAGCATTAGCAGTGAAACAATTCATGGTAACCACAGTTGGGATACTGCGTCTTGTACTCGTCTCGAACCTTTTGACATAAAATAGTTTCCTTTATCACAAATTTACATGCGTGCACGATGGCAGCTTCTCTGAAAGTTTATCATTTTTATGAATCGAGGCAAAATGAGAAACGGAACTTTGGATACTAAATTTTTATAAGTTGGGGCTAACAAACACAACATAGCTGTTAAAATGCAAGTATGGCTTGCACCCTAATGTTATTAATAAATAAGGTCATCACACTTATTTATAAATATTTTCATGTGGTCTAACTATACATTGCATATATCACAGTGGCTAGTCAAACTAGAGCTCCAAAATATTCAAATGGGCTTGAAAGTGGCGTTGGCTATGATAAAAAAGTAGATTATTGTCCTAATGGTGATGGCGACTGATGAAGCTAGTATGGTCTAAATTGAAACAATTGTGTTGTTTAAAGAAGGGTTTCAATCACCAAAAAATTCAGAAGTCGATACATTGGTGTCTGCAGTTCTTGAATAAATTAAATGAATGAATTTAGTTTAAACTTCCTTGTTGGCGTTGTAGCTGATCATTCCTTGCAAATAGTGCTCTGTCTCATGTACAACTTGAGGGTTTTTTAGCTATTGAAAGTTGATAATTGTTATTAAGGTGCAATACAAATTTAACTCTATATAGTCACTATACCTAGGATGTTGAAATAGAGGCCATTTCATTAGTAGTTAGATTAATGCAGGGGATATGCATATTGGTTGGCCGCTCCATTGGTAGACCACTTTATATGGCATTACTGGTAATTTGCATTAGAATGCTTGAAAAATATGTTATGATAGGCCACCTTTATAGAAGTATATTACATGATTTATTTACACCGACTATCAAATAATTGGTTTAAGAAATTATGATGCAAGTAGACTACAGTAAGACCACCCTGGGACCCTTACAAAACTGACCTTAATATTGAGGTTGAATAAAATGCAAAACCATGAAAATTGTTCTTAATTTCAAGATGTTCTTATTATTGAGGTGGTCTTTAAGTGAGACTTTATAAACATGAACTTTGGTCAACAATTAAATTGATATAGTACACTGCATCACTTAATGCCATTCTTTAATAGTCAAACTTCTGGTACAATCCTTCCTTTGACCGAGTACATGAGATAAATTCAGCCTCTAAGTAACATCTTGCATTAATACCAGATTAGTGATGTTGGTTTTTTCCTACCATAGCAAGGCAGCCATTTATTACAGTTTATGGAGAAGTATGGCGGGTCCTTTAGATACGGAAAATTTGCATCATGAATCGCCAAATTTGGATATTTATACGGCTAAAATTTTAAATAGTTTTACTGAAGGGGAATTTTCTTTCTAAGTAGGTGAAAATAAATACTTTTTTCTTTGGGGAACGTGCCTCAAAATTGCCATAAAAAAGGGCTGTACGGTAAATCGTGATCAATACTACAACTCTGGATAAGTTTTTCATTTTATTGCTTTTTACAATGTACATTTCACCACATTTTGTCAAAGAATACAGAATGATTGAATGATATGGACATGATACAATGACTTTGTTTTAATGTACATCCAAATATATAAAGTTTCACAACATCGTGGGTTTAATTTTCTGTCCCTTCTACAAATAGTGCAAAACATTGAAAAATAGATAGAAAATATTACTGTGTTTCACATAGATAGGATAGATTACATAGATGTACAACAATCAAATACATATATTCTAGAAAAGTCAACCCGTACATATAACATACATATATACCAAAAATACAGAATTCTCCGAGGTTCATAGTAAGTGGTATGCACTTGACAATAATGCATTTGACTAGCCTTTCAATACAAGAACTACAGCATTGATAAAATACACATCAAAGGAAATATAGCATAACATTTAAAAAGACATTGTCAGTATGAGGTCAGAATATTTGATAAAAAATAACGGGTGAAGCAATCAACATACATCTTGTTGATTAAAATTAGTTTAGAATACCATCGTACACATGCCGAGTACACCTATTGGTCGATATTTTTCAAAGCATGTTTTCAAACAATTAGTTTACAATTGTTTCATGGTTAATAGAAAAGATCTATACCTTTTGTATTTCACTTTAAATGAATACATTGTAGTAGCATATAAATGTTAATTCGCACAAGGTTGAGAAATTCTGCAACAAATGGTATAAATACATTTCTGTTTCTTGATGTTTTTCAATCGGCTTATGTTAACATCACTGTAAAACAAATACCAGTAGGCTTCTAAATAAAGATATCCTAATAAAAAGTATGGAAGGATATTATATAAAAAGTATGTGTACTGCATCATCGAATAATGATGTTATGTGAAGAGGTAGACAATGTGAAAGATTACATCAAAGGCTCTCAATAATGCATGACTCTAGTAATAGCTTCAGGAATGTTGTCATTTTTAGGCATGGTAAAAAATTTCCGATTTTTGAAGTGATAAGACAGACTATCAGAAGACTTATGTTTAAACAACAGCATCAGGAACTTGTCTGTGGGTTACACTATGACTTGGATTTATACTGTCTCAGAAACTGAGAGAAATGCAAAACCCAGATAGAGCTATGACAAGAGGTCTCCAAGATTTCAAAACAGGCAAACAAAAAAATGACATGTCGATATTCAAGTTCGAGATTAAAAAAATAATTTTTGCTGATAAAGAGTAATATTTGTTTTATCATCAAATTTGAAGTATATTTTATGTCCACAATACAGCACATTTCACTAATTTATGCAGCCAGGTAAGAGCAGAGTTTTACAACATCAACAATATATATAAATAATTTAATAAGCAAAGAAAGAAATTTTGGTTAACTAACACAACAATTAAAGAACAGAAAGTAGAAAAAATCAGTAATACATAAGTATCTAAAAATGAAAAATGATCTAGAACATTAAATTAATAAGACATAGAAAAACTACCAGCATAAATAAAAGAAAATCCTGACAAGTAACAACAGATACTTCAGACAACTATTAGGTATCCAACTAAATTTCAATAATGAACCTAGACGAAATTCAAAATGTTACATATTTTTATGATATCTGCAACAATATACCGGCAGTATATATATCAACAATTTGTACCAAGTATCGAACGACTTCCCTCATATGTACTGAAGTAGCAATATCAAACTTCAACATGATTGAGCTATTGGTAAATATTTTATTTCTTATTCGAACAAACCAGTAAAAACTTCAATGACAACTTTGAAATAAGACACCATAATTTACACATGTATTTGAATCATCAGACTAACCAAAAACCCAATAATCAGGATTATTCCATGGCAAAATATCCAAATTTTGTATCAACTGGTACATTGCTGTGCTAATATTACTGAGTTCTAACTTATGTTGAATGAAAATATGTCCAATATTGTCAAGTTAAAACATGACAACTCTGTATGCATTACTTGATATTTATATGTACGATATGGAATTTGTTAGTGAGTCTGGAACAACAAATCCCATCAAAGGACATAACACAGGGTTCAATATCTATAAATGTACCTGATATTATGTAGTAAGAAAACGTACTGTTGAGTGTAACCATATAATACTGTTACCCAGTCTCCGTTACCATAGCAACAGGCTGAGTATGTAAGGCATATAAAGTCTTTGGTATGCAAATTAAACAATTAACCAAAAAAATCTGAGGTGGGGTGCATTTAAATATACTTCTACAAAAAACGTCATTTGTAAGAATGGTAACATATTCATGTGTAATACTATATGTAACAAAAACACAATTCAAAATTATAATTTTGAGGACAAGAATGTCTCAAAATACTACAAGACACAACTAAGGTAAAGCATAAAGTGAGCTCAGACGCTGAGAACTTATACAAAATCATGCTATTGCACTTCTCTTCTGAAAACTGTATAAAAATTTACAGTTTCTGTATGTTTTAGTAAGGACAATTTTACCATGTATACTTAACTTAAAGATAAATGCAGAGTGTTGGCAAATGACATAGGACAGCAAGCAAACATAAATGGTATCACTTTACGGTTCTTATAAATTTTAAGACATTAACATTACCAACATTTTATTGCACTTCTGTGAAGTAAATTTCAATAATCAAAACAGGCAAATCAAATCGCTGTGTATAGCAGGACAAATATGAAGATATTAAGGTGGTATTTTAAAGCAAGTAAAAAAACCGTCTTCTAATAGAAAGTATTATTAAAGCATCCAAGTGTGTTGAATGATTCAAATTCACTCACGACAGTCTGTGTAACTGTATCAAACGTTTATATAAGAACGATTCTATTGTGACCTTTTATAACTATATAGAGATTATATCATCAAAACTTTTATAGTCTTAGAATAAAACAATGTAACAAAAAATGAAGTATAAAAGGAAGTTACCCCATTGCACTGTCTGGAATGGGTGTAACACGTTAAATGCATAATGGCAATACATCAATGTAAACAATATCAAAATTCCCGGGTACCAGGTATCAGTATTCATGATCGTTTCAAGCCTCAGCATTGGTAACATTCCCTGGTACCAGATATCAGTTTTCATGATCGTTTCAAGCCTCAGCATTGGTAACATTCCCTGGTACCAGGTATCAGTATTCATGATCGTTTCAAGCCTCAGCATTGGTAACATTCCCTGGTACCAGATATCAGTTTTCATGATCGTTTCAAGCCTCAGCATTGGTAACATTCCCTGGTACCAGGTATCAGTATTCATGATCGTTTCAAGCCTCAGCATTGGTAACATTCCCTGGTACCAGATATCAGTTTTCATGATCGTTTCAAGCCTCAGCATTGGTAACATTCCCTGGTACCAGATATCAGTTTTCATGATCGTTTCAAGCCTCAGCATTGGTAACATTCCCTGGTACCAGATATCAGTATTCACCATCATTTCAAGCCTCGGCATTGGTAACATTCTGGGTACGTGAAAATATTCATTCTAAAATGGCTTTGTACTATTTCGTAAACCAAGGTCATCTAATACATGTAGAATAATGTTTATATTGTTGTTTCTTCATAAGAATGTATCAAAGATTCACAATTGGTTGAGAATATTATTATTGTGCACACTGTGTTGGTCAATATTTTTTTAAACAAATTTTCATTGGCTGACCACCAAACAACTGGTTTACAACCATGCTCAGGTAAATAAAAAAGACCTACTGGTATATGTACAAATCAGCTGCATGTTGATCGAGTAAGAAATTGATAAATAAAGGTTAAAATAATTTACAATATGTTTTTAAATGTATTTCTAGTCAAAGCTATTATGTTCAGTTAAGGTAGGAAAATTCGTAAAAGCTGATTTCTGAATACACGTAGTACTAATTCAAACTGATGTAAAAAATACTGAAAAAATTATAACATAATTCTTCAAGGTTCAGATGTCATAATGAACTCTGACCTTCAAGGTGACCCTGACCTTAATGCAGATCTCGAATAAGTCTGATGTACAAGTAAATTCTTAACATTACAACTATGAGCATTAAAACCTGTTTATTATACATGTAGTAAAAAACAAATATTGTCAAAATTGCTAAAAATCATACAGACTTAAAAGAGCGTACATAGTTTTTGTTGTTGTCATTTCATGAATATAAACAATTATACAATGTTAAGCTAAACACATGGCAATCAGTATTGGAATATAGAATTATCAGACAACCTGTGACAGTAACTGGGAAAGTTATCGACCAACAGTCAGCAAAATGAAGACTGAATAATTTCACTATTAACATAAATTACAAAAAAAATCATAATCACTTTAAAAATGTACCAAAATGTATTGAGACCAGTATTTTTACACCATGTAAGTTATGGTACAATGTATATTGAACTTGAAATTTATATCTAAACAAGATAATCAAGTTGCTGATTCTGCCATGGATTCAAACACGAGTTCCTTCCACCGACGAGTGAAATATTTTCTCATATTGTGTCCACATTGACCGACTTCCGAATCGTCCTCATTGAACAGCCGACAATTGTCAAACACAAGAATAGCATCGAAGTTAAACTCATTACGTGTTTGGTACCTGAAATACACGTAACACATACATATTGCATGTTTGATAAATGTATACTCCATGCCATTAAAAACGCAACTTAAAAATGATTGTGTCAACTCAATGACATTATAAAAGAAATAGTTTATTCTCAAACATAATTTCCTAAACATAATCAATTATGAAATATTAATACTAGGGTCATAGTTTGATTTCTTTTTGATGAATGATTTACACATTTGTAACAATAAATTGCCTTTAACACTTGGAACAAAATGAAGGCCAAATGAAATAGTTGCGTTTTTAATGTTGCTAAGTATACTCGTACAAAGCAGATGCAGAGTACTATTATTTCATGGGAGTTAGGGGAATAGTCAAAACTGTTGTCATCATGATGTATGTGGGATGACTTTATTATTGTTACCTATGGCTGATAGGTTTCAGAACTGTTTTATTACCAAACTATAAATTATGGAAAACATCCAAACAATGAGAACAAATAAACACTACACTGCAGTTAATTAAATGCTTGATAACAGGCGAGCAATGGGAAGATTTGTTTATCGCAGAGAGTAACGGTTAAAACTGTAACCTTCCTTCACCCTTAATTGATAGAAATTGCATGAGACAGCTAAATAACCATTTATATTAAGTTTCAGGTCATATCACCAATTATTTCATGTGTAAACAGAACAGCAATTTTATTTTGGATTTGAGCAAGACTCCTCATCCATACAACATATGTAGAACATTTTGTCAAAGTACAAACAAAATAGCAAATTTGTAAAATAAAGTAATGATACAATAAAAACAAAAACATATACATGTATATTATATATATATGACTTTTAAAGTTGTGCAGCAAGTTCCAAAAATGTAGACTTAAGTCAAAGCACCAACATGAATCAACTAAATGGTAAAGTTAAGACTATATGTGGATATTTTCATAGCATTAACAAGTGCTCATTCAGACATTGAATCCATCTAGTTGTCTAATGATAATACAAAGCCTGGTTAACAACAGCCAATATAATGTTACTTACACATGGTCCCTGAGTTTTATTTTCATAGTTCCAAAATCCATTGGTTGCTTGATATATTTTCTGTATGAGGGGAAATGTTTACAGTTGACTGGTTGTAGAAATGGCCATCCATCTTCATGTTTCATCATTTCAGTGAGGATCAGTCTGAAAACATTACAAATATTAAACCTGTAAGTATTGGTGAAAAATATAAACAGGCATGAGAATTTTCCGCATATTTGATGCTCTCAAGGGCCGTTTTTGAGACAATTAAAGCCATCTTAGATGCTTAAAAGCAAGGAGCTTCAGCTTCCCCCCTGGACCCCTTGCCGAATTTTCAACTGATTTTGAAATTTTGCATTCTCATGTCTGTACAAAAGACATAGAGTAAACATTTCTTATTTCAGCAGCGATACATCCATGCCTTGTGCAGATTAAATTCCAATAATGCAGTCATAGATGAATACCACAAGAAAAGATATTTGAACAAAATATTGCCAACAGATACTTTACAGCCGACAATTTCATTTTTATAAAATATTTACAAAGTCATTTAATCGGGTGGCATATTACACATACAGTAAAACGTCACAAAGAGACCGCCTCAATAATAATACCACCTCAAAATTAAGACCAAAACTTTTCAAGTCCATTTTCGCTGTTTTGCTCTTTAGTCAACCTCAATATTAAGATCACCTCAATAAGAAGACCAGTTTTCAAGGGTCGCAAGGGTGGTCGTATTATCGAGGGTTTACTGTACCTGCATATTTTCAGATCTGTTGATTGCTCCTCCAGTTTCATCTTTTCTTTATCGCTAACTTTGTCCGATGATTTCTCATTTGGTGAATCGGCACATTTGCCTCCCGAGTTGTCATCTGATTTCTTCACGGGGCTGTCACCTTCTGAGGTTGTGTCGGACGTTTTATGTTTACGAGGAATACCAAAGTCAGATCTGCGTTTACGACCAGTCGGGGTGAGATCTGGTGCTGGAGTGGACGGAGCTGAGGAACTGGCATTTGAGTTCTTCCTTACACGCTTCTTGGCAGATGACTGAAATACACATCAGCAAAAATATACAATATATACATTACAGCTGCCTTAATGAACTGACTGAGGTCTGTATACAACAGTGTCTAAACTAATAAGAACATCATAACAAAGTGTACATTTAAAGTTACGTTCCTTAAGAGAATGATTTTTTACAGTATGTACATTTATTTTAATCTCTGGAAACAGTTTGGAACCCTAGAATAGCAATGCTGAATGAAGAATGTTACATGCAAGATGGCTGCTGCAGTTGTACACTTAACTCTTGCTGAAGTCAATGCTAATACAATATAACTGAAACATTGCACACCATACCATATATTTCAATTCAGTGAACTGTACAAAAGCACATTATAAACACATAGAAAAACATGTTTATTTCAATTTTGCTAACATTCAAATTAATGTAGCATCTGTACCCAGTGAGGTCCCTTGAGTGATCACAACAAACTTGGAGACACACTGAACGTTACTTTTACCCCCAAGCTCCCCTAACTTTTAAATGAATTTTTGACTTAAATATTTAGTACGCGTGTGTGTATGCCTGGTTACACTCCTGGTACACCACAAGTTCACTATCCCAAACCTTTAAGACCAATACCAGTAAGCTTAACTTCAATATATCCTACCTTGGTACAATCATCACATGAGGCACAGAACCACTTTCTGGGTACTCTAAAATATAGAAAGAAACAGTATGTAACCTTTAGCATATATACATCTTGAGATAGCTTACTCCATTCACACGACTGTAACATTACTTACATATAGACATAAATATAGAACAAGAAAAGATAACCAGTTTGAATGATCCAATTCACAGGTTAAAATTTGGCGTGTATTGAAAACACATTGTAATGGTAGAGTTCATTGCTAAGCAAAGCTAATCATACAGCCATCTAGTTTATTGAATACCATTTTATTGATATTTCATAAAACATTTTAAGTGATGATATAGAATATAACTTCCTTAACTAAACAACCATTGTGCCTTTGATTAACAAGGTTGAAGTTAATTGTAGCACAAGAAATGTTGATGGTTTCAAATGATGATTGATGTCAATTCCTAGTCAAAACAATATGGCAATTAAATCCTCCTACTGTAAAGATTTGAAACATTTTATTTACAGTAAAATCTCAATAATAAGACCGGCTTTGGGACCCTTGAAAACTGATCTTGATATTGTGGTGGCCTTAATATTGAGGTTGGATAAAGATCAAAACAGTGAAAATAGACTTGAAACTAGTATTCTTTATTTTGAAGTGGTCATATTATTGAGGTGGTCTTTAAGTGAGGTTTTTCTGTATATATGTTACCTTGGTAATGGTGGGTCTACACAGTCAATATGAATACATCTATTACATAGGTTGCATTCAGCCATTTTTCCAAATCTACGACCACACACTAAACAGCATGATTCACCAGCAGCCTGTAAACAGACGTTTATATAAATACAGGATTATATACAGTATATATAAATACATTATATAAATACACATCTTCTGTTATATGGCAGGGCTCTAGAAATCCACTAGCCCGACATCCAGGACAAGTCTATTTGCCAATTCGGGCTACCCAACACTTGCGTTGGACTTAGTCCAGGACAATTCCGTTATACACGCCTCCAATACCCTATTCTATGCATGTACAACTAGCCTCCCATGTCAGACAAATCAAAATGAACATGTACACTAGTCCAGGACAACAGTTACTGTATTTAAAGAAAATTTCTAGAGCCCTGTATGGTGACATAATATCAATCATGACCAATATTTCATAAATAATACATGGCTCAGAGGTCCATATGCAAGTTTACGAACTGGGTAGTCAGACCAAAAATTTAATATATGATATATTACACTGTTGATTAAATGATATTTAATGGGCACAAATGTAGCTTATTATAACAGAAGGCAATTTCATCCACAATGATCAGAAGTGAAAAATGTCCTCGATATCTATCCATGCTGTCATAAACCTCAATTTCGTAACACAAACACAAAATCATAACACTTCATGAATACAAGATGAAAACACAGTTTCCTAGCATTCATAATCAATCAACACTGTTCAAGAATGTTTTTTATGAATATAACTGTGAATAAAAAACAATTATGAAACAAAGAGTTACCTTGGAGACACATTCAAAACAATACCAGTCACCATCAGGAATGCTTTCTAACTTTGGCTGAAATTTAGATTAATAAGCCTTGATTTATACTTATTAATATAACATATAAACAGATAAGACAACAAAATCATTATGGACCGTTTCACTACATGAAATCTAGCAATTCATCAAGCTACATGCATACATTTTAACACACATGTAATTATTGTAAGCCATTAAAGTCTGTGTCTATCAGATGAATGGAAAGCCCAACAGTTATAAAACCATATAAAAATCCAACATGAAAATACAAAATATGTGAGAAACTGGACTCCTAGATTTGTCATAATGCTCAAGATCATCAAGTGTATAGGACATCAATTTGTTCCTAAACTTGTTTGTTTGTATTTGCGTTTATTTATCGTCGCCACCGGTTTCCCATATGGGCGATGCCTCCAGAAGAATGTTAGTCATATTAGATTTTTGGAGGATAGTGCATGATACAGGAGATGCCCCAGTTCAAGAAGCAATACGTGCTCGATGTAAAGCATCATACACGGGACCTCGGTTTTTAAAGTCTCGTCCGAAAGACTGTTAGTACGGTCAGTGATGGAGCGGGGAATCGAACCAGCGAACCCTGGATTACAAGTCCAGCGCGTTACCACTGGACCACGGATCCGCTACAAAACTTGTTACTAGAACTTATATTATAATCTGGACTTATAGTGAGCCTTATGAAAAATTCTCAAGTCCAATCCAGTTTATAGGCATACACCAATCTGTTTGTAGCCTTAAATAGTGTAATTTTACCTTGAAACAGTAAGTATGGTAACCACGGTCACAGCCATCACATAACAACAATTCAGCCTCATTATCATCTTTACGACAGATTTGACAAAGCTGAAATACAAATAATGAAATATCATGTTCATGTGCCTTCATTACGTACCCACTGTTCAGTCTTCCACATATTTATTGTTCAAAACAACAGAAAACCAATAAAAGATGACACCCTTTTTAAGTAAGCGTTTCTTTTCGCGTCGGTGATTCGCGAAATTAAATCACACTGTTAAACTTGCCTTTTTGATGTGACATACTAGGCTGAATGTAATTCTGCAAACTGTATAAGCCTCGAAAATGTTGGTGTCATAAAAAATGCAAAACAGTATGTTCACCAACATTTCGAGGCTTACAGTATCTCAATCAATAATGAATCATAAAATATAATGTTTTTATATATAGCGCACACATTACATTAAGAATAGACTGATTATGGGTATAAATGCATTCTAAATCAATGAAAACACAAATGAAATCACCTACCACTTTCATGATAGATTTTTCCCACGCAAGGGAATTATTCAGCTGAATCACACAAAGCATGAGTTGTGCAGGAGATGTTGCCGTGGCAACAGCTATACGCCACATTTGAAGGCCGATTGGAAGATTCTCAAAATCAATTTCAGAATCAGCATCATCATAGGTATCCACGTGACTGGAACTTGACATACTGTTTAAACTTATCCTATGTCTGCAATAGATAAAGCACTAGTTACTCAACATATAAGTGAATAATATTGTGTGTCGAAAAGTTAGAAAATTGTTGATTCCAGATGTTTCACATGTGGTAATGTCTGCGATCGCCAAACTTACTTTTGCTCACAATATCTACATGTCGTAACAATCGCTATTATATAATCGATTGTAGGGTGAGGAGAACTTTTGATTTGAATCCATGGAGTACTGGACTCCCAAAACGGCAAAGTACGAACGGCGACCGTGGGTTCACAAAACTTCGAAAAATTTGAAAGAAGTAGTACCCCTACTCCTAGTTTGTTTTTGTGTGTACAAGTATCGACAACACGGTGTGTAGATAATGATATACTTCGCTGAATGTGGAAACATACACTGGGGAAAATTTTTGGGAAATTTTTCCACCTCGCAAATTTTACCACTTATACAGTAAAACAAGTATGTAATGTAAAAATGATACAATTTTATACAGTACAAGAATAAATATACATGTAACGGAACATGTCATCTTTGCAGCATAATAATAAGTTTTGAGAATGCATGTACATCGGACATAAAATTAACCAAGACTGGTCAAGGGAGGTAGTTTTCAGTGTTGGTACGCAGTTTCGAGTGCTGTTTGTCATTGCAGAGAATTGTCATTCCTGGGAGGGAATTTTACTTCAAAACCGCATGGGAGGAATTTGAAATGTTGCTCAAAGGAGGGAGTCGCTAAAGAATACTGTTTTGTTAACCATATATTGACCAGAAAGTAGCACTCTTGGAGATACATACGCTTTGGATAATGGCGGTTTGAGGTATCTACGTTCAACATTAGACTCGAGCTGCAACAATCGTTCCTTTGCTGCTTCCACTGGATACATGTCATTCTCGTCTCTTTTTGTTTCCAAACGTGGAATGATTTGAATCTCTGACTCATCAGAGAAAGTCTTTGGAGCCAGTTTCCAGCCCTATAATAAAATATAGAAGATAATATCACTCTTAACTCTGAAGTAGGCATACAATTGTTCAATAAATAGGTTGTCTCAATGAATATGACTAATAACTAAAATTATACAATAAAAGAGCAGCCAGTATGTATCAGACTGACATGGACGGCTTATCAAACAATGAAAGAACACTTACCTTTATCTGAAGACTAGCAGAAGCAATTCTATCTTCCAAGGTTTCAACTTCCTCAAGAATTAATCTATCAGCTTCATCAGACCTACAGTTACAATCTATCACTGGAATAACCTTTTTCTTCTTTCGCTTTTTCTTCGCTTGTTTCTCCTTCTTATTTTTTCCCTTTTTCCGACCTGATTTAGTTTTTTCAGATTTTTTAGTCACATTTTCTGTATCAGTTTCAGCTGATTCACTTTTACTGTCATTGTCAATGTCTCCAGGTTTATTATCACAAGTATGTTCACCATCAGTTTCTGTTGATTTTTCAGTACCGTCCACTTCCATTTCAGTAGATGTATCATTTTCTTCAGACTTTTCATGTTCTGTTTCATTCACTTGATCACTATCCTCTTCGTCTTCATCTGTTACTTCTTCCTCCGATGATGAATCCATGCACATCACTGAGAATAGTGAACAAAATGCCATCAATAAAGTTGTATACAAAGAAGGCGTGAAATAAATATCAATCATAGAAAGAAATTTGTATCTTGTTGAGGTTGACAATATTTTAACAAACATGTTAAAAAAAATGGAAAAGTACAAAATTATATTGTACAGAAAAGTCATAACAAAAGTAAAAGAATACTTAGCATATGTAATGCCAAAATTGGTAAAAAAAAAAGACCACAGAAAGTTAAATGCATAATATAGTTCTGTACAACACACACAATACAGTCAAACCTGTGTTAAAGACCACCTGCGAACAAAGACCACTATTGCAAAACCTGTCTGCAAAGACCACCAATTTTATCTCCCATCAGACCATTTTCAATGATATTTAATCTGTTAATAGAGACCACCTGTAAACAAAGACCACATTTTGCTGTTCCCATGGGTGGTCTTTACAGACAGGTGTCTTTACAGACAGGTTTGAACTAAAGCACAAATACCTTCTTTGGTCTTGGAACAGGATCCAAGGGTGTGATCCTCAAACTTTTGTATAGTTTTTTGTAGTTGTTTCTCTCGTATACCACGTGGATGGAGACATTTCTGTAAATCTTGAATCATACCTGGCTCATTCATCTTCCACCATCCTTTCTTATTTTCTAAAATAACAGTTAAACAATTGAAAAAAAGTCATTCCAAAATAACTAATTTTGAAAAGATTGTGTAGCCAAATCTAGTCAACTTCATAAATAACATTTGTTGAAGCAATCCACAGCATGAGTCAACCAGAGCATTATAAAGCATTCTGAAAAAATTAACTACCATAAACTAGCAAAAATCAAATGCGAGTATTAGCACTGTAAATAACAGTATTAAACTAACAGTCTGAGTATTAGCACTGTAAATAACAGTATTAAACTAACAGTCTGAGTATTAGCACTGTAAATAACAGTATTAAACTAACAGTCTGAGTATTAGCACTGTAAATAACAGTATTAAACTAACAGTCTGAGTATTAGCACTGTAAATAACAGTATTAAACTAACAGTCTGAGTATTAGCACTGTAAATAACAGTATTAAACTAACAGTCTGAGTATTAGCACTGTAAATAACAGTATTAAACTAACAGTCTGAGTATTAGCACTGTAAATAACAGTATTAAACTAACAGTCTGAGTATTAGCACTGTAAATAACAGTATTAAACTAAAAGTCTGAGTATTAGCACTGTAAATAACAGTATTAAACTAACTGTCTGAGTATTAGCATAAAGTTATACTGAATACTCAATGCATCACTTTACTTGCAATCATAAATGTATACATATACAAGACTTCTAAACCACAAGAGATATAGGTGAACAGTAAGTGAAAGAAATCCAAGTGATTAATTGCAAGAGAAAAATACACCAATTCGATTGAATTCTTTATTAAGATGATTGACATCAAAGTACTAACCTTCAGGTATAGGCTTTGCCTCACCCTGGATTGCTTTAAGGACCTGTTCTGGATCCGGATTTTGACTAGATGAAACTGGTTCTGGCTTTTTAAATGAAGCATCACTGGACTGCGTCACATGTGTAACTGTAGCTGAAGATGAACTGGTCACAGTTAGTGAATGGTTCACCGAGGTAGTGAACAGTTGACCCATTTGGAATGATGAAAATGATGGCGATTGAAGCGAAAATGGCTGGAATGGCAGCTGAGACATAAACGGTGGGGACAGCATCATACCCGAAGCCAGAGATGTATGCTGATCTCGGGTCAGGGACATATCATCACACGGAACTCTGGGTAATAAACTAAACCATGGTTTACAGTCTGAAATATGGTTGTCACTAACACTTCCCATAGACTGACTCACAAATGGATTTACAGGAAGAACACTGTTCATGTAAAAGTTATTACTTTGACTAGATCCTGTTTTCTTCTCTAGAATTGAGTCTATGCTCATAAAATTAGGTTTTCTATCGGATACTTGCATTTTTGAATGTGCTGGGGGTGGCTGAGGAGGTGAAGTTAATGAAGCACTATGATTGGCTGACTTAGTCACATGATCAGAAAATGAGGTATTAAAAAATAATGATGAGGTCAATGAGGAAGTTTCTGAAGATTTTGTGTCTTCTGGAAGGTCATTCTTGATAGCAGCATCAATAGATAGACTACAGAAGTCACCAAGTTTCGTAGACTGAGGAATCTGCAGAAAGAGGTTAGAACTTGTATCAATGCCATTTGGCTTATCTTTGTCTATTGCACTAGATTTGATATTAGGTATTTTTAGTTCAACATGTTTTGATGAAGGTTTTCCAAGACTGAGTTTGTGATCTGATGATTTTCCAGTCTCGGTGTTAGATGAAATACTGGAACCAGTCTGCTGAGACAAACCTGAACCAGTCTCGCTGTTGGATGATTCACTGTTGCCAGTCTGTTGTGATGAGGTTAAACTGGAACCAGTCTCTTGCTTCCCTGAGACAGACATATGCTGAGGTGATTTTTGGTCAGATAGATTAAGATCTCCATTACATATAATATCTGGCTTTATATCCACACCATTCACAACCTTATCTACAGTTTTGATATGATTATCTCTCATACCATTTTCAATGTGACCATTCGTTTTAGAAGAGTCATCACTACCTTTATCAGAACTTACAATCCTGTCCATATCCTTAGTTTCACTAACATCCACTTTAATGTTTTCACTTTTCACACTTACAACATTTTCAGATTTAAGTACTTCATCCTCTTCTTTCACTCCTTTCACTCCTTTCACTCCTTTCACACCAACTTCACAGTGTCCAAGTTCATTACGCTTATCTCCTTTCAAAATTTCCTTTTCATCATGGCAGCCTGGTTCAGTCTTCACATTTAAAATCTCGACTGCCTTTTTTTCCTCTACTTCTTCCAGAAAAGCTACACCTTTCTTTTCTGTTCTCTCATCAATAACTTCAATTTTGAAATTTTTTACTTCAGATCTGTCACAATTAACTTTTGCCCTTACAAGTTCTTTTATCTCTCCGGATTCCATTCCCTCCACGAATATACCTCCAGCATGAGGTAATACCCAGTAATTTCTCTTGTACCGATCTCGTCCTAGTTCAATACCCCTCACATGTTGGGATTCTTTGAATACCTTGTCTCTGTACTGAAAGTGAGTCTTATGTAATTTTTCAATCTGTTTTTCACACTCTTCCAAAGTAGTGGGGTCATCTTCTTCCTGTAATAACAATACATGCAATTAAGAGCTATCCTACAGAACTATGAGTGTTGTATAAGTATTGAATTCATTGAACGAGTTGAATTAAAAGACATGAAGCAAGGCTCTGGCTCAAATGTGTGGATATTTTTTATCATTACTCATTTTGTTAAATGTAAACAAGTAGCATAGGGGTTTCATTTAGGTTTTTTCGCACATTTGCATATTATATGCACATATGCCATATAGAGGATCTTACATGAGTGCTGATTTGTTATGGTTTTTATGTAACGAGTCGACTGAAATAATATGAGCCGAGCGTCATATTCGTTTCAGTCGACGAGTTTCATAAAAACAATATCAAATAAGCACGAATGTAAGATTCTATTTATCACATAACACCATCAATCTTTAAATAAACAATATTTTTAATAAATGCCGAACTTCAGAACAATATGCTGTCATTTAAAGTGACGTCACACTGGCCATTTATGACGTCATAAGTGACGTCACACTGGCTATTTATGTAACTAGTTACATATGATATTTATGTCACTGCTTTATGCCACACAGTGCAAGTTATGTGATAAATGATATTATGGCATCATAGAAACATGCATGGGACGTACGTGATAAACATCATAAACATACTGTAGAATAAAATATCTTAATGAGGCTAAAACTTTGTGACTTGAAGTTATCCTGTTGTTTTGCAAGGTTAAATATTTGTGATATTAAGCTTTCAATTTTGCAATAAAATTTCACAAATTCAGAATAAAAAATTTGTTTTGACTTAGCAAATATAGAGCTAGCTAAAAATGATTTAATATGAATTTTTCTTAAACATTAGTACATGTATCCTATAAAGAACATTCTTACAGTCAATCTGAATGTTGTTTAACTTCTTAATTGCTTACAGTTTCTCCCTCATTAAAGTGTTCATCTTCATGTCCACTTCCATCATCTTTGTCTTCTTCGTCATCACTTTGTTTACTGATTGAGGTCATCACACTATCATCTGCTTCGCCATCAACAATAGCAGGTTTGGTTGCTTTGTTGAACTTCTTTGACCGCAGTGTGCGTAACCTGTATAAAATATGCACAGCCATGAATAGATTAAGTTCTACATCAAACTATTATTGAAGAATATTGGATTATAACTATAAAGTCCCTGAATTATTTCATATTGTCTTAGAACAAACCATAAAATTTCCATATCTGAATAAAGCGCTATTAAATTACACAAATGAATCACAAGACGATAATATAAACTATCCATACATAGATTTTACATTTGAATTAATCACCCAAGTGTCAATATATCCTTGTGCCTATAAATCAAGAGCAATCTAAACCATATGGTTTTCCAATTTTATTAACACAATATAGCAATTTATTTAATAAATAACAAGCACAAACCATGCATTAACGGAATTATATCAATTTACCTGCGTAATTTTCCTTCTACAACCCATTTATCTCGACGAATATCTGCCATATGATCGAGATGATTCTCTATCTCTGCGGTGATAGTTTTCCCACAATTCAATTCATTACACAGAAATGCTATTACTGCAGCACGTTGATTAATGGAACATGCTTCAAGAGGGTAGTTCCGCAAATATTCACTTAGCTAAAATAACATACATTTTCGAAAAATTACATTAATCTAATTTACTTGATATCAATTGGAAAATAATTGGAAAACAAGATCTGACAACTTATATTAATCACTCTCGATGACTTCTTCCTGGCTAACTAACCTGTCCTTGCAACTTATTCTAACATTCTAAAGAATTCAGAATAGGACTGAATCAACATCCACAAAATCAAGAAATTGGTAACTAAAGCATGACTTGACATTATAAAATGATCCACAGGTTTGACTAATAACCAAATGTCTATTTTGAAAACCATTGTAATTCTTAAATGAATCTGCCCTGCATTCAGTAAATGGGTTTGCAGCTAATGTTTGCAATTTGGTTCCTGTGTGCAGTGAATGCGATACGGTGGGCCAGGCATAAAAAACCAATTTCATAATGTTCGCAACTGTTAGCCGTAACTAAACGCAGGGCGGTTGTAATGTAGTTATAAAAGGTGAAATGGACAAATAGTGCCACAATTGATTTACTTGCAGAGTTGATAATTATAGTCTCTATAGATTAACATGAATTAGTTTTACATCACAAACTATTACATCAATACCTAGCTATATAAATTAAAACTAAATTTTGGTTAGTTTAAAATGTTTCCATACCTCGGTCTCCCCGCCATTTCTAATCACCATGAAGACACGTAACACCTCAGCCAATATAACGTCTGTGATCTCTATATCGGTTATCTTCTGACCCAGTTTTGTTACAGCCTACAATATACAAACACATTGAAAACACGTATAAGATAAACAGTAACAAAAGCAACAGAGACCACATTAAGTAACAACCAACCACAGGAGATTGTCACAAGTTCGCTCCCTTTCCTTCTGGAGTTCTCTCCCTTTTTCCCTTCCAGAGTTTTCTCCCTTTATCCATCCTATATTACTACAGATAACTCTGGTTCTCTCCCTTTATCCGTTCTATAGCACTACAGAGAACTCTAGAAGGGATAAAGGGAGAGAACTCATAAAAATCTCCTGCACAACCAACATTGATGGAAGAGAACATGCAGGGATGGGAAATATCATATCAAATGAAGTTCTAAACAAAATACAATAATGTGAGACACGGATTATGCAAAAAGTAAAATTGTGATGTTTTGCTCCAAGAGCCTTATTCCTGCACTTGAAGCTATGTATTAAGTGACCCCTTCATGCAAGATATCTAGAGGCTTATTCATAATCACAATAAGACCGAGACTTCGACTTTAAAATGTAAATGTTCATTGCACTCCTACGTTGTCATAACAATACAGATTTTCAAAAAACATGGCAAAAGTGTAGAGTGGGTAGCAACAAATATTCAGACAAAATTTCATTCCTTTAGATTTAATGAAAAATGAAAGGCTGGTAAATATAACTTTAGTTTAAAAGTCTAAGTCTGAGTTTCAGTCTTAACATATTTGTGAATAATACCCCAGAAACTTAAACATGTATCCAATAAATGTTTGTTTCATCGGGTTTAACGCCGTTTCTCAACGATATTTCAGTTACATACAGCGGCCGGTTCACCTAACCAGTTTTTCCTGGACTGAATTCTTACCAGTACTAACTTACCCTTCCACAAGGAGCCGGCAACTTCTCCACATGTGGAGGAAAATCAACATTTTTGTCAAATTTTCATGGAAGGGTATGACCTGCCGCGACCGGGAATCGAACCCAGATCTCCGGGTTACAAGTCCAGCGCACTAACCACTGGACCACGGCCCTGTATCCGATAGAATGTGACAAGTTGAAATTTGGATATATTCACTGGTTGTAACCAAAGGGGTCTGTAACAAATGTCTACTTTCACTTTCACTTTGTGTTTGTCTTAACTGTTATATATATATATTACAGTATAGACAAACACAAAGTGAAAGTAGAAATTGTTACAGACCCCTTTGGTTGTAACAAATTAATTTTTTATTTTAACATACCTCTTTAGGATTAGGTACCCCAGGTTCATCTAGAGCATGTCTAAGTAAATGTGTAACCAACGACATATACTCCTCTCCATCATCCTCTGTCTTTGCTGTAACTGCATCCTGTAGACTCTTCATGGACGGTAATGTTTGTGAATCTATAATATATAATGTGACCAGTACAATACATAGACATCCATACAGATATGGAAGATCAGTTGTGAACAGTGATCAGATACTTCGTCCAGTATTCAACAGTGGTCTACGGGCTGGATTCTAGGCCCAAAGGCAATTACCATCAACTTTCTCACATATTTAGCTTAGGGTATTTGTCAAATAAAATAAATCTATGTTCCTTTAAGATTGTGATGTTGAGGATAGCTTTCGGTTTGAGTTTTCACTCATTCTTGAGAACCAAGTCACATACAGTCCAACCTCTCCAGAGTGACCAAATCTAGAGCAACAACGATATCAATTTTCAACAGTAAAATTGTACTTGTAATATACCAAAGGGCATTGCTCCAGAGATTGTACTGTACAGTAAAACCTCACTTACAGACCACCTCAATATTAAGACCATCTCAATATTAAGAACACAATTTTCAAGTCCATTGTCACTTTTTTTGCACCTCAATATCAAGACGTCTCAATAAGAAGAACAGTTTTCAAGGGTCCCAAGGGTGGTCATATTATTGAGGCTTTACTGTAGTTTCATAATGTCATGAGATGCTACCTAAGTATTTGGGGATACAGAATAAATCATGCATACCAAATCCCAGAGGTTTAGCAAAGTTATGAAGAAATTCTAGGGACATCAAACAATCTGCAAATGCTTCACCGTCCAAATGATTGCCAGGTATCCGTGGAAACTCTGGCATTGGCTGAAAATATACACAATATTCATGTAATGAGCTGATGTTGAAAATTTAAAAACATGCACAAAACACTATAAAGAAACCGGTGTTCTGCAACAATATCAAAAGATTTATACTTCAGCAATAAATATGTATATGTTTACTGAACTAGTTAACCAGTTACAAATTCTAATCTGCTTTAAACTGGTTAACTGGACGAAGATTTTAATTCCCATTACACTGATTAGAGATAATGATTATGACATGAGCAAGATTGTGATTTCTTCCATAAATACCCCATAAATCTATATACATGATATTTATCTACAATATTTACCTCCCTTGTTCAGAATTGTCGGCCATTTTGATAGGCAAATTTCTTTAAAGCTTATCGGGAATATAATGTAAATGATGATAAACTAATCCGATATATAAACAATAGCTTATTCATTAATATGCTCATGTGGGCATTTGGCTCAGTAAGATGAAGAAAAAGTGGTTGTCACATGCAAATTCTCTTGGTATTTTCTTAATTATCACATATTTGGAACTATGTATTGGTACATGTGCATAACAAGTATAAATGCCAAGCATTTCAGGACAATATGAATAAAATGTAAGTAAAGTAACTCACTCTGGAATCTCTGAGTTCCATATCTTCACGAGGTTTCTTCAACTCCTGAGCTAGAACAAACTCCATCTTTCTCTGTTCCTGTACATATAACAGCAAACATTGAATCTCACACAAACATTAACTGCTTGTAATCAACTTCAATCCAACAAACATCATTTAGCTGTTTTTACATGATCAAAGTTAAGTGCAGCAGTTGAAGTTCGGCATCAGTTATATACACATCAACTATTACTGTGTGATGAATGAAACATTGCTACCCTGTTTACTAGAATTGTCTAGATCTTTACATCCGATTTTACAATTTCCAAGAATTATTCGGTAACATACAGCGACCAGTTGACCGTACCAGTCTTCCTGGAATTAATTATCAAGTACTAACTTGCTCTTTTGCAAGCAGAGCAAGCTGGGGGAGCTGTTAACTTCTTAGAAAGCATCTATATAGTACAGCAGATATCAGTGAATATTAAAAAGCGATCTGCACTAACACAAGTGTCAATCACTGTATGATATTTAAACCATTATCGAGTCTGTTAGAACTTATTCTAAATATACATAAGCATGTTTTGAAAATAAAGCAATCACAAATTTTAGAAGTATACTTCAAATAAATGCAAGAAATCATACATTTTTTCTTTCTCTGTGTAATCTTCTTTCTGCTATTCTTTCTTCTTTCTGTCTCTCACGTTCCTGGATAAACACATCAGATACATTATTACAGGACACTAAAAGAAAACACTATAATAGAAATAAAAAACTAAGAATTTCAGTAAAATTTTAAGACTAAATAGATTGGTTCAAAAAAGACATTCGACTTACCATATCAATGTTTAAGTAAGTTTCCTGCACTAACAACAAAAATACTGAAATGCCTATTATAAATCATACAGTCGGACATTGTTCATTCGAATTCATCGAGTCCAAAATTTCTTATTAGGATAATACATGGTTTCGAATAGCCCATTCAATTAAACGTGCTTAAGATGCTACATAGGGCCCTGATATTTAATTCGGATGATACCAAGTAATCGGATAGAAGGTTGTCGAATAAACGAGGTCCAACCGTATTTCATAAATCGAGGGCTCAACGCAATACTGTCGTAACTCCTATGTATTTGTACAGGAGTTACGGCAGTGTTGCGTTGAGCCCTCGAAATGACATACTATCAAGAAGCTTTTTGAACAAACCTCCTGTTTTTTTCTCTGTTCCAAAGCCTTCAACAGTAATATATGTTGTCTCCTTCTCTCTTGTTCCTGGAATAGAATATAAATCCATTATACCAGCAACATGTGTTCCATTTTTACTATTATTATTCCATAAAACAAATATCACTCATACTGCAAACAGGTGGAAGCCATAAATAATGTACTGTACCAGGAAATTTTGAACAATAAATGTTATGCTCTCTTCCATCTTGAGAAAAAGACAAATTGCAAGAGGTTCAAAAATTTATATATTAATAATAAGTTACCCCACCCACCTGTCTCAGCCTCATTTGCTCCTTCAACATAGCCACTTGCTGCCTCTTCATTTCCCTCTCCTGAAAATAGTCACAACAATACACAATTCATCATTATGTTTGGTACAAAATTCACAGGAAAACAACTTTATACAGTACATGTTCAATGTCAAGATCATCGGAGACCATAGGATTGTCCTAAGATCAATATAATGAATTTCACGAACTTATTAAAATCCGTTATAACATCAAGTTCATTTTTGATACATCATAAAGAACTAACAACAAAATGAATAAAAATAAAGCACTGAAAAAGATCTCCTGTTGTTAATGAACATGACCAGTGTTCATTTCTTGAATGGGCATTTACTTACACTGGTAACTAACAGTATTTCTCTTTGTCTATATTCAGGAATATATTGTTAGGTAAAAAATGCATAGTGAAAAGGCTGAACATCAATTTTTTCAGATCAGTTAAAATCTTCAGTAAAGCAACATTACAGATTTAAAAAGTAAGAAACATACGGTGAATTCTCATTTCAAACTGTTTGATTATCACAGGTAGCTAACTTTAGGGAACCCAAACTGATCATTAGAAGAAACTGATTATGTAGGCAATTATTCCCATGTTGATCACAGAGTAAAAACTTGTTTAGGTAACTAAAATATACAGGTATGAAAAGTACATAGTATCCATTAAATCAGAATGTTTCTTGCAAATATTCACAAAGAAAGTTTCCATGTTGCTTATGAATATTCACTTAGTAACAATGTTGCTTGTGGATTTCAATTTTTAACAATTGTGAATATTCACTAAGTAACAATATTGCTTATACATGTATAAATGAATATTCACTAAATATTAATATTGCTTATGAATATTCACTTTGTAACAATGTTGCTTATGATTATTTACTTTGTATCAGTGTTGCTTATATAAATGAATATTCATTTTGTAACAGTGTTGCTTATACATGTATAAATGAATATTCACTTTGTAACAGTGTTGCTTATGAATATGCACTTTGTAACAATGTTGCTAATAAATATTCACTAGATAATAACAGTGCTCATAAATATTCACGGTTTCAGTAATTATGTTGAATAACTATAAAAACCGAACAGAAATCTGCAATACAAGACATTGTGAATACAAGCCCTAATGTAACACACAATATTCAACATTACCCAAAATGCATCAGTAGAATTCACATAATGACATCACAATATAAGAATCTTTCACTGTCTTCCGCTACAGATAGAAATATCCGGCATGAGCGTTACTGTTTATGAAGTTAAACAATGAACAGAGAGCAGGATATTTCCATCTGCACACAAAGGCAGTAATAGATTCTTTTTCCTGCATATCTTTTTTAAGAAATAAAAATAAAGTAAGATAATTATTAAGGTTAAACAATATATTTGTACACCTTATTTACAATATGGCCTTCTAAACTAACTTCTGACTAATGTTTTAAGCGCTTTTTCAAAAAGGTAACATGTGATTTTACGAATTCATTCAACTTATTATTCACCATTATGTGACATCATTATGTGACATCATTATGTGACATCATCAGCACAAGACTCGTCCTACACAGGGTGAGGGTGTGTGTGTAAGACAGAGTTTACCTGCACTGGTGTCAATTAAGGAACATTCAGTTTGGTATGCAACAATTACCCTGTAAATATCAGACATGAGAATGCAAAATTTCTAAATCAGCTGAAAATTTGGCAAGGGGTCCAGGGGACCACTGAAGCTCCTGGCTTTAAAGAATCTACGATGGGTTAAGTTGTCTCAAAAACAGCTCTTGCGAGCATTTCCACTCTATCAGAGGAAAATTATTAGCCAGAAACATACTGAACTAGGATCTTTCAAACGAGAAGTCCAAAAGGCAAATTTTATCAAAGTTCTCCGAATAGTATTAAATTTTTGTTCATTCATAATTTTGTATGAATGTCCTTCCAAAAATAACCAATCAATATGTGTACATTTGAATTCTCAAGTAATATTTCACAGTAAAAAGTATGAAGGTGAAAGTGAAACAAATCTTTCTGCTTCTCTAAAGTCTTTCTACTTCTTAAAGACTTTTTGCTTCTTTAAAGTCTTTCAGCTACTTTAAAGTCTTTCTGCTTATTTTAAAGTATTTTTGCTTCTTTAAAGTCTTTCAGCTTCTTTAAAGTATTTCTGCTTCCTTTAAAGTATTTTTGCTTCTTTAAAGTCTTTCTGCTTCTTTAAAGTATTTTTGCTTCTTTATTTGTTTGCAGAAAGACTTGTTTTGCAATGTGTGCAAAGTCAAAGGTTAAGTGATAGCAGTGACATGCATAAAAATAAAAACACAACATTTGAAACAACAATTAAAGAAATGCCAACAGACGTTGAAAAAAAGACGGTTTTAGACATATACCTAAGTGAAGGTGCCAACATTTTCAGTCAATAAAATATTCTGTAATATTTTACCAAGTTCACACCAGAATGATTTATGTAATTGTTTATATGTCCATAGTATAATCAGTGTGCTGTCTTGTCGTCTTTCTTCACATCCAATAACGAATGGTTGAGACAGTAATGTCGATTTGTGAATACAATGTATAAGAAAAATTGTGAATGTAAAATTTGCATTATATTCACTCTCTGAACGAACGTTATATATAAGGAAAGGAAGAAGGACAAAAGCTTGATTACAATCATATACACGGACATGAGAACATATCATAGTGAATACAATTCTGCTTAAATAACCATGCTATTTTGTTAAATACAGCTTCAAGAAAATAGTATCTGATTATATTTATAATAGTTAATAGGTTCCAATCAACAAAAATATATTGGTTGGCATTTCAACACAAGATTATCATTGGCATAACAACGAAGACAAGCAGAGTGGTTGAAGGGTAGACCATCTAACTCCTGTCCAGAACCTCGTGAGTTCTGAGTTCTGCTGAGAGCGAGGTTGATTTGTCAACTTCACAATGCACGTATCAGGTGCAAGAATTGATAAGTAACTCAGGAGCAGTCATCGTAAGTGATAGATATAAGTCATAAACTTGTTGCACAATTTAAACAAAATCGAGTAATCTGACATTAATCGTGTGGGAATCCTTGTCCTTTGTGAGGGCATTTTTGTTGCTGCAGTAAACCCTAAATATTTGCCCGGACAGATAGACAGACAGACAGACAAGCTAACAAAGGGCAGTCCACACAGCTCGCTTAGTTCAGCCTCGGGTCAACCTACATGTACTACAGAATGTTTTCTTTCAAAAACACTCAAGAAAAGCTTAGTTGGTGCAGATTTCTCAAAGTGTTTAAAAAACAAGACCTGTCACTGTAAGTGACATTAATGCCCCCGATGTGGTATACAAAGTATGATGGAAAGATTAATGATTAAGTGAAGGAACCGATGATTGGATGTGGTTTGACCTTTGACTTAGGGACGTGGGTCTTGTCTTACTTTAAAATCACTCAGTACATGAAAAAGTTACAGCACGGACACGAAAAATCAGGACGGACAAACTGACACACAGATGTACAATGTGATTTTAATATGTTCACCTTCGGGGGCATAACATCTGGTTACACCAGTTTTACCTTTACCCTTGATGCGGCATTCCAAGCATGTATGAGGTGAGGAAAAAACAACAACAATAAAGTGAAGTAAAATGGTGAAACAACACAGTGAATGAAGCATATTGCTTGCAACACAACAAGGAAATAAAATGAAATATGGAAACCAAACAATACATATCAAACCTGATATAAACCGAACTGTTGAATATGGTGGAACAATATTAAACTCACGCATGCAGAGAGAAGGATGGACTTGTTATATAACAGTGTGGCGTGCAAAGTCATACAGATCTTTCCGATTAAACCTTTTAACAATTAGTGAAACTCAAATTATTTATTGCACGATTATAATCTCAAACGTCCTTGTTCAAGATGTTGAATCTGTAACATAACTTCAGTCCATTTTTTTCAGGCAACTGCGATTTACTTATCTCTAGTAGGCTGACATTATTGAATATATAACGTAATACAAAGCCAGACATAACTGTTACCAGTATAGACACAGTCACAACAAACTAGATTTTTAGCAGAAAAGTGTAGACAATGATTATACAGTACTATGCAGTTGTGAAGTTGTGAATACTAAATTTTTCTCAAGAGATACAAGAATATCTCTGCGTTTCATTTAGATCTTGATATCTTTGCAAGTTTGTTCAAAACTCTTGCTCCCGTCCCTTTTAAACGGAGTAGCAGCAGTTTTGCACTTAACCTTTGACATGAATATGGACAGAGATCTGTATGGCTGTTTCGGAGTAGTAAGGTCTAGCAGGGAACACATTATAACTAGACTGACAAACCTCTGCATGTTTCGTGGCTTTTACCAATTTCTTTCTCTGTTGATCTTCCAGTTTTTGTCGTCGCTTCTACACATGCAGAAATTATATAGCGTTACCAAGCAACGAAAAGACAAGTCACAAATACTAAGAAAAAGTCATTCCCTGAAATTACTACATTCAATCATAACAACAATATCAATTTATTTTTTTCCAGAAAAAAAACGTCTTTCATTGGTGTAGAAAATGTTTGTAAGTTTTATCGAGAGAATGTTACGTTATGTATAAATTGTCTGATTACTGAGGGGTAAAAAGTCTACAGAAAAACTGCAACTATAATTTACAACAAGACCTGAACAGTTTTCCTGGTACATCAAAAACAATTATTTAGTAACAATGTCTCAGAACATGTCGCACACACAATATTAGCCATAGTTTCAAGAAATTGGAATTATTTCCTATTTTGAAGCAGACGTTGTCAATATGCGATATCATATTCCATGTTTATGACTTGGAAACCATATTTGAACATTTTATAACTGGAAAATTCTCAGACAAACCAATAAATATCGTAACATAATGAACATTCAAATATTGATTATTCATGAGAATTTAAAATTATACTAAAAGGCCTCAGGTTTTATCACACTCGCAGAATGGCGAAATTAAGCATAAAAACCATGAAGCTAGATTCCTTTAATCTGAAATACCAGAATCTCTCACCACCAAACAGGGGAGTGAGACAAAATAATCTATGCCTATGACTAGATTTGATACACTAGATTAACAAAAATTGGAATATAGGGTAAGACAATTTATGACAACTGAAAATTGTCTGTGATGTTTTTATAAGCCCAATGCCAGTACATGTATAATGGTGATACCATATCCTGAAGCTCTAAGTTTTTGTTAAAGGGCTTTAAGTAATTTTAACAGACAGGGTTATGCAGTGATTGGTCCAGCTATGCTATAATGACAGTGGAAGACCCCCAGGCAGACACCTGGGTCGAACCACCAAGCTTCCACAAGCCAGCTGGATGGCTACCTCACTTACAAACTCTACATCCCGGGTGGGATTCGAACCCCCAGCTGTGAGGGGCAAGTGATCAGAACTCAGAGATCATTGCCCATGGAAGTCCCCCCTAGCTCTAATATAACCACAATGTATTATAGGGATCTATGTTGCTCTACAAGCTCACTACCACACAGTATTGCTAGGTATATATACATCATATCAAAGGGGGTCGGCACATTGAGCAAATGACCTAAGACAGTTATCCACAGGTTTTGACTTGGATGACCATTTTAGGTCATTTCCTCAATGTGCCGACCCCCTTAGCATCATATTAGTAAAAAACTAGTACATTTCGAGATAGCATTATCTAATATCTATTCAAAGTTAAGTAGGCTACTCCAAGAATAATGGCTGAAACAACCAAATAAATATAACTAATACAAAATAATAAGAATAGACAAGTAAAGACATTGATTAGGTCAGACATGAGTGTACAGAACAGAATGACATTTTAACATAATTTAAAAGACAGTAGAAAATTTTGAGAGTTAGGTATGCAATAAGACAGAATGGATAAACACAACTCTCAGGTGTAACAGTTTCGGCCAGTCCCCATTTTAAGACATTAATTAGCGCACTACCATCTGAACTTCAGTTGGACTATTTCAGAAATAAATATTTAGTACTGGAATTTCCTGAAGTATCACCCATCCATATATGGTATATACAATGAATTTAATTCACTACTTATGCATGCGATACTGATATATATTTAAAAATGTGCAAAGCAAAATTGGAAATGACTTAAAGCTGTCTACAGGAGTAAGAAGCATGACAAATCTCTACCACAATTCTATTTACCTCGATCAGAAGATGTGCCCTCATTTCTTGTTTAGCGCGCAACTGCTCGTCTCTCTGCACGCGTTCTCGGTCACGTAACATCCTCATTTGATCACGTTGTTTCTTCTTTTCTATAACTAGAAACAAATTGGCTTTTACTCATCAAACAAAGGTCAGGGCTAAAATGTAACTTTAATTCTGACATATGTCTTTAAACAAGCTCATTATAGTAACTATATATAAAAAGGGACAATTTTAAACATGTATGTTACCTTGGAAAGTACCCAGTAATGTATTCATGAAATCAAAATTGCAAGCAAACATAACATCAGAATTAGCTTTTACAAATCAGGCCATCAGTCTCACAGGGGCACATGGCAGAACTCATCTTCATTAATACACATTCAGGCTCACAAAAAACTGCATGAAATTCTGTTGAGAATGGCACCAATGCCCCTATACTTCCATCAGACTGTAGCTATAGCTATGGACCTGAATCCTATACTTCCATCAGACTGTAGCTATAGCTATGGACCTGATCCATCAGACTGTAGCTATAGCTATGGACCTGATCCATCAGACTGTAGCTATAGCTATGGACCTGATCCATCAGACTGTAGCTATAGCTATGGACCTGATCCATCAGACTGTAGCTATAGCTATGGACCTGAATCCTATACTTCCATCAGACTGTAGCTATAGCTATGGACCTGAATCCTATACTTCCATCAGACTGTAGCTATAGCTATGGACCTGAATCCTATACTTCCATCAGACTGTAGCTATAGCTATGGACCTGAATCCTATACTTCCATCAGACTGTAGCTATAGCTATGGACCTGAATCCTATACTTCCATCAGACTGTAGCTATAGCTATGGACCTGAATCCTATACTTCCATCAGACTGTAGCTGTAGCTATGGACCTGAATCCTATACTTCCATCAGACTGTAGCTGTAGCTATGGACCTGAATCCTATACTTCCATCAGACTGTAGCTGTAGCTATGGACCTGAATCCTATACTTCCATCAGACTGTAGATATAGCTATGGACCTGAATCCTATACTTCCATCAGACTGTAGCTATAGCTATGGACCTGAATCCTATACTTCCATCAGACTGTAGCTATAGCTATGGACCTGAATCCTATACTTCCATCAGACTGTAGCTATAGCTATGGACCTGAATCCTATACTTCCATCAGACTGTAGCTATAGCTATGGACCTGAATCCTATACTTCCATCAGACTGTAGCTATAGCTATGGACCTGAATCCTATACTTCCATCAGACTGTAGCTATAGCTATGGACCTGAATCCTATACTTCCATCAGACTGTAGCTGTAGCTATGGACCTGAATCCTATACTTCCATCAGACTGTAGCTGTAGCTATGGACCTGAATCCTATACTTCCATCAGACTGTAGCTGTAGCTATGGACCTGAATCCTATACTTCCATCAGACTGTAGCTGTAGCTATGGACCTGAATCCTATACTTCCATCAGACTGTAGCTGTAGCTATGGACCTGAATCCTATACTTCCATCAGACTGTAGCTATAGCTATGGACCTGAATCCTATACTTCCATCAGACTGTAGCTATAGCTATGGACCTGAATCCTATACTTCCATCAGACTGTAGCTGTAGCTATGGACCTGAATCCTATACTTCCATCAGACTGTAGCTATAGCTATGGACCTGAATCCTATACTTCCATCAGACTGTAGCTATAGCTATGGACCTGAATCCTATACTTCCATCATACTGTAGCTATAGCTATGGACCTGAATCCTATACTTCCATCAGACTGTAGCTATAGCTATGGACCTGAATCCTATACTTCCATCAGACTGTAGCTATAGCTATGGACCTGAATCCTATACTTCCATCAGACTGTAGCTATAGCTATGGACCTGAATCCTATACTTCCATCAGACTGTAGCTATAGCTATGGACCTGAATCCTATACTTCCATCAGACTGTAGCTATAGCTATGGACCTGAATCCTATACTTCCATCAGACTGTAGCTATAGCTATGGACCTGAATCCTATACTTCCATCAGACTGTAGCTATAGCTATGGACCTGAATATACTCTCATCATTCATATACAAAATTTAGTCAAATTTGTTTCACAATTCAGACTAAACAGAATACAAGTACCGGTACTTCCTAATAATAAAAAGAAGTTGCTCACGTTTCATTTGTTTGGCACGTTTAAGGTATTCCTTTTGTTGCTCACGTTCAAGTCGTTTATGAAACTGCATCTCCGCTACTTTTCTGGCCATCTCTGTAATTCAATGTAAACATATTGGTATTAACATATACAGTCAAACCTGTGTTAAAGACCACCTGCGAACAAATACCACTATTGCAAAACCTGTTTGCAAAGACAACCAGTTTTATCTCCCATCAGACCATTTTCAATGATATTTAATCTGATAATAGATACCACCTGTAAACAAAGACCACATTTTGCTGTTCCCATGGATGGTCTTTACAGACAGGTTTGACTGTATATTGCTACACTCTTTACTACTGTTATTACTAAATTGGATGAAAAATATTTTACAAGATAGTGACAAAACTTCCATCAGTTTGGAATCATTCACAATCCAAGGGTTCCATATACACCCATTACTCATAGAATGGCAAAATACTAGATGAATATGACCCTTGTGAATCACTAACTCAAACCATGTCAACTACAGCACCTACAATCACTAGTACATCTACTCAGGGTGGCTGTAAATATCTCTGTTTCTTCCTCTAATCCTGAGGTCATATTCACAAACATTTTAAGACTGAAACTCAAGACTTAAGACTTAAAAATTGCAAAATTTATATTTACCAACCTTTCATTTTCATGAAATCTAAACGGAAGAAATTTTATCTGAATAATTATTACCCACTCAGCACTTTGGCCAAGTTTTATTCAAATCTATATTGCGATAACAAGGTAGGAGCAAGTAGAACATTTAACAATTTAATGTCTTAGTCCGAGTTTCAGTCTTAAAATGTTTGTGAAAAGGTCCCTGAAGTACAGACATCAATATACTGCAATATAGTGAATGAATTGCGATGAAAACAAAGACAAGATTAAAAAGACTGAATTTCAATGATTTAAATAAAACTTTATTAGCGCTCCTCATCAAAACGATGTGTAGTGACTCCCAGATTTCATCTATTCAACAAACCTTGCTGCTCTATCTTCTCCTTCATCTTATTGTCCAGCATCTGCTTCGCCATTAGTTGTTGCATCCTCAGTTTTTCTCGCTTCTTCTGATTCTCAATCTTCTTCAGTCGCCGACTTACAGTCACTGATAATCTATCCCCTATCTCTGATTGTGTTAACTTGACAAAGCCCTGTCAGTAGAATGAAAATACAGTTGAAGGATTAACACCAAACTGAATCACTCCGATAAAATAGCAGTATGATAAAAAAGCAGGTATTTTAACTATACAGTAAAACCTCAATAATAAGACCACATTTGGGACTCTTGAAAACTGGTCTTCTTATTGAGGTGGTCTTTATATAGAGGTTGAATAAAGAGCAAAACAAGGAAATTGGACTTGAAAATCGTGTTCTTAATGTTGAGGTGGTCTTATAATTGAGGTGGTCTATAGGTGAGGTTCTACTGTATATGCATTTCAAACATGTCATCAGGGTTCTCTAAAAATTTCAGATAAAAGTCGTGACAAATGTTTCTGAACAAAATAGGAGTTTGTCTACATAATTGTAACAATCATCAGTTAAAAGGTAACCAATAGGAGTTCCAAGAACAGAAGAAAGAGTCAAGAACTGAAAGGGGTTCCCGAGAACACCTTCACATACATATTGTATTGACAACAATCACAACATTTGGTATCAATTCTAAAAGGATATAATACATCAAAAATGTTGCACACAAAAATGCTAATTCCCACCATTAGTATGGAATAACAATTTACAGTAAGACCTCGATAATAAGACCACCATTGGGGCCCTTGAACACTGGTCTTTATATTGAGGTGGTTTTAATACTGAGATTGAATAAAGAGCAAAACAGTGAAAATGGACTTGAAACATTTGTTCTTAATTTTGAGGTGGTCTTATTATTGAGGTGGTTTTAATATTGAGGTTGAATAAAGAGCATAACAGTGAAAATGGACTTGAAAAATGTGTTGTTAATTTTGAGGTGGTCTAATTATTGAGGTGGTCTTTAGGTGAGGTTTTATTGTACTCAAATTTGCATTTAAGAAATTTAAAAATCAAGGGTCAATGAAATCAACCTTAAAAAAAAATCAATATTTGGTCATAATGGATTCTCTCTACATACTTGGTAACATATGAAATATTATTTGAAAATATTTTATATTTGTACAACTTACATTATCTCCACCGCCAACCCTTGCTTCATAGAAGTCGCCAACATTCACCTTCGTATTGAAAGAGAACAGATCACGACCAAGATCAGTTATGGTGTTTCTCTCAATATACTGAAATAGAAAGTTATTATTCATAATCATACGATATAGGAAACATAATCATATCTTTATACAAAAGCACATCTTCGGTACCCAGGCTATTCATAACATATATGATACCCTGGGTAAACTGACTGTTAAAATCTCGTACTCATGAATAATTAATGAGGTGAAATCCAGCTGCTTGATTGGCCGCATGACACACACCTCATGCGATATGGAAATTCCGAGGAGCTACTGATGGAATCGCCACTCAGAGCCATCCAATGAGATCGCAGCTTTCAAATCGTGTTAAGCTGCCATGTTGTTGATTAGCTGATAGCTCTTCACAAAGGAGATTCCTTTATTTTTGTTATCATCCATTTCATTAGTCGAGAAATGCTAATGAATATTCACGTATTACGAAGTTTCGCTAGCCAATTTGTCCAGGGTATCAAATATGTTATGAATAGCCTGGGTACCGAAGATGACAAAAGCACTGCCTCTAAGATAGCAGACAAAAACACCAAAACACCAATGTACCACAGATTTGTATCATGACCACCAACTCAAGCAGCTAACATCATGGCAACAATGTCATCTATCTCTGATACACGATTAAAGGAAATATTTATTCCAACCAGTTTACGAATAGCATTACCCAAGATTCCATTTTGTTGACATCGAATTCCTTCCTTTGTATAAGAAATTGATACCTTCTGAGAGTGACCATAACAACATAGTATTTCTACAGGAGCTGTTTTTACATTTGTGGTCATTTTTTAATTGATTTATATAAATTAAGCCTCGTTTTTATCATTTTCAGAAGACTCATTTGATATTCAATAAAGAATGAGCACTCATGTAAGACCCTCTATATACTTACTCTCATAACGTCTGGAATAGTTTTCATCTTACGACCACATGGTGCGAAGTACCAGACTTCTCCAACTATACCACGTCTACCATATGAGTGTATGTTTGTCTGACGTTTCCACCCTTTACTTAAAGGTATCCGGATTTTAGAATCATCCAGCACAACATGTCTGCGTTTTATCGGTCTCTCACCTAAAGCACAAAAAAAATATTCACGATATTCACACCAATATTTGCACACTTCATTGAGTTAAGTAATACATTGTCCTTAAACAGTGTTGCTTAAAACCATCTTCTTTTTTGCAACACTCTCTCAAATTATTTTTTCAACAGGCAATAAATTTTTGCACATTTGTTAAAATAAATGACAAAACCTTAAACGCCAGACTTTAATTAGACAAGACAACATGTACAGGTGCAGGAACTACGTGATATGTGTAGACGTTTTAAAGAAGATTGAACTGACATTTATTTAAAATATTGCACAGATTTTGAGTACACCGTCCAGACAGATTTAGTCATTCAGAGCAACTCAAGCTAAATCAGCTGGAACAGTGCACAATATATCATGCCAGATTAAATCTCAGCCATGTACAATTACCATCATGGGTCAGTTTCACGAAACAATAATCCAACTTATTAGGTCAAGGTAAAAGTTTAGGCACAGAAAGGATAGCCATTATTGAAAATAAAGATAAATTGAAACCGAAGGCCAGAATTGTATGGAAAAGTTTATTATTCCAAAGTCTTTCAATATGAAAGTGGGGAAATGAAATATCACACATCTTTGGTTAAGGGCTGATTATATGAAATATCACACTTCTTTGGTTAAGGGCCGATTATATGAAAAATCACACTTCTTTGGTTAAGGGCTGATTATATGAAATATCAAACTTCTTTGGTTAAGGGCTGATTATATGAAAAATCACACTTCTTTGGTTAAGGGCTGATTATATGAAAAATCACACTTCTTTGGTTAAGGGCTGATTATATAAAATCACACTTCTTTGGTTAAGGGCTGATTATATGAAAAATCACACTTCTTTGGTTAAGGGCTGATTATATGTTTTTATCACACTTCTTTGGTTAAGGGCTGATTATATGAAAAATCACACTTCTTCGGTTAAGGGCTGATTATATGAAATATCAAACTTCTTTGGTTAAGGGCTGATTATATGAAAAATCACACTTCTTTGGTTAAGGGCTGACTATATAAAAAATCACACTTCTTAGGTTAAGGGCCGATTATATGAAAAATCACTCTTCTTTGGTTAAGGGCCGATTATATGAAAAATCACACTTCTTTGGTTAAGGGCTGATTATATGAAAAATCACTCATCTTTGGTTAAGGGCTGATTATATGAAAAATCGCACTTCTTTGGTTAAGGGCTGATTATATGAAAAATCACACTTCTTTGGTTAAGGGCTGATTATATGAAAAATCACATTAGGTCATGGGCTGATTGTACTGTGAAGTAAAACACTGTCACACTACATGACTCAACATAACAAAATTACACATACCATCATCATTGGCCTTTCTCTTGCTGGTACCTTGCTCATCACTGTCAGAATCTCCGCTACCATTGTCCAGCTCTGAATCACTTCCAATACCATTCTCTACAATAATTATAAGGAACTTACATTAAACACTTAAACATGCTTATATCAAGTGGTCTGGGTACAAGTAGTAAGTAAACTTGAAACAATGAAGTCATTCAACTGTATTCTACAGGTTTCAAAAATGACATCAGTATGTTTCAGGTAGAAGGCGGTACATGTATAAAGTTCTCTCTTGTTGATAGGTGATATCAATTCATCAAGATGGGGTGATTCAAAGCAAAGGGGTCTGGAACAATTTCTACTTTCACTTTCACTTTGTGTTTGTATACTGTAATATATATACGTATGTATATTACAGTATACAAACACAAAGTGAAAGTAGAAATTGTCACAGACCCCTTTGATTCTAAGAGCTTTCTAAAATAGTTTACTCAACAAATCAAAACCAACTTCCTGCTTCTTGTAGCCAAACCTTATTTCCATCAAGTAGATAGTAAAATATTCTGTAAGCAATGATATCTAAAATAAATTACCCATATCATTTGAATCTAGAGCAGAGCTTCCATTGCTGGTGCTGTCATGAAAAAGATCCTTGAACTTTGAACTGGATGAAACATTTCCATCCTCGTCATGACTTTCACTGGGACCAGATTTCTACAATCATAACATACATGTATTATTTACATAGAGAAAAATTTAGACCATTAAAGATATACTTGAGAGAGTCAGATTCAAACATATTGACTATTACATAAATCATGGACAAAAGTAGTATTCTACAGTAAAACATTAGCCAAATGTTTGAAGCACAATTGTACAGATGTATGACAGTTGCCCAAACATATATACAGTACAAGCCTCTCCCCAGAAACAGCCTTTGAGAGACACATTTTGTTGTCCAGAGGTTGTTGTTGTTCTAGAGAGGTTATTCAATTGTAAATTCTTTCTTAGTATTGGAAAAGTTGATATTGTAGATGTAGAGTTGTTGCTCAGGAGAGGGCCACTCTGGAGAGGTTGTTGCTCAAGAGAGATTCACTCTGGAGAGGTTGTTGCTAAGGAGAGGGCCACTCTGGAGAGGTTGTTGCTCAAGAGAGGGGCCACTCTGGAGAGGTTGTTGCTGGAGAGAGGGCAACTCTGGAGAGGTTGTTGCTAAGGAGAGGGCCACTCTGGAGAGGTTGTTGCTCAAGTGAGGGCAACTCTGGGGAGGTTGTAGCTCAAGAGAGGGCCACTCTGGAGAGGTTGTAGCTCAAGAGAGGGCAACTCTGGAGAGGTTGTAGCTCAAGAGAGGGGCCACTCTGGTGTGGTAGCACTGTACAAACTTCAAAGCTTTGAAATCAATGAATAGATAAACAAAACTTTTTATGGTTAAATGAACTTATTTTTACACAGCTATGGCACACTAGTTTAACACCAATAAGAATACTGTAAGATGACGTTTTAAAAGTTCAATTTATACTTCAATATACAAATGATATAAACATGAAGATTCTATTGTTTTGAAATGAAAGTAAGATCATTCCTACTATGGTACATACCTGGTCATCACATGGATCATTGACCTTGAGTTCACAGGTAGCGATTAGGTCATCAGACAGTGGAGTACCTCTGTCTGCTTTATTAGGACTTCTTCTTCTACCACCACCTTTTTTACCTCCTGGATCACCAGATGAAGAGCTAGCTTTGTTACCAGATTCCTCTGTTTCTTCTTGATTACTTGAACGTTTCAAAGCCAAAGCCAATTCTTGTCTAAACTTGGATTCCTGTTAAGTAAAAACAAGTCAAATGAACTGCATGAGTAATTCAAACAAAACATAGCTAAAAATATTGTGTCTGCAACTCTCCATGCCACATTTCCTGTTTCCTTCTCCATGTCACATTTTCTGCTCCATGGCACATTTTCCTGTTTCCTGGGTGACTAACCAGTGCTTGAGCCTTCAGTGATTTTGAAGTAAGCTGTTTAACCTTTCCAAAGGTGGGATTCCAACCCATGGTCAGCAGATCAGGCGTCAGGCTCTCCACCACCATGCTGCCCGTAATTAGTACTCGGGACAGCATACAGGTTTCATACAACAAATATCATTAAACTTTGATTACCTACTGAAGAACACAAAATCAAATCACCCAGACTTTAAAACCCCTCAAACAACATAAATGGTTGTCATAAAATACATGCACATGATGTGATAATATTGCTTATAATATGGAAGTTATAGGGTACCTCAAAATCTTCTTGCGCTGTTCTCGGAGGTCGACCTCGTCGTTTTCTCCCCGACGGTGGAGATTGTGAATCACTGTTGATGGTTTTAGTCTGAACTCTTTGACGTATTTGATCAGCAATAAGCTTTCTCTTCATACTGTCTATATGTACATCATCTGGTGATGGGGACTGACTCACTGATTTCTGCGACTTATGCGACCGTGATTCACAATTCGGAGAGCTGGAGCTGGCTCTATCTGGTTTCGACTTTGGGGATGGTGACATGTGCTGTATAAGGAAGTTAATAGATAGTTACAGAGTGTAAGATAACTAAAAAGACCCAATTTATTAATGCAAAAAAGCGAGAGCTATGTTTCTAAATTTCACAATTTTGCCTTCATCGCTACATAGAGTCAATTAGCCCTTACGGTTATATGGTGTTAAACCTGTCACTCTTACTTAAAAAGCCATAAATCATATCATCTTTTGTTCACTTTATATCATACTATCGCTACACTACAAAACATCAGACAGGACAACAGCTGGTGAAACTGAATTTAATATACCATGAAATTACCTTCTTTGATTTTGAATCTTTATCGAAGTTGATATCAAACAGACTAGAGACAGAACTACGATCTGAGTGAGCCTCACTATCCAACCCATTACTTGTAGTATTCTCACGCTGTAATGTTCACAATCATGTATAGTTAGTACAGTAGAACTTTGAGGTTGAGATATACTGGTCTTCGTTCTCATAAAATTTGCACAAAATTTCAATACCTATATACTTTTAAACATAACATCTAAATTGAGAGTCCTTTTACTTATTGTGTGAATAGCTGTGTGGTTAATATTTCTATCTACGTTTTTAGATGTATGTTATGTTCCCCTTTCCCCATGTGCAGTTCTTTTACTTCATATAATATTCATGTTCTTTTCTCTCTCCTTTCGGCCTATTCTTACTGACTTCTTGACTTGTTCCATGATGTATTCCATCCTTGAAACTTTCCCCCCACTGTTGTCCCCCTAAATTCACCATGGTTGTGTTTGTCGGCCAGACCATTCCTTGCTCCCCTATTCCCTTACATGTTTACCTTTGCATCTTCTCAGTCCCTAAAGTTTTGTAGACAGTTGTACCCCTGGTGCATGTGTGGGGTGGCATTATCTTAAATAAAACTTAATCTCTTGTTTCCTAACTCTCATAACAAAGAGCTCGCAGAAAATTAAGATACAACTTACAATACAGTCGGACCTCGTTCATTCGAATTCATCCGGTCCAGAATTTTATTTCGAATAATACAAGGTTTCAAATAGCCCATTTCAATTTGACATGTCTATAGAAGAAGATCCATCGGGACCTGATATTTATTTCGGATAATACCTAGTATTCGGATAGAAGGTTGTCGAATAAACGAGATGGGACTGTATATCAAGCCAGCAAACTAACCTTCCTGGTATACTTTTCCAACATGGAGGGCGAGAGTATCGAGGTGGACTGGACTAATGATAATGGTATAGCTGGTTGTTTTACAAGTTTACGAGGTCTCCCTCTTCCACCGTATGCACTCCTACGGCCTCTGCTTGATGAAGTTGTCCGAGATGAACAAGATGAACGACTTGAAGCTGTTACAGTTTTGTATGATGGTGAAGGGGTTGAGAATGCTAATGAAGCATCAAACAGTCCATACTTGCCTGAAATACACAAACATACAGAAGATGGTTATATCCAAAAAATAACTGAAACTCAAAAGACAAATCAAAACATACAGTGTGCAGTGAAACACATGTATGTGTAAATCACATTGTTACAAAAGATAATGATACGTACAAGATACCTAACAAATGATCACAACTTTTCTACTTACACAAAGCAGTTCATATTTGTTCATTTCAAGTATTTTATAGACAGACATAATACAAATAAAGGTCATATATTACTTATAAGCCATGAAAGGCTTGATTATACTCCAATAATATAAACCAATAGACATCTGCTATTTTTATTATTTGATTGAATAAATTCATGCAATCAAGTTGGCTAAATCCTAAGTGAGCATTTTCCAATTTTGAACAAAATTATTCAAATTCAATTCAGCAATAATCAAAGGGAGAGCATCCATTATATTAGTTTAGAAAAATATATATGAATTACCTCCCCTGACCTGCTAAATATTTTATAGAACGTAATTCATCAAATAACTGAAGATAAATAATATACCCCTACACCTTAACTTGAAATTAAACACAATATAAAATTAAGTAAAATTGTTAAAATAATATTACAGATTTTTCAGCTTATATCATAATTATATCCAGATCAAAAGACATGGATGTCATGTAGTTTTTAGCACAAAGATCAATCTAATTTATAGTCATCATGATCAAAAGAACACACACTTAAGTATGTTATGATTATCCAAGTACACAGAAAAGAATTCTGTTAAAAATTACAGTTAAAAACACAATACCGCAAGTAGATATTCCCGAGGCAACGTTTTACACACAGTCCACTAAGTTGTTTTAGTATATATGACAATGATTAGTACATAACAAATCAATATGTCAACACTGTACAAAGAATCCTATTCGCACATAATATTCAGTATGTATGACAGACATTGGATACTAGATCACATGTATTTCATTAGCATATACATTTCGTACACACTTTGTGCTAAAATCAATGAGTTAAGTCATGTACATAAAAGCTAAGGGTAGTTTTCAGTGCATCTCCTTCAATATCAGTACTTTTAGACTGCACCTTTTACAATTAGTAATATCAGACAAGGAGAAGTCGTTAATGACCTATATATCCTTGGTGGTACAATATTGTCATGTATCAGTACTGTGTTATATAGTCCATAGTGATATCTTTCGATACAGTGTGTTTTATTTTGTACAGATATACAATAATTGAGATATTAATAAATAAATACAGTAAAACCTCAATAATAAGACCACCATTGAGACCCTTGAAAAACTGGTCTTCTTATTGAGGTGGTCATAATTAGAGGTTGCATAAAGAGCAAAGCAGTGAAAATGGACTTGATTTTGATGTGGTCTTATTATTAAGGTGGTCTTTATGTGAGGTTTTACTGTAAATGCCAGGCCCTGATCTGCACAGCTATTACATAATGGATTGGAGCATATGTGTAAGTCCACATAGTTATCACACGAGCACATATAAATCAACTCAGTTTTAAAAGGAAAATAATTCCTCGTATTGTACAGAATACACAAAAGGGTCAACATTTCTGGTAAACATTTATGTTGTCGTGTAAACAACTTGAAAACTATACAAAAAAACAGAGAAGGAATATATTTTGTTTTGTCTGGAAATGATTGAATCTCTCTCTCAAAGTCTGTAAATATAGCAATTATACCTAATGAAGGGCTCGCACTTGACACAAGGGATGATGGGAGTCCAAGAGGGTTTGTATATCCATCGCCAAGACGACCAAACAGCGAGGATACTGGGAAGGCAGGATGTCCCAACATAGAAAACGCCCCTGGCAAATGTGCCAAGTGGGCGAACGGTAACGCCGACAACCCGGCAGCGAACGGAGAGGCACCTGTAAATCAATCAATATAAAAATTACATATTGCTTTCAAAAGCAAAGACAAGCATTTGCAATTAACATTTTAATGATACAATAAACGAAATCCATATCACTTTTGTAACCCAGCCATTTTGTGCTCATACAAAGTTTCTAGCAAACCAGTGTCCGATCTCTCAAAACATCTCAAATAGAAATCTCATCTCAATATGAGACTTTGCTCAAATCAAAGCCTTAGTTTGAGACAATCTCATTTTGGATCTCTAGCACATTTTCTGAGAGTAAACTCATCTCATCTTTTTTGTTTTGTTATATCGATTTTGAGTCAGCTGTTAAGGTGAGAAAAATCTCAACAATTTGAGAAAATATTTGAGCTTAGATTTAGCTCAGAATGAGATGTTTCTGGAGATCGGTGCCAGGTGATTTAATAGACCTTAGATATATCAAATATTTGCAGGAAGCCTGTTACACCCAAAGAATAGCAATCGCTGTCTACGTTGTTGATTTCAACGAGAAATTGAGAAATTGCAAAATATTTGAAAAACCAAATGGTAAGACCCATTATCCTTCTGCAACAATAACTACACATAGAGCAGCACACCCACTTACCACACTGCTGTTTTATTTAGAAACAATGAGAAAAATTCTAAACCTAGAATGAATATATCTTACATAAACTTCAAATTCAACAAAAAAAATTTAAAGGTGTTTTATGGTAACAAAGGACTACACATCATGGATCTTTCTCTCTTCCTTTATATGAAACGTTTAGATCAGATAAAGCATACAGCTGATATATAGTAAATCCTTATTTCATAGAATTGTGTATTTGTTAGCTAGCAGTAACATGGATTAACATTAGCATGTATAAGACTAGAACAAGCGTATAATCCAAGCAGCCGACAGAATGAACTAGTTTACCATGTACACTGTGCATAGTTTGTTCCTAGTATCAAGTTTATTTCAAGATAGATATATATTATACACACATGTAAAACATCCTATACAAACCAGTATACTATAATACAACCAGTCACTGAACCAGCCTGTTTGTACAAAAATGTTCCTTTTAACATCGCTATTAGCACTGGCATATCTTTTTAGAGACAAAATGTTACAACGTGTAATTATTTTCGATATTTAATCCACACTAGATGAGTAACGAAAGTGCACTTTATTGTGCTTTGAGTTCTAATAGCCATGAGACTTGTTTTTGAAGAAAAATGGACAAAAAATTCAATAGAAGAGCCAGTATCTTCTCTCCGTGGTTCTACTAGGTGCTCAATCTCGAGGGTCATTTTGACCCTTTTTGACCGGATTTTACCATTTTATAGGTTTATAGAGATAAATTTACCCTTCATCCAGAATCCTAAGGGTCAAAATGTGGCCTTTTGGAAATTCCAGGGGTTTAAGAGGCAACTCTAGTATTAAATGGAACCCCTGTTCTCCGTAAGTATAGACTACATGTACATAATATAATACTAATAAATTGTAGAAACAAGATCGTGAACATCATTTCAATTATTATGTACAATTGATATTTAAAGCAGTATGAACATATACTTGCATCTTTCTAAAGCTCGATATGTTCCAGATTTTGTGCCTATATACAATGTGCCTTCTTTTGTACAAACAGGAATAAGTGTACCAGCAGAGTGATCAAATCTCGCAGTGAGACAATTCAGGCAGAACTTTGGCCTCCGTCCATTTTGAACAGACTTATATCACAGCCATAAAATATGAGAAATATTCACAAACCTAGCAATGCGGATGGGTCAAACAAATTTGAGCCAGGAATCGGCGACGTCTTGGACGGGTCAAACAGGTTGGTACCCGTGCTGGGTGACGTCTGCTCTTTCTGCTCCATTCGTTCATCTGTATATTTCAAACATCAGCACTAAATGTTGTCTGAAAGTATAAAAGAAGAATAACATTAGAAATAATCAGTTAAACATGATATAAATATCCACACCGGTTATAACAATTCTGATACAGATATCAATACATGAAGTAAATTAAGGGGAAAAGAGTGCCTGATTTGGGGCTCATACCCACAACCCCCCAAACACTAAGTACCGCGTTCCACAGACTGAGCTAACTCAGGGCAGCTGTCTAACCTCACACCACTACATACCTAAAGTCTATATATTCACATTTATCATCATACCAAATACAGCAGAGTTCTATCTAAATAAGTTGTTGCCATCGATGTTCAAGTCAGTGACCAGTATTTCTCAAATCAATAATCACGATACTCCCTAAAATGTTTAGACAAGTCAGAAATTTTAGTGATTATTACTCACAATAAATCAATGTGACTTGTATGTTACCAGAAACACAACAACAGCTCTGATATGAGCGTTACAAACAAGCCATTCCTCAAAGTTATACATGTAACTTGCTCATCCCAATAAAAACATTACATATATATCAACTATTCCATAGAACTACCTGACTCGTAATGTAATGAACAAGACATTTATAATTATATATTCAACACACAGCAAGCAGATTTCCATAAAGATAAAAACATAGGCAGATGTAAAAATACGCCATACACAAATCTTCAATTCCAATACCTTAACCATTGAATATTTCATTAGAGAAACTTGCATACAACTTTCAATTGATAAATACCGTGAATATCAGGTTACTGATTTCGAACTTTTATATCCAAATATCTTCATTTCTAGGTCTATAAAGTTATCCTCACTTTAAGTATATTTCACTCGCTTTGTGATAAAACACAGAATAAAGTTTATTGTACTTACAAAAATAAATCTTTTCACAAATAAACTTGGTACACTATTTTAAGAGTATACTTGATAATAACTCAACAGTATTTTGCTATAAAGGAGACAATTGTCATTTGTGTACAATATAACATGCACTTTCTTTAACACACATAACTTGTTGTTATTACTACGTGGCTATTGCAACACAAGAGAGCGATACACAGTATTAACATCACACTTCGTACAATGACAATTCTTTTCCTCCTAAAATTGTTTAAACTCGAATCTTTGTATAAGTTTAATAACGACATTGTGTAATTCAACAAGATAACAGTAAACATATATAGCTGCATGTTTTAGGTAAGTGCACTGGCTACAGCTAGGCTCTAGTCCGCAATTATTTCATTCTCATCTATATAGAAAGATTAGATATGTTTTTTCAGCTTTGAAATGTTCAAGAGTAAATGATATTTAAAGATTAGCCTATATTTTTGTATACTGTATAGCGCTGTACTTCTGAGGTACCAAATTTTAGCAGTTTTAAGAGTTCTTCTTTAAGTATTGGTGGTGTTTAATTTTGGCCACAGGCGCATTATTTGCGTTTATTTATTGCAGCCACCTGTTTCCCATATGGGCGACGCCTCCAGAAGAATGTTAGTCATTTTAGATTTTTGGAGGATAGTGCATGACACAGGAGATGCCCCAGTTCCAGAAGCACCCCTGGTTCTTTTACGTGCTTGATTTAAAGCATCATACATGGGACCTAGGATTTTAAATGTCTCCTCCAAAAGACTGTTAGTACTGTCAGTGATGGAGCGGAGAATCGAACCTACAATCCCTGGATTACTAGTCCAGTGTGTTACCACAGGACTACGGATCCGCTACATATTTTTGGAATAGGTCGACAATTACGTAGAACTACAGACCTCTTGCAAGCTAGCTGGGTAGCTTCCTAGCATACAAATTCTACATCCAGGGTATGATTCAAACACTCAGTAGTGAGAAGCCAGTGATTTGAAGGAGACCCCTTATTATATATGCACAAACAAACTTTGAGTAATGACCACGGTCATTATGTGGCCATCATGAATACCATGAACAAAATGTAGTTAATCAATAATGATTAAACGTTGTAATATGTACTGGTTATAGGCCCTTTTAAGTAATTAAGTTCGATTTGTTTAAGTCAGAGAAAAGATACACTCCGGATAGCTATAAATGTGGGTTTTTCCCTCTAATCCAGCGGCACAAACAACAATATACCGCTAACATTGTGCTCGAATCGCAATGGAAACAAAGATAGGATTTAAAGCCTGACTGAACTTCAATACATGTAGATCTAAAATTAGATTTTGTTTGTACCCCTGGTAAAAACCCATCATTAGCGAATACCGGATTACGTCTATTGTTATAGTACTTCAAAACAGGACTCATTTTAACATTATATAAGTAACATTTACATAACACTGTACTGTACGTACATGTATTAAGTTTGTATTTTGTTAAGAAAACACCATGATTCATCTGATCCATACACAATACCCTTATAAGCTGAACTCACAAACCTTAGGAAAGAACCACAGCTTATCTCCTTTTTTTTTATTGCCGACTCATTTTATTTACATAGAAGTTTTTACCAAAGATCAAACAGTCAAAATCCATGAATACAACAAGGAGAAAATGTATGTTTATTTTGATTTGTATTGTATCAAATTTTTAAACAAACTGGTTTGAAAACATATTACTGAGCTCTGTATCAGTAAATCTCCATATTGCGTTTATGACACAGACTGAGCAGTTTAATAGAACAAAAGTAACGAGGGTCAGTGGAATAGAACCATTAGTCATGATACATGAGAATAGTTCCACGTTGAATTCTCAAAATGGATATAATATAAGTCCCCCATGATACCCGCACTGACACTGCATGTAAACAGGTAGATCAGGTAGGATTATTTGTAAATGGTCTGCCTTTACAATATAGCACTATAATGCATTTGACAAAGTCTGAAAAAAATCAAGTCATTAATGTGACAAAACAGCTGAGTGGCAACATGCACTTCATATGGTTGATGACAATATTTATATACTAAATATTATAAATAACCTCCACCAGTCTTACCTTAGAACACCTATTGTAACCTTTGATTACTGTTTGTTTTAACATTGCATATTATCGCACTGGACTAATAATACCCACAAACAACAGAGAAGTAGCTAGGCCTTTTTAAAGTGGGGTTCAAAGGGGCGGTTGACGTTTTCATAAGAGAGAAACTTAAATGTATTTGTATAGCAAAATTGAGGCTTGTATAACTCACTTTGTACACTGTAGGGAATAAAAAGCATTCCTTCAGATACAACAAGGTAAACGAGGCTCCAGCTAGTGTACTTTTAGAGCAGTTATCGCCTCTCGAATTCAAAATTTATTGCCTGCAAATGCTTCACCCCCATTACCCATCAGTTTTTATTTAGTTTTTAGTCTCAAATACTGATTCCGATGAAGAATAGTGGGCACTGCGGCGTATAGTGCGTAACGGCAGCTATGTGCCACTGAACAAAGTAAACGAGAAACAAGTTTGAGAGACAAATACAACTCTGTCATCTTTAACAGTTTATATCACTCAGCAAATCGCAGTCCAAGTGAATACAAATATGTCACCGATCAACATGGCAATGTTTAACTGCTAGAAAATTATAAAAATCCATAATACCAAATATGGGAGTATTAAGAATGGAGCAAGCTCTCGTAGAACTGTTAAACAGTGATCAAATTATAGACAGACGAGATTGTATGACATTATCATGTGGCGAGAGAATCAACTCAAAATCAGCTGCCTATACAGCGTTCCAAAGACAAAGTTTACCACTAAAACTCTAAGAGACATGTCGGCTATTGATTTCTACTATTCAACGATTCCTCACTTTTATATTTCCTACATTTTATATTAGCCACAGAAAAGCTTGTCCTAGCCAGATCTCTGGGAGAATAATAGATATCCAAGTTCTACTTGTCCATGTATCTAATGCACCATTGGCAGTCAGCAATTATTGGTTTTATTCCTTAAAACAGTCAGCAAAACACACGCATGATTCATGACACCTGTTAATCAGATCTAATACATTCTTCCATTTCAATCTAATCAATGAAATGGGCTTGTTATCATATATACAGCAATTACTCATGTACAGAATAGAACAGGTTAAACAATGGAGAACTGGGGTTATAAACTCTACTCGAAGGTGATAGCCTGCACATGCAGTGACAACACGAACTTAAGTAGGGTTAAATTAATTCATTTCAGTTGTATGATTAAAATCTTGTCGAGGCTATAGCTCTGAAATCAGACACTGAAGAGAATGGGGGACATTGTACAGTAGCTGGGTAGCTAGGACAAAGGCAGAGAAGTAAAATTGACTGCAGAAGGGGACTGGTTCATATTGATTGTTTTTCATGATGAATTTGTTGGCAACTGTTAAGAAGGCTTAATACTCTTCCAACAAAGCTTCAAGTAAATTTAGCGAAGTTGAATTGTAAATTATCAAGATGTATGTGTAAATGTTATGTATTATACACCAAGGTTTCATTTCAATACCAAACAGTTCTCTTAAAACTAGGAGGTAAAATATTTAATATGCAAATTATAACTGATAATTGAATTAAAAATATTTATAGATCATAAAATGGCAGGTAAAGATCATGAATATTATCTTAATGAAAATACAGCATGTGAATGATGAATATAATGGGCTTTAATGTATTCCAGAACTTGAAACATGAATTCCACAGAGTCTTACAGTTATGCAATCTACTATCATTAGCAAAGCTCTTAGTCCACGAATGTCTGGTTCTGAAAACACTGCAAGTAATACATGTAGTCACCTTCCCGTTTAAACTTATTATACAAAGATAAAAATATGAAATTATATTAATTACTCTCAATGTATGCTAATGTGCCTTACCAGTATAATTTCTGTGCCTCATTCAGGGACTCTGAAAGCAGCCTTAGAATGCTGGCCTAGGCAGGATTTGAACCATGATCTACAGTTTAGAAGTCGCTTAACCCCTCTTGCCACCTTGCGACCCCTCATTGAAACCCTCTTCTTAAAAGCCGCCTTTATGTATTTAAACATTTTGTTTTGAAAAATTTAATGGCAAAAGCTTAAAATCTTGGGCGCATTTAAGTATTGCTAAGGTTTTAGGTGTTCGGTAGTGACATCGCCTTAATATGAAAACTACTGTTTTCCGGAAGTGGCGCAAGAATAACAGGTAAGTGAATCAGTTAAGAAGTAGTTCAACATCCCAGCGTAACCTGCATAACAGACTCAATGCTGGTAGAAATCTTTCCTGCACAATTAAATTTAATGGGTCAATAATGAACAATAATGATTCATACTTTCTGTGTATCTGCAAGTGATGAATACAAAACCAGTGTTCAATACCGAACAACTTCAGTGCTTTCAGTGCTTTGACTGAATCAAGGCAGCTGTTAGTACAGTGACCAGTAATGGCTTGGAGCTCATAACCTGACGTTTGAAGTCATTAAAAATAATAATCTGGTTTGTGTACACATTTAATGACTTTAAAAATCTGTCCTCAGAAAACATCACTAACATCGACCTGAACCAAGCAGTGTTCAAATTGTGACGAAACTAAACATGTTTTATAGAATTGAAGTAAGTAGATGAAGCCACAGGCCATTTCCTCGATGAGAAAGCTTTACACAGAATGAGACGAAAAGAGAAGACTTAGACGCTAATATTCCATCAACAATATATGAAACAGATTTTCAAACACACAACATTATTATAACACATACCTGTGGTATATAAACTTAGCCAAATGAAATATGTTCTGCAACACGTACAACAAAATTTATATAGCAAAGCATACGGAAAACCTATGCCTGGGAACAAATACATAAATATACGCATACATCGATTCAAACGAGCAGTAACAGACTTAGTTGAAGTTTGTATCAGATACAATTTTTATTTCAAAAACTTTAATCAAAAGCAGAGTATATGGGAGTACCCTATGTACCTGGTGAACAGCCAAGATATACTTCTGTACAATGATGAATGTTGAAATTTTCTATGCTCTCTGGTATTATCCCAATTTTTGAGAAATTTATGCCAGCCAGTATGGGAAACATTTCTCATAATGAAAACATACACACATGCAATCTGTAAAAGTATGCCAACTAGATACATTGTAATCGTGATACTTATAGACATCAACTTATAAACTGTTATGTTTTTCAGGCAATCAGAAAGTGCACTTTTCGTCCAAAGTGTAGTAAAAAAAATAACCTAAATTTACACGTTAGGTTGCTGTGGTGTTGTGGTTAGCATTACGGATCGGCAATCCGTAGACCCGGGTTCGAATCCCGGTAGCGCCATTGACCGATTTTTCATGTTCCTCAAAACAAGACTTTATTTTATCACAGATTATTACCATGTTTATCATGAAGGGAGGCAAAGTGGTCGAGCATCTGACTCCGAAGGTCATGAGTTCGAGCGTGGCGTCATGAGCATGGTTTGATCACGAACTTCACAATCCCTAAATTTGGCACGAGTACTGGTTGGTAGCCAGGAAGCAGTCATCGAGAGTGATTAGTATAAGTTGTAAGAACTTGTGTCACAATCGATGTAAAATAAATAAGTTTCACTTCACTCTTCATATTATACTGATCATAAAAAAACATAAAATGAACAAAGAAATCCCAGTCGGATATTTTTGTTACAGTCAGAATAATTCAGTTGACTTGACAAAATAATGATATGATAAAAGGTTCGGAAACCCTGTGTTGTCTTTAAATGCAAGTAAATAAATAACAAGATTTCCTTTCTGCTTTGCAATAATGCAATTTCATCATGAGTAATTAAATTGTTTTATCGCAAATACAATGTTTATAATAAACCGTTGACAGTATTTATCGGCAAACATTCAACAATCTTTCGGTTAATCAATACTTCAATACATAAGCTATTCTATCATTCTGTGCAATTCCTTATAAAGCAAGCAGTTTTATGTTACGAGCGTCAATTAATTGGATATGAGATCTCATTGTCGCTACCTCAGGGATTGTTTAACGTTGTTCTCTGTGCATATATTAAATATTCTAGAAATAGACCAGTAAAATCGCCATCGTTTGCAAGCATTAGTCTGTACTTTTAGCTGAAAGCCAACATCTAAAATAAACAGGAGAAACACAAGAAGAATGCTATATACAGAATGTTTACTGGTATGAAACCGAAGTCGCACAGCTGTAAATGTATCTATAATTTGTCCTATGAGCTATATTTATAAATTGAAACATCATTGATTTTCAATACACAGCCTCGCATTATTAAATTCTGAGAAAGATGATGTTTATACGAGAGATATGACATAAATACATTACAGACAATAAACTTCGGAAACTATAGTGGCCAGAACTTTTCTCCAGGAATCCTGGTACTGGTATTAAGTAGTTGGCGGACGGCGGTACACAGGCGGACGGCGGTACACAGGCGGACGGCAGTACACAGTCCGAGTCAGATGTAATTGGTCAGCAAATCAAGAAACTAATAAAAACAGTAAGTATTACAATGGCCTGTCAACTTTGTTGTACAGTGAAATTTTCGTACAGCTAAAATCTCTTCCAACACTTTGTAGGAGTATAGCTGGATGAAAGCAAAGGGGTCAGTTCATGAAAGCTATGCATGAGACAGATGAGTGTTGGTTTAAATGGACCTTTAAGTGACTTCGGGCCCCGTTTCCCAGTCTGAAAAGTATATATATATTTCCTTAGTCTGTGTCAAATTCCCCTCTCATAGTATAGTAGATATTTTCAGTTTGAAAATCAGACACATAGACCAGATTTATCACATAATTACATCAGGATACGATCAGGGTGGGTAATTTACTTGTTTGTACCAATGACAGGTCATGAATACAAGGTTTCAAAACAGACACATAAACTTTATAGTGTAAATTATCATCCCCTTTATTCTCCATCACAATGCTATTTCCTCCCTCAAAGGGGCCAGTAAAGGTCAATTATGACGTTTGTGTCTATCAAAGTGTTCAGGGCTTCCAAACAAACAGGAAATTGCAACATCATAATTTATATTTTTTTGTTTAAGATGCCACTGAGCCAACTAATAGCTCCATTAGACCGTAGCCCATGTTACATTGTCACATAAAGGGTAATGATTACAATAAAGTAAGTGTACTGTGTAACAAGAGAGGTGATATAAAATAACTTGAGCTACAACAACAAGAAGTTTTAATACACAGGCTTAAGGTATGAGCAGTACAAAATTATTTTTGAGTTCATAATCTTCCGAGGTTTTGAACACAGGTGGCCGGTGAGTAAGCCATGACATTTAAAACCCGCATTGAACAAAAAATGTTTTCACTCTGTTCTTATAGTAAGATATCTCATAGAACACACCAGAGGGCTCAACGCAAGACTATCGTAACTCCTATGTATTTATATAGAAGTTGCGATAGTCTTGCACTGTAGCCTCAAAATGTATTATTATTATTACATACACACCTAAAAGCTTGCAATCATAAAAACAATATAATGATCATAATGATAAATACTTGCCAATTTCAATTTTTTAGAAAGAAATTATAAATACATCATTAACATCAGGATATTGTAATATTTCACTGACATTTTGTTGTCTTTAAACTTGGACCGCGTACTCCATAGTGTTATTGTTAGAATTTTTATTATACACGGGTCGTACAATACAACACACACACCTTATAAAGTGTCTCAAATTGTATCTTTTGTGGCCTATTAATCACTTCCCTTCATTTTTCATTCAACAATCGAATGCAGAAATCATTTTTTCCTCTTAAAGTTTCCTCTCGACAAATTTAAATCCGCCATGTACCTCTGACTTTCGTTTGAAGTACCACAGCAAAGCAAGACAACTTAAAGGGCGTAAATTAAGTTTAATACCGGGGGAAAAAAAAACAGCTGTACAAAAAATATGACTGCAGCTGATTTTGAGTCGGAGGAAGAAGACATTTCCATAAAGGATAAATCACATTATAGAATGATATCTGCATAGCTATGTTGCCACTAAACTTAGTATTGTGTCTATTGGAAAAATTATGAAGCCCAATCCTGATCTGTTCTGTAGACCTGGCATTGATTTTGGTATACAATTGTACAAGCTTACAAAAATCTGGTAAATATTACATCTCGACAAACGACTGCACCAAGTAAACTGGATTCTAGCCTCGTAAAACACAAGCTAGAGGAATTGAGCGGAGAAAATCTAGCTAAAACAACACAGGTTAATCATTAATTCGCTCCAGCAATGAAATATTAAGTATATAGTCTGAAATATCAAACAATGTGCCTCCATTGAATATCTACACAACATATGGAAAACAATCTACAGAGAACATAATACAAGGAATTACATAAACAATATGCACATTCCTGTAAATATTGTTCAGAATTGAACGGGATTAAATGATGACTTCGTGGACATAAATAAGATTCAAACAACGTATTGCCTTAACATTTACCACTTTAGAAATAGATACGGACGGATCATTTGCTAAATAGTTGCAGTCCATTTGTTTGACCTGTCACAGGGTTCACTGTTGACCTTTCATAATAAGATCACGTCCACATTCAAGTACGTAAACCTGTGTTTTAACTAATCCATACGTAACTGCTTTTAGCGTAGAATACAGATCTTGCAAGCTAGCTGAAGATCGGGTGAAAAAAAGCCTTAAATACGAAAACCTGATGACAAACTATAAGTTCACACATAAAAGAGATGCTTATAAGATACGAGAAAATATTACTTGAACAATAAGATAATAAATTAAACTTACTGAGTTTGCGGAGATATTTCCAACAATCCAATTCAATACGTTAAACACTAACCAATAATTAAACGCAATTCAAGACAAATTGACAAAGGAATTAAAGAATTTGTGCAAAACGTATATACATAAAACTATCGAACTTCTATAACAAAGAGCATACACAGAAATGAAAACTCAATGGTATACAACCTTAAACATTATTCAATGATAAAGTCCAGAACATGTTTATACAAAAGAAGAAAAAATCCTTACAACATGACATACACGATCTCGCATAAATAAGTTCAATAAATGGGGAGGCATCCAACTACAAAGCCACTGTTCCATTAATAGCTTAGTGAACTAGTCCAGTCAATATTATGAAGAGTTTATGTACAGATAAACATTACAATTACATATATTATTGTCAGGCATATATTTGATACTGACAAATAGTTCAGCTTTACTCCACAACAGGTAAAGTATTTCGCAGTGTACCTTTCAACATGTTTATATGTAAATATATCTTCAAACATTACAAACTAGTACAGTCTATACATAATGCTCTTCTAAATGAATCATAAAACACAGTGTTTTATCTTACTCCAAAAATGTCACTGAAAAACAGCTGGAGTGCTTTATAAACTTCATACGGTAATAAAATCAATTTTACCGTATGACTTTACAAACCAATGAATCAACAAAGAAAATGTCTAGAAGAATAGAATTATACTAACTCTCTTGGGTTTTATTCAATGGACAAATAAATACATACCAATATAGATGTAGAAGTATTAAATGTTTTAGAACATAATTTGTATAGGGTTCAACATGAGAAGCTTTGTTATTGCATTAAACATCCACTCTTTTTCATGAATAGACTTTAAGCCAATGCGCACTTACTGTGAGTCTGTTAGTCACAGTGTTTGGAGTGCAGGACCTTAGGACACAGTGTCGAACTAAAACAAGCACAAAGTCTCAAAGGACTAGACAAGATCAATATAAAATTAACACACAGAGACACATTGATTTTGACTTACAATTAATCATTGCTAAAATAGTTCCACAGTCAATAAATATAGTACTGTAATACTGTAAAGCGGAACAGCGATATTACACCATCACACAAAGAGCACCTAACGCACCCTTACCAAGCTGTGTAAATCATTAGATCCTTTATCTCTATATACAGTGTGATTCAAGCAAGATCCTTTTTTTAAAGAAATCAAAGGACTGAAGGTCCTGGGAGGCGCTTCCAAGGCAAGACTGCACATTTTCCATATTATTATCGTACCAGAAATTAATACGCGACTATTCGGGTTAACTCATTCGCCAAAAATGACCAATAATCCAGAAAAGTTTTCTACATCAAGACTCCCGCCATTCCACAATTGATAATTCCCTGACAAATCAGCCATAATATTCATCAAATCTATAATAAAATGATGACATTACATGTACTTTTTTCTTGAGACGATGAATATGGCGGTAATCTGAGTGGACCATTTGGTTGACGATGACAGCACTGAGACGCTCAAGGGCCTCGAAAACCACCATTCTATCCATCAGACAGTAACACTCCACATAACCGAAGTCTTCACCGAACACAGATATTTGATAAATAATTTGAAGCACCGATATAAGCAAACTGTCTCAAACACGTACATCTGGATATTTAAGTATAGAATTTTATCTATATGTAACCAAAACATGTTATTTTCTGAATAAATAAAAAATTTAATCTTAAAAACAAATTTAAATCATCCCATTTAGTTGAATTTACATCCACTTTTTTTCTTATGTGTTTATTGACAACTATAATATAATTTGTTCACACTGTTTCTGCTCTCATCTGATAACAAGAAATATCTTTAAAAAAAAGGTCGGCGCATTTTGAGGGTTAAGATTTGTTGTGCAGCAAGAAAATTGCTGAGATTTTACGATTGCTCAGGTCACTCGATATCCAAAATGGATTTCGGTGAATGCACGGAAATTCAGTGGATTTCGGTAAGGTAACGTACTACCCAGTTTATCAAAAAGTTAACCAATCCGCGTCAAGATTACAAACGTTGTTCCGTTGAAGAGAAATTGCCTTGGTGCAGGTTTAAACGTAAGATTTGATTGGTTTACACAACACTGATATGCAAATTGCAAAACCATGTTAGTACGGCTGTGCCGAAATTTTTTACAGCGCAACCTCATGAGCATAATAATTATGTTGAAAGTTGAAATTATTTGATAAAAATATGCAGCATTGTGTTAATTCCTGCTCATGTCATTTCACAATATCCACTGGTATACGAAATAAAATTAAAGCTTAAATCATTCGTTTTCAATTACAAATCTTTCAGATTCATTCTTTTCGAAATATCTTAGTGTAAAAATAGGCTAACAACCAACCTCTCCAAAAGTGCACTTTGCACAGTGGTCTTAAATAGAGATAATACGGTATCTCGAGGAAGTTAATTTTGATGTTTTCATGATTTGTCACATAAATAAGGTCAAAATGCACAAAGTACTGAACTATACTCTTCTAACAACATAATTAACATAGACAGACGAACAAAGTTAATTAACAAGCAGAGTGGAATGAATGTTGTACAAGTCAAGTCAGAAATAAAGAATAGCATTTATACCCTCTGGTAAAGTAAACACCGAGACTCGAAGTTTGAACTGGTTAAACAAAACTTGCTTATAATTAAAACAAAGTGTTAAGTACTGTTGGGACTGTTTGCATGAGGATTAAATGGGTACACAGCTGCAGAATTCTGCAAATTCTGTGTACATTAGGATCTTCTAAATCATATCAATTCCTGGGGTAACAAACAAGTGGTGTTTTAAGGATAATCAAGTTCGAAGCAAGGAACAACATTATTATGCTCATTGGTTTCATTATGTACAGTAAAACCTCAATAATAAGACCACCTTTGGGACTCTACAAAACTGGTCTTCTTATTGAGGTCTCAGGTGATTTTATTAATGAGGTTGAATCGAGAGCAAAAAAGTGAAAATGGACTCGAAAATTGTGGTCTTAATTTCAAGGTGGTCTTATTATTGAGGTGATCTTTAGGTGAGATTTTACTGCACAAGAACTTTCATCGATGACAAAAATCAATCTAGAATCTTATATAACAGAGCTCCGTAAATAAATATTTGATCTAATCCTGCTTCGTTTTTGTTCGAAAAAATCAAACATATAAATCACTCATTTCATGACATTATCAAAATGTGCAGGCTTGAAGACTGCATTGAAACCTATTTAAGTCCAAAGCCCAGGGCGAGTCTTTCTGTGGAGTAGAAACTCTGGGGCCCAGCCCAAAGAAGCATTTAGTGACAACATTTTTTTATACGTTAAGAAAAATAAAACCTATATCCATGTTTGAAACAAGACTGCAATTTCAGGAGTTTTTTAAAAGAATGCAATACATAAGTTCAGACCAGTGAAAAAACTATAGAACTCGTCAGGTTTAACTTCACTGAATAGGCTTATAATGCAGTGAAAAAATCAGGGCAAAGACATAATGTCCAAATCTAAAAACAGAGTACAGTAGGTTACTTACTCAGGTACTAAATATAACAAATCCAAACAATAGTATATAATCCTCATTCCTCTTCAAGCACAGTCTTCAACAAAAACATTATAAAAAGTCATGATAATGTGTTCAGTACGCCAGGAATAATCAAATAACAATGAACTCACTTAAGACACTAAACTCTTCAGTTAGTTATAGAAATTCCACAAAAATCAGACTGTACAGCACCAAGATAAATTTTCACCACTTAAATACAATAATTAGACAGGTTATTCTATTCTATTCCAATAATCAAAGTAAGCTTTGCATTACTCTCCCAAATTGCACAAATCAAATTCTTTTAGCAAATACTGAAAATTTCTCACAAGAACCGTTTCCTTGGCAAACTTGTGCTGTAACTTCAGACTCCAAGTCTTCATTTCCTACACACAGTATCTAGGTATAAATACTCTTTATTCATTTTCATGCAATTATCGGATAATATCGTTTTCAAAACTTGTTTTTAGTATTCGGATTGTCTCAATCCAGGGAGATAGAATGGATGTCTGTATAACATACAAACAGCGGAGTAGTGAAGTAGTTTGATGCGTATTGATTCATCACAGACATCTTTTAAACATCTCCAACTAACATTGATGATAGTTCATATTCTACACGCCACATCTCCACAGTGTAAGGTCATGTTGAACTTTTAATTCAGTTAAAAGTACAATAGCTCATAGCTCAACATAATGGCTTAAAGTTACGACTGTACAGGCCCTCGTTTTCTATAATTCAAACACACAACAGTCAGGTTTGTATGCGGTTTATTACCAAACAAAATATATTCCCCGACTTTATATACCCACTGACATTGGAGTCAATTATCTACAGTGACTATTTATTTTGATGCAAAAATAGATTTTGTTGTTTGTGTTTGTTGTGTGTGAATTGTTAAAACTGTCCAATGAGATTGTTCTATGCTTCAGAATGATACATTGAACTTAGAACATCATTTTACTGATTCATTTACATGCAAAGTAAAGAGTCATGTTTTTTGTAATGTGGCTTCAAGTCAGACAACAACTAAGGCCCCGTAGCGACTTTTTCAGAGATTAGGGTGAAGGAAGACCCCAGAGGCCCCTTCCAGCAATATGTTGGGTGTACGCAGGGCACATCGGTAAGTTTAGAATTTTCGACACAACTGGATAGCTCCCTCACATACAAATTCAATGTGCCATGTGGGATTCAAACCCACAGCAGCGAGGGGCAGGTGATTTGAAGTAACATCCTTAACCATTGGGCCAATTGGAACCCCCTACAAACAAGTAAACTAAGGTTGATTAAGAGGTGGTAAAACATGAATAGAAAATTGTTTACTCAAAACATTATATCAAAAGTTGAGAGAAAAAAGGTCTAAATGCGCTTCAGGGTGTTGGCGCCAGAACCAGTTACCTCCATATTATTTTAATAAGGAGATGGTAGATTCTTGCTCTAACCCCTTGACTTAACAAGAAACAACCACCAAGGCTAAACAATTTCTTCACTATTTTTATCTCGCGATAAATCATATTTAAATACATTAATTAGTCAGACTAATTAACATAATAAAATGCAAATAGTTCTCTTGAAATAGCAATCTTGAAATAGGCCCTATACCGGTAATTAAAAATACTCAGCACAACATCATCATCGTTTAACAATCATCATGGGCGACATCTCGATTTTCTACAATATTCAATTATTACTCGATTAAGAGATACAACATAATTATAGTGTATTCACAACAATAATGACAAAACAAAGTGATGTATATTATATTAACAACAATGTATTCACTAAGTGTTACAATGTAAGTAATTATCTGACGTAAAACAGCCTCGTTGAGCAATGGTATATTTTTGTATTGTTATTCATCTGACAAAGTTGTGACTTAATTGTCCACAAAAATGTGTTTAAATCGTATTTAAACAAGAATTTTATTAATACTTAATGATAATTAAGAGCTAATTTACCATACCAAGAGCCGGGTCTTGGGTTTTCCTTTACTATACGCAAGCGTGATTATCAAATCAGTTTTCATTCAGACTATTCAAAGTATGCCTTGTATCATGTATGGACAGACGCTACTTCACAACCAATTCATAGTATAATAAATTGATTAATTAATTGATAAATTAATCAATCACTTGATCAGAATATGGGTCTGAATCATACAGGAGCTAAGTCACAAACCTTTCTGGCACCAATATATAGTAGATTTCTCTTTATGTGTAAATGTTACATTGATTTTCTCCTTGTTGATAGAACCATACAGTTATGATGACTTATACATACATATATATATAGATAGTTCCAACAATTACACTATTTACCTCCCTTGTTCTGAATAGTCAGTCATATCAATGTTTGTTTGTTGGTTTCATCGGGTTTAACGCTGTTTCTCAACGATATTTCAGTTATATACGGTGGCCGGTTCACCTTACCAGTTTTTCCTGGACTGAAATCTAACCAGTACTAACTTACCCTTCCACAAGGAGCCGGCGAAAATCGACATTTTTGTCAAATTTTCATGGAAGGGTATGACCTGCCGCGACCAGGAATCGAACCCGGATCGCCGGGTTACAAGTCCAGTGCACTAACCACTGGACCTCGGCCGCGGCTCTAGTCATATCAATAGGCAAATTTCCTTTAGTTTATAGGGAATACAATATGTTGATGATGATAAAATAATCAGATATATAAATATGCTTATGTGGGCAGATGGCTCAGAAAGTTGACGAAAAAGTGGTTGTCACATGCAAATTAACTAGATATTCGCTCAATTATCACATATTTGGGAATTACTCCTTCAAGTGCTAATCAGTTTTGCTCATCAAAATGGCTGATAATTAAGAACAAAACAGGGGAGGGAACTTTTGTAGATGTTGAAACTATCTATATGCTATATTCACTAGTTTGTATGTATCGACCTAATTTTGTGACAAGTTGCATGATATGTGTATATCAACGAAACACCCTTAAATATTCTCACAGAATATTTTTAAGTTAATACATACATGTCATCATCGGAGTTTACAGTTGAAAAGTTATGAAGTTTATAAAACCGGATGAAATATTTATACAAATTAATTCTAAAACACGTCACTAATAATGTTTAGCATGCATTGAAAAATATGAATCAAATGCTTATAGATGTACAGGGATATTGTGACTATCGTTATTATAGCTAGGTTCATTCTATATATGAATCATAATTTGCATTTCATTGATAAGTTTCGACTTAAAAACTTTCGCATGACAATTATGTTAGATAGAAATAAACTTTACTGTGTAATTATTACTAAGTAATCAAATCAGGCCAGCTTTTAAGTACATGTAATCATTTGTTTGAGATACCCTAACCTTCCCCCCATCAAATCTGGCCCCTGAATTCCCTAAATTTTAGCTTTTCTGAGCAGGATATATTTTTGTAGTATTTTCCCCCTCATATAAGGTATGGACAGAAAAATATCTTAAACTCAATAACCATCAAATCCCTGTAAGTAAGGACCAGGGAACCTCAAGCCCACAATTTTTAAGGATGGACAAAATCTGAATAAAAAATCACTGAACTCAGCAACACTATACTAGCCCATGTTTGGCTAGATTAACGTTCGTACATTTGAAATATTTTTGGACTTAAGTTGCAATTAAACTCTCATAAAAGCTAACAATTCAAATTTACACCTTCCAGTCAGAAGTTTACCTCGATACAAGTTTACATTTCAGAAGATTTGAAGGATTTCAGTAAATGACCAACTGACCACTGACTCTCATAGTAATTTCTATACATTATCAACATGTTAATAGTTTTGATGCATGTTCTCTATTTGATATTTACACACACACACACACATGACATATAAAACTTTAAACCAGACAAGAGGTCAAATACTGGCCAAATGGTGCTAGTCAAATGGAGGGAGAAAGTCGGGGTGTACATTATTACAGTTTACACTGTGGCAGTACTGGTCAGCATTCTGAGCATATTATGCAATCTACAGGAAGACATGTCAATTTTCCCTTAGAATAAATGTCTGTGTTTCATGAAAGCTGTATTTATTGGAAACATATTGGGTGTGTGTGTGTGTGGGGTGGGGGGGTTGCTGTGAGTGAGGGGGTCACAGTGATCATGTATTACCCATTAGCAGTATAAGCAAGAGTTTTCCATTCCTGTGCATATAATCTAACTGGGAATGCATTAAAGTTAGTTGAAGATCTTTGTGAAAAAGGGAATCATGTGACAACAAGGCTTTTTACTAAACAAAGGCATGAGTTTACATGCATTCAAAATCTCGCTAAAATATTTGTTCATCACTATGTCAGAACAATCTCAGCTAGGAACTCGTGAAAATAAAAATACATATATACAACCAAAAAAGACACGACATCTCTCAAAGACAGTCGGACCCAGTAACAGACATTTAGACAAGCGGCATTTCGAGAATTAGAGACTACAGAATTAAGCATCCACAAATCTAAGGGTTCAATATTTTCCTAACACATCAAGATAGACATGAGAAGTCCATGATTATATTCAAAGCTTAATGCTTCATGTTGTCTTAAAAACAATTTCTCTCCTTAATACAACATATACTGAGTAATGTATGGAAAATTCAATTCTTCTCATCGGTTTCTGAAGCTACAAGGCTGTAAATAAAAGCAAGTAAATGAATTATGGTTCCTAACTCACAGATATATACTTCACCGTAAATATAACTTGAATATTATCCAGGAAAAACAACGCGGCATTAACTGCCATCTTTCCAATGCAACAAAATTGATTCTGTTCCGTGTTAATGGTGAAAATGGCATCTATATGATTCTACGAAGCCGGGAAGTGAGGGATTGAAATTCAATATAATGAATCTGCTTTTGTTAAATAAGGTCGCTAAATGAGCAAACTGAATACATGATGTCAGAAATAAATCTGAGAATAGACAGAGCAAGTTCTGATGAACATTGATCATGTACATTTAATTGTAGATGACGGAAGTTGTTATGTTATCTGTAGAGAAAAAAATCTTCGACTTAAAGAGAATGAACCAGCAATAAAAGAACACGGGTTAAAGTCGACAACCCTGGAAATGAGCTGGTACTCAGCCACTCTGACTTATGATATAGCAAAATATAGCTGAGGAACTAGCAATAGGGACATAATTGGTCAATCCAATGATAAAGCAGAGGTTCGGGTTCAAGCCAAGGATGCAGCAAAGAGGTTCGGGTTCAATACAAGGATGCAGCAAAGACATTCGGGTTCAAGCCATGAATGCAGGAAAGAGGTTCGGGTTCAAGCCATGAATGCAGGAAAGAGGTTCGGGTTCAAGCCATGAATGCAGGAAAGAGGTTCAGGTTCAATCCAAGGATGCAGCAAAGAGGTTCGGGTTCAAGCCAAGGATGCAGCAAAGAGGTTCGGGTTCAATACAAGGATGCAGCAAAGAGGTTTGGGTTCAAGACATGAATGCAGGAAAGAGGTTCGGGTTCAATCCTAAGATGCAGCAACGAGATATGTTCACGTCTGAACATGGCTATTAGAGGGACTGAGGTATGAAGTATGAACATCAGAGAAGATGCTGGACAACGGAAGACAATCAACAAGGAGATGAGTTCTCGGCGGTAAAGCCTGTATAGTTTTAGATGTATAAAATCTAAAATGAAGAGCAAAACTATATACATCTAAAGAATACGTCTTACTGATGAACAATTACAAACTAATTGATTTAGGTTATCAACCAAATAAGTGAGTCAATGTTTAACTATATACAATCTACAAAGTGACACTTGAAACTACAAAAATATCCGAATACATTATACATGAAAAACACACAAAAGTGAATATGTATGACACATCAGATAAAACTCCCTGCCTTGATATATTAACATCTTAAGAGTTAAACATTTTAAACATTTTATAAACATACAATGAAGCATACATTCAAATACTGGTGGTACTTACCTTTCCTTTAACAAAGCTTTACACTTGTTCACTTGATAAAAACGGGTTAAAACATCTAACTCCTCATGTGTAGAGGAATGTACAATGTATCAACTTTCGCTTGTATTTCATTAAAATCAAAATGTGCAAACTAACACCGCACAAGTTTGACGTTTCAGTGTTAAATAACTACCGAGTATAAAACATAATTCAAAAAGATATCTACCGTATGCCCCCGTACATTGAAATCAGAAAAAATGTACATCCATTAAAATTATGTATATATGAGTCACTGCAAAACATATTCATACAAGTTTAATACATGATAGACAAGTGTCTGAATAGAGAAGTTTCACATCAAATACCATCTGCTTAAACATGCCCAGGAAAAATATCTCAAGATACTCTTTGTTTAGTATTTTCATTGGTAAAGATATTTTTAGATTATTGAGTGTAAAAACTAGAAAGCACCACATTTAGTGGCTAGTAGGAGAAAAATCTATTGGAGCAAATTTACAGGATGGCAAAGATGTCTGGATGTTTGTTAATATTGAAATCTGGAATAAGGTTTAAGTGAAGACACTATTTTATCTTAGTTTTCATACCATACGCTCAATTGCATATATCCATAACTTGTTATACTTCTTCATTTTCAAATTTTTAAAAACTGGATCAGAATTTCAGATCTTGTGACTTTTCGACAATAATCAATATGGTTTACAATTTTTACTTCAATAAATCAGTCAATTGTAAAAGATTTGCTGAAATATTAATGTGAGAAGTTGTAAACGTGTAGAAAGTGAACAAACAGATGGTTTGTGGAATAATGCAAAAATAGAAACATAAAAATTACCATCGAGACAAATAATGTCATGATTATAACTGCAACTTGTACAAGCAGGTTTAATGTCATGCATAGGTCGAGACATGAATTAAAACTTGATTTTAAGTGCATATATAGGGGGAAACAACACCGTATACAATTTTGTCGGAGTGACAAATAATAAGCATCCAGAATACAAAAATAGTAGACTTTTTCGCGGGGACTTAATTTCGTGAATTTTCCCGTATTTTTTTGCGAGTTTTTATTTTCAAAAGTTCCTTGCCGAGATATTCTGACAGAGCGAGGAACTCATATTTTAGCGAGATTTTGAATTTGTGGGGTTTTTTAACTCGCAAATTTATGTGAAAATAAAAACCTAACGAAAAAAGACATTTACAGTATCCTATGCTTAAGTGCCCAATATGAATTGAATCCATCCATCTTTATCGATGGTAATTGATCTGAAGCCAGTATTTGAATGGACATGCGCACAGACAGACAGGGGTAACACTTTATGCCCATTCGCCAATCTTCGAATAGCTGAGGGGCATAACAAAAAGACAAACAATCAAATCTCTGACTTTAGTTAAAATGTTGCAATGTAGTCATAATATATAAATTGAAGAAATGGTCAAAAATTTCAAAAGGTCTCTCAAAGGTGTCCAAAGTTTGAAAATAAGATTGAGAAAGCATGCTGTTCAGGGTTTCATCACATATGAATCATTTAGTAGTTGTATTTACATGTTTAGTGATCTTCATCACAGATGTAACATTATAAGAACTTATGATAATGTTTAATTATTCATAGTTAGACTATTCTAAGTACCCACATATTCCCCAGCCATTTAGGTGTTGCAATCTGATTATGTGCGATGTTCAATGATTAAATCAAACTTGCATACACAATAACCAGCATTAATCTGTCATACAAAACATCGCATTGTTTGAAATTCACAGAATGGCTTACTCAAACATTGTATGATACAATCTTGATCATTTGACTACATTTAACACAGATCTTAATTGATATTTTTTCACCGTGTCAATATGGAGAGATTCAACAAAAAGTATTTAAAATCTTCCGACAGGATAAAACAATAGCAACAAAGTTACCTAATAAGACTAATAATATCTCATGCACTCCAAGGCACTGGCATGTCCCTGGGGCTAGTATCTTTCAGGCGCGTACGTAGCTTCCTGTACGCAAAATACGCAATTGCATACACACACTTATAATAACCAAAAAAATCCTAATGATGCAATGATGTTAGACATTTGTTTGCACTTTGGGAGATACAATTTTCTGAATAAATCAAACTTCAAAATTGACTCGTGAGAATGCCACCAGATTGCACCACAAACGTTCTAGAAAACGGGATTTTCCAGGGGAGTATGCTCCTAAACCCACGTCGATTATTTGCGTACACATCCCAACCAGGTCTGGTTACGCCCCTGCCTTTAATTTGAGTAACACAGTTATGCCTGCACCTAAAAATATCAGTAATTCCAACAAATTGACATATTTTTTTATCCAGTTCTACAATTATCGGATAAACTGGAAAATAAGGCAAAGCTGCAATAAAGGATCAAAGGAAGCACATTAGAAGATCAAGTAAATGTCTTCAAAGTATTCTAAGAAATGGTCTTAGGGATTTAATGAAACAGTGAAAATGTACTCACTGATACAGCGTTGAGCACTCCCCAAAGTCTCAAGTTACTGTAATCAGTGAGATTTCCTAGCAGTTAACACAGTACAAATGGATTGATGGAAATCAAACTGAACACTTATTGTTGTTAACTTGTAATTCAATTCTTCCAACTGTAGATATAAAACTTACAATTAAAACCAGCTGATAACATTGTTACCCTGTTGACTTGTATGTTGACATATACTCAATGTGACCATAACTACATTGAAATAAAGCTTCTATTTTACAACTCCTATTTAATATTTGAAACAAGTGTAGATCTTGAATACAAAGTATTGATGATTAAGTTCAGTTGAATGTGTCTGGTCATAATCTACACTGAAAATAAAAATGCAAACAAAATCTCACCATTTGAACTAAAAGCTTACAGTGTGGATGCTCATGTCAGCATTCAAAGCACATTCTTGGATTAAATGGTCTCTCAACTTAATTTAAATACAGTAAGACAGTAAATCAACAGTAAATGTACTCCATGGACTAAGTACTGGGGCGGACACAGTATGAAACAGGCTGCCCACTTGCCTGAAGAGTGGGACATGAAAATTAAGTCAGGCAAGAGCAAAATTATTTTCACATTGTAGAATTCTTGCATTCTTTACTTTAATTATTTATCAATTTTAGACAACCAGTTAACACATACAGTGTATATATTATCGAGTTCATGTATACCAAGAGACTGGCCTTCTGCACGAAATATTTACCAGTATTAATTGAAAAATGTTTATTTTATAACACAAAGCAGGGAAGTTACGGTAGGCAACATGTTACAACAAAAGTTACATTTATCACACAAAAATGAGAATAAATCATTTATCTCTACTACATGTACCAATAATTTCATACTTTCCGATGGTTTACCATGTAATAACGTTAATTATTATCTGCTACTTCACAGTAAAATTATTAAAGCAATAATGATGTCATAAAAGTGACGTCGTATAAAATATTGAGACATTCAATGGGGGAAATTTGATGAAATTAACGAGTTAATATAAAAAAAGACCAAAATGAAACATGATATAAATAGAATATTAGTATGGTTTGATGTAAGATCGAGTTATTTCACCTCCTGAGCATCTTGGTTAAATCTTCACTGAGTGACAGTATATGCCACTGGTGAAAATATTCTGACCACTGCAGCCACTGGTGAAAATATTCTGACCACTGCAGCCACTGGTGAAAATATTCTGACCACTGCAGCCACTGGTGAAAATATTCTGACCACTGCAGCTACTGGTGAAAATATTCTGACCACTGCTCCCTTCATGAAATAACTTTAAATCTTACACAACGAAACACACAAATATCCTCTATATACATGTACAGTTAAACCTGTGTTAAAGACCACCTGCGAACAAAGACCACTATTGCAAAACCTGTCTGCAAAGACCACCAATTTTATCTCCCATCAGACCATTTTCAATGATATTTAATCTGTTAATAGAGACCACCTGTAAACAAAGACCACATTTTGCTGTTCCCATGGGGTCTTTACAGACAGGTTTGACTGTAGTTGACTTAAGTACATGCACTGTAATATTAAATATAAAAGTTTTATCAGTTAGTGGGTCATAAATTGACCTGAACTAAACATGCGTCATGGATACACTTTTACAACCATTATTGTTCACATTTCGCTGGTTAGGAAGACAACTATCCTGACTTATAAGTAGAACTGTTATCAATGGAAACAATATTGATGTACCATTGATATTTTTCAGTCGATCAATTATCAATACATATTTTAAAAAACCGATACTTATGAATAATAAGTTCATGTCTGAAAATGACGAAAATTCGCTCAAAACAAACATTCAGGCTAGAGCGCTCGCTGTCAACAGGCTATGTCTAAAACTTTGCCGTACCTACCTTAATGTGTTCAATGAAAAATTAATGACTGAAGATTATTCTTATCTATTTGGCAAATACATGCATACAAAAGTGAGGAAACATAAGCATGTGAAAGACGTAACGTAGAAGAGAAAATGTATGAAATCATGAACTGCAAGCACGTAAATGGCATCTTAGTGAACTATACTTCATACATCGGTAAATCATCGATATTTCTCATCGGATATATATCGATACGCATTTTACTAATTCAATGACAGCTCTATTTATAGAATAACCAAGGGGACGTAAGGCCTGGTTATTAGAATTAACTGTGAAATTATTCGAGAACGAGAATAAAACCCTATATGCTGTATAAAATCAACCGTCTAAACCACAAAACAGGAATAATTCATGTTCTATCAATATGAATATCATCTATTGATGTAAATATATACAAAACAATCTTCAATAGAGAATTGGATACCGCGGACACCTGTTTTGTGTCATCTAGACATGACAGAACAAAATATACACCTTCTCTTTGTCACCTTTATAAAAATGTCTGTGCGTGTTAAAGGTTTAAATTAACTATCATGGAAGATTTATACATCAAGTTTTTAATAGATGTCAATGACAATAAGAGTAAAGTGTGTATGCAGTCACTTCAGTATGCTCTAGATAACTTACTCCAGGGGTTCCACTAGGGGCTCAATCTTAAGGGTCATTTTGATAATTTTTTATCACATTTTACCATTTTATAGTCAAAATATCTATAATTTAGAGAAAATTTTACCATTCAGCCAGAATCCTAAGGGTCATGGTGTGGCTTTTTGGAAATTCCAGGGGTCAATTGCAAAAGGTCAACTGTAACCCCTGTTATTCCACAATCAATTAATGATATTTAGAGTAAAATAACGAAATATTTTGTTTCACGGTGTACATGATATTTGGAAAAAAAGTCCAGTATTAGAATGCTAAGTAGTAAATTACATCACAGGGTTATTAATGACTACGAGAGAGGGCGTAAAACAGTGTGTTAATGTTCTTGCCATGTCCGACTTGTCTAGTGAAAAATATTTGAGCTTAGTAAAAAAAATGGAATTTTTACGAAAACAAAGAAGACAATAGTGGTTTTGGTTCTGCAAAAGCTGTCTCTAATTTGGCAAACTTAAAATTCTGTTAAAAAAAATATTAGTTAAAAATGTATTTATTCTTTTTCGAAGTATTTTAAAATACGATCACAGAATGCATTGATGTTAATGTTTCATTTGTTCCTACAATGAAATGTATTCTGTATAAAATCAAAGTTACAGTACCTGGTCAGTATTACTTCAGACAGACAAGATAAAAAAGTCTTCTTGAAGACAGAAACTTGGTCACTTTATGACAAACATGTATACAATGAATTATAGACACATCATATTTATGTCTCTATCAAAGATAAAAGAATTGTCAAAGCTTGATACCTGCGAAAAACATTCTTCCTATGTACAAGAGCAAAGTGTGATAATGATTCGACAAAATGATTATCGACAATACATCGATAAATTGGATGAGTAATATCAACAATACATCGATATATCAAGTATCGTTTACTAATATGTCATTTACATGCTTGCATGCAGTTCAAGATTTCATATATTTTTCTTTTACATGCTTATGTATTACTCTGCCCATTTTGTTTCTTCACTATTATGAAGTATAAAAAGATACGAAAAATATTAATTTATTGTTCCTTGAACATGTTTGATGGGTATGGCAAAGTTTTAGACATAGCCTTTTGACAGCGCACCAGCTTCCATTTTTGTTTTGGGTGAATTTCTGTCGTTTTATAGAGTTATGTATATATAATAGATTGACGGAAAAGCATCAATGATACATCAATATCGTTTCTATCGATGACAGCTCTACTATATACCAGTACATGTGTATATGATACTACATAGAAGTATACAATACTATACACTCAAACACATCTCTAATTGGTCACCCCACATTTCTGTATTTTATATTTTGATAGAAATCTTTACAGCTTGACTTTTTTGTACAATCATGTGTGAATTTTGGATTTCAAAGGATCATGGCATGGGTAAGAATGAAGTAAAACAACTTTAGTCAATTTATATTTCTCTGTATTTATTTTGAAAAGTATAATATAAACAGTGACCAATTATAGAAAAGCAGTGATATACTATTGTGATAGGTAAATATATATCAAAGTGACGTTTGTGTTCTGCAGTGAGCCCCTTGCTGTCAGCACTTTCAGTGCTTTGATTTTCAATGGCATCGGGGGCTACGAATTGGATTAACTGTCATCCGATTAATATGTCACACAGTTATGGTCAATTATCAACTACATTTGTATATTAATTGATGCAGGTTTGACAAGTATACAAATGTGTAAAGGCCTTGTTTTTGGACATGGTTTGAAATTGGAGTGTACGTAATTCGACACAACATCCGGTTGATGCGGTCGAAAACCGTATCTTTGATTCATAGGACAGGTGGACACAATCGGTATCAATTAAACAAACTGAGTTTATAGTAGAGTATAGCATCATAGTGCAATACAAACATACGCGTATATCATAACAATGAAAGGACGTTTATTAATTCTTGCTTTAAATCTCGATCTGTTGGCAAATAAGAATAGACAATGACTCGAGTCTTTTATCAAGCATCATAACTAATATTCATAGATCTACATAACAGAGAATGAAAATCAATTCAATATCACAGATTATATATGGATGAATCCAAAGGTTGACCGTCGAATTCAAATTCATGACTCAATACTGACACATCAGTATCGATGTGATTGTGAATAAACAATGATCTGTAAAAACAGGAAATAGTGCATGAAGTTATCGAAGATAGAATCGTTAACATGAACATGTCGTTCTAAGCTTTTTATTAATTATAATATGAAGTATGGAATATTGAGCACAAATTTAACATAATGATTTAATTGATACTCGGAAAAAACCATCGGAAAGAAATTAGCGTGATTCTAAATATCAAAACAATATAAACAAACTTGGACACATTCAGGTACCGGATAGTGAAACAGAGAGATGACGTTACCACTTTCCTAGCGACATATATCCAAATAACTGAAGGTGTTAAATATTCATACGTTGATTCAGGGGGATGTGCCCAGTGTAAGCCACCCTTAAATCGGGCAAACATATTTTTATGACATTAAAAATCTTAAAGAATAACACAATTGACAATGCAATATTATAAATACCTGAGGTTGGGTGGGGTGAACATATTAAACGAAACAATCACATTTAATGTCCTCCAAATAAATATCATGAGCAAATGTGAAACAAAATCACTAGGTTAACAAAAATTCTTTCCCCAACCTAAAATTCTGCATCAGGTCATGAAAAAATAATATTTATTAATTCTTAGCTGAACATACTTGAATTGACCATAAGACAAGATCCAAAACTCTATTCTTAGAATTCTAATTTCAAAACAAACTAAGTTGTTTTACCACTTGTTAACTATGCATAAAATCCAGCAATTATCCATCCCCAAGTTAACAAAATATACAAACATTTCACTGCACAAATATCCAATATTAATACACACAGGAAAGAACGGAAAAATCAACATCATTCGTCTAAAGTCTAATAAAGATATTAATTACATTATAGTAGATACTACATCCTTTTTGATAATATTTCTGTTACGATATTCAAAAATAACTACTAAATATTCACCTGTATAACTCGACAACAGAGTACAAATTGTGTAGCGAACGAACAAAGAAATCCACTATTAGTTATAAATATGTCGGATGAATTTATCTCAATGCGAACTATTATGTAGTCAATAATATGCACAGGGGGGCACGAATTAACGAGTAAAATCACAACGTCTTTGCACTAGGAAATCTCCACATAGAGTTAATACAACGATGGCATTTTGACACTAAAGCAAAGATTTGACAGTAACCAATCTATTGTCATGTTTGAATTTTGAAAATCGGTTTTATAAGTTGAATAAAAAAGAGTAAACGGTTAATGCATTCGGACAGAAAATGATAAAATTTTCAACAAGAAAACAAAGTAAATGAGAACAATCGATGCGGACTTGTCTAAATGCCTTATTTTACAACGAATGGTTTATTAGTTTGAATAAAAAAATCACCGATGGATAGATAAATATGTACATGAAAGATTGTCACAAATTGTGCATAAGAAATTAATGAAATATATAAATAATTACCTTGTGTTTATCCGATCTTTTGACAGCAAGGATAGCGATATTGTGATTGTAACGGGTTTCCACTGAAGCGCATACGAAGATTTGTGACGTCATACATACTGCAAACAATAAATATAGGAAGCTACAACTTCCAAACCTCAATCACAAACACATTGAATATTTTCTATAATGTCGTCTGAAATTGTGAGGAAGAATTTGTTTCGGAGTAAGAGTTAAATGTTCGAATATTCTACGCGAGCGAAATTTGCGTTAAATCAAGGAATTTCGATGTAAATTGGCTAGTAATTACGATTTAATTTTTAATTTGACGAATCGTAATTAGTGTATGTACGTTTGTTTTGATTTTGAAATACGTCAAAGATATTTTGCTTGTTTGCTCGAGTGTGCGAATGGTTGACCATGTCTTTGTTACCTAGTGTTAAAATGTTTCGTTAATTAACAAGTTTTAATTAAGAACGAGACATTTGATTGAATTATGAGTTTTCATATTCTGAGAAAAATATGAATTCAATTACAGTTATTAATAGATGAAGTAGATCAAATAAACATTGTGATTTTTTTTGGACAGATATTCGTAAAACGAATTTTGTGAATGACTTTGTACATGAGACCCTGTGTTTGTATATAAACAAACGCACGTGTGGCTAAAAATAGTTTTCCCACGTGCATGACACATTTATTTTTAACAAATTACTCCCGCACAATATATTGTATAATGTGTGTAAAACTGTAACTCTTATTTAGCCAAAGCAAAGCTGATACAATGCATGAATATCTGTGTAACGTACCAAACATCTAATAAAATTATTGCAGACGATACAGTATTAACTAGGACGGCGAATTTTTCTTTGTAGTTCACGGGCGAGTCTATTCACAGAATGGGGGCGTTTTAACACAATGGAACAAGGGGAGTAACTCAATTATTGCTTCAAAGTACGTTCTCTAACTAGCGTCCCTTTGTTCACAAAGAAACTAGTGAATCATAAGTGAATCACAACTGAGTCTGTTTGTTTGTTTGTTTCATCGGGTTTAACGCCGTTTCTCAACGATATTTCAGTTATATACAGCGGCCGGTTCACCTAACCAGTTTTTCCTGGACTGAAATCTAACCAGTACTAACTTACCCTTCCACAAGGAGCCGGCAACTTCTCCACATGTGAAGGAAAATCAACATTTTTGTCAAATTTTCATGGAAGGGTATGACCTGCCGCGACCGGGAATCGAACCCAGATCGCCGGGTTACAAGTCCAGCGCACTAACCACTGGACCACGGCCGCGGTCACAACTGATTCTGAATCAAAAGAGAAATACGACTTCCTTTTAATTTTGGATGAGATATAAATACTTTTATGCTCATTATATGCTGCCTTTTATATTACTTTTGGTAGGGATGTTTATCTTCACATCTGTTAATGTGTTGTATAATTAGTTTTAAGTCTGCGGTCCTCTTCACTTCGTGTGCGACTGTGCTACGCAAATATTCTTTTGCTTTTAACACTATCTATTGCTGCTGATTGACAACATAGAATACATTTAAAAACAAATATTATTCATATACAATTTATTTAATTTTTATTAACATGTGACAATGATTAACATACAGAGTTATCTCTCCTCACACTGTGAGTAATCATAAGTTAAGTATTAGTAAGAGCACCACCCGCAGGTGCTAACGCTGGTCTGAAAACAATGATACGAGGCCATTTACATGGGATTTTAAGGGGTTGTGACTCCTGTATTACTGACTTGTATGTACCGTCTCCCATGGCCGAGTGGTTATGGCATCAGCCTTGGGAGCGGAGGGCCGAAGGTTCGAATCCCGGTAGGGGTCTGTTCTGATATGGCTGGTTGGTGAGCCACCTGTTAGTTAAATAATGGTTACCATGTGCCCGACTGCCTGGTGTCAGGCATTAAATATATATAATATATAAATTTAGACAAATGAAATTAAAAACATGGACAATCAAGCTATGACAATACCTCATATATATTTTTTAAATAAACTTAGACAAGCTAAAATTCAACTATTTAAAAATTGAACAAGATAAGTATATAAATAATAAATGAGTAAACTATAAGGCTAATAACAAAAGTGTTATCCAGTAACATGATATACAATTATCAGTAACAGCATATAGTGACATTGGGTAGGTATTGAACATTATGACTAAATATGAAAATAAAGGGTACCAAAGCCATGATCAGTATTTGTACACATGAAACCTTGGAAAGGAGCGTAGGACCCCCCCCCCCATAACAAATTTCCGTCCATAATTTTTTCTAAGGTGTATAAAACATCTCGTGTGAATATTTCAGGTAGGATAAAACCAATTCTGTAAACTTTACTGGTAGAAAAAACCCTTCACCCAGGGTTGAAAAATGAACATGTTAAATCAATAGGTTCTGTGCTGTGAATGTTATTTATCATTAAAATGCATTGGCCTAAATACATATAAACACTTAAATACCATATTAGTTTGGTAATGGAACAGTTCATGACATTTTCATGGGAGAGGTTTTGTTTGTCCAGCCAGAAAATATCCCGGAAGGGATTTTGTTCCCCTAAGCAACAAGTGACAGAAAGAGTTTTATGCAAGAGGGATTTTGCCTGACTCCCATTGAAAAGTGTTATATGGCAATGGTGAAGCTAATATCCCTGATATAGACTTCAACCAATTTCAACAAACAAGAGTGCTTGTAGATAATAACAACAATGAAATTCAAGATTACAAATCGATTATATTTTACAATGCAACCTCTCTATAGCGGCCCTGTTCAGTAACTATACCTCCACCATCAACATAAGGTTTTCTCCTTAGTAAAATTTTACAACTAATTTAAACTCTTTAGAACAGCAACCTCTCGAGTAAAGCCAAGATTTGCCACTCACAAAAGGTCTGGGGTTCAACTAGGGGCTGAATTTCGGAGTCATTTTGATAATTTTGTGCCCGATTTTATCTTTTCATAGCCAAAATACCTACAATTCAGAGAAAAATTGACTCTTCAGCCAGAATTTTCAGGGTCAAAATGTGTGTTTTTTTTTAATTCAAGGGGTTAAAGGGTCAATTCCAGGGTCAAATGGAACCCCTGAGGGTGTTGTTCAGGCAGGGTACGCTGTATACTGACACTATTGTACATTGTCATATACATACATGTATACAAATAGTGATTAAAAATAAAATAAACAATTACATCATGCTTCCGTTATGTAAAGAAGCCTTGGTTACCTTGAAAATGGTGCAGTTCTAAGGATTATACACTGGCATGCCAAATGAACCTTCATTTCACTCAATACGGTGACATAAATAATATAAATAAAAATACAAAGACATTATACAGGGGTATTGCACTTATATCTACATGTAATTACATCGTTGCTTCATCGTAAAAACGTATGACTCCCACCAAAACTGCCTATCTGACCTTTGATCTATACTCTTGACCTTGAAAAGACACGATGGAACGTCGTGTTCTGTACATTGTCTGCTTGCGGTAAACATTTGTGGCGAGTCTATGAAAATCCATTCAAAGGTTAAAAAGATTACAGAAATGAAACAATCTAGTGACTGGCAGACAATGGGACAAATCAACTAAGTGTCCTGGTAGTTGAAGGATGCATAATTATATCCATATTTCACAGTTCCGCGGATTCAGAGAAGCATACATTATACAGTAACATGAAGAGATTCACTAACAAACTAGAGCTATCACAAACATGATAAGGGCCCAACATGATGGCCTTGAAACAGGCAATTTAACATATCGGAAAGGGGTGTAAATAAAATAAAACACCATGACCTTGAAATCGATAGGGGTCAGCAATTTGTCATAACCAGCCGGCCTATCAAGTTTGAGGAGCATAAGCCAAACCATTCTTAAGTTATTGAGTGGAAACCAAAAAGCTAACAGATGGACGTACGGACGCCTGCACAGACAGAAACAGTGATTACTACAGGGCAGACACACTATACTGCGGGGCCCAAATAATGAAACAATACATTGTTCTAATATGTAAAGGATTACTATTATATAACCAGTTTACATAGACAATGTGCACATGGTCCCAAATATGACAACTGCAAAGTAAAACTTAAATATTGTAAAAAGCTATAAAGAGGAAAACAAAACAGTACATTCAGACAGGCAGTTAACTGAGGAACATAAAAATCACACTTAATTATAAAAACCTTTTAACAAAATAAGTTAAAACACATTCGTACAGTAATGGTTAGAGACAAAAAGTACAAAGTTTTGTCTATCATGTAAGAATTATAATTTTTCAGAAAGCAGACGACACCAAAGTGGTGATAATTTTACTTGGTGTCCAGTTAACAAAACTCAGGACTATAGAGCTTTTATTTCCATAAGAAATGCATGTTAAACATAGTTAGATGAAGAAATGTGTCTTAAATGCCATGACAACAATGACAAGACCAACAGATCCCAGACCTGTGGAATAGTTAACAATAGTTCAGTAATTCACAAAACAACACATATTCAAGGCAGGAGAAATCATCCCAGGACAGGAAGATGAAAAAGTATGGACAGAAATAAATTGTTGGACATTTTCTCTCGTCATTCCTGTTTCAAGACATGGCTCACAAGAACAATACAAGACTTGTATTTCTTTATGCACCTACCAATATTTTGCTCCAGGGGAAGCGGTGGGCTGACCCAGGAGAATAGGACAACAAGTCTTTTTTGTTGTCTAATTCCCAACCCCAGAGTCAAGCATTTTGTCTAATTCCCCACCCCAGAGTCAAACATTGTGTCTAATTCCCCACCTAAAATCCAAGCATTTTGTCGAATTCCCCACCTAAAATCCAAGCATTTTGTCGAATTCCCCACCCCAGAGCCAAGCATTGTGTCTAATTCCCCACTTCAGGTACCTATTAAAAGTCTGAACCAATTTTATTTCCTTGAACCTGGAATCATTCGTTGTGTCAAATTCCTAACTGTCGGGAATCATCTTCTGTCGAAACGCCCGAGTATCACCACCGCTCCCTTCCCCCGGGGGCAAAACATTTATAAGTGCACTACTTTTCAAGTGACTTAGCTCTCTCCTGGCTCAGACAACATGACTTCTATATGACAACAAAGACAAATACTTTAAGCAGTACACTAAATTACAAATCCTGATCCATATTGTCATTTAAACATAAACAGTCCAATACAAAAGATGCATTTAATACAGTCCAGTACAACACATACGACTAGAGATCAAAGTGCACATAAACAAGGGATTTCATCACATAAAAACAACAATATAACATCCTACACGTTCACACTTTTGCATAGAGAGTCATAAATAAACATAATAGATAGTTCCCTATTTACAATATTTACCTCCCTTGTTCTGAATTGTCGGCCATATTTATAGGCAAATTTCCTTGAAGTTTATAGGGAATATAATGTAAACTATGATAAAATAATCAGATATAAAAAAAACTTATTCATTAATGCTCATGTGGGCAGTTGGCTCAGAAAGTTGAACCAGAAGTGGTTGTCACATGCAAATTATCTGGTAATTAATTATCACATATTTGGGAATTACTCCTTATAAGTGCTTATCAGTTTTGCCTATCAAAATGGCTGATGATTAAGAACAAGGGAGGTAAATATTGTAGATGTGGGAATTATCTATTGATGATAATACGTCACTACCGTGGAGAAATAATAAATTATTTATCAAGTATAACAATTTCATCATCATTATATAAAAACTATCAAGATACTTTTCAGTAATAAACAAGAGACACAGTGGATCTAACAGTTAACAACAGTGGATTTTATAAACATATTTAGTCCAACATTTTGTGATTCAACGAAATTTAAAAAAATGCAATAATAAAAAAACATCATAATACTAATAAGCAGTTAATCCCAGAGCAAAGGAAAATAAATATTTATAATAATTCTTACATATTTATTTTTCATAAATCAGGGGCAATAACTCTAGGGCTAGTTCCTGACTGTTTGCTGACAGACATTGTTGCATGCTCAAACACTTTGGATACTATATTAGCTACAAAATGGACAGTTCAAGTGATGTACATTGCATTGCTGTACACTTGTTTCATAATATAAACATTTTTACCATGATTTTACCATAAAGTCTTAATTTGAGATAAGTAACATTTAACTACTTCAGGAATTATGATTTATCAGGACTGCATATGAGAATCCACAATAATTGTCATTTGCATAATTTAAATTGGCTTCACTTAACTTCCTTAAATAATGTAAGAAGCATAATAACACAAATTATTATTTCACAAAATACATCAAAACTTCAGAAATTTCAATGAGTGAAAGTATGAATGAAAAATAATGCATACACAAATTTTAGATGGTAAATACAGAGATGATAGATGCAGTAAAAGAAAGCTGCGAGGCAAAGAGTGGAATTCCAAAATTATCAATACAAAACTTAATAATAGGACTACATAATATCATCAAGTATTTTTTTGTACAATTTAGACCTTCACTAATAATTTAAATTTTCTAGAAACATTCCTGACAGTTGTATACACTAGCAACAGATCTATGTTTTTGAATTGTAGACTGATTACAACCATGATTGCAATGATAAACACAAAACATTCCCAGGCCCCCATGTAACGAGCCATTAATTATCATCAGGAACTGGACGTTGAAGTTAGAATGGTTGATTGGTCAATGTTTAATATTTTTGGAATCAAAGCCAATGAATTAGGCCCAGTTATTACGCTGATTGGCTTCATCACAACGGGTAAATGATCATTGGTTCCCAAATTTTGAATAAGTCCAACAGGAAGTGAAGAAATGTTTGGCTGGTTCCCATTGGCACTTCCTCCCACTGTCATCGATAAATGATTGTTTAATGGTGATGATTCAGCAGACGTCACTATGGCATTAGACGAGTTTAATGTTATTTCCATAATATCTTCTTCATCTTCTTCAAACATCACTAGAAACAGAATATTAATGTAAAACAAAGAGAAGCAACCATAAAACAAGAGATGTTTGTAAAACATTATGCCCCCTGTGACCTTGACCTATGACCCCAAAATCAAAAGGGGTATATATAGGTCAGAGATTTACATTAATAGTAAACAATGAAATTTTGAACATGGGGATAGGGCCATCTAGTTCACATGTAGGATTTATCCCCCTTATTTTAACTTTTTATATCAGTATTGAGACCAGACAAGATAATGATAAAAGCTTGAATCTAGGCTGTCCCAGATATTATACAGAAATCCTGAATGGCCATTTTCTATTAAACTACGCCAAAATTGTGACTTTTCGAGTGTTTTCTACAATTTGACATAGTGACCTAGTTTTTAACCATAGATGACCCAGAATCAAACCCAATTTAGATACTATAAAGACATTATATTATGACCAAGTTTCAATTACAATTGGTCAATATTATGACCTCTAGAATGTAAACAATGTTTTTCTATGATTTGACCGTGTCACCTACTTTCCCCAAATATGACCCAGAATTGAACACCCTCAAAATCTTATGGCCATACATAAGTCTACTAAGTCCTAGTTTGTTTATGATGGCATCAAAAGTGGATGCTAGAATACAAACAAACAAATTGGCATCATGAATCACCAAATTGGGGTATTAATAAGGTACAAATTTTTAATAATTTCAAATATTTTATCGAAGGGGAATTTTCTTTGTAAGTAGGGGAAAAATATATACTTTTTTCTTTGGGGAATGGGACCCTATATTGGCCCCAAATCTGCCATAAAAAAGGGCTAACTACTGTAGCAATGTTTATCAGTCTATCTACACAAGAAACTCACCAGAACTGATTTGACCTTGTGACCTCTGTTGCATAGTAACAGGACAATCTTTATGAGCTAACATCATTGTCTTGAGATGAGCTACTTCACCTCGCAATTTCTTGATTTCCCCCTTTAAAAAGAGAGACACAAAAATGTTCATTACTCATAATGAAATAGTTCTAATAGATAGTTCCCACATTTACAATATTTACCTCCCTTGTTCTGAATAGATAGTTACCACATTTACAATATTTACCTCCCTCGTTTTGAATAAACAGTTCCCACATTTACACTATTTACCTCCCTTGTTCTGAATAGACAGTACCCACATTTACAACATTTACTTCCATCGTTCTGAATAGATAGTTCCCACATTTACAAAATTTACCTACCTTGTTCTGGATAGTTCCCACATTTACAAAATTTACCTCCCTTGTTCAGAATAGATAGATTCCACATTTACAATATTTGCCTCCCTTGTTCTAAATAGACAGTACCCACATTTACCTCCCTTGTTCTGAATAGACAATTCCCACATTTACAATATTTACCTCCCTTGTTCTGAATAGTCAGCCATATTGATAGGCCAATTTCCTTAAAGTTGATAGGGAATATAATAACGATGATAAAATAATCAGATATATAAATTGCTTATTCATTATTCTCATGTGAGCAGAAGATCCAGAAAGTTGAAGAAAAGTGGTTGTCACATGCAAATTCTCCTGATATTTTCTCAATTATCACATATTTGGGAATTACTCCTATAAGTGCTTATAAGTTTTGCCTATCATAATGGCTGATGATTATAAACAAGGGAGATAAATATTGTAGATGTGTGCTTCAATACATCATCTATTGACTGCATACTCCTGCTCTTAAGCAATAAACAAACAAAGCCTGTAGAAAGTTGCCAATGCAGATGCTGATGCACATTTCCAGAAGATTTTATTACCATAAAACTTCAGTTTTACACACATTGATTAACCAAATAGACACTGGTTTAAAGTTATTGTAATGTCTTACTAATACACAACACATTTATATAATAAAACATCCTTCGTACAGTAAAACCTCAATAATAAGACCACTATTGGGACCCTTGAAAAATGGTCTTATTGAGATGGTCTTAATATTGAGGTGATCTTTAGGTGAGGTTTTACTCTATTTATTACTATTATTCATCAAGAAGTGATACATTTACAACTGCTCCGAAATTGCCTCATGATTATATTAGATGCAATTATTCTTAACATGATTTCCTATGCTGGTATGTACCCCAATCAAAGAAAAAATGCAAACACATTTCCCCCCCACAGAATTAATTAATTCTGCGATCACTTGTAGTAAAACAATGGAATACTCACAGAAAGTTTATTATTGACCGAAGAAAGGTCCTCAGCTTTTTGTTCAAGGTCACTAACCCAACGTTTTCTTTTCTGTCGACACCTAGCTGCTGCTGCCCTGTAAGTCAATCATATATTTATCATTGTAACTTATAATGTATATCATATACAAACTTTATATCAGGGCTCGAGAAATCGGCTAGCCCGACATCCCGGACTAGTCTAAAATCTTTTCAGGCTATCGGCCAGTAAAATTAAGTCCCAGGCTAGTCGAAATTTGGAGCCTATTTAAATCGGACAAGTGACAAATTAACAGAAAAATTAACATTTTTCGCTCATGCTTATCTTATCAGATGTTGATTCAGGCCCCATGTCGACAATTTGGCGTGTAGCAAGCACCGCGCTCGCCTACTCGACCACAACGGTCATATGTCACAGTATCCAATCGGAGCGCTCTGCACATTTTATCCGGCTAATCAAATTTTGTGTAGTAAACGTCCGTTCGAATGCTACCGAAATACCCGTAAATTTTACATAGAAAAGTGTTGTTTCGTCTGATATTGTCAAAATAACTGATTAAGGCAGCTAAATAATACTGTGTGGGTGTATTAGTTGTAGTTGATATTAATTTAATAGATCTAGTTCCGCTTGCGTGTAATCTAATGTGACACGGTTCATGTCTTCTTTGAATACGCGTAGTTGCCTCGTGCATAAAATTCAAAACATTTCTTATTACACACGCAAGAAATTAAAAGGCAAAACACAGCGCACTCATTTACACCCAGCTTTCAGTCTATAAATAAATACTCATTACAGTAACACGAATCTGCGCGTGGCGCGACATTATTAATTGCAGATTTTCCACTGATGACAAGAAAGTCACTTACCAGTGCTAGAACTATAGATTTCTGGTAAAAGACGATGCAATACCTGAAACACTAATTTATTCAAACAGAATATCTTCAACAGCGAATTCCTACAATAATACAGAAACAAGTATAAAATATAAACCTGTTTCTCTCTAAGAATTTCATCCTTCGTCCTTCGGGTTCCGAACAATCAAGATCATTATTCCCTCCAATATCAAACATCCTGTAACATAAAATCATGAGATCATGTTATACAAGAAGATAAAATTTAAAGTAATATTATGTTTTATAATACTACAAATAAAAAATCCAGTAATTTCATTGGTTAGAGGCTCACGTAAAGTATTCTATATACAAGGCGCAGACAGGGTATATGACGTGCAACTAATTTCCCCCTTCATGCGCCTCATAACCATTTTTGCTGACGGCTCGACTTGCAAACTTTAATCATAACCTGAGGCGATGGCACACAGACAGGTTATATCCCCCATATATCCTGTCAACAACCTGTATAACTAATAATATACAGGTATCTAACAATTTTAGAACATAAAAGAGGATAATAACAAGAAATATCTTGAAAAACATGGTCGGACCATTATGAAGGTCAAGATTTGTTGTGCCGGGAATCATGTTACGATTGCTGGTCCAGATCCAAAGTGGATTTCGTTTAATTCACCGAAATTCAGTGGATTTCGGCAAGGTTAATCACGGAATATAGTTTATATGGGTAAACGTACCCCTTATCGAAAGGTTAACCAATCCGCATCAAGATTACAAACGTTGTTCGGTTGAAGAGAACTTGCCTTGGTAGTTAACATAATATTTGATTGGTTTACACAACACTGATAATTATGCAAATAGCAAAACCATGTTAGTACAGCTGCACCGAAAAACAGTAATTACTGTTGATACAAACAAAGAAGACTTACTGTGAGCCCCTTGGAGAAAACACACTCTCTGGGGATGATATAGCCCCTGGTGATGTAATGTTCCTCGAATCATTAAAACCTGGCGAACTCTGCGGTTCCCTTTTTACATCAACCATTTGATATAGTTGAGAACTTTTCTGGCCACTTGATGGAGTCATTTGTTGTTGTAAGGCTGCCTTCAATCGCTGATATAAAAATATACAATGTTTGTGTATTTAAAAAAATACCACAGGGTAAAGCAGACAAGCCTTCTCAATACCAATTATGTACAGTAAAACCTCAATAATAAGACCACCTTGGAAACTGGTCTTCTTACTGAGGTGAACTTATTAGGGAATATTTATTGAAAATAAAGAGCAACAGTGAAAAGGGACTTGAAAATTGTGTTCTTAATTTTGAGGTGGTCTTATTATTGAGGTGGTCTTATTATTGAGGTGGTCTGTGAGTGTTTTGTTTACAGCCATATTAAGTACAGCCAACAGAATTCATGAATTTGTTAACTAGAAGTGTATGCATAGGTAAACAGCATCAATATAGTTAACAATCATGCCATAGCTATTTACTAGGTTCATATTAATATACAGTCGCACCTTGTTCATTCGAATTTACAGGGATGAAATTTTATTCCGAATAATACATAGTTTCCAATAGCCTGTTTCAATTCAATATGCCTAAGAAGATACATCGGGACCTAATATTTATTTCGGATGATACCCAGTATTCCGATTGAAGGTTATCCAATGAACGAGGTTCTACTGTACTAGGATTCATATTACGCTAACTTTCAATTTCTTGGAGAAAGCTCTTAAGTGATATAGTGGGTTATATACCAACCTGCTTTGCATAAGACTGGTTTCCAGTGTCTGTAGAACTTGTTGATTGAACTGACTGGGACACCTTGGCTGGTTGAGTGGTCGCTAACAACCCAATCTGCTTGTTTGGTAGTAAAACTGGTTTTATAGCTGCTTGTGTATTTGACTGGTTCAGTACTGCTGGTAATCCTGATATATTTAACATTGATGGCATTCCAACTACACCAGACTGTGCGCCTGACTGACCCACAGCTACTCTTAACGCTGGCTGGGACGCAGTCTGATTAATCACAGGTTTCAAAACTGTCTGTGTACGTGACTGGTTGAGAATTGTCTGTAAAGCAGCCTGTGCACCAGTCTGATTGATTAAATTTTGTAAAGTAGTCTGTGGATTTGACTGGTTTAATGTTGCTTGCAATGTAGGCTGAGAACCAGACTGGTTTAAAATATTATGTAGAATTGGTTGATTCACTAACATTGTCGTCTGCACATTATCATTAGGTTTCATAGCAGATTGTATAGTCAGGGGGATATTATTTGGAACTATTCTGGGTTGAGCTACTACGATATTTGTAGGAGGTCCACTACCAGTAGGTACAGAAGTTTTTGCAAGGTTTAACACTGAAGGTAGCGTCTGTGTGACTGCACCATTAGTAAGCTGCATACCATTTTGTCCCGTCGCTGCCGTTTGATTGTTTGTAAAAGTGGAAGCTGGAACTTGTAAGGTAACCAGCTGTCCTGTAGGTAACTGTACAATCACAGGAATGAGAACATTACTGGCAGCTGCTGCCATTGGTGCTGTAGTTGTTACTGGTGCAATGGGTACTGATCTTGAAACAAAATAACACAATGTTAGTGACAATAAAATATGTCATATAGTCTTTTGCTGATTAAGGAAAATACGCAAACAAGTACCATCAGATTAAACAGAGCATTATTAACAAGATCTGTCATAGATTTTGAATCATACGAAACACCAAATATAACATTAAATGTAGTAACTGCATTGAAAAGTTGATTTACAAAAGCATAAACTTAGAGAAAATCCAGAATGCGAAACCAAATACATGTACAGAACATTTAAAACAGTGTTTAATAGAGGATATGAGCCCTGCTATGGGATTTCCAATCTCTTCTGTAAGTGACATCATTAAAAAAACATGTGATATCATTATTTGCAAAAAGGAAACAATATTTACTCCATATGGTGACTTCGTTTTCATATTGCCATATCTGGTGAATATTGCTTACTGTCAGTACATGGTGACGTCACATATGACGTTTTTTGGAAATACATAGGTTTGACAGTACTCATAATACTGTAAATGTTACTTACTGAGAAGAATGTATAGCAGACGTCAGTGTTGTAGTTATGTTATTACTTGTTGTCATGGTTTGTGGTGTGTTACTGCCTCCTGTCGAGATATACATATATTCTGTAACCTGGACTGGTTCATTGTTATTTATGCTGTCAGGATTTGATTCAACAGAGGAACCAGTCAATGGCACAGACGGTGAATCAGAAACTGCATCATCTTCATCTTCTGATGATGAAAAACTCTGTAAAACAAATTACAGTGACACATTTATTATCAGACTATAGGAATCTTTCACCGGCTTCCAGTGCGGATAGAAATATCTGGCACAAGAGTTACCGTTTTGGCGGGAACGAAAATAATAATCCTTACTATGAAAATAATAATCCTTACTAAGTGTTTATCAATATTCATCCATAGACTGACATACCTGGTCAAAAGATAATTCACAGATATTTGTATTGCTATACATGTGAAGATTCAAAGTAACAAGCAATCAAAACACAGGAGATTGTCATGAGTTCTCTTCCTTTATTCCTTCTAGAGTTCTCTCCCATTAATACATATGAGCACTGCTGTGGGATTTACAACCTCTTCTGTAAGTGCTGTCATTGCAAGAAAACGCAACATGTGATGACACTATTTGCAAGCAGGAAAGCAGGAAACAATATTTACCCCATATGGTCATTTCGTTTTCATATTGCCATATGGGGCAATTATTGCTTACTGTCAGTGCATGGTGACGTCACATGTGACGTTTACTAGAAATGACGTCTCTTACAGAAGAGGTTCGAAATCGTACAGCGGCGCTCATATTCTATAGAAGAGATAAAGGGAGAGAACTCTAGAAAGGATAAAGGGAGAGAACTATCGACAATATCTTGTAAATCGAACCTATAAGAGATCAAGAGCTTCACAGTAACATTTCTAAAAACATAAATTGCATGCTGTATTGCATACTGAAAACTATCTTACCTTTTGCAGAAATTTCTTTCTCTTTTTTGGCACAATTGAAGATAAATCCTTGGACTTATCTTGTTTACTGTGTTCATGTATAAATTCACCCCCAATCACAACTTTAGGTATTGGAGGTTGTGGAGTATCTAGATTATCACAGTCTGTAACAGGTATCTGTAAATTCTGTAAGAAATAGGGTAAAGCAATGACATTGTACATCTTAGTTTAAACGTCTTACACATTAATTAAAGTACATTCTTACAACATATACATATATCACTCTAGATAACTGTTTCCTGAGTTACTAACCAGTACTGGCACCGTACTGGCACCAGATAAGGGATTGTGGAACGTTTTGTTAACACACATCGCCGAAATTTAGCTCAAATTTACAACCTTCTAATCAGGAGTGAGGCATTCTCCACATCAACCACCTCACCTCACCTCACATACAATTAATAGATATAACATTGTATTCACAATACATGTATATCAACACACACTCCCAACACTTCAACCAGACAAAACACTGAAAACTTTAACAAGAGGCCCACGAGTGCATGTGCTCTACTGGCTGGCCAAAATATAGCAATTTTTTCATGTTCAAGGGGCCATAACACCATCATGAATAGTTTTATAAATAAACTGAGTATTCATGGATCGCTAACTACTATATAAGTTTGGTAAACATCGGATAATAAATGAAGGCACTATTGTTCACAAGCTCTGATAGATTTTTTTCATATTTAAATGGCCATAATCCAGTCATGCATGAGTAGATCGGCTGCTTTTCAAAAGGAACAAAGCTCTCATGGATATCTAACTATTGTTCATGTTTGATGGAGATACGATCAAAACTGACGACTTTATCTTGTTCACAAGCAATTGATTAAGGCGATATATGTCCTAGAAAAAAGCCATATTTGCTTTTTAGCAATATTTTTGAAACTACATGTACATAATATTATAGCAAGGTGAAATGTACACTGTTTAATCGTTACACAGTCCTTCAACTTGAAGTAAATACTGTTATAATTTTGTAAAAATGTTGAAAAATAATGAAGTTATTTGAACTTTTGGTACTGTCAAATTGTACATGTTGGTCTGTTAAATCAGGCTAGTTGCACAAGCGTTAATTTTGCAAAAGAAACACATGTATACAAAGATAATAATCAAATCTACCTCATACTACATGTATCGAGATTTTTTCATAAAAACATAAAAGTTTTTATTCCAAAATAACAACAGAAACAAGGGGTGAATATGAAAAATCTTTTGTTTTTTGTATGTTTATTGATATAATTTCGAAAAAAATCGATAGCATAAGCTAGAATACTTTCTCTCCTTTCCAAAAATACTTTTGATATTAAAAAATACTTAACAGAATTTTGTGTGCATTTACCAGATTGTAAAACATCAAAAGTCATTCTACATGTACAAATTTACTATACAGTGTATAGAGTTAATCCATAAATGTGTATATTGATAAACTTGTCAAAATACATGGCAAGGCTATCGCCTTAAGGGACGCATACACGGACACAATGACGATCTTACAGCGCACCATTGCATAAGCTCTTCTGGCCTTTGGCTAGTAGAGCTAAAGATTACTTAACTAAATCAAGTTAAAGTGCTTTTCTGGGTAAAAGCACTTGTTTATTGAAACCTGAATTTGGAATAAGAAAGAAGCAAATAAAAATGCAATTCCATTAAGCTTGTCATGGTAGCATATAGCATATATACACTGCACATCTTCGTTTACACTCACACCTGTTAACACACATAGAAACAAATAAGCCAGAAAATAGAAAACAAAACTAGAAAAAGTTTTATTTGTTAAAGCAGACAATGCAGTCTAAATGTTTATTTTCCACGGGTATATAAACAAGCAGGCTTTGTCGTAATTTTTTCAGAGTACTAGCCCATTTGCTCAGCCATACCACTAGCCCAAAATTCTTCTTACAAGCCCGAACTTATATTACGCTAGTTCGTCAAAAACAGAAAGTCATACTTATGCATCTGTATAATTTGTTAAAATCATGGGTGGATTAAATTTCTGCTAGCCCCAAATTAAAGTTTCTTGTCCCAGGCTTTGGGCTAGTGGGTTACCGTGGTGACTGCACAGGAGACTAGCCTAAAACAAGGGTCTCTACTCACCGTATTATGATCTAGGGGCTCATCCATTGCCTTTTTAAAAGAATCATCAAAAGGGTTTTTACTAAGTTCCTGGAACAGACCCATCTCTTCACAATTCTTGAGAAATTTTGTAGGAGTAGGTGTCATGTCTGAAAACAGTATAAATACAAAAGATTCCACTACAAGCCATATCTTTATGGCTCGAGTTTTCCTTTTAAATCTTGTGAAATAAGACTCATTTTATAGTTGCAGACTGGTTTCCAGTTATTTCAAGATGAAATAAGACGTTTCTGGTGTTTGAAATTTTTATTACCAAACTGTTTATATTACAAAACGGGTTGTAACATTGCACTATGGATGTCCATTAATGGACTTTCAATTTTCATCATGGAGGAATCTTCAAGAAAAATGATAATGATGAAAGTGTGGGACCCTCAGAAATTATCACAGACTCCCAAAATGGCTGAATTGGGGGTCCTGGGAGCCCTATTTGAAAAATTAAAGCGAAAATCCTGCATATGACAATCATCAACTTCACATTGGTGCTATTGCCAATAATATCACCATCCTGGCCAGTAAGACAAACTAAAATATTTATAAGGCAATAAAAATAGAGATAACATCTTCCCAAATACAGTACCACAAAAACTTATTGATAAAACCATTAGCGTATGACACAATGTCATAGAATCATTTAATCATTCATTTTCACACTGTATGCAGGTAAATAATATGTAATATGACTGTAAAAACACCATTTTTAAACTTGATTTAGCGGGTTAAGATACAGTGTGGTTTAATTTTAACGGAAGGGATTAAACGCAAATTCCAGATCTCGCCAATATAAAAACATTGAAAAACCACTAAAAAAACACCAATTTAAAGGCGAATACAGTATAAGTCATGGGTCCACGAAAATTCTCAGATATAAACTCTAACAGTTAGATCCCGTAAGAACTGTTATAACTTAGCTAAGTTACTCAAATGGTAAATACCTGAAAAAAGACCGAGCGGCGAGAGACCACTAGGAGTTAGGTTTAAGGCCAGCGACATGTCATGTTTCCTTGTATGTGAAGATAGATGGTCTTCATTGGTAAATTTCTGAAATTAAATATACACATCTATTGATGACAATCAGTCAAATGACAAGCTTTTTTGTCAGTAGATACTGTGTAGCCGTCTAAAACATTTCAACTGAAAAATGACCATGGATTTTGTGTGTTAATGTTACTGGAAAGGAATTAACATTTATAAGTACTGACTTGTTCTCTGTTTCATATTATCAAAGTATTATATTGTAAATTTACATGTATTGTATGTGTGAATAATAATGAAGAATGTTTAAAAACCAAACGTATATTTACAGACATAGTACATAATTGTATGTTTAGTACACTCACAAGCTATAAAATCAATTTTTATGCAATGCAAAATATAATACGACAAAAATGAGCAAAAACCAGGGGTTCTATTTGACCCTGGAGTTGACCCTTTGACCCCTGGAATTTCCAATCAGCCAAATTTTGACCCGCAGGATTTTGGCTGAAGGGTCAAATTTTCTCTAAATTATAGGTAATTTGGATATAAAATGGTAAAATTCAGTCAAAAAATAATCAAAATGACCCTTGAGATTCAGCCCCTAGTGGAACCCCTTGAGATTCAGCCCCTAGTGGAACCCCTGAAAAATGTTCAATAATTGTGTATGTTTAACGGTGATCTGCAATGAAAGACCTAAACTAATATCTACAAGAAACATACTTCTTTGGCTCTCTTCAAGAATTTTTTCCCTTTTAAATTACACCCATGTCATGTTTTTGAAGACAGCTATTCAATTATAGTCTAATTTACTTACCATGCCACAGCCTGGCTGATAACAAACAAATGGTTTGTCCTCATTAGACATCTTTACAATTCAATCATACCTCCTTTGAAAACTGAAAAGACAACTTCATTGTATACTTCTTTTGTAATGTATCAGGTTGAAACTGTTAGATTTATGTAACAGACAGATTATACATTAGAGTTGTGTTATGACTTATTGTAAGTGGCTATATTCATATATTCATTGAATATGTTTCCAATTTACTATCATCAATGTATCAATATCATGGCTTACTACAGCACTACACCATCACATTAGCAATACCCCAAGGGATCAATGTACCCAGAATATGGACATACCACTAACTGAAAGATGTAATATACTATTCATAAAAGTTCATCACAGGACAGCGAGACTTCAAGCTCAGGTACTACTTGAAGTTCCATACCCCCTGCCCAGTGGGCAACTGTCCTGAACCTCACTCACTCTCGACACCAAAAAGCCTTGTCAGTTCTGCTGCAGTTCATTAAGTTAATCATAGCCTACTGATAACAAAGTAGAGTGGGCAGACCAGAGGTGCGTTTTTTAGAGGTAGGAAAAGTAGAATTCTACCTAGCGCTAGGTAGGGAAAGTAGCGCTGCCATTTCTTAAACGTAGGGAAAGTAGCACCTATCTTTAGATTGGTAGCGTGTTTTGACAGTGCTAGCTTTGCTAAACAAAATGGCGTCCATGCGGAACAGTGTCGTGTGGTCTGGCGCGCGCCATTTTGTAGCTAGCGAATCATTCAAGCGTTTTTTAGACGGCTACCTTTTCTACATTGGCTAACTTTTCTTGCTTATTTCCCCTTACCTCTAAAAAACGCACCTCAGATCTCCATCAGAAATTCCTAAATTTTATAATAAAACACTCATACAAAGCAAATTACAGCAAAACAACATTTTAATCAAACCAACCATGTTTTTTTCGAACAGAATAACACACAAAGCATTATTTGTGATGCTAAACATGGGATAAAATATAAGCGTGTAAGTTGCAATTGAATGATGGGCAAAATCATCTTGATTGAACCAGCGCTCAGTCAGGGCATTGTACATGAATTGTCATCTGCAAAATTACAAAATCATCCTTATGATGTTGTCTTCTGATGATTATTAGGTGGCCAAGGGACATATTTAACGCTCCTGTCTGATCAGATGCGCCCCCAACATTTTTTAGGCTGTACCTTGACTGAGATTTAAAAACCTAAGCATTTTCCTCCACCAGAAGCCATTTATCCAAACAGTCAATGATTTAGTCAGTCGAAATCATAATAAAAATTTATAGAACTGAACATAATCTAATATTTTTAAATAGCCCTTGGGTATATCCTTGAGCACAAATTTAATAAAGTTCTATTTCTTGACAGGTGTTATAATTTATCAGACATTCGTCTATATAAACAGTAATTCATTGCTTAAAATTGTTGATTGGATCGATCACATTTGCTTACCAGTTTTTGCACCATGCCCAGTTCATTTCACATGTTTCATAAAACATTTCACACCAGTTTAACGAATATTTATATGCACATCAATGACAAAATCAATTTTCATGATGATTGATCTAGAAAATTTAGACACACCGCATTTGAAGTCTGTGAGAATATTTTTTTTACTCCTGTAGCATCAAGCATTTCAAGGACTACAATCGACCTAAAACATCAGGACGCGAAGCCTTTGAAGTCAGCAACATGAATTAGAATTTTTTTACTTGCTGCACATTAAACATTTTGTGATGACTAATTATTAAATGGTTTTTATGGTGATTATTTAGTATGTCTTCATTCAGACAAAGTTATGCTTCGATTGTTTGGGCTATTAAAAAATTGAGACTCTTAATCTTATATATGTGCCAAGTTTGTGTTCTGTGATGCACTGTGTGCGTCAAATAGGACATGTAATGTTTTCTGATTGTGGTATTATCAGTGTTATTGGTGGTCTTGTAATTCACAAATGTGACTATGATAAAAGCAACAACACAAGCGTGTTTACAGTTGAACTTTAATCTAAAGACTGCCGGCTAGGCGGGATAACATCATACATAATATACAGTGGAAATTTACTAAGCTACAGAGTTCTGAGAGTTCAAAGGTTAAATCAAAGTGGTCAGTTGTTGAACATCATTACATTTCCCTCCTTCGAACAAGTGATGCATGTCTGCTGATGAAAGTCAATATAATCAGATTTTGATTAACATCTGAACTAAGCTAGCAAACAAAAATTCACATAAGCATATTAAAACATTGAATATCGTATTGAATATAACCATGCATCAATAAATCAGTCTTATTGTGAAGTATGTATAAAATCACTAGTAATTGCTTATAAACTACACTTTGTTAATTCACGCACAATCTTGTGATAGCGTAATTGTTCAGTTTGTAGCTAAGCACTTTTCTCCACTAGGATAAAGTGATGATAATTGTTTATTCATTTGTTTATCCAGTTGTTATCATAATAGCGTTGATTCGGTCTTACTTCTCTACCTGATCGTGTTAGATAATTGGCTTCAGTTTGGCTGGGCATATCAGGTGTCAATGAATGGTCATCATTGTGAGGCGATGGAATTTTCCTATCATTAGGGGCCGGAAGGGGATTGTTATTAACCTTCCTAGCTAAGATATCAGGGGAAAATTCTTGAATTTCTGGGAAAATTTCCTTCGTTTTGTTAAGCATGCGTCTATTTCGGCGGTAAATGCCACCAGCAGGTGTTTGTACTACGTAAGAGTTCTCATCATGAATTTCAATTACTTTGGCTGGTTCCCATGATTTGTTTACCTGAATTCGGACAAATTCATTCAATTTGAGGGGGGATAGCTTTTTAGCTGACTTGTCATAATGCGATTTCTGTTTCTGTTTTATATTTTGCATTTTTTCGCCGACAAGTTCTGGGCTAACTGTTTTAGGTTGCAGTTGTGTGTTTGTGGTGGGAAGTATAGACTTGGTTCTTCTTCCCATAAGTAATTGATTTGGGGAAAATCCACATTCAAGCGGGGTGTTTCTGTACTCTAGAATTGCTAGATAAGGATCCCTGTTACTTTCCTGTGCTTTATTGAATATGCGTTTGACAATGGAAACTGTTTTCTCAGCCAAGCCATTGCTGTTAGGATGTAAGGGACTTGATGTTACGTGCGAAAATCCCCATTCTTTAGCAAAATCAGCGAACATTGCTGCAGAAAATTGTGGGCCGTTATCAGTAACAAGTTTGTCACAAATGCCATGTCTGGCCAATTGTACCTTGAGTTTTCTGATTACTGTAATGCTTTGTGTATTGGGAAGAGCGTCTACCTCAAAGTATCTACTGTAATAATCAACTGTAACCAGATAGTCTTTGTTGTCAAATAAGAAAAGATCAGCGGCAATGCTTTGCCATGGTCTTTCCGGTAAAGTATGGGGTGTCAAAGGCTCCTTAGCATTAGAATACCTGTGTCTTTGACATATTGGGCATTGGTTTACATGATCTGTGATCTGTTTTGTCATACCAGGCCAAAACATTACGTCCTTGGCTCTTTGTAAGCATTTTTCTACTCCCATGTGACCTTGATGCACTGACTCAATCAGTTGCTGTCTTGCGGTGAGAGGAATAACAATTTTCTGACCTCTAAAGATAAGGTCACTAGCAGCCGACAGTTCGTCCCTATGATTCCAGAACTCAACTATCGCAGGGCTGCAGTCAGTGCGGGAATTAGGCCAACCGTCAATAATCGTCTGTTTCAGAAGTTGCATAGTAGCATCATTCTGAGTGTCATGTTTCAATGACTCAAGTCTGCGGTCAGTTATGTTTAAACCTTGCAGTACAGTGTGTACGTGGAGGTCAAGGCCTTTTATGTTCAGCTTCTCCTTGAGTGGCTGCCTAGACAATAAGTCACTAATAGGTATAAGTTTGCCACTAACGTGACGTACGTCAATGTCATATTTAGATAGCTGTAGCCTCATTCTCTGAAGTCTTGGTGGACATGCGGACAAGTTTTTCAACATAATTGAACTTAAGGGCTTATTATCTGAATGAACAGTAACATGTCTACCGTATACATACTGATGGAAGCGCGTGCATCCAAACAATATTGCTAATAGCTCTCGCTCTATGTTGGCATACCTAGATTCTGTGTCCGTCAATGTCCTTGATGCAAATGCAACTGGGTGACCATTTTGGATAATAGTTGCACCTACACCATTCTGTGATGCATCGCATTCTAGTGTGACTGGCTGTTTTGTGTCAAAGTACGCAAGAACCGGACATTGAGTAATGATTGCTTTCATTTTTGAGAAAGCCTCAGTCTGGGGTGCATCCCATACGAATGCATTGTCTTTCTTGATAAGACATCTCATGGGATTTGTTACCTCAGCCAAATTCGGTGAGAATTTCTGAAGGTAATTAATCATCCCAAGTACATTTTCTAACTCTTGTCTGTTCTTGGGGATCTCTAGGTTTGATATTGCCTCGATCTTTGATGGGTCTGGTTTAAGTCCTGTCTCAGTAATCAAATGACCAAAGAACGGTACTTCCGTTACGCCTATGATACATTTATCAGGATTAAACTTAATTCCCACAGATTTGGCTCGCTCGAGGGTATTGCGCAAGTTTACGTCGTGTTCCTCTCGAGTTTTTCCATATATCAAAATGTCATCAACAATGGCAGTAAGGCCAGTCAGTCCTTCAAATATTTGGTCTACTTTCTGCATAAAGATGTCGCCAGATGCAGAAATGCCATAGGGCAGTCTCAGCCAACGATATCTGCCAAATACCGTGCTGAAAGTGGTCAACATGGAGGATTTCTTGTCAAGCTTGACACTCCAATATGCGTGTGTAATGTCAAGTATACTGAAGAACTTAGCTCCAGACAGTCTCGAGGTCACGTCCTCCATAGTGCGCATAGGGTAATGCGGTCTTCTTATAGCCTCATTTAGGGCTTTAGGGTCAATACAAATTCTTAAAGAACCGGATTTCTTAGAGACAATGGCAAGGGAGTTAACCCAGTCTGTGGGCTCGGTGACCTTAGTAATAATACCCTCCTTCTCCATACGTTTCAGTTCAACCAGTAGTCTGTCTCTCAAGGCTTCTGGTACTCGTCTAGGAGCGTTTATTACGGGTATAGCGTCAGGCCTAATGTGAAGTTTACTTTCACCCGGAATAACCCCTACACCATTGAACAATTCCCCATACTCTGTCATAACCTTCTGCTTATCAAGAGAGCAATTTATTGGTTCTATTGAGTATGTCAGTTTGATTAACCCTAGATCAACAGACGTTTGTAAACTCAACAGGGGCACTGTGTGGCTATCCACAACAAAGCATGTTGATTCACACATCTTGTCATCATATCTCAGAGGTAATTTGATAGTACCGCATACAGGTAACATGTTGCCTGTGTATGAGGTTAGCTGACTGTGTGGGGTTTCAAGGGGATATTTAATGTTCAGTTTCTGAAAGTGACTCATAGGCAAAATATCCACCGCACTTCCGGTGTCTATTTTGAACTTAGTAGGGACTCTGGAGGGACCAAGGTCAATTTTAACAAAGGCACGATCAGGAGCAGAAGATTTAAAATTTACCGTATCAACATAAAAATTATTATCCTCGTAGTCATCACTGTCGCTACCATTGTGTCCTTGGCTTCTCTGATTGTCCACATTGTCGACACGTTTGCTCTTTGATTTGCACACTGAAGAAAAGTGGTTCATTTTTCCACAATTAAAACACTTGGCGTTTTCTGCCGGGCACTTGTCACCTTGACTGTGCTTATAGTGTCCACAACGTGCACATTTGTTTTCATCTCCGTTCCTTTGTGGATACGTCTTCCGTCTTCTTTGACTGTGATTATTTTTCTGAACTGCATGCACATCGTTTGATGCTGACATAGAGTCCAGCTGTTGTTTTGAATACTCGTGTGTTTGAGCTATTTGTACTGCAACTTGCAGTGTTAGCCCTTCACCTTTGTTTATCAGTTTCTCCCTGATTTTTGTACAACTGGTACCAAACACAATCCTGTCTCTAATCATATCGTCCTTGTCGTTGAAGTTACAGTCCACTGCACTTAAACGAAGGCGGGTTACAAAAGCATCAATGTTATCACTTCCTTGAACCTCGTTGTTGAACTTATACCTAGCAAATATTGGGTTCAATGAAGGCTGCACGTGGGCCTTGAATTTCTCATAATATGCCGATATTTTGTTCACATCTTCGTCTACCATGGGTTCCCATGAGGCGTAAATATCTCTTCCTTTGTCGCCAATCCATATTAAAAGATACGATACCTTTTCCTCATCGGTTTTACTACTCAAAGGTCCTTTAAACATTAGTTCCACGTGTCTTTGAAACTTAATCCAATGTTCAGGCAAGTTTGTTGCCTCCCAGTTCATCACTGGCACTGATAATCCTTCCATTTTTAATGTAATTATTTTTTTAACAATTATATTTAATCCAATTCGTTTTTACTTCTGACACCATGTAATGTTTCTGATTGTGGTATTATCAGTGTTATTGGTGGTCTTGTAATTCACAAATGTGACTATGATAAAAGCAACAACACAAGCGTGTTTACAGTTGAACTTTAATAAAGACTGCCGGCTAGGCGGGATAACATCATACATAATATACAGTGGAAATTTACTAAGCTACAGAGTTCTGAGAGTTCAAAGGTTAAATCAAAGTGGTCAGTTGTTGAACATCATTACAGGACATGCACTGTAAATTAAAATGTACATGTAATCTAAACATGACGGGTAAATTTTATTTCAGTAAGCTTTTGCATACAAAACAAATTACTTACCAAGCGCTAGGCTGACCAACATAGGTCACGTCACTCTATATGTACATAAATGCATTGAAAATTACTGCATACATGTAAGAAAGCTACATTGTGTGAATGATGTCATGACAAAATTAAAAGCTACATCGTTTACATTATATTCCCTATAAACTTTAACTTTTAAGGAAAGTTTGTCCATCAATATAGCCAACTATTCCGAACAAGGAGGTAAATATTGTAGATGTGGAAACTATCTACACAGCACAATCTAACAATACACCTGTTAACAGTTTCACACTGTACAACGTAAATATCAGAAGCGTATCGAGTGAAACAAAGAGTTACCTAACCTGAATTGCGAGTAAAGCCGATGTGCTATGCTCAACAATAGAGAAAATGCTGTTTTTTAAGCTGTCCATATAACATTGTTTCTTGTTTGATTTTCTTATACAATAGACCATTGGAAAGTTTAAAATCTAAATTTTCTAAGAATATACTATTAAATATATTTGATGTAACAGCTAGCATGGAATCAATTGATAAGCAGTAAGTAATATTTACTCGCAAAAATCGATAAAAATGGGGGGAGTGTAGTGCCTTTTGAAACTGTTAATTGGTGTATACTGACAGCCTCAAATTTTCAATAAATGCAATATTTATTAAATTAGTAACAGCAAAATTGAAATAAGAACAGTTGGAACAAATCATGCATTAATATTTGTACATACAAAATAACAGCAAAATTGAAATAAGAACAGTTGGAACAAATCATGCATTAATATTTGTACATACAAAATAACAGCAAAATTGAAATAAGAACAGTTGGAACAAATCATGCATTAATATTTGTACATACAAAATAACAGCCTACGTAGATAGTCATGCTTCAAAAGGTTAACTGAGAACATTAGTCAGGATGCCCTGCCTTGCGTTCAGTTACGGCTATCGTTCCAAAACGTTGCGAAACAGTGAGCGAGTATTGCTATTGACCGGCGTGTTAGCGAAAAACGTTTCATATCACTGGCTATCGCAACTCGGAGGTAGCACGCGAATATTTGAGCCTATCACTGCGTTCAGTTACGGCTAACAGTCACTTTGTATCCCTGCCCCACCGTATCACAATGGCTGCACACAGGGAACCAAATTGCCAAATGAATGCTAGGCTGGTTCCCTGCCTTTACTGTTTTTGAGGCAGGGAACCAGAATAAAAACGAGGCGTTCAATACAATTATTTGTGACGCAAACTTCGAGCGGCTAGCGTTAGCTGTAACTGAACGCAAGGCTGGTCAATGTTGTAAACAGTTGAACAGAAACTAAGAAAGTCAGAATTGAATACACCAAATGGCATGTCAGAACACTAGATCAGACTAATTCAGTCTAATGCTGACTGTTAAACTATTTGAAATATCAACATAAACACGTAAAATGCCACCAAAAATGGAACCATAGCAACGAAAATCGTTTATTTACCAAAAATAATTGACGTTTCTTCTTTCCTATCTGGAAATCGGTGTCGATATAACTTTTACTTCGTGTGATTTAACGCAAAGGGGAGTCACTCTAACAGAATATTGGAAAGGAAAATAGGACACGTAATTACTAAGAAGTTTCAATCGTTATGTCTTATTAAGAAATCATCGTTGGAGATAACATGGAAACTGAAAACACTGATCAAGAGGTTCATCCGCAAGTACTTGAGAATGACAATCCGTTGTCAGAGGTGTTTTACACAGGTAAACTGATCCTTTCTACTGTGTTGGGCCATTTGTTTACAAGTCTAACTTATCTTGGATGACTGTGCAATTCATGTAATTTAGCTACCGGGTATGTAGTTTTTCATATGCCTCTGTAGCGGTTTGGGATTAGTCGGCCACTAAGTTAGTTCAATCATTAATGTGAGTATTGTTCGAGTTCCAGGCACATTTTCCCCACAATTTATGTACACTACAGTTGTCACCCATTCTGGGTCAACTCGGCCCACTTCCAATCTCGGCCCGGTCCTAATCATCCTGGTCATACTCGGCCAAAAGTATGTAGACCATAGTACGAAAACCTTAATATTTATTTCATAATATAATAAATGGTATAAATAACAAACAAGACATAAATAATTAATACAGATAAAGCACAGATAACAAAAGACAAACAAACAAACAACAAATGAAATAAAATACATGTAACTATCACCTTCTTTAGCTAGTATGCTGAAGGTGTGAACAACTTTGCCCTTTCATTGCGCTTCAAAAGTGGGCTGAGTTGGACCGGTCCAAGATTGGAAGTGGGCCAAGTTGACCCTTTACCTTCAATTTAGCCCTGCGTTCAGTAAAGGTGTTTTTGGCTAACGTTTGAAATTTGGTTCCCTGTGTGTAGTGAATGCAATACGGTGGGCCAGGGATACAAATAAAACAGTTTTGACACATGAGCAATTAACTGTTGGCCAAAATTGAATGCAGGGCAGTTATTGTGGCAGCAGTGTTTTGACAGTCCCCAGTGGATGAGCCTCAACTGATGAGAAAGGACAGAGTGTGTTGGTTTAGGGTTAGTCTGCGGTCTGATATGCTTGGTTGGTAGAGTGCTACACTGGTATGTTGTTGGTAGAAATCCCACGCACGATGTAGATTCTGTAAGTGAGGAAGATGTCTAGCTGGCTTACGGAGTGTATTCACTTCTACCCAGTTGTCAACGTCTCCGGAAGAATCTTAGTCATTTTAGATTATTGGAGGATAGTGGATGATACAGAAAATGCCCCCGTTCGACTGGTTCTTTTACGTGTCCGACGTAAAGCATCGTACACGGGACCTCAGTTTTTCTGATCTCGTCCAAAAGTCTGTTAGTACTGTCAGTGGTGGAGCGGGGATCAAACCTGCAATCCCTGCATTACTGGTCCAGTGTGTTACCACCAGACCACTGATCCGCTACAGACTGTTTATGAATGTGTGTTTATATTTTGGCTGTAAGGGTCATTTCATTTAGTGTTTAATTATTTTTGCACAGTTTCCATGATGATATATATGAACTAATACAATGCTGTTTATCTATTCCAGTCATTGGCTTCTTTGAGGGATATGGCTGGATTCTGTTGCTTGGTATTATTGTCTGTTTGTACCTGAAAACCAAACTAGCGCCAGCTGTTAGTAAATATAAACAAAAGTTACAAGATACAATTGATAGCAAAAAGTTTGGTAAGTACATGATCAGATTAAGTCCTTGGCTGACTGAACATATTAAAATGCTTATCCATGAGTGATCACATTATATACATATATATTTCAGCTACATCAAGTAAAAACAGTTTAGGCAATATTATGTATACTCGATCAATGTTTCGATTTTGGTCTGAATGCTGCATATTTTGTGTACATCCATGACACTTGCATCACATTAATAGAGGTGACTCATGCATTTTCATCTGTGTGACATCATGTGATATTTAATAAATACATCTACAGATGTAAACAAAGCTCAGTCTAGAATGGAAAGTATGGAAGCTGCCAGGAGGAAAATGCAAGAACAACTTGATGCTCAGGCTGCCAGACATGCTGAACAAATGAAACAGGTATGTTAGTTGTGTTTTATAAGTATTATTTTGTAACAAAATTTCGTTGTATTCCATCTTCTTTTTTGGAGCAAGAATTATATTATAGGAGTTATATAAGCACAATACATGATGTATTTGTAATGCTTCTTTTCACTGAAACATTTTTATCAATGTTTAGTACAATGTACGTAAATATAGCTCAGTTTTAGGAATGTATTGAAGTGTAATATATACATACAGGTCCTTTTCTTATTTAAGGTTTATTAGGGTTTATACATAGTTAAATCTCTTACAGAAAATTAATGTTAAAATAGTTTTGAAATGTACTTGACGTAGCAACGAGCACAAACGACGACTCTCTGAATTTATAATATACTGGTACAGTACTTGTACTACATGACTGTATAAAATTGGTTTTGACAGATAATACATTCCCACAGGTTATCTCTGAACTTCTTGTCTCATATGCAAAATAGCAGCAATTACAGTTCACATTACATATGAGCATGGTTGTTGCAGTACATAGATGATATATTCATAAAAAAAACCATGAGCCATTCACTGTAAAGATCAGCTTTGTTTGGAGGAAAGAAAAATGACACCCATTTCGCAATGTTAAAGGCATTCATTAACGATCGACTTTTGTCTAAAGGATGTAGTATGGCTAAGGGTTTATTCAGAACTGATACTATGTCATGATGTATCTATACAGAAACATAGAACAGTTTCTTTTGTTGGAGGCATTTATATCCGAAAGCCATACTCTTGTTGAATGTTTGATATTATTTTTCAAATGCTTGAACATTGTTCTTTTAGTTATTCCTATTATCTTTTGGCTGTATGAAAAAGTGTTTCACTAACTTTGTACTCAAACAAACAGTATAAGGTCTGCCACAACTTTGACTTGGATCTACCATTTTATGTGTGTCATATTTTATTTACGTACAGAAAGAAGAGGAGTTGAGACAACAGAGGATTGACGATTGGGATGGCCATGTACAGGGGAAGGGATATAGATCTAAACATAAAGTGGTAAACTGTTGTTGTCATTTTATCACTGATAGTGTTGGTCCTGTGTTAATGTGTGAAAATATATGACATGAATCTTCTGTGGGACAGGGCTCTAGAAATCCACTAGCCTGACGTCCCAGACAAGTCTAATTGATGATTTGGGCTACCAACAGTTGAGTTGATGTTAGTCCAGGACAAGTCTGTTTTAAAGCCAATTAACATTGGACATTGAAAATATCGAATGAAAATCATGCATTACAGATGCCGTGAAATTGGTGACAATTCAAACTATCAACAAATTTTCTCGGACAACAAATCTCCCATATCGGACAAGTCAAATGTAACATGTTCACTTGTCCGGGACAAGACAAAAGTGTATTTAAAAAAAAACCCAGAGCCCTGTGGGAATAATGGTCCTAGCAATGTTTTATATTGAAAATAGGCCCTGAGACCTTCACCATAGCAACAGTTTGGGTTCCTGGACAGTGTGTCTTGACAGTGACTTCTTGATGCTTTTGAAAAATGGAAATGCTCTTGTTTAAGTAAAGTCTCTTTACCTTTTTCCATTTTTGTCAAAACAGCACTGAATGTTATATTTCTTAATCTAACTTTTCGCGCCATATTTGTCATACTTTAAAAAAATGCACATAATGAGAAACTTGTGGATGATAGAATATTTGTATCTTTATATGAAGAATAGTTCCCCCTTCATTTCATCATATGTTGGTATTATATGATAAGTCAATAGAAAACGATTCAGGGTTTATAATATTTTACAGGTAAAAACCTTTTTCCAGCTTTCCTTATTCTTCATACTTTTATACAGTGGAACACGCTTATAACAAATTTCTGCGAACCTGGAGATTTACTATGTTATATCCAAAATTATGCTTTATCCAAGTTCATTATAACCGTGTAGTTATACAATGAAATATAGAAGAGTTTGGTCGGGGAATAAAAAATACTATGTGCTATCTGATTTTTCATTATGGCCGAGTACGTTATAGGCTTGTTCCACTGTATGCTGTTGCAGATTAATACCAATTTCTTTATATGAACTTCTCCAAACCTAAATGAACTGCAACATTATGTCTGTCATATTCTATTGAAACCCTCTTATTTTTTTGTTTCAGACTGAGCAACAAGACTCGGTTTCTAAATTAAACAAGGAAAAGAAATCCAAACCATTACGCAAACCAGGTTTGTTGTTTGATCCTAATCATTTGGGACTTAGAAATTATTTTAGTGAAATGTGATTTATGGTAGTTTATTTTGTGTAAGTGTATAGTCCGAACATATTAACCTGATCCTGACTTTAATGCTTAAATATATATTACTTATATTACGCTGACTATGTAATTTTCTGTGAGAGAATCGTGCATCATTGGTATTTTTTGTTACGGAAATCATTGCATTTGTGGATTTTTTCATTTATATATAAAAGACCAAAAGTGTACATCAAAACAACGAGACTGGAAGTTAATCAGATTAGAGACAATGATAAACATAGATAATCAGTCTACTGTGAAATTATGCTAATAGAGGTCAGAAGGATCAGGTTAATTCGTCCGAGTAATACGTGTTGCCAAGCCTCTATCGGTTTTCTTCTAATGATTGCGTTAAAACAAGCAATACTTACATTCTCCATGCATTTAAAATGGCTAATAAACTTGTTGTAGATAAGCAAGTAGCTTTGTATAGCAGTTATCACATTTTAAATTTTTGAGCCCCCCCCCCCCCACCAAGTGTCGGGGAAGGCACTTACAGTCTACCATGTCCACCTGTCAGTTTGTCTGTCTGTCTTATGTTTGTGTCACTGATATCTCAAGAAGTGTCTGACTAAAAGTATCAAAGCTTCATAGGAACATAAGTCTTCAAATAAATTTATGGGCTGGGGTGTTACAATTGGATTTATTAAGTAAGAGCATAATTATGCCCCTTGATATAGTTATGTGGGGACGCCTGTGTCCTATGGACTTAATTCTTGTTTCAGATGTTTTATTTGATTTAGAACATTGTGTTTGTCTATAAATCATGCAGCAAATTAAATGTCGGTCAATCAGCAAAAGTGTTACATTTTTAATAAAAACCTTGTAGCTTCCAGCACAGACCTAATAATAGACAGATATGCAACTAGTTACTAAAATATTAATACCGATATAAGTGTTAATCATGTATTTCGTGTTATCATCGATTTTTCTTAATCTGTTTACCCATATTGGCACATGCTATCAGATGAATCGAGCGTAATATTAATAAATCTATCATAAGATCCGTGCTTCCAGCAAATATAATACTTTCGATGGGTAAGTTTTGTACAAGGTATTTCATTGTATTGAAAATTTAAATTTCAGATCATAATCCATTGAGTGGTGGTGATTCCTGTGCCTGGCGACCGGCACAGAGACGCGGCGGCGGAGGATGAGGTTAATCACGTGTGTTCCCTGGTCCTCAGTCACATGATAATGTCATGTGACTTATGCAATAGTGTTCTTTTCTAGGTTACAAAATGACTTCATGCTGGTTACCAGATTTATGTGTACATGTATATATGTGAGAGTACGAATGATTTTATGTGCCATTTAATTTGAACTCAATCGAACACTACTTATATTTGGTCATTGCTTTTTGCTTTTACTCCAGGTTATATTTCTTACAGATCCATTATTATACCTTATTTATTTTCTATTTTTGAATATTTACTGAACATTTATTCTATATTTGAATACTTACTTTCCTTTGAAGATGTACACACTTTAATTCTATTATTGCAGTACATTTAGCATTATACATTTCTTTTTATAAAACTGAAATCGTCGTACTATAAATATTTTGATTCATAGTTAGACATTGCATACTACATTTTATACTACATGCTGTTGAAGAGCCAGTTTTAGATATTTTACTAAACTTGTTGAAGAAAAATCAGTATAAAACTTCAATATGCTGAAGTTACTTTGAACATTTTGATTTGCTGTGACATATTGCTAACTTAATAGCAATATTGAATTTGTTTTTGCTTTAAAGACAACAGTCTTGCACTTTAAAATTGAAACTTTATAATTTGCTTTACAAAATGTCAATATATACTTGTGACTGTAAGTAATCTGTATCATTTAAAAGATCAGTAAGGGTCATTTTTATCTATATAAACTATGGAAATTGTAATATACTGGGTTTACATTGTATTTGTATAAGAAACAATTTTACACTCATTGGTGGATGGTTATCAGTAATTTCTGTTTGGTTTTTGAAAGAAAAATTATGAAAGCGGTCGTATGTTGTTTGCAAGTTACGTCAAATTTTGCCTTGGCGCAATTTCCGTAAATTGCCAATGTTCCTTTATTACTTTCCGAATGTGATACAAATATTCGTCTGAGCGCAAACATTGATGACGTCAAAGACTATCAAGAGTATTGGCCGACATTGAGTGTAAGCCGACCATGAATAATTAAATTAACCGGTCGACAAGATATAAATATTTTGATATTGAATCATCTGAAATTAGATGTGACAGCGTAAGTATGTGAATACTTATATTTTAGAGTAGAATTTAATATGGGGAATATTCTGGGTAATGCAGATACTTCGAAAACGAAATGTATTATGACCCTTATTGAGCCTTTGAGATTTGTTTGAGTGAATGTTGACACATGATTTTATCTTTGATGTTTGTTTGTATTAAACCCTAGAATTGAGCACTATAGGAACACACGTACTTATATAAAGATGAAGTATTCTGTTAGATGACCATGTTATATTGTGTGGGAAAAATCTACTTTTTTGACTTGTGAAAACAGTGTTTGCTGGAAACTATTTTTGTCCATTGTAATTTTGTTATACTGAAGTACACAGTAGTTTAATGACATTTTTTTGTAAGAAGAAAATTATTTCACATTTTTTTGTAAGAAGAAAATTATTTCACATTTTTTTGTAAGAAGAAAATTATTTCACATTTTTTTGGCTACTTAAATTACAGTCCATCATATTTTGAGTACAAAGTAGCACTTAGTTAATGCTCGGTCGATCTTCATGCAATTTGGTTAAAAATTTGGAAAACATGTTTTCATGCTCATTTCTGTAGATTTTTCTCTGGTGAAACGAGTGTCTGTAAATAGTGTGCATTTGGATAATTGTGTTTATAATATTGTGCCTAAATATGCCATGAACATTATTACAGACACTGTTTTACCATGGTACCTTATTCACAAACATTTTAAGACTGAAACTCAGACTTAGACTTTAGAATATTAAATGTTCCTTGCGCGCTAAATGACCAAAGCTGTCGATGCGCCATAAAACCACATAAATAAATAAATAAATAAATTAAATGTACTTTTAGCTCCTTTGTTGTTATTCCAGTTTAAATGTTAATAAAAATTTGCAAACATGCACCGTGGGTAACAATTTCAATCATTTAGATCGAATAAAAAAAAAAGCTGGAAAATATAATTTATGAAAATTTAAAGTCTAAGTCCGAGTTCCAGTCTTAAAATGATTGTAACTAGGGCCCAAGAACTTGGTTATCTTTATGATGTCATGCTTTGAAAGAATCAGAGATTCTTAAGTTTGACTGATGTAACAATACTTCTCTTTACTCCATTGTATCTTTATATTACATGTTATCATATCATTTTCCATCGAACACAGAATTCTCCAGTAAGAACCAGTCCCTCGTATTTGATTATTGTAATTTTCTCATTTAAAACTGACACGAAGTGCTTATTACACAGGTGCCATTAACTTGACCCTTGATTTGACCCTTTGACCCCTTCAATTTCCAAGAAAGCCACATTTTGACCCTAAGGATTCTGGTTGAAGGGTCAATATATCTCTAAATTATACGTTATTTTGCAAATGGTAAAATCAGGTAAATACCCCTGTATTAGATCTATCACATATATTCGGATCTTAAGCCTAGATCTTCAGTCAGTTTGATAGTAAGGTGAACATTCTTACTGGAATATGAATGGAGGGTAGAATTCAATATCATCTAAACATTACTGCATTTATTTCTTTCTCATAATATTTATGTGTCTTACAATTTTTGTCTAAATGTTTTTCACATGATCGTGTACATTATAGCAGGGCTCTAGAAATCCACTCGGCCGACGTCCCGGACTAGTCTATTGCTGAATCCGACTACCAACAGTCTTGGACAGGTCTGTTTCTAAAGCTAACCAACAACAGCAATAGTTCAGTTGTAAGTCAAACCTTAGATTCCCACAAACACATAATTTAAGATTGTGGAGCTATCATTGTGTATGTTTATTTGTTACTAAATTGACCGATATTCTCGGACAACTAGTCAAATTTAACATTTCCATTAGTTCGGGTCAAGCGTCTTTGAAAAAAAATTCTAGAGGCCTGTATAGAGTTTTTTTATTATTGGTGTTTTCCATCATTTGTGTAGAATTTATGTCATACGTCTTTAGGGTTCATCTTTTTGTTTGGAAGTGTTTCTATATTTAGAATTGAACTTTCAAACTTCTGGTCATGTTGGTTGTTCTGTTTCAGGTGATGTTATAAATAAAGGAAAACTGGAAACAAATATTATCTTTGTTTTTTAGTGCGGTATACTTCTGACAAAATGTATGTTAATTACGACATGTCAAGGAAGGCAAAGTTACTGGATAAACAACTACACACAGCTATTATATACATGAGAAAGGCTTATGTATATACATGACATATGCTCATGTATATACATGACATATGCTCATGTATATATATATGTATATATACAGAAATGCTCATGCCTGTTTAATGTAATGATCACAGAGAAAGAGTGTGCAAAGTAAAGAACAAAATCTACATTATATGAGTATTTTCAAACTCGTAATTCATTGGAAGTGTTCTACTACATTTTTGTAGCACCATATTTTTTATGGAATGACTAAGTAAATCCACATCTAGCAACAATCTGTAACTATCAGTAAACTATCTTCAGTCGGCCCATGTTCTCTTACTGAAATAATATGGTGCATTAATATGAAAAAATGACTACAAAACAGGCTTGGCTTAATTTTATCAGAGCAGCAGCCAATAGGCCATGTCTACACATGACATTATATGACATATGTTTATATATATACATGGCATAGGCTTATATATATATATACATGACATAGGATATATATATATACATGACATAGGCTTATATATATATATATACATGACAAAGGCTTATAAATGCATGGTACCATTGTGGATATTAACTGGTTTGGAGACTTGTGCTACATAGTCCTTTGTTATGCCTGTGTCTGAATGGCAAAGGGGATCATGTGACTGTCTGTCTGTCTGTCTGTCCGTATAGGCAAAACAAAATTTCCAATTAATGAAAGTTGAAAGAAAAGATGGATCAATTCAATTCATATTGGGCACATAAGGAACTAAGCATAGAATAATAAAATGTTTAAAATTTTCCACCTCTCTTACAACAAACTTACTTTATCATACCTGTAGAACTGTAGCAATGCACTTACACTTGTTTTGCCCTGCATGGGGGATACACAGGACTTTTTTAGACACATGATTTCCGACAGGTGGGAAGTTGACAAGTCGAATGATTCGGGGTCCAAGGAAATATACTTTTTAATGCATCCCAGTAGTGGGGAATAAGTATCTCCCACTGTGGGTATTAAGACAAAATACTTGGCTCTAGTCTGGAGAATTAGGCGCCAAAAAAGTCAAATTTTCTAATCCCCCAGGGTCAGTCCGCCGCTTCCCCCTGGGACAAAATATTGATAGGTGCAAATTAAGGTTTCAGTTTAGCTTTAATAATATGATGAACAATATATCCAGTATTTTTGGTCAGGAAGAAATTTGATATTTTATTCTGAAGTATTTTACCATTTGCGATTTATTAGGCCTGCATATATATTTTTTATTTAGGTTCATCACCTTTGACATAAATACTACCAAATTTGTACCAGATGAATCACAGCCAGTAGCAAGATGTTCTGTATGTATTATAGAAAAAAAACTAGAAAAAACCCTGAATACTTTGGGGATACCCCTTCCCAGACAGCTGAATTTTAAGGGTTTTAGCCTACTAATCAAACGTCACATAATCGCACTTTAAGCAAGTGTATAAACCTCCACATAGTATGGAGCATAGGTTCCTATAGGCTGTGTACGTAGGCTTTCGAAAAATCGAAAAAAATTAAATGGCTAAAACTGCAATAAAATAGGAGGTAAGTTATTTCATGTATGTTTATGATGTTATTATTACCGGAACGAAATACAAAATGTATACACCATAACACATCTCTGATGATCTAGCAACAAAACAATTTCTGGGGGACCACGCCCCCTGAAACCCCCCCCCCCCTCCATTAAACTAGGCATATACATCAATTTCAGCTAAGCTTCGCCCCTGCATACTCCTTTAAAGGGAATGAGTTACCCCAGTCTTCATAACGAACTACGTAGATTACCTTTACCCAGCACAACTGGAATGACTAGGTATAGATCTACGACAGACCAATCGATAGTGAGGTATTTTCCACCAACATTGGATTCTGTATCGTAGTTTTTTTCTATCATTTTAGACAAGGATTTTGATTTAAATCAGCAGTTAAAACGAAACATGTATTTTTTTTCCAAATAAAATGGCAAAGCATCTTGAATATATAATTAATGTATTGAAAATTTTTCAAAGAGAAACGTTCAGTATTTCATCAACCGATCCCTATTTTCTTGAAGAATGACACCAAGCCATTATATATGTACATTTGTATATAGTAACCGTGCATTTACATAACCTGGGATAACCATGCTTATTATAAAACAGGAACACAACAATGCGATAAATCCAGCTGTCAACGATAGTCGGATTTTTTATTACCTCCCTTTATTAAAAAACACTAATTTTACTTTAAATCTGTCTAATTTACCTATAAATAAAGTAACTGAAACCAAAGATAGAATAATGATCATTAAGTTTATTCAAATTCAATCATAAAAGCAAAAATCTTCAACTTCAATATTACTGAGAAGTTTCAAGTAATATTACCTATATACATCAGTTACATTTTCTTCAAAGCATACTTACCTGGTACAGGGAAAACCGTGATCTTCAAGGCGGTGTCCCCAGGAAGAGGCCCTTCCATTGCACTTCGGTTGGGCTGACGCCTGCGATTACCACAAATGTTGGTAACTCGGGTACGCAATTTATTTGTGTGGGGACTGCGTTCGCGCCGTCCCTGTAAAATAGCATATGAAATGTAAACACTTCTTACGAAGAATAATGTCTGTAAAAATCCAACAATTAGTTTGTCCGAAAGGGAGTCATACGACACTTCATGTAGTTATCTTATTCCAGGAATCAATTTAATATGACATGTTATTTCTTCACATGCATTAAAATAACAAAAATGTTACACAATTTTAATGCATTTAATTAAACGGATTTATTTAAGTTGCCGGCTAGAATGGACATATTTGCGACGATGATTTTCGGTCTTTTTCCTGGGGGGAAATTTGGTTCATAATATCGTATAGTTTCATTTTCACAGAAAACATGACAATTGAATAGTGTCCACTGGTCAAACTGACATATGAATCCATATGTACATGTGTTTTAGTGAATAAGTTCAAAATACATGAAAACACTTCTATGCCTGTTTGTGTGTGAAAAAAAAACATATCAAAAGAGTAAAACGAAGTAGTGTCTATGAAAGACTTTCGATTTCAAAATTGATGATATCAATTTATCGCTCTGTTATAAACAAGGAAATGAGACAATGAACATTTTGTTTGGTCAGTTTTACGTCAGTGACACGAATGATCTGAGACACATTCATGTAAAACTGCATTAAAGTTATTAAGTCAGAAATTATTTATCATGAATACCAGCAACTCTTTTCTTTGTTATAGCGACCGGGTTTGTACCCTTGATTTATGTCGTTGTATTGAGATGTTTATGTTATCCAATTAAAACGGTATATTTTTCATTATTAAATGAGTACATTTTTTTTTAAAAGACACGGTATTTCTGTATTTTGACTAAACTGAATATTCAACTGAAAGTAAGTACCGAAAAAGTTACAATGGCATCTTGGATAAATTCTTCCCAGATGTTCTGCATTAGCTCAGAGTCAGATTTTGAGAGCTGGGCCATAAATTCGCTGTGGTCAGTTAGCTTGTCATTGATAATGAGATAACATGCTGCTTGGGCAGCAAAACCAAGAAATTCTGTGAAGGTGACCAAGATTCCTAAGACTGTTATATTGAATATAATCAATGTCAGAACGTCAGATTAGTTCCCGCTGGATGTGTGTAGTTAAAAGAATATTACATGTACGTTATAACGATATGTCAGAGTAATGAGGTTTGACTGTAATTCCTTCCACATTCAATACGGTTCAGTTTAGTGAGCTATCTCTGAAAGTTTTATCTACTTGTCGTTAACAAGCATTTTAATTTACGTAAATCAGGAATTAAAACTCCACATGTTATTTTGTCCAAATAAAATTCAAAGCATCTTGAATATATAAATGTATTAAAATCTCAATGAGAAACGTTCAGTATTTCACCAACCGACCCCTATTTTCTTGAAGAATGACACCAAACCATTATATATATATTATAGTAACCGTATATTTATATAAACATGCTTATTATAAAATAGGAACACAACAACAATCCAGTTGTCAACCGGTACGCATTTCTTGTACCGAGTAATAGTTTTTAATAATCGGATTTATTATTACCTCCCTTTATTAAAAAACACTAATTTTACTTTAAATCTGTCTAAGTTACCAATTAATAAAGTAACTGATATCACAAATAGAATAATAATCATATAATATAATCAAATTAAATCATAAAAGCAAAATCTTTAAACAACAATTTTACTGAGAAGTTTCAAGTGATATTACCTATATAAATCAGTTACATTTTCTTCAAAGCATACTTACCTGGTACAGGGAAAACCGTGATCGTCAAGGCGGTGTCCCCAGGAAGAGGCCCTTCCATTGCACTTCGGTTGGGCTGACGACTGCGAATACCACAAATGTTGGTATCTCGGGTACGCAATTTATTTGTGTGGGGACTGCGTTCGCGCCGTCCCTGTAAAAAAGCATAATCATGTAAAAGATTCATACGCAGAATAATGTCTGAATAAAACTCCAAGAATTAATTCTGCTGCATTTGAATGTGTGAATATGGTCATAGACGACCGAAAGGGAGTTATTTGAATACAAACACGACACTTCATGTAGTTATCTTATATTCTAGCTATCAATTTAATATGACATGTTATTTCTACATTTGCATTAAAATTACAAAAATGTTACACACTTACAAATGCATTGATTTAAATGGATTTATTTGCGACGATGATTTTCGGTCTGTTTTCCTAGGGGGAAATTTGGTCCATAATATGGTATAATTTCATTTTCACAGAAAACATGACACTAGAATATTTCCACTGGTCAAACTGACATATGAATCCATATTGATATGTGTTTTAGTGAATAAGTTAAAAATACATGGAAACACTATGATGCCTGTTTTTGTGTGGAAAAAAACATACAAACAGTGTACAGGTGAAGTAGTGTCGTTATATTGAATACAATGTATTAATATTTAATTGCAATAAGTCAGCGGAGTACTTAGCAGTTTTTTTAAGCATAGAAGTATAACATGGTACCCAAATGGCTCCCATCCGAAATATGTGTTTTTCGGCAATTATTTGCCATTCTAATACAAAAGAACATTTTCTTTGATCATGAAAACATTGTAGGACGAATCAATGTATTTTGGATTAATATTAGTTTTATCAGCATTTGTAATAATACCAATTACGGATCCATTGCTTTAATTTTAAAATCTACTTATATATCTCCCGCATATGCACATCACTTGTCCAAATATAAATCAACTGTTTCAAACCTCTCTGTCTTGCACAAAGACATATATGTTTATATATAAACATGACGTAGGCTCCACATACTCCTTACAAAGAAATGAGTTACCCCCAGTCTTCATTCTGCACTAAGTGTTACGAAAATTCAGATTTATGATCATATAGCATTTTTTTAAACCTTACGCAATTTTTTTATTCGATGTTAAGTGCAGTCATGCGGAACGAATGATCGAATTTCGGTATTTTTTACTTGCTGCTTTTACTTGCATGTCTTTCACATGATTTCTCTTTATAATTGTTTTGTTTTGTATTACAGTCGTTAAAACATTATGTTTTGAGTAAAAAATGGTCCAAAAGAAATATGGGAGGGCTATTTGTCCACTGAAATGATGAAAAATAGTATGACCTTTCATAAATGTGGCTAAAATTGCATTTCCCGCGGGACTAGAAGTAAAATATTTTCCACTCATAAAGATAATTAATTGAATCTAACAACGGCGTTATTTATTTGAGCTTGTTACACGAGATTTCCACGTGAATCCAAGAAAAAATGTAAACTTTAAAAGACCGGAAGTGGGACCGGAAGTGCCCGCGCCCTTCGTCTCGACACCAGCTAAGGGGACTCGTGTAATGCTGCAAATAGGCAGAAAATCATAAACCACAGGTGCCTTGCACACGCTCAGTAATTAGTTACAGAGACCACATTTCTTTGTTTTTTAGCCTACGAAATTGAACTTTATTAAACGTATTTGTTATTTTTTCTGTAAAATTTTAAACACGTTTATTTGCTTGACCTTATTCAAAGCACCTCTTTTTTGTTATCTGTGTGATTACATTGTGTTTTTTCTACTACAATGACCATAAATTTCCAACCCCTCGTTCGTCTTTTCGAAATCAAGTAAACCCAAAGTGAAACGTTAGAACTTTGGGTGAGTGTATTTCCTTACCCAGCACAACTGTTGGCACATTCGATACGGTTCAGTTTAGTGAGCTGTCTCTGAACATTTTATCTACTTGTAGTTTACAAGCATTTTAATTTACGTAAATCAGGAGTTAAAACTCCACATGTAATTTTTGTCCAAATAAAATTGCAAAGCTTCTTGAATATATAAATGTATTAAAATCACAATGAGAAACGTCCTTATTTCGCCAACCGACCCCTTTTTTCTTGAATAATGCCAGCACTTGCTCCTAGTTTTGGAAGTGTTATACTTCCTGAAAATAGTGTTTGTGCTAAATGGTGTTTTTTTCAACAGTTATAAATATAAGATGACCGTCTCCCTTGGCCGAGTGGTTAAGACTTCCGCCTTGGGATCGGGAGGTTGAAGGTTTGAATCCCGATATGGGTCCGTTCTGATATGACCGGTTGGTGAGCCGCCGGTTAGTTAAATAATGGTTACCGTGCGCCTGCATTGGCCTATACCTGCCTGGTGTCTGGTATTAAAGGATAGAAATCGGGAGGTAAATGAGCTACATAAAGTAGGCGTCACATAAGTCTGGCCTATTCAATAGGGGTGACACTATAATAAATCAACAACTTACTTATAAGAAAGTAACAATAATGACCCTGTACCGTACTTTATCTCAGTCTGTGATGTAACGAAGTTTATTGTGATATCATGGTATATTCTGGATATGTGGTCACACTCGTGTTTTATGCTATGAAAACCGTTTCAGTATACACAGAACACTTCATGACAAATCTTTCCAAGCGTTCCAACGATGGTTTTTCTGCATATGAAAATGTGTTTTAAACGTTCATTTAACCGTCCAAAATTCATTTTAGTGCAATATTCATAATCTTAGTAAGGTAAGCTGGAGACATCGAAGTAAAGCGTAACTGCCTAGGTTACATTGGCCACCGATCTCGAGAGCTTTGAAGAGGCGACTTTTGGTGTAATTATTGAAACAAATTTTAAAAAATACCTCATCAGTTTCAAAGAAGTGCCATTCAAACGTCATTCAAACGTCATTCAAATGCAAATACATGTACTAAGAGTTGCTGTTTAACATATTTCTTTTCAAATTCAGTTTCGGTGTCCGAAATGATCTGAACACTTCAAAATCAAATATAAGATAAGTCTAAATGTAGTATAAAATTTATTGTAACTTAGAAACAAATGTAAACAATATTTATTTTCCAACGGGACCACCGGGACCACCGAATCCGAGCCCGCATCTACATTTTCCATCAACACAATGCTGATCTCTGTCACAATGAGGATCGGTACATTCCGAAGCCATGGTACAGCCATTTGGACCAGCTACAAAACAATAAGTTATAGTCAGCAAGGTCAGTATGTGTTATAGCTCCGCATACGTGTCTCTGTACTCCGACCTTTACACGCGTCTTCGTAACAGATGTACAGAGACAGTATAGAGATGTGACGTCCGTGGCTGGACTAGATGTGTTAGAACATGTGACTTCAATATTTCATACGTACTTACAAAAAACGTATTACAGTCGGACCACGTTTATTCGACAATCTTTTATCCGAAGACTTGGTACAATCCGAAATAAATATCAGGTCCCGATTTATCTTAGGCATGTATAATTGAAATGGGTTATTCGAAAGCATTATTATTCGAATTAAAATTTCGGACCCGATGAATTCGATTGAACGAGGTATGACTGTATTTATCTTACAAATACGCAACACATTTTCTTATTTCATTGAACTTTTAGTGGTTGTCGTAATTGATAGAGAATGAGTGTATAATATATTTCTAATACCACATTCAAGTCATTGTTGTTCTATACACCCCTAAGAATAAAAAAAGTCAAACTATAGCCCGAGGCAATTTCAACATGCTGTGGGGGTGGCTAAGTAGGTCGCTAACGATAATGATCAAGTGACATTAACTTCGAGTATATTTTATAGCATGGAGCCACTATCGATTATTGACCATTTGGCGAGTGTCATTTTCGCGTAGAAGGGAGATAATCCAATTAAGAGGAGATGCCTTAAACATAGCCGCGAATCAAGGGAGATCAGTCTTGATATTTATCCACGAAAGTTGCACATGATTTAAATAATAGTTTGGCTGCTGAATACTGGCAATATTGAGTCAATTTTTGACACACAGTTAAGTAATTATGCAACTAATTTCCGGTAATTAATCATGTCGGACAGAATTTAAAACCGTAATTATCCGCCCGAAACTAATTGCACTTTGTCGCTTTCCTATTCTAATTAAAGACCTATTAAAATCACAATGCTACGTTTTCTTTTTCGCCATTTTGTTTTGATTCCCCAGCTCACACGCTTAGCTCAGAGGGTTGCCCTCTTGACTGCAGTATGGAGATGGCAGGTTCGAACCCTGGGTACAGCATATGTGATAATGTGACTGGATATGTTATATTCTAAGGAATTTGTCCTCCACCTCTGATTCATATAAGGAAGTTGTCATTTGCTTGCAGAAAGACAGATTATAACGGCTGATAACACAGGAACACTTGTTAGATCAACTGATCGCCGAAATGATTACAGAATTACTGTAAAAACGGTGTTAAACAACATCCCAACATTTGTTAAATCCTTGATACAATACAATGTCCGCTTTTACAAAAGTGATGACAATTGCGAGTATAGTGATATAGTACTTACTGTGTGTGCAAGTATAGTGATATAGTACTTACTGTGTGTGCAAGTATAGTGATATAGTACTTACTGTGTGTGCAAGTATAGTTATATAGTACTTACTGTGTGTGCAAGTATAGTGATATAGTACTTACTGTGTGTGCAAGTATAGTGAATTGGTACTTACTGTGTGTGCAAGTACATTGTCTGCTATGACACTCTTTCACATAGTTAGCCTCAGGACAGGTCACGTGATTACAGTCACCGACATCCTGACATTCTTCGCTTTTCACCAATAATGAACAAGGAAAATAATATGTGTCACAAACACTTTCAATTGTAATAATTACTACAGAAATTAATTAATTGCATAAAAGATGCCGATGTCATGTCGACGGAACTCCTTGTTATGGTGTCTGACTTCACATCACTTGCCCTCACCGCTGTGGGTTTAAATAAGGATATACCATTTGGACGTGAGTAAGCCATCCAGCTAGCATGCGGAGGGTCGGTGGTTCTATCCAGGTATCCACCCAGGGTCTTCCTACACATAGATAGCATAGAATAGTCACTACAAGACTGCATGTATTAATCACAGTATTGTCACATGATAGAACACGATTCCCCAACATTTGAATTTATTCAATTTCTAAATTTGAAACGTTTCGTGAAACCGAGACACGGACGCGCATCGTTTTGGAACAGGTTTGTATTTATCGAATGCTAAGTAAAAGTGCATGCACCTTTGAAATATGGATGTCAGTACAACCGGGCTTTCAGATTTGAAAAAGGTCATTCAAAGATATAAGACATGCTCAATAAAACACGCCGACGGCTGAATTGGTAAACGACATGTCGCAATACAAATGATAACGGTTTTGATAGAACCAAGCTACGTGGTAGACTGTTTCAATAGACGGTTAAACCCAAACTCGGTCGTACACAAAGTGCCGTTGGGGTCCAAGCCGGACATCAAATGGATCATATATTTAATTAAATCATGAACACGTGACGAAATAGAAAGACATATGTGTCCTTTAAGAAGATTTTTTGTGATTAAATATCTCTACACGTACACCTAATCAACACTGGATAGGTGCTAGATAGATTTTTTATTACCTCCCTTTATTAAAAAACAGTAATTTTTCTTTAAATATGTCTAATTTACCAATAAATTAAGTAACTGATAACAGGGATATAATAATTAATATATTATTTAAATCAAATTCAATGATAAAAGCAAACTCTTTAAACAACAATTTCACTGAGAAGTTTTAAGTAATATTACCTATATAAATCAGTTACATTTTGTACAAAGCATACTTACCTGGTACAGGGAAAACCGTGATCTTCAAGGCGGTGTCCCCAGGAAGAGGCCCTTCCATTGCACTTCGGTTGGGCTGACGACTGCGAATACCACAAATGTTGGTATCTCGGGTACGCAATTTATTTGTGTGGGGACTGCGTTCGCGCCGTCCCTGTAAAATAGCATCATAAGAAATATACTGAGCCAAACAAGTACGATACATGAAATCAATTGGATACAATTTTATCGTGGGTCAGTAATATACTAGCGGAAAAAAGAAACTGTGCATGTGTATAATATGCTATAACTTAGGAGGTATGTAAGGAATCGCAATAAAAATTTCAACAGGGTTTTGTCTTACCTATATTTAACACCAGCTCAATTGATATGGTTATTGAATCAGCTGCGTCTTAGATAGAGAGCAGTTTTCAGAGACGCTCTCTAAACAAAGTTCAGCTCATCAATACCGTGTATGTCCACCATTGGAATCGATGCATGCTTGACAACGACGCCGCATTGATGTGACAAGTGTTCTGAAAAATGCCTGGGGAATACCATTCCAGATTCTGACAAGCGCACGTGATAGGTCAGGTAACGTCAACGGCTGATTTTGGAGGCCACGTTACCGTCGCTGCATCTCATCCCACACGTGTTCTATAGGCGACAAATCCGTTGATATTGCAGGCCAGGGCAGCACATTCACATTGTTCTGGGTCAAAAAGTCGGTGACGACCCGCGCGACGTGCGGGCGAGCGTTATCCTGTTGCAGCGTGGCGTTACGTTGCTGCACAAATGGAAGGACGTGAGGCCGTATGATTTCGTCACGATATCTGATGCCTGTAAGTGTGCCGTCTACAACCACAAGTGCTGTTCTACCACGGGATGAGATGCCACCCCACACCATGACACTACCTCGGCCGAATGGACGTAGTTCAATCACACAACTGTCATGGAAACGTTCACCAACACGACGGTACACTCTAGAACGGCCGTCGCTGCTGTCGAGATGGAACCTGGACTCATCCGTGAAAAGAATACGTGCCCAGTCCTGTTGCGTGAAGTGTATGTGTCTTCTACACCAGGCAAAACGTGCTACACGATGACGTTGCTGCAGAACAGGACGTATGACAGGACGTCGTGGACGTATGCCTCGTTCACGCAATCGATTACGTACCGTTCGGGGACTGATTCTTCTAAGGCCAGGAATACTTCTAGCCGTCAAAGAAGCAGTTCTGAGTCGGTCACGGAGATGAACCACCCGGATGTACGTATCCTGGCGAATAGACGTTACGCGTGGACGTCTTGATCGAGGCCGGTCTCTGGTTGCCCCAAACTGTTGGTACCGTCTCCACAAGGCGTCTACAGTATTTCGGTGAACGCCAAATTGTCTGGCAACGTCAGTATGACGTACACCAGCTTCAAGCATGCCTACGGCGCGGCATCTGTCAGTTTCATTCAACCTTGGCATGGCGTATCAACGACGTTTTTCAAAATTATCCTGGTTTTGTGTCTTACATGTAATAACATTATGTTAAGTTCTGGAATTTGTTAATACCGGGTGTGACCTCCCTGTGCATTCATTACAGCAGTACATCGTCTACGCATAGAATTGAAAAGTGTTTGAATATCTCGCTGTGGAATGGCATTCCATTCTTGAATAAAAAAAAACTCCAACTGCGCTAATGTTTGGGGATTGCGACGTCTAATCCGACGGTCCAGTGCTTCCCAAAGATGTTCTATTGGGGACAAATCTGGTGAACAAGCAGGCCAATCTAGAACATTAATGTTTTGTTGGGTAAGAAAATTGCGGCATACATGTGCTGTATGGCACCTAGCATTGTCTTGCTGGAACAACGTGACGTTCACGTTAGCGTTAAGAAATGGTACGACAACTGGTGTTAAAATTTCGTCTCGATAACGTTGTCCCGTTAGATTCCCACGCACAATAACCAATGGAGTGCAATTCTGGTAGGATATTCCGCCCCAAACCATGATACTTCCACCACCGTAACGGTCCACCTCGTGCACACAGATGTCAGCATAACGTTCACCGACCCTACGGTATACTCTAGCACGTCCATCTCCTCGCCTCAAACAAAAATGCGACTCATCAGTGAACATTACCGTATTCCATTGATTTCTTGTCCAATTCAAATGTCCAGTAGCCCACTGACGTCTCAAGACGCGATGACGTTGGGTAAATATAGGCCCATGATACGGACGTCTGGCTCTTATACCACGCTCTGCGAGTCTGTTTCGGACTGTTTGAGCACTGATTCTGTTGTTTGTACGACCATGTGTTACAGCAGCAGTAACAGTAGAAACCGGTCACGTAAGTGTGACGTCCTTATGTGACGGTCCTGTGCAGGAGTCGTTTCACGGGGCCTACCAGAACGGGGACGGTCATTAACAGAACCAAGGTTTAGGCGACAAACGTGTTTGCAATTGACTGCTGCACGAAAAAAACGTGAAAAAGAAGACGTTAGCCTGACAGACAAACTACCCGTGCAACTCATGCACTGGCCAGTGTAAATGACCGAGAGGGATACACAACTTACCTGTGTAAAGTTTCAAGCTTTAATTTATAAAATTGAAGGATATATGAACATTTTACACATGCACAGTTTCTTTTTTCCGCTAGTATATAAATATACTAACACGAAAAAGAAAGTGTGGACTTTTATATTGGGCATAACTTTTTTGTTACAAAGTTTAGATATACGGATTTATCATCATGAGTGAAGAAAATAACCCTTTACACATTGCACCCATTTACCCTATATTTAAGCGCATAGACGGCTTTCAAATTGACAGCAGGCTATTATGCAACTTTTCGCTCGTGCTACCCGTGCAACGTGTGTACAGGTACAGGTTGACCCTGACCGATATCTTTACTTGTTATGCAATAATAAATCACAGTTCACTTTTGAATTTCACTCGTAAACAAGATGCCACGGCTTCAAGAAAACGAACGAATTCAGGCACTTCTGCAACTCCCACCGGCGTCAGCGTTGCTGACGTCGCTAGGCAGTTTAACTGCCATAGAAATACCATAATAAAACTCCGACGACGTTACCATCAGAATGGAAGCGTTAGAGATCGTCCACGATCCGATAGACCGAAGGTGACAACGGCACGTCAGGATAGACATATGACGTTGACGCACTTACGTCATCGGTTCAAAACCGCTACAAGCACTGCGCGAGAGCTTGGCGTATGTAGGGATACGGTTCTAAACCGACTGCGGGCCAATGCAAACCCGTTAAGGGCTAGGAGGCCTTATGTAGGCCAGATCCTTAATAACAGACATCGTGCTCTCAGACTGGTCTGGGCCCGCCGTCATCTCCGTTGGAACAGTGCCATGTGGTCTAGGGTGCTCTTTAGTGATGAGTCGCGATTTAACCTTAGCACTGCTGACGGTAGAGTTCGGGTATTTAGACGTAGAGGGGAACGTTTTGACCAGAACTGTTTATTAGAACGAGATCGTTTTGGAGGGGGTAGTGTAATGGTCTGGGGAGGTATTATGGGCGGTAGGAAAACAGACCTTGTTGTTATTCATGGTAATTTAAATGCCCAAGGTTATGTTGACCAAGTTTTACGCCCAGTTGTTATTCCTTTCCTACAACAGAACCTTGGTTGTTTAATGCATGATAACGCAAGGCCACATACTGCTATACTTACCAGGAATTATCTCGCTAGAAATAACGTTAACGTCTTACCTTGGCCGGCTTGCTCTCCGGACATGAATCCCATTGAACATTTATGGGATTTGCTTGGTCGGAGAGCAAGGAAAAACCATGTTATCAACAATATCAATGACTTGTGTGCAGCCTTAGTTCATGAATGGACGCCATTCCCGCCGACGTCATAAGACGTTACGTCAGGTCCATGCGATCTAGAATACTTGCGTTGATCCGTAGACGAGGAGGCCACAACAGATACTGATTAATTGTCACGTAACTTGACAAATATCCGAAGGCAAAAAAGCAGATACAAAACATTACAAATCTGCAACTTTTACTTTTCACCCCTACGTTATTCACACGTAAAACAATGTTCTGATAATTATCAAATTTCACTTAAAAGTAAAACATCGTGTTGCCAATACATTTTTGCACATTTTGATACCAAATTTGCCAATATTTTGCTTCTATAAGTATAAAAAAATTCCCTCTAACCAAGTGCACACTTTCTTTTTCGTTTCAGTATATGTTTTTAAGCATTTTGAAAATATGGTCTTTGATACATAATTTAAATTGATTATTATGCTTCAATTTCATTTAAACTATTTGAAAATCAATAAGAAAATGGACTGATGAAAATGTTAAGTTCTGGAATTTGTTAATACCGGGTGTGACCTCCCTGTGCATTCATTACAGCAGTACATCGTCTACGCATAGAATTGAAAAGTGTTTGAATATCTCGCTGTGGAATGGCATTCCATTCTTGAATAAAAAAAAACTCCAACTGCGCTAATGTTTGGGAATTGCGACGTCTAATCCGACGGTCCAGTGCTTCCCAAAGATGTTCTATTGGGGACAAATCTGGTGAACAAGCAGGCCAATCTAGAACATTAATGTTTTGTTGGGTAAGAAAATTGCGGCATACATGTGATGTCTTGGTAAGTTCATAAGTAGAAAGTATATATGACAATGAGTATAAGTAATATTATTTAGTAACAGTACTTTTGCTAATCAATCCTGTGAAGTTTGGTTGAAGTCCAAACAGCGGTATTGGAGATTATGCGCAGATAAGCTGAAAGTGGACGGACAGACAGAAGGACGGACATACACCAAAGACAAAAACAATATATCTCCCTTAGAGAGTTAAAGACATAATGCACATGTTTACAACATTATGTATTTTTTGCTGTTGTGTTAATTACGTTATATCCGGAACACTATTGGATATGAATATATGAACCGATCAATTCGGTACAAAATGTTCATGAGTTTTGTTCAGTGTCGCCACTTTACAGGGAAGATAATACATCAAGTTCATCCTTTCCAGCTGCCTGGGGTGCATGACTGCTAATCTTCAGTATCCTATATGAGATGAAAGAACCTAAAATGAGAAATTTTCTAATTATTATGTAGTGTTTACATGTCAAATATTTGAGTGATGAAATGTTCTACTGACTGTTGAGTGTTGTTTAACTTAAAATGGAATGTGATTTTTATGCTGATAAAAGTGTAAACATGTTACTTGAATATTTAAATCTTACTGACAATGTGATTTAGTTTGGATGAACTTGAAAAACTCCTTTTTTCAATATTGAATATTATGTTAATACATTATCTATTGATTTATTAATATGAGTTTGAATGTACATTTTCAGACAGGCAGATCAGCAAATAAGCATGTATTGTCAGTGTCAACATAATTATATACATATTATAATTTTATATTCTGTGTACTTAAAATGAAATGCCAATACAAGTAAACTATATTTAGTTTCCACTAATGCAATGCTAATAAATTTAACAAATGCCACAATAGCTAGAATGTTTTTTTATAAAAAGTAAGTTGTTTGTGGTCACAGTGACCAATAATTAAGTCAAATTTATGTATTTTTTTGTATTACATTTTTTTTTTGTACATGTATTAAGAAATCACTTCCACTGTAAGACAAATAATCAAGTCGACAACATCTCATGTTCACTGTAAATTCCAACAACATAGTTCTACTACTTTCTTAAGGTTATGAAATTATGTCTTTGTAACTAACCATTCTTTCAAATTGATATGAAAACCAATATCATACATTTTATATGTAAATCATTTTTTATTACAACTTTCAATTTGAACTCACCTTTTTTCGGAACAACACTGAGCAGATGGACTATCGTCAGCTGACCAAATTCATACTTATATGTATCAGGTAAGCAGGGGTTAACATCACATCTGCAAATAAGCAGGAAACATTATTGTCAAGACCTTTAAATCATAAACACAGAAGTAATGACAGCACAAACCAAAGAACAGAAATTTTGACCAAGGTGCTTAGTGATAACGCTTTTATTCGGTAAATTTGAGGCTCAATCGTCAAACACTGCTGCCACCATAAAAGTAATTCAACGAGGAAAAGTGCACCGAATGTGGGGTTTGAAAAGCTTTTTACACGTATCAATTTACATTTATAACAAATGTAAATTTATACACTTTATTGTCATATCATTATAAAATAAAATTGTCAGTTTAGATCTGCCACGGACATATAAACCATGTATCTGCTATAATGTTAAATATTACTTTATCGTTTCAGGTTTCCATGATATTCACAAGATGTCTCATAAAAGTCAACTTGGATACAAAAAGAAATATGCTGTGAATTTACAAACATTAGTCAATGAATTAAATTTGAATTTTTTCTTGGAAAAAATACTCCGGAACATTTCCTTGTTCCTTTTTAATCCATTTATGATTTTGTGACAGAAATTAATTCAATTTGTGTTTGACTTAGTAACACACAATTATGTAGTGGTTCATAAACTAGTGTTTTCTGTCATTATTGAATATTATGCGTTGAAAAAGCACAGTTCTATTGAAATAAAATTGGAATTATTGTTATAGTGTGTGTATTTCTTTAGTTATCTAGATATGGCACTATATCTGCACTAGTGTAGTATTTATGTACTAATTACAAGTGCTAAAGTATTGTTTCATCTACAGATTCGTTGTGCATGCTTTTGAGGAAATTTTATCAGGAAAGGAAAAGTACCATTTGTGGAGACTTATGATTTTTCTTAACAAGCTTTGTGTATTACACAGTTAAACACATAATGCAAGCATCTAACCAAAGGATTGATTAGAGTGGTTGCTTATATCACAGACGGCTGCAAATGTTGGGTTAAAATTCAAACAAAATGTCTGTCTCTACATTCTCAGTACACAACTCATGACTGGACTTTATGAGAATGAGCATATTGTATCTATACTGATACCAAAAAGAAACTATGCACTGACTTAGAAATAAAGTTTGTAACCATTTAGATAAAACATATAGGCAACTTTGGTAGCAAAATGTGACAGCTTTTATTGGCTAAATGATGCATTATTGTTAAATTAAATTTAGGTCATTCTCGGTATAATGATAACGCTTGAATGACGTACGGGTGAAAAGTAAAAGTTGCACACTTTTCTTTTTATTCTAAATGTGTGTTTGCCTTCTGATATACGACAGTACCATTTGTGGAGACTTATGATTTTTCTCAACAATTAAGCTTTGTAATACTACAGTTAAACACATAAAACATGCAGCTAAATTATAACCAAATGATTGATAATAGTGTTTGCTTATATCACAGACGGCTGCAAAATGTCGGGTTGAAATCCAAACAAAATGTGTCTCTACATTCTCAGTACATTATGAGAAAGAGCATATTGTATCTATATTATTGGTATCTATTCGAAGCTGGATGGACTGAGGTGTGACAGACTTAGGTAATACACATAGTAATGACTTTGAATGTTTTTGTTTTACAAAATGGTTATACAATTAATATTTTTGTGCTATTTAAATGCTTGATTAATTATCTCATTTAGACCAATAATTTGAAAACGGTCAAGTCATTTTCTACCAAATTATTTTTCTCATATTCCTGTTTTAATTAGTTGCAATTTATATATATTGCATATATATTTGCAAAAAAGGCTTATTTTGCACTACTAAAATCAATTAAAACATCAAAAATTGCTGGCATTAAAATGTGATGCAATAATTTTGGCAATATAGGTCAACTTGATAACTTTGACTACCTTGTTTCTGCTCAACTTGTATGATCGCCGTTTAACCTCTATTTCTACTTCTGTACTTGTATGTTATAGTTACCGTGTATTTATATAACCATGCTGATTATAAAACAGGAACACAAGAACGCGATAAATCCAGTTGTCAACAGGGGGGCGTTTTATCAACGGTCGCAACGCAAATCGCAGCTGATAATCGCAAAATAGCAGACAAAAATCGCAAATCGCGTTTCATTAAACATCGCAAAGTTGCGAGCGCACCTGTTAGCCTGTATAAAATCGCAAATATTAGCGACTGGGTTCTGGCACTCGCAAACCACTGATTTCATCGCAAAAATGACCGACATACATGTAATCATAAAAATGATAAGTGTTAAAAGTAAACAGTAAGCGAATAACTCGCATGCAAATTTTTGCAAAGGGGGAGCATTCACAAATAACATTTGTTTACAAAATTGTAGTGACCTTGGATTCCGGTCTTAGTCACAGAACGGTTCATGTGGGTTTTATCTATGCAAAAACCGCGGGAGATGACGTAGTTGGGCGGGGAGTTGAGAGGCCATCTTGTGAGAAGCAGCCGTCAACACGGCGTTTTTCATCTCTGTAATGTCAGAGGAGTGGTTGAAAGCTCTACAAGTGTAAAATTCGAGCTTCTCGACATGTCTGTTTGACATAATGCGAAAACAGGCGCGCTCTGTGACGTCATTTAGGAGACGGTGTCTCATTTTTTCTAAGTGGCGAAAAGGAATTTTGCGATCGGCTTTAATTGACGGAAGAATACTTGCGATGGTGTTGATAAAACGCAAATAGCGGTAATCGCAAATGAACTCGCAAATGAAAGCGATCTGCGATTTTATGACATCGCATCGCTAATTTTGATAAAACGCACCCCTGATACGCAACATGTACCGCGTATTTTTTATTACCTCCCTTTATTACAAAACAGTAATTTTTACTTTAAATCTGTCCCATTTACCAATAAATAAAATAACAGCTAACAGAAACAGAATTATAAAGATATCATTAAATCAAATTCAATCATAAAAGCAAAATCGTTAAACGACAATTTTACTGAGAAGTTTTAAGTAATATTACCTATATAAATCAGTTACATTCTACACAAAGCATACTTACCTGGTACAGGGAAAACCGTGATCTTCAAGGCGGTGTCCCCAGGAAGAGGCCCTTCCATTGCACTTCGGTTGGGCTGACGACTGCGAATACCACAAATGTTGGTATCTCGGGTACGCAATTTATTTGTGTGGGGACTGCGTTCGCGCCGTCCCTGTAAAATAGCATATGAACACCTTACGAAGAATAATGTCTGAATAAAACTCCAATAATTTATTCTGCTGCATTATGTGTGAATATGGCATGCACGGCCGAAAGGGAGTTATTTGAATACAAACACGACACTTCATGTAGTAATCTTAAATTCTAGGTATCGATTTAATAGGACATCATTTCTACATATGCATTAAAATAACAAAAATGTTATTTATTTAAATGGATTTAAGTGGGCTAGAATGGACATATTTGCATATTTTTCCTGAGGGGAAATTTGGTTCATAATATCGTATAATTTCATTTTCACAGTAAACATGTCAATAGAATATTGTCCACTGGTCAAACTGACATATGATTCCATATGTATAAGTGTTTTAGTGAATAAGTTCAAAACGCATGAAAACACATTTATGCCTGTTTTGTGTGGAAAAAACATACAAAAAGAGTAAATTTAAAATGAAGTAGTGTCTATGAAAGACTTCGATTTCGAAATTGACATTATAAATTTATCGCTCTGTTATAAACAAGGAAATGAGAAAATGAACATTTTGTATGGTCAGTATCACGTCAGTGACACGAATGATCTGAGACACATTCATGTAAAACTGTTTTAAAGTTATTAAGTCGGAAATTATTTATCATGAATACTAGCAACTCTTGTTATATAGCGACCGTGTTTGTTCCCTTGATTTATGTCGTTGTATTGAGAATGTCATTATATTGAATATAATCAATGACCGAACGTCAGATTAGTTCCCGCTGGATGTGTGTAGTTAAAAGAATATTACATGTACGTTATAACGGAATGTCAGAGTAACGATGGCTGACTGTAATTCCTTCCACATTCAATACGGTTCAGTTTAGTAAGCTATCTCTAAAAGTTAATAATGACCGGTTTCTCAAACTCCCACGATCCTCCAACGATAGTCGTGGGATAGTTCATGCGGAACAAAGTAATGACCAACGTAACTGACCATACTTACCACAATGTTGTAGCTATATAGCACGAGAGAAGTCGATACAATAAGGATAATAATGCCTGTTCAATATTTAGTTAATGCCTAGATAACCAGACACGCCATATAGTCTTAATTGAATGCAGGAAAAGTAACAATTACTAGTCTACTCAGTGATATTGAGTCTCTGTACAACACCGCAGATTTAATTTCACATCCCTTGAAGAGTTAATACATTCAAGTACTCGGTTTATGATGATCGATAATTACTGTTTTGCAGAGTGAACTTTATTTGACATCGTACGTACGTCTAACAAACGTATACGTTCACATAAGAATATACGTTATAATCCACAAAAATACAAACGCGCCACTTTGTTGCACTTTTTTGGCAAGCACCTCACAGTTGGGGGATAAATACATACAAAAAATGGACGCCCATTTAAATAAATCTCGATATTATAATGCTACTGTGATATTTAAAATCTGCGTTATAATTTCTTCTTGCATTCGTTGTTTTTATTACTACAGTAAAACCTTGAATCCCTTGAAAACTGGTCTTAATATTGCGGTTGAATAAAGAGCAAAACAGTGAAAATGGACTTGAACATTTTGCTCTTAATTTTGAGGTGGTCTTATTATAGAGGTGGTCTTTAAATGAGGTTTTACTGTATCTGATCTTGGAATAAATCCACTGGGGGGGGGGGGGATAAGATGGTGCGTTTCTTTTTTACTTGAGGATATATATTTGTAGAGAAACAGGATGTACAAATTCTTAGAACAAAACATTGGCAAGTACACTGAAATTATTTGCACCTTCAATAAAGTTTATATGAACGTTTGTTGCTGCACGTCGCCGAATTTGCGATGTATTTGATAACTTAAAACAGCTTTCATCATGACATATCATCTTTATAACTCTTTTACTCAAGACACTCCAGTCAAACTATTTTCTGAATCATTAGATACAAACTGTTTATCCATAGCTCAGCAAATCTGTACGGTATGCTTGTAAACACGTCTGTGTAAGAAAACAACGTTTGATGTACCGTTCGTCGGTGAACATAACTTCAATCTTCCAACTGCGTTTCTCATCATTATGACATAGTCGTATAGATGAAATTGACAGGAATTAATGCTTATTGATATGTTAACATGGAAGATTGCATGATGTTAACACATTTAGGATTTTAATCATTAAATCCATTTATTCGGAAACAGTTCACCATATGTTGCGTGACATATCATACAATGCTAGAACATTATTTTTCCTTTTGATCGTTTTCCTGCTCATTAAAGATTTAAACTGATTTATTTGTGTGCTGTGAAGACAATATATCATTCTTGTTACCATGGTAAACAGATTTGGTGGAATGCAAACATCATAGAAAATAATACATTTGTCCAGAAACACGTCGTGCAATCGAGATACTGTGATGTAATGTTTTTATTTGGCCTTGAAATACACGACCATACTCGGGGCATAATTACCGACCCTAAGGCGTTATCAACATACTTACCTTGTACATGATATGCAAATATTTACATCAATAGTACACTTTTCTATTATTATTTTGTATTCCAGATTCCTTGGTTATCGATTTGCCAACACACAAGCGTTACTACCGTTAAAGCTGACTGATATCCTTGCGGTACGGCGTAAGATGGGCTGTGATAGTTTGTCTTGTCCACCAAACGTCAGCTGAATTGCTTAAGATGTAACAGAAAAAGGTATTGATTGACTGCGGTAGGGACTGTCAAAAGTCCGCTGTAATGACATAAATGCAAAAAACATGTAATACAATTATTGTTGATATGTGGCAGGGGACGCCAAAATATCCAGCATGATGGCTTATGGAACAGATAAGTCTTCTACATGTTATTCCACTCTGGAATTCGTTAGTGCAATGATGTTCGTCGATGATTTGGTATATACAGCTAAAGGTCGGTCCACAAATAATTGATGGCTCATTGTTTCCACTGACCTTTCCATGCATCCAGGGGCGACATCTAAACCTTCAGAAAGGATCAATCATTTCAAAAAAATGTTAGTGCCGCAGACAACGAATATGACCCAGAGCATTAATGTTGTATGCACTATATTTAAGTTCATCCATCTTTTTAAATTGAAGTCAAACATACTAAGAGTGCTGATACTGTCCCATCTGCTTCTGAAGTATCGTGTATGGCAATAGGTGTCTAATTATTTCCCTACATGATCGATACAGTGTGATAGAAGATTTTTTAGGATGTCTGGCAATCGTCTGAATTTTGATAACTCGCTGTCCATTAAGAAAGCAGACCTTGACAAACGGGCCTAATGTTGTGATGTTTTGACATCAATGTATAGGAAAACAATACCTCATGATTCATGTTACAATTGTTTTTTTAAGTATGTCCACATGTTTCACTGACAGAAATCTCCGTTACTTTTATATACGGAACATTTCTTGTATTGGGGCTTAAAAGTCACAGAAACAGCCAGGGTCATATAATGACATTTCCTAATAGTGTGGAGGAATTAAGACCAAAGGCGTACATTTTTGTAGAACCACAGACTTCTTTAGCTTCTTCACAAATTCTACATCGCAGGTGGGATTCGAACCCGTAGATATTGTTTCAATCGAACAATTCACGTCGGGTGAAATTAATTCCTTCAAAATAACGCTTCTAACCGAATCAAGAACTCCGACGACAACAATGTACGTAGCTATAGCTCTATAAATTGAATTCATTGATATGCGTCAGATCGACCAGCTGAATTTCTAAAGAATGGAATGAGCAAATACAAGCCTAATTAATAATACACTTTCTTGCAATTGCATTTTTTCAAACGTTGTAGCTTTGACCATTGGCCAATACATTTTGTTCAATTTCCGGAAATAGCACGTGCATCCATCGTACTGACAAGACATGTCTTACAACAATGGACATTTAGCATTTTCTCAGGACAAAAAATATTGATTTTATAGATGATAGGTCCGGTAAAAGTCCAGCATTGAAGTACATCGTTTATATCTCAAATAAATTGGACCGCCGTGTTTATAATTGGACAATTCAAGTCACCGTCCAATGTAGAACAATCCTGACCTAATAACAATATTCATATTCCGATAGCAACATCCGTCCAGTTCCATGGGTCAACGATGTCAATAAGTCACTAAGTGCTAAGTACTCCGCTGACATATTTAGGATATTGCAATTAAATATTAATATTTTAAATTGAAATTTCAGACACAGAAAGTTCCATATGTCTGTAATGCTAACAATTTCAGCTCAAACTACAGCCAATTAATTAAACTCAAGCCAATTACATACCACCAAACAGAAACAAAAAGTCAGAAAAAACAGTCACTTTTCACTTGAAAATTTAACGTAGAATACTCTTGTGATACCTAAAAGTAGTTCATAGTTGTCTGCGTGTTTCCGGTATACCTGCTCTCAAATATGGAGCATTTAAACTTTTTGTAATCTCGTTCATGTGAAGGTGTCATCCGATGAAAATTTAAACGTATTGTGAATTAAATTAAAAGGTATTGTACGAGAGTAGGCATGTGCTATATTTAAGTTTCATTTATTCTAAGATTGGATGATGGTGCGGTTAATAACACTTTCCAATGACTGCGCATTTATATACACGTATAGTTTGACCAGTTTGACCAGTGGACACTATTCTATTGTCTGTGAAAATGAAAGTAGGCCTATACGATAAAATGGACATTGCCCCAAGGAAAAAAGACCGAAAATCATTATCGCAAATATGTCCATTCTGAGCCCACATCAATAAATCCATTTAAATAAATGCATTTGTAAGTGTGTAACATTTTTGTAATTTGAATGCATATGTAGAAATAACATGTCATATTAAATTGATAGCTGGAATATAAGATAACTACATGAAGTGTCGCGTTTGTATTCAAATAACTCCCTTTCGGTCGTGTATGAGCATATTCACACATAAATGCAGCAAAATATATTATTGGAGTTTTATTCAGACATTATCCTTCTTACGAATCGTTTCATTTCATATGCTATTTTACAGGGACGGCGCGAACGCAGTCCCCACACAAATAAATTGCGTACCCGAGATACCAACATTTGTGGTATTCGCAGTCGTCAGCCCAACCGAAGTGCAATGGAAGGGCCTCTTCCTGGGGACACCGCCTTGAAGATCACGGTTTTCCCTGTACCAGGTAAGTATGATTAGTGCAAAATGTAACTGATTTATATAGCTAATATTACTTAAAACTTCTCAGTAAAATTGTTGTTAAAATATTTTGCTTTTATGATTGACTTTGATTAAATAATATCTTTATTATTCCATTTCTGCTTGCAATTACTTTATTTATTAGTAACTTAGACAGATTTAAAGTAAAATTACTGGTTTTTAATAAAGGGAGGTAATAAAAAATCCGATTATTAAAGACTTTTAGTCGGTACAAGTAATACGTACCGATTGACAACTGGATTAACCGCGTTGTTTTGTCCTGTTTTATAATCAGCCTGATTATAAATACACGGTTAGTATATATCGTATATAGGGCACTCAGTATATGGATGGCAGTATAAGTTACGATACATGAAATCAATTGGATACAATTTTATCGTGGGTCAGTAATATAAATATTTTTTTAAGCATTTTGAAAATATGGTCTTTGATACATAATTTAAATTGATTATTATGCTTCAATTTCATTTAAACTTTTTGAAAATCAATAAGAAAATGGACTGATGAAAATGTTAAGTTCTGGAATTTGTTAATACCGGGTGTGACCTCCCTGTGCATTCATTACAGCAGTGCATCGTCTCCGCATAGAATTGAAAAGTGTTTGAATATCTGGCTGTGGAATGGCATTCCATTCTTGAATAAAAAAAAACTCCAACTGCGCTAATGTTTGGGGATTGCGACGTCTAATCCGACGGTCCAGGGCATCCCAAAGATGTTCTATTGGGGACAAATCTGGAGAACAAGCAGGCCAATCTACAACATTAATGTTTTGTTGGGTAAGAAAATTGCGGCATACATGTGCTGTATGGCACCTAGCATTGTCTTGCTGGAACAACGTGACGTTCACGTTAGCGTTAAGAAATGGTACGACAACTGGTGTTAAAATTTCGTCTCGATAACGTTGTCCCGTTAGATTCCCACGCACAATAACCAATGGAGTGCGATTCTGGTAGGATATTCCGCCCCAAACCATGATACTTCCACCACCGTAACGGTCCACCTCGTGCACACAGACGTCAGCATAACGTTCACCGACCCTACGGTATACTCTAGCACGTCCATCTCCTCGCCTCAAACAAAAACGCGACTCATCAGTGAACATTACCGTATTCCATTGATTTCTTGTCCAATTCAAATGTCCAGTGGCCCACTGACGTCTCAAGACGCGATGACGTTGGGTAAATATAGGCCCTTGATACGGACGTCTGGCTCTTTTACCACGCTCGGCGAGTCTGTTTCGGACTGTTTGAGCACTGATTCTGTTGTTTGTATTCAAAAAGGATTTTCATCAGCAATGACAAAAGTGTACACAAACACGTGCAAATATGTGTCCATGCCCCGCACGTGCAAAACGTGCTATAAACGTCAATACGCCTAATACGATTAATTTCATAGCGAGCCGGCTAAAAAAAATCAATAATTCGCTGCATAACCAGTTCAAATATCGGTATGTGAAATTTTGTGTGAATACATGCATTATTAGAAAAATAATAATACAATATAAACTGACCGATTAGGAATTTTGTTGAGTGTAGATTGGTGCGACATATTAGACTGGCCAGGTCGTTATCTACTCATTCATTATTATGGTGGCACGCATCGTCGCCAACATTGTAGTACTCTTCCCGCTACAGTGATCTCCCTTTCCAAAATCTATATTAGGATATGTCTATGGTTCCCTTGACGCAAATAACTTAGAAATGCATATTCTATTGCTGATGTCAAAAAGGTTCATACCATTTGCCGTTTGTTAAAACAATTTATAATGTGTATGCGTGTGATGTATATACCTACATATATATATATCTATACTAAAGGGACAAGTAAAGGAGGGTAACTGTTTAAGTTGATTTAAATCAATATTTTGGATATCATCTACAATATTTTTATATGAATATAAAGATCTATTCTTATTGAGTAAACTGAAGATATTTCATAAGTTTCTGAATAGTAATTGTTGAGTAATTGAAGCGTATTGGAAGGTAGCAATCACCCTCAGCAACAATCGGAACACCTCGTATACAATTCTACGAATTATAGTTCCGTAAGAATGACCGAGGTGTTCCGATTTGATCAGCAATTGATTCTACTAGCTATTCAGTATCTGGTATGCCCCCCCCCCCACTTCCCCCACCGCCGCTGTTACAGCTCTGATTCTCCTGTGCTTGGAACCCTCCTCAGTGGAATATTGTCCCGTTATATGTCAACAAAGCAGTTCTTAACTGGTTAAGAGTAGCGGGGGGGGGGGGATTCTGGCCTTGCCGTACCCATCTGTCAAGTTCGTCCAATAAATGTTCAATTGGGGGAAATCTGGACTGTACAGCGGGCAGTCCAGTGAATCAACGTTAATATGGTTAGTCAGAAAGTTTTGGTAAACTCTGGCAACATGGAACCGGGCATAAATTTGCTGGAAAATCAGGCAACGTTGTTGCACAAAAGCGACTACGACAGGGCAGAGGATTTCATTCTTGTATCGTACTGCTGTTATATTACCCGCTGCAACAACCAACCGTGATTTTAACCCGTGAGATATTCCTCTCTAGACAATAACCGATCCGCCCCCAAACTTTTTCGCTCTCAAGAACGCACTCGGTGAAGCGTTCTCCATGGCCCTGGTAAACACGGGCGAAAAAGAGTGAACCGGGACTTATCACTCCGCACTCAGACTATATAATTACTACCAGGTCTTATACTCGTATTACACAGAAATCCCTAAGGAAATGGAGCATCAAGAACATTCAGCACTCATTTTACATTATCATACATTTTTCACAATCAATATGAGACTCATATAAGTAAATTTTGCGATTTAAGATGTTAGTGCTGAGTGTAAGTATCCGTTATAATCCAGGGCCATGATGTTTTAAGCGTTCACTAAAGATCTAAATATAGACGTTTCATTGACGTTAGTAGCCATATCTATGATTAAACTCCGTATGTAGCCGTATTATATATAATTAATATATATCTTATTAGCGTATTAGAATATGTTGTTAGTTGTGGATAGGAAATATATTCTAACGTCATGAAACACGACTGTTCAAGAAGTTATTGCGATATTTAGAGGAACAGTCAAACCTGTGTTAAAGACCACCTTCGAACAAAGACCACTATTGCAAAACCTGTCTGCAAAGACCACTAATTTTATCTCCCATCAGACTATTTTCAATGATATTTAATCTGTTAATAGAGACCACCTGTAAACAAAGACCACATTTTGCTGTTCCCATGGGTGGTCTTTACAGACAGGTTTGACTGTATACGTCAGATGCAGGGATATGAATAGTCATTATGTGACATTTAGGACTATGTATGTTTTTAAAAAAAAACTATTTTCCACACGTATTATATGGATTATCTATCTTCGCACATTGAGACTATGGTTTATGTAGTGGATGCATTTACTGGGACTATGCCATGGTCACAATGACTTGATCACTTATATGACTATTTTGTTTGCGCGAATACAATTTACAATAGTTGTCAATTGATTTGTGTAAAATTGAGACTAGTTCGTGATGTAAATATCGCCTCCTCTGTATCTCAATTGGTAGTGAGTCCGCTTTGGGTACGGTAGGTTGTGGGTTCGATTGGTGCCTGCGTCACACATAAGACGTGAACCTGGTACTGATAGCTCCCTTATAGGGCACTCAGTATATGGATGGCAGTATCAGGTTATCAGCAAATAAACATGCCCAGGTTAGAACATGTTAGTGTACGCTCCATACAGCGCTTTGATTCCACTACCGTTCCATTCACATGAAGGTATCGGAATAAGCGCCCGATGCTAAAGGAGAGTAATGTTAGTGGTGAACATGTAAGTTGCGTAAGAGCTTTGTAGCTCATGTTCCTTGTTGCATGTGTTGATCATATGCCAAGTTAAACTTCTTTATAACTTCAAGTAAAAGTCAGCGACGTATTGTATTCAACTGTTGGACTGTACTATTTGCTCTCACATGAACAAGAACCAGAACCATGTACACGGTGATACATATCTCATTGGTGTCTTAGTCGAGATGATTGCTGATTGCTGATTGGTCAACAAAGTATCCAAACATTTTCTACGAACATGTCGCAACAGTAATTAAGATTCACACCATGGTGTGTTAGATCAATTTCAATGTTGAAGTATTCGATCATTATTATTGCATAGTTCGATCTATCCGAACTAGATGTTTCAATTATTTATGTAAAAGTTGTGTCTACAAGAAAAGGAATGGCATCCTTAATTGTCGACGACATTATTGTTCTTTCGCTGATTTTGACGTATGTTGCAAAAAAAGATTAACTGTATCTGACGAAAGGCTGGTGCTGATGATTTCGGCTTCAAGAATTCTCAAATTCAACTTCGTGAATTCACGAGTTCAAATTCATGAATTCGCGACCTTATCTTCATGAATTCATGATTTCAATTTCACGCATTCAAGAATTCAATTTAATGAATTCACGAATACACGATTTCAACTTCAAGAATTCACGATTTCAATAGTAAAGTTGAAATCGTGAATTCGTGAAGTTGAATTCGTGAGTTCGTTAAATTGAATTGGTGAATTCGTTAAGTTGAATTCGCGAATTCGTTAAATTGCATTCGTGAAATCGTGAATTCATGAAGTCGAAATCGTGAATTCATGGAGTTGATCTTTGAAATCGCGAATTCTTAAAGCTGAAATGTAAACACCAGGCTTTCGTAGTATCTTTCTTCGAAGACATTGCTGTCACTGTATAATTCTATGTACATGTAAAAGCCATTGAATGTACCGCTTTATGGCATGAAACACGTTTGGAAAGCATTTTTGATGGAACAATAAATTATGTCATTTCCCGTTCGTGATCGTAATCAAAACATTAAATTAGAAAATCCTCGCCGATTTGTCAGAATTTCTATTTAATGTCACAGAAAATTCATACTTTCGTTTTCATGTCTAAACTTGTTCCTCTAGTTTTGGTTTAGAAACGCGTCGATTTTAAACTTACAGAAACTCTCTTTTTAAAATGAAGTGCAGTTTTGTTGGTTTGAAACTACCCGGGGTATTTAGTCATCGGAAGGATGCCACTTTAAAGTACATTGAAGTTATCTTTCTAAATAATAATAATAGTAATTTAATAAGAAAGTGACACACATAAGTATATATTTGTCAAAAAGATTTATTGATGTTAACAAGTGTTGAAGTTAAATACATAGTAGTTGGTTTCCATTTACAAGCTGTTTCAACAAGACAAATGTTACAAGATAGTGACCCTTTATTGCACAATGAGTGGTACCATTCTGGTACAGCGTCACTCTTGGAAGACCCTAATAACTATCATGACATAAATGCGACGATGTATAAAGATCACTCTTAATACAAACACATCACATCTTGTCCTGGTAGAAAACACACGAATAGAACTGGAAGCCATAGTTTAATAAGCTGGAAATCTTATGCTGTAATTTATATTTGGCACAACAAATGAATCAGGCTTTTGCATAACGTGAGCGGATTAGCTGGGGTTTCATTTATAGTTTTTAGCCAAATCTGAAAATATTTCCTCCGCCTGAGCTCTTCGAGTCTGCGTTTTTATCGTTTGGCTCAACAGGAACGTATCCTTGCGCGGGCATCCAAATCCAAAATCCATTTCGTTTGTCTGCTTTCGATTGGTGAAGATAGCGTTTCAATTTATTCATATATACGTGCGGTGGAGCCTCTAGTGCTACGCCGTCACTTTTCATATTGTTTAAGAAGTATCGGATGTTTGGCGGGAAATGTTCGGCTGCGTCTTCTGCGAGTTCTTCTAATTCTGAGGTGTAAGTTAATGTAACTGTTGCTAGGAAACAAAGGAGCAGACCAAGGCCCCCATAAATGACTGAAACATTCATTTTTATCTGAAATATAAATGAAAACAATACAAGTTATCATATTAAATTTGGACTTGTGAGAAAATTATCTGACATTGTTAATCAGTGTTAATCACCTTGTTAAGACACATGACGTCATAAACCTAGACCACAGTATACACTGACCACGTCATACCTAGATCATGTGACATGATTATACCGTCAAATACTACTTCTAAATGTATTTCACGGAATTGTTCTATTTTCTCATCTTATTTATTCGTGAAAAGTATTTTTCTCATTTTATTTATTCGTGAAAACTATTTTTCTCATTTTATTTATTCGTGGAAAGTATTTTTCTCATTTTATTTATTCGTGAAAAGTATTTTTCTCATATTATTTATTCGTGAAAAGTATTTTCTCATATTATTTATTCGTGAAAAGTATTTTCTCATATTATTTATTCGTGAAAAGTATTTTTCTCATCATATTTATTCGTGAAAAGTTGAATAATAGTACATGAACAATGACCGATGCAACTCCGACGATAGATCAGAATAAAAGTTTATACTACGTGTAATATCTTTATATTTTACTGTTATTGCTTCGGTTGAGATGTTTTCGGAAAGTAATTTATAGTTGACATATTCAGTATCGATCCAGACATGCACTAAGAGGAGATATATAATTTTGACACAATATACATTATTACTTCAAACTTGAAATAATACAGTAGTTAAATTCTGTCGTTTCTAACAGAGATAACAAAAAATTGGTTGTACTTTTTATGTTCTCATATAAAATAATGTTTTGCGTGTTTCATTCCCTCAGTCACGTTCAATGGGTGTTTTCATATTTTTTAACAATATTTGTTCGCGCTTTAAACATGCTTGAACCCATATCTGTTTAATTATGTTCTCATATAATTGCAGAGAAAAATATTGAAAGAGCACTCAGTTGCAGAGAGTGGATTCAAATCTACCAGAATCAAATTTCATCCAAAAAACAAACGTATAATATTCGCAAAAATCTTAGGAACACATTATACTTAATACTAAAATCACCCTAGGCATCGTAAAATATGAAATCTGTTATTTTAAAGATCGTCGCTGCATGGGCATTAATGTGTGTGAGAATTGAGAGCATTTTTAGGGAAGAAAATGATTTCATATTTATAAAAAAAGCTAATCATGGCGCACTCAACATATGAATATAATACAGTAAAAACTCACTTTAAGACTACATTAATAATAAGACCACTTCAAAATTAAGACCACACTTTTGAAGTTCATTTAGACTGGTCCGCTCTATATTCAACCTCAATAGTAAGACCACCTCAATATTACGACACGTTTCAAGGGTCCCAAGGGTGGTCTTATTATTGAGGTTTTACTGTATTGCTAACACATTATATCAATGGCAACATTCAGTAATATCCAATTTGTTACGTGGTAGAGTGAAATATGTATATAGTGACTTGTTCGAGAAAGCAAGCGCGTATAGTAGTGAATTTGTCAGATATGTTAATACTTTTGATATTAAATGAAAGTTGAAAAATGAATATGCTAGAAAATCTAAAAACCTACAAATGGACTTATAATCTCTTATACAGGTTTTATCATGGTACTGCTCATTTATGAATAATGCATTAAATAGTCCAATTACATTTATCAGCTTGTTGGTTCGTTGAATTTCTAGAACTTAGCCCAAATATTACGTTAGACGGAACTTGTTATTAAAAAGATTGTCAGCGGAAGTTATATTTATTGAAATATGTGCGCATGAATAAATGTATATTGCTTTGACGCACAAACTCGCAACTATTTAAAACGCAATTTATGAGAAAATTAAACTTAAAACGGTCAAAATAATCTTTTTCAATTAATTTTATGAGAATATGTTTGGTCCAGACGTTGGTTTTACATTAGGAGTTTTTAAACGCATCTTTGAATTGAAACAGCCACCGATGGATACTGTAGTGAGGCTCGCATGGGAAGATTGGGCAATTGTCTAACTGCGTTGCGTCTATAACTAAAGGCTTTATTATAGTACTTCAGAATAATGTACAGATAATTATTTCTGGTATGTTTGATGAGATATCATCATTCATCCACTGAGGCGTATTTAATTATGTAATACCATCCATGGGCTCATAATGTTTTAAAAGTAAAAGAGAGAGAATAAGTTGTTACAGGGAACGCCACGTACATAAGACAGTACCTCCCCACACAGACCTCCGGAAAAACAACAATCCATAAAACACAAGGCACTTTATGAGGTTAAAGGCTACATACGTTAGGGAACAGAGGCGCATGGAATGGCCTGGCAGACCATAAGGAATAACTAGGAGAATCAACGAGGACAAACATTGAAGGGGGGGGGGTTAATGGATCAAAAATATCACAGGACAAGTCAAGACAGTTGGCAGCACAACAGTAGGCCGAAACTGGACGAATTTTAGCTATATATAAAGTTATCACAGTCAGTTTATCAAAGAAAGACGTCATTTCCAGAAAATACCTTCCCCATTATTAAGCCTAGTATCCGGTACCCTAGGGATCTTGCAAGCGCTACTATCTAAATTCTATGAATTAACTAAAACTCAAGTTCTGCGATACATATATATGATTTCTTCCTTAATCAGAATAATTTTACGCAATGACTAGAGATGGTCGAAGACAGTCAGAATTTAAAGGAGCGAAAAACTTTTTTGGTTATTAAAATATCTATTTTCTATTAGAACAGTGACATTTCAGAAATTTCAGGCACATTATAGAATTCTCTTTAAAAGTGCGTTTTATTGTTTTATTGAATGTAATGAAGCCGTATGAGTTTTGTAGAAATTATTTCTTCCAAAGAGCGCTGCTATGGGATTTACAATTTGTTCTGTAAGTGACGTCATTTCAAGAAAACGCAACATGTCACTATTTGCAAGCAGTAAACACTATTTACTCCGTATGGTCACTTCGTTTTCACATTGCCATTGGGCACATATTGCTTACTGTCAGTACATGGTGACGCCACGTGTGACCTTTCTGGAAAAGAGGTTGGAAATTGTACAGCGGCTCTCATATAGAAATTTGGTTGAGGAAGTGAAAGAATTACAAATCCAGGCGCGTAATTAGCAAACTGTTGGCGAGTACAATGCGGTGGGAAAACCACAATAAGAATATTCCCCCAACCTCACCGGCATATTAATGGAATAATTGTCACGGTGAAATAGCACAAACTCCCGAATGACGAGCATACAGACATTTCTCGTATTTGAGCCTTTGGAACTATTAATGTAGCACTTTCTTCGATAGTAACTCATGTCTATAAATAATCTTTGTTATTTCTCAGTTGTTTTCGTTGACGAAAATCGATATGAATAATATGGTTTTTAAAAAGAAATCGAAAGAAAAATAATCATATCAAAATGAAGAAAAACAGATGTTTCCTTTTCTCCTGGAAAAGGCCTGAGCTAATGTGATAGTTTACAAGTACAGTAAAACCTCAACAATAAGACCACCCTTGGGACCCTTTATTGAAATTTGGTTTTCTGATTGGGTTGGTCTTAAGATTGAGGTTAAATCAAGAGAATATGGATTTTTGAGAGTTGTGATATTATCATTATACTGTAGAATGAAGACATTTTAAACTATTCACGAGATCAAAATATTTGTACCAGCCGTCAAATATCAATGATAAGATCATTATATGTTCACTTTGTGGAAAAAGCTGTGAGGTGATCCGATTATCGAGTTAAAGTATGCAAGAAAACATAAGAATGATTCATGAAAATAAGGTCTTAATATAGTGGGGGTCTTGATTTCGACGTGGTCTTTAAATGAGCTTTGCTGTACTTTTGCGGTTCGAATTGATTGAACGACTAAACAATATATCAAGATAATTCCTGTCATTGATAATTATGGTAACAAGTCGCTTAAAAATGCTTACCGGTGTTGCTTCTAACACTAGATTTAAAATAAAATAAAACAATTACATTGTAGACGTCTAGAAAAACAGTAAAGGCGTGCACATCACATCACTTTTGTCGGCAATTATTAGCTAGAATCAGTTGTGTAATTTTGGTTCATCTAATATTGAGAACTATTCAGTGCCAGTTAGTAAGCAATATTACAGTCGGACCTCGTCCATTCGTTATTCAAGTGTCACACATTTTATTTCGAAAAATGCATGGTTATGAATAGCCCATTTTAATTCGACGTGCCTAAGACGATACATCGGGGCTGATATTTATTTCGGATGATACATCGGGGCTGATATTTATTTCGGATGATATATCGGGAGCTGATATTTATTTCGGATGATATATCGGGAGCTGACATTTATTTCGGATGATATATCGGGAGCTGACATTTATTTCGGATGATATATCGGGAGCTGACATTTATTTCGGATGATATATCGGGAGCTGACATTTATTTCGGATGATATATCGGGAGCTGACATTTATTTCGGATGATATATCGGGAGCTGACATTTATTTCGGATGATATATCGGGAGCTGACATTTATTTCGGATGATATATCGGGAGCTGATATTTATTTCGGATGATATATCGGGAGCTGATATTTATTTCGGATGATATATCGGGAGCTGACATTTATTTCGGATGATATATCGGGAGCTGATATTTATTTCGGATGATACATCGGGAACTGATATTTATTTCGGATGATGCCAAGCATTCGGATAGAATGTTGTCGAACTTAGTAAACGAGGTCCGACTGTATTACACTAATCATGATCCCTCGATTCGTGATGTGAAATAATTTGGAAACGTATTGATTGGACAAAGTGCATGGTTTTCACTGGACAAAAGTCACTAGCGTATAATAATAATTAGCTGTCTAATATAAAATTTCCCGCTGATTTATTTTCAGAAATTTCCGTAATTTCAAAAAGATGTACATAAGTAGTTTACATTTTTGACGCAAATGTTTTGATGTTTCATCGGGTATAACGCCGTTTCTCAACAATATTTCAGTTATATACGGCGGCCGGTTCACCTAACCAGTTTTTCCTGGACTGAATTCTAACCAGTACTAACTTACCCTTCCATAAGGAGCCGGCAACTTCTCCACATGTGGAGGAAAATCGACATTTTAGTCAAATTTTCATGGAAGGGTATGACCTGCCGCGACCGGGAATCGAACCCGGATCGCTGGGTTCCAAGTCCAGCGCACTAACCACTGGACCACGGCCGCAAATGTTTTGAACAAAACCGAATAGAACAGAGCAATTCATTACAGAACATACACTTTATTTGCAAAAGACACACAACTACATGTATCCTGTAAAGGCAAATGAACAAATCACTATACAGCAACAATGTGTATGAACTAGTGATGGGCAAATCGATCAGTTTTGCCAATCGATAATTGGATAATCCAACCGATGCGAATGATCGACAAAATCGGACAATCGGTTATGCCCATTGAACATTTCAGAGTATGCCTTTCAGCAAGCAAAATACATGGTGTAATGGTAATACAAATGAATCTGACTAGTAACTTCTCGATATAGAAAAATAAACTTCGAACTAGTGTTTTAGATCTTGAACTTTTTACACCATTCCAGATATTCATAGCACTAATTTCAAGCTTTTACCCATAAATTTCCGATTCAGCCCAAAGCTATATATCGATTTGCGGAAAATGAAGTCCCCAATTGCTATCCCAAAACCCACGGCGACGATTATTCGATCATTTACGATCGTCAGCCCATTCCTATCATGAAACATTGGCAGTTACCGGATTTTAAAAATAGCATGAATCTTACTAATTTTATTTTAATGTTCCATCATCACGATGGGAATTGGCGAACGTTGTTATTATATAAACCGTACAAGGAAGCTTTAGATGTTTTATTTACTGAGTCAATGAAACGCCTCAAATATATATACTCGGTGCATTAAAAAACGCACAATTTTTTACCAACCATACTTATTCCATTTTATTACTTCTGAAACTAATTTTTATGAAAATACTTGACGATTGTCATGAAATTTAGCATATACATGTTGCAATAATGTCGTGTCAAGATTTTTACTTGAATCCTAAAATTCATTCAATGAAAGTTTAGAAATCCCACATTATGCGTTATTAAATGTACTGTGTATACACCGATTACAAGCGTGGTCAATGTTTCCATGTATTTGTCAGTGATTTATCATACACATTACAGAAAGAATCTAAATGTAAAGTAATGTACGAGTCCTACATGATGATTTATATTGATACAACCATTTAAATAAGGTAAATACGCGAATACAGTCGTATTAATGTTAAACTGTTTGATATCATTTTTTACATTTTCCGTGGAGAATTTGAAATGTCAAATTTTGCGAGCAATGAAGAAAAGTATGAACAGCGCAGGATGTAAGACACACCACGTGATGTCCTTACTGTAGACTCCTACTGAAGGAGTAAAATTCCTTTTTTTCACCCATTTTTGTGTATTTGGCAACGTTCTTATATTAATAACGTAGAAAATTCACACTAAATAATTACACATAAATGCAAAAGTTATTTTAGGTAATTAAGTCATATGAAAATAAGAGGTAAATATTAGTTACAATATCAAATTTACACGTGACATTAAAACCCATATACAATGTATAGAGGTACTTAAATATACAAAAAATGACATTCAATACGTTTCCATGAATTAACTGTATAATATGACTTAGAGTTCCTGGCAAATAATGAAATAGAATACAAACTTGATTTCTCTACGTTAAATTCTTCTGAAATATGTACTAGCAAACAATTAATAGCGCTTATTTTGACGTCGATATAAAGGCAACGAATATTAAAGGGTAGTTATAAGAACGATTCTAAATAAATATTAAGCGAATGAGACTTCAAGCACAAAATAATATAGAAACGAACTTACTTGAAAATATCCCTAAATTAAGTTATCACTCTACTACTAGCACACGAACTTGTGTCCAATTTTCTTCTGCCAACAACTTGTCGCCGAGGGACTATTTATCGAAACTGTATTATTGCGCAGTAGCGCTCCGCCCCCTTTCAACGTCGGGTCTTTACGACTCGAAATGACATAAATGATTGAAAATTTTCGGTGACGTCTAAATATACAGCGTTCAATTAATTTTCTAATTAATTAGGATATCAAATGAATCCTCAGAGACAATGACTGATATAAAAGAAAAATTACTCGTGTCTTAACGGTCTTCTTAATACTGGATTGACGCTTCAGACCAGGAAAAACGGATATTAGCAAAAAGTAATGATAAGTGGAGACCGGAAAATGTTGTATAGTTAATGTCGAGTTCATTGTAATCCATTATCGGGAGGAGTCGACTAGATGTAGGCTCTTCGTGATGCCCAAGAACCAATTTGCATATAACGTAATTATCGTAGATATACGAGCTCTCATACATGCATCTATTTCATAATATTAGTTTTTTTACTTGAACAGTTTTATTATGCCAGGACTGAGTTCTTTCGCTTTTATGATGGAACGAACGAACGAAGGAACGAATGAAGGAACGAATGAAGGAAGAATGAAGGAACGAACGAAGGAACGAACGAATGAAGGAACGAATGAAGGAACGAATGAAGGAACGAATGAAGGAACGAATGAAGGAACGAATGAAGGAACGAATGAAGGAACGGATGAAGAAACGGATGAAGGAACGAATGAAGGAACGAATGAAGGAACGAACGAACGAGCGACCGAGCGATGAACAAATAACGAACCAACGAAAGAACAAAAGAACGAAACAGAACGAACCAACGAACGGAAGAAAGGAGCGAGCGAGCGAGCGAGCGAGCGAACGAACGAACTACGAACAAAGAACGAGCGAACGAACGAAACGGAAGGAACGGAAGAAACGAATGCCTATGGTGCGCATTTCTATCGTATACAGATAGTGTTTTGTTAATTGCACACTGTGTCAAGATGGTCAGCGTTTGGTAACACCAAATGAACAACGAACATGTACAAAGATTACTCGACTGTGATACCATGGCAGACATAACTAACAGTAGGCCTATATGTAGTGTTTATAAGGTTTTAAAACACATACTGTTTCGGGTTCAATGTAGTTGCTACCAATATTTATCGTCATCAATTGTCAGGAAATACATCTAATATTAAATTTTAGTCCCAGGAGCGGTTGTCGAAACTAATAAACTTCTACAATATTGGCCTCCAGATATCACTGCGTATCCTTATATGGAAGTTTGTAGATAAAATGCACAATAAAACACTACATCAGCAACTTGCCGAACTACCAGATGATTTGTTTTGTCTCACTTAAATAAACTTAGAAGAATCTATCGTCAATCCAGTCAAAAATAATTGTACCCTGACTTGAACACGTGACTGTAATTTTGATCCGCTTTTGAAAGGACGTATGACAAACATGTCTTTCTGGTTTAATGACAATACTTATATACATTTTATATTACTAAGGTTATGAGTTGTACCCATTTGCAGCCTAACTTCATTCAATATAAGTTTTCATTTTTGTATATATACAGTCGGACCTCGTTTATTCGACAACCTTATATCCGAATACTTGGTATTATCCGAAAAAAATATCAGGTCCCGATGTATCTCCTTAGGCACGACGAATTGAAATGGGTTATTCAACACCATGTATTACTTTGAAATACAATTTCGGACCCCATGAATTTGAATGAACGAGGTCCGACTGTTTGTATTCTTCGGATATTTTGGAGTATGCATCATTTTTAGCATTTGATAAATTGCATCTTTAAATGTTATAAACTGTTTATGAGTACGTGAACCCAATTCTAATTGTGCAGTCTTACCTAAACTCTCTCGTTTTCCATTGTCCATGAATGGAAAAGACTTAAGACGACGACGACGACAACGACAACAACAACAACAACAAAAATAATAATGCTATTATTTATTGAAGGTAATTCATTAAGATATGCACATATTATAAAATATACACACTATATCTCACAAGAGATCTTCATACATGCATAAATCATTACAAAAAGCAAAACATAAAGACCAAGCATTATTATAATGCTAAAACAATATATCATGACAAATCATTTTCTAAATATGCAGAAACAATATGTATACAAGAGAGATTAAATTGTTACAGGGAACGCCGCATGCACCAGACAATGCCTCCCCCTACCGGCATAATGAACTACAGATGCATGCAAAGTAGGGTCCCAGGCGTCAATTGTGTCACATATGATTGAGTAATGAAGCTACTAGATCACGAACCCCAGTCGCAAATATTATGACAAATTTAAATATTTTATTGAAAGACCAATGTATTCGGTATTAGAATGCTGTTGAAAAAACATTTCAGACAAGAAACAAAGGAATTTGCTGTGACAATACAGCTTACTGTCACAATCTATAATTTGATTGTAGTCTTTATAAATGGACGTTGATTTTGTGGAATATGGATTACACTAACGCAAAATGAATAAAAAAATGCCAATTACTTTGCTGTATATGTGGTGAGAAGTTAAGATTGTAACTCCATACCGTAATTTCACCAGCATTTAATATTTTTTCTCCAAAAAAATGCATATTTTTATATTTTCTAGTCTCCCTTTGATATGTTATTACAATTCATGAGGAAAGAAATCCACAAACGTAATAATTGTATCCACTATACAGAAATTTTTTTTCCAAATATTTGGCGGTCATCTTGGCGGCTATCTTGGATATCTGAAAACGTTCCATAATAACACGTGTCTACCCAAAAGTCTAAGGAACATCGAAAATCATGTTCACATTGATATAAAAAATATCCAGGGATATTCATCGCACACGTGATCTCCCCAGGGACTGGACTAATATGTGAACTATGCGCACGTCATACCGTAGAGTCAGAATAGCATTTTCTAACACGCTGTAAAAGTTAATTCACATACTGATTTTTTTCTTTCAAAATAAGAAAAATACAAGAATGGCTACATTTCATAAATAAAACATAAGAAATGAGACAATACACCTTTTGTGAATTAACAGCCCCTCACATCTCATAATGAATGTAAGAAAACCAAATACCGTCGCCTTAATTCTACAAGTCCGTTTTCTCATTTTTTTGTCATTTTGAGAAAATTGCATTGCGAGTTTAGAATAGCAATAACTTGCAGTAAGGAGTTATGGGCCTGTGGAATTAGGATTCATCCTATTTAGTTTATTTCTACAAGCAAGTGAATATACTGACTGTAAAGAGCCCATCCAGATGAAATAATTGGTACCAAACTCTCAATATTACCAAAAACTGAACCATCGATTTGTAGCATTAAGGTGTCGATTTTATTTGATTGAACGTCTCCAAACGGTTGTGAAGTACTTTTGTATGTTAAGTTTATGTTTGTATTTGTATATTTTGTTGTTTTAATGATACGACATATTGCTATCTGAGCGCTGCTATGGGATTTACAACCTCTTCTGTAAGTGACGTAATTTCATGAAAACGCAACATGTGATGTCACTATTTGCAAGCAGGAAACAATATTTACTCCATAATATGGTCACTTCGTTTCCATATTGCCAAATGGGCTAGATATTGCTTACTGTCAGTACAAGGTGACGTCACATGTGACGTTTTTGGAAATGACGTCATTTAAAGAAGATGTTGGATATCGTACAGCGGCGCTCATTTCATTGTATCGTCATATATCGAGTTTAATGTCTTCTGTGTTGTTGTTTTAAGTAGACCTGTATTCACCCAATACGCCTTTATGCTTGTACGTATATAATATCATCAATTAGAACGATAATTAGCTACATTACTGCTCATTATATATATTTATTTATTGTGACGTAATATTGTATTGAAATAGACCAATAGTCATCAGTTGTAAACGTCTGTACATGTATATATGTGTGCATGTATTGTATATTCACATGGGCCTTTGGCCTACTGAAATAAACTTCTTTCTATCTTTCTATGAAAAATTATGCTTCTTCAACATATTCATATTTGATCATGGCCAAAGACCAAAGGCATCTCTAATACCGATATGCCAATAAATAATGGAAAAAATGTTCTTTTTAGAGGCATAGTGTATTGCGTTGTTGACGATATTATCGCTTCCTACCGGATGAATTTCTTAATTTCTATTACGTAGCCGGAATAAAAGTAATTGATTTTCGTAAGTATGGTGGTAGATAATGGATAATGATACTAAAATCGTTTAAATAAAGTACATGTATACATGTATTCTAAATATTTATAACAGTCATCCACTTGATAAAAAGCTGATAGCGGGCGTAAGTTTAAAATGTGAACGCGTGTACCTCTTGGCATGTTTTGTAAACGTTCAAAATAGCGCGTTGAGTCGGAGAGTTATACTCATGATGATATTTCTATTGATTCACGAGACTAGCTCCAAGTTAGTATCCCTGATTTACGATATCTTAAATTTTGTTGTAGCCTACATGGTATATGTATTTTATGAAGCCCCAGCCCCTGGAACAATCGTGTGGGATATATCAGCTGTAACATGTACTTTTGTTTTACTCAGTCGGAACAGAGACGTATATCTCTTGGGTCAATATGAGCCTGTTACAAAAGCTAAATCGACACTTTTCATTTAGAATTACTTCGCTAATATTTATGACATTGTTCTGAAACTGTGAAAACGACTATTTCATACTTGTATGGCCGGCAATGTTACGTTGATGTCGGCAGTTATTGTAATTGTGTGATAATGCTCACGTGTTGTCGATCTATCCGTAGACAGAAGTTGTTTAACAATGACCATGTATATATCAGTCAGTAGGCCTATATACAATAGTACTATACTCAGTACATTTGAAAACGCTCAAGCAGATTTTCTCAAGTTTTTCGGCGCAGCCGTACTAACACGGTTTTGCTATTTACATATCAGTGTTGTGTAAACCAATCAAATCTTACGTTAACCACTAAACCAACCTTTCTTTAACCGAACAACGTTTGTAACCTTCAAGCGGATTGGTTAACCTTTCGAGAAGGAGTGCGTTACCTAACCGAAATCCACTGAATTTCGGTGAATTTACCGAAATCCATTTGGATCTGGAGTGACCAGCTATCGTAACATCTCTAACATTTTAATTGCGCCGACCATTTTTTTTCTCAAGACATGTCTTGTTTTACTTACATAGGGATACTAGAAAAGAACTGTATGTATAAGTGATGACGTCTCAGATAACTATTGCCGTCGCGTGCATCAATTCATTGGGCCGATTACTGATAATTGAATACTTTATAATGCCCTGGTAAGTGCTTTAACCGCAGCAATTACTATACCCTTTTGTTACTTTTTATAGTAAGATGACGTCACAGATAGCCATTGACGACACACGCGTCATTTCCTCGGGCCGATGAATGATAATTGAATACTTCATAATACCCTGGTAAGTGCTTTAACCGCAGCATTTACTATACCTTTTTGTTACTTTTTATAGTAAGATGACGTCACAGCCATTGACGTCGCGCACGTCAATTCCTCGGGCCCATTACTGATAATTTATTTAATACTTTATAATGCCCTGGTAAGTGCTACAATAGCAGTACAATCGATACAATTTGTTACTATTTATAGTAAGGTATGTATCAGATGAGAATATATACGACAGAAGGGAAATAACGCGAGATAGTCAATCTGGCTACATTTTGCAGACTTATCGCATACAACAGTTTACAAATTGGATGCAGTCTTGGGCTTAACTCTGTACACCAGTATTTATGTATGTATGACTGATGCAACTAGAATTTAAAGATTTTCAGTCAGTACTGGCTACCAACAAAGTGTCGGGATAAGCCATATAAAAGTGATATGCTTAGTCAAATCGTCAGAGAGCACATCTGGCTCGCATAGGAATCCACTGTTTAAAACTCGATGGAGGTGCGTTGCACATAATAAGCGACACCGGGTAAGCTATACATGACAAAGTTGTGTTGAACTTATTGAGCTATGCTAGGGAACCTTGACCTGTTAAACTTCTAGAGCAATAACAGGCGCACCTAAACGCGATAGACGTAAGTTGCGCTATACTGAAGGCTTTTACATGTTGAACTTTTGATTTGGTACCTCTATCTGACAGAGCAGTTGTGTACATACAGAAATGTACCAATGGCGACTCTATCTGACAGAGCAGTTGTGTACATACAGAACTGTACCAATGGCGACTCTATCTGACAGAGCAGTTGTGTACATACAGAACTGTACCAATGGCGATTCTATCTGACAGAGCAGTTGTGTACATACAGAACTGTACCAATGGCGACTCTATCTGACAGAGCAGTTGTGTACATACAGAACTGTACCAATGGCGACTCTATCTGACAGAGCAGTTGTGTACATACATAACTGTACCAATGGCGTCTCTATCTGACAGAGCAGTTGTGTACATACAGAACTGTACCAACGGCGTCTCTATATGACAGAGCAGTTGTGTACATACAGAACTGTACCAATGGCGACTCTATCTGACAGAGCAGTTGTGTACATACAGAACTGTACCAATGGCGACTCTATCTGACAGAGCAGTTATGTACATACAGAACTGTACCAACGGCGTCTCTATATGACAGAGCAGTTGTGTACATACAGAACTGTACCAATGGCGACTCTATCTGACAGAGCAGTTGTGTACATACAGAACTGTACCAATGGCGTCTTGACAGAGCAGTTGTGTACATACAGAACTGTACCAATGGCGACTCTATCTGACAGAGCAGTTGTGTACATACAGAACTGTACCAATGGCGACTCTATCTGACAGAGCAGTTGTGTACATACAGAACTGTACCAATGGCGACTCTATCTGACAGAGCAGTTATGTACATACAGAACTGTACCAATGGCGTTTTGACAGAGCAGTTGTGTACATACAGAACTGTACCAATGGCGTCTTGACAGAGCAGTTGTGTACATACAGAACTGTACCAATGGCGTCTTGACAGAGCAGTTGTGTACATACAGAACTGTACCAATGGCGTCTTGACAGAGCAGTTGTGTACATACATAACTGTACCAATGGCGACTCTATCTGACAGAGCAGTTGTGTACATACAGAACTGTACCAATGGCGACTCTATCTGACAGAGCAGTTGTGTACATACATAACTGTACCAATGGCGACTCTATCTGACAGAGCAGTTGTGTACATACAGAACTGTACCAATGGCGACTCTATCTGACAGAGCAGTTGTGTACATACAGAACTGTACCAATGGCGACTCTATCTGACAGAGCAGTTGTGTACATACAGAAATGTACCAATGGCGACTCTATCTGACAGAGCAGTTGTGTACATACAGAAATGTACCAATGGCGACTCTATCTGACAGAGCAGTTGTGTACATACAGAACTGTACCAATGGCGACTCTATCTGACAGAGCAGTTGTGTACATACAGAACTGTACCAATGGCGACTCTATCTGACAGAGCAGTTGTGTACATACAGAACTGTACCAATGGCGACTCTATCTGACAGAGCAGTTGTGTACATACATAACTGTACCAATGGCGTCTCTATCTGACAGAGCAGTTATGTACATACAGAACTGTACCAACGGCGTCTCTATATGACAGAGCAGTTGTGTACATACAGAACTGTACCAATGGCGACTCTATCTGACAGAGCAGTTGTGTACATACAGAACTGTACCAATGGCGACTCTATCTGACAGAGCAGTTATGTACATACATAACTGTACCAACGGCGTCTCTATATGACAGAGCAGTTGTGTACATACAGAACTGTACCAATGGCGACTCTATCTGACAGAGCAGTTGTGTACATACAGAACTGTACCAATGGCGTCTTGACAGAGCAGTTGTGTACATACAGAACTGTACCAATGGCGACTCTATCTGACAGAGCAGTTGTGTACATACAGAACTGTACCAATGGCGACTCTATCTGACAGAGCAGTTATGTACATACAGAACTGTACCAATGGCGTTTTGACAGAGCAGTTGTGTACATACAGAACTGTACCAATGGCGTCTTGACAGAGCAGTTGTGTACATACAGAACTGTACCAATGGCGTCTTGACAGAGCAGTTGTGTACATACAGAACTGTACCAATGGCGTCTTGACAGAGCAGTTGTGTACATACAGAACTGTACCAATGGCGACTCTATCTGACAGAGCAGTTGTGTACATACAGAACTGTACCAATGGCGACTCTATCTGACATAGCAGTTGTGTACATACAGAACTGTACCAATGGCGTCTTGACAGAGCAGTTGTGTACATACAGAACTGTACCAATGGCGACTCTATCTGACAGAGCAGTTGTGTACATACAGAACTGTACCAATGGCGACTCTATCTGACAGAGCAGTTGTGTACATACAGAACTGTACCAATGGCGACTCTATATGACAGAGCAGTTGTGTACATACAGAACTGTACCAATGGCGTCTCTATATGACAGAGCAGTTGTGTACAAACAGAACTGTACCAATGGCGTCTTGACAGAGCAGTTGTGTACATACATAACTGTACCAATGGCGACTCTATATGACAGAGCAGTTGTGTACATACAGAACTGTACCAATGGCGTCTTGACAGAGCAGTTGTGTACATACATAACTGTACCAATGGCGACTCTTTGTGACAGTGCTGTTGTGTACATACAGAACTGTACCAACGGCGTCTCTATATGACAGAGCAGTTGTGTACATACAGAACTGTACCAATGGCGTCTCTATATGACAGAGCTGTTGTGTACATACAGAACTGTACCAATGGCGTCTCTATATGACTGAGCTGTTGTGGACATACTGAGCTATACCAATGTGGACTCTATCTGACAGAGCAGTTGTGGACATACTGAGCTATACCAATGTGGACTCTATATGACTGAGCTGTTGTGGACATACTGAGCTATACCAATGTGGACTCTATATGACAGAGCTGTTGTGGACATACTGAGCTATACCAATGTGGACTCTATATGACAGAGCTGTGGTGGACATACTAAGCTATACCAATGTGGACTCTATATGACAGAGCTGTTGTGGACATACTGAGCTATACCAATGTGGACTCTATATGACAGAGCTGTGGTGGACATACTAAGCTATACCAATGTGGACTCTATATGACAGAGCTGTTGTGGACATACTGAGCTATACCAATGTGGACTCTATATGACAGAGCTGCTGTGGACATACTGAGCTATACCAATGTGGACTCTATATGACAGAGCTGTGGTGGACATACTAAGCTATACCAATATGGACTCTATATGACAGAGCTGTGGTGGACATACTAAGCTATACCAATGTGGACTCTATATGACACAGCAGTTGTGTACATACAGAACTGTACCAATGGCGACTCTATCTGACAGAGCAGTTGTGGACATACTGAGCTATACCAATGTGGACTCTATATGACAGAGCTGCTGTGGACATACTGAGCTATACCAATGTGGACTCTATATGACAGAGCTGTTGTGGACATACTGAGCTATACCAATGTGGACTCTATACGACAGAGCTGTTGTGGACATACTGAGCTATATCAAAGGCGTCTCTATATGACAGAGCTGTGATGGACATACTGAGCTATACCAATGGCGTCCCTATATGACAGAGCTGTTGTGGACAAACTGAACTATACCAATGGCGTCTCTATATGACTGAGCTGTTGTGGACAAACTGAGCTATAACAGTGATGCCTCTACATGACAAAGCTGTTGCGGACATACTGAGCTATACCAATGGCACCTCTACCTTACAATACTTTGTTAGCCATTTTGAACTATACTTAGTATATCGAACATAATAGAGCACGACTGAAGAGATCATAAATAGTCTGTATCAGGTTTCCATGAAATAAATAAAACTCATACAAAATTTTCATATTCAATGCATTTATCTATATATGTACCAAAGTGTACTTATAATGCGAGAAAGAAACAGTACATATAATACAGTATTTTACAACAGTGTATAAATTTGTCATTCAGTGAAATATAAGTGTATCTCAACTAGCAATGCAGATTGTTACAACAGTATAACACCCAACCTTAAAAATTCCAAAAAATACACAACATAACTAGCCATCCCTTGAGGATGACCAGGTCAAAATTGCTAGATCTTGTATTACTTGAAGAAATTCCTACTTTAAACCAATATCAAATGGCAATTAACATACAGTAAAACCTCACCTAAAGACCACCTCCATAATAAGACCACCTCAATAATAAGACCACCTCAAAATTATTGGTCTTATTATTGAGGTTTTACTGTACTGTAAAATCATTTATATTTTAGTATTCTAAATATTAATTTTTGCAATTTTTAGTGTTTTTTTTTAAAATTTAACAAATTAGAATTAAGTATACATTTAAACAACTTTTAGCTTTTATAAGTTTGGTAAATATTTCTGTTAAATGATATAGCTAGAAAACTGTTTATAGGCAATCAAAAGTACTTTGCTGTATTAAGACAGCTGCAAACATTTTGGGAGTCATGAAAAGTTTGACAAAATTATTTCAACCCAGAATTTTAAAATTTCTTCTTTAAATTCAAGGATTTTGCAAGGCCTGAGTGAACCCTGCTTTACACTGATATGTCTCTTTCTATAACTTTGCAGTACATTAAAGATTCCTTTTAAATATATATATATATATGTCAAAATTACTGTGCAAGTTGATATTTTGGCATGCCAAAAAATTTGTGAATTGGAAATTTGAGATGTTTTGCAGGTTAAAATATTTGCAAATAAATGAAATGAGAACTGTTACATCTTATAGTCAATTAGGTAAAAATTTACTTCTAAGAACTAGAAAAAAACTATATTTTTTTAATTTGCAAATTTACGAACATTTCCATGCAGCAAACTTTACCACAGATACAGTAGAACAGTTCTATATTATTGCAACAAAAGGAAGTATAATTATCATATTGTGGGCTTGTCAATAAATAAATAATTTGGGTAAATATATTCACAATTTTCAACAAAACAAGAGCAAAAATTTGGGATAGGTGTTACATGACAAATTGTCAAATGATAGTAAACTCAACAAATAAAGGACTCTTAATAATAGAAAAAAACGGGGCAGTTTAAAATATGACATTATGCGAAACACTAATTTTCTTCACAACAGTTTCATAACATGTATGTCTTGAAAGGGTGAAAAAAAGTCCTGTAATTTGTAATGCATAATTCATGGACTGTGTACACACCATGTAAGATTGCCAATTGCCTGATGAGCTTGAATGACAGGAACAATACACCAATTAACAGATTCAAATGGCACTGCACTCCCCCCATTTTTATCGAATTTTGCAAGTAAATATTACTGACTGCTTATCTCTTCTTATAACTTGTATGCAAATTTCCTGATATGTGGTCGAGTTAAGCAATTCAATCCATGCTTGTGTTTCCATCAAATATATTAAATTGTACATTTTTAGAAAATTTAGATAGTAAACTTTCCAATGGTCTTTTGTGATAAAAAATGACCAAGAAACAATGTTATACAGACAGCTTAAAAAAAGCATTTTCTATAAATGTTGAGCATAGCACATTGGCTTTACTCTCAATTAACGTTAGGTAATTCTTTGTTTCACTCAATACGCTTTTGAAATTTATGTTGTACAGTGTTGAAACTGTTAACAGGTGTATTGTTTGCATAGCAATCTGACAAAGGACTTCATAATTCATCACAATTCAGGGACAATATATCTACCGCAAAAATCTGTAATGCCAAGCATTGTGATAGAAGTTAGACACATAGTCTCTGTACTAAATAAATAAAGCCAGAACCATTACAATGTACATATAAAGAATGCAAGTAAGTTCAAATAGCGATTGCTACTATACAGTAAAAAGCACATCAATATATGTTCTGCTTTTTAAACAGCATGTTGTGGCTAGTTTTATGCATGATGAGCGATTTCAATGGTATCAGAGAAATACTACCAAGTTTTGTTTTTACAAACTACAGTGTTGTCGGGATTCGATGGTTGTTCATCAAACAGTGGATGGATGACATAAAGCAATCACATCACAACATTGATAAAACAAACACAGAAACCTACAAACATTGACAAGAATAATAGAGTCAGAAAACAAGCTTCAGGGAATTGGATTAACTGAAGTTTTCTGACACAATTTTATTGAACTAGGATCCTTATTCATGCGAAATTTTCTAATCAGTATGCCGATTTTCCAAAGCGAGTTGGTTTTTCACCCATTGTATTTCACAACCTTAATTTGTGTGGCTAAATCAAACATATGTCATGATTGTTGTCTCGAATCTAATGTAGTAGCAATTGTAGGAATAGCCTCAACAGGAATACATTTTACGTCAAATCCACGACTTCCATTCGAGAAAGACTCAGAATCGCCTTTATCAAGCCCTGTCCTTCTTGAAGACGACTGAAGAGCTTTAGAAAGCCTACTTTTAATGTCAGGATTCACTCGAGTTAATGTACCTTCATTATATAATGCCTTAGGGGGCGCCACTCCCGCTGCTTTTGTCTGAGTATAATGTGTCCCACTTACTTTCTTACCCAGTACATTTGCTGCAGATGGAACAGATTTTGAAACTGTTTCTGTATTTGAGACTGATGATTTACCTGTGGAATTTGAGCTGCTTTTATACTGATCACTTCCTTCTACTGTCTTTTTATGCTTGTAGTCAGAATGAGATTTATTCGGAAAGGTATCTGGTTTCCCAGGACCTGGAGAGGCATTTCTCTTTGTTGATTTTGTTATTTTAGAGTTAGATGTATTTTTTCTAGTTTCCGTACCAATCTGTGTATTCAGGGATTGAATATACGCATTCTGGAATGAAGTTCTGGTGCTTTCACTAACATGAGTATGTCCATTACTGGAAATAGTAGATTTTGTATTATTGTTAACAGTCGAAAGTTCTTCAGCAGTTTTATGTTTATTATCGATCACTCCTGAAGTATCCATTGGTCCTTTTGAATGCTCAATGGTCATACTTCTTTTTATAGGTACTGTTAGTTCGGATGGTAAAGTTTTGGACACTTTATCATCAAGTTGTGTAGAAGTGCTACTTGCATCTAAAGTGGAAAATTGTGCAGATTGAATCATTTGCTTAAGAACCTTGGATGACTGCTCTGAATTATCAATAAATATCCGCACAGGTTTATATTTATCTCCATCATGGTAAAACAATACATGAGACTGTCCTTTTTTTAACAGATTGTCCACTAATGATACTGGTTCTGAACTAGAATGATTAGATGAAGAATCTGTAGTTTTAGATGAGAACTTTTCAGGTATTTGTTTATTTCCGTCTGACAAATTTTGTTCTTTCAAGATGTCATTGGCAAGTTCCATTTCACTGCTTATATTCACTGATTCAGATTTGCCTTGCGAATCTTGCAAAGGGTCTGACTCCTTTGAACTTTCACTACTTTTCTTAGTTCGTGCTGGTTGATCACTGCCATCTTTCACAAGATGTTCTTTGTTAATACCATCTTTCACTACCATTTCAGTTGCTTGCAGATCAATGTCAGCAACCTTTTCTCTTATGTCACTTTTACCTGTAACTTGTTTACACCCTGCCTCATCAAACTCCACAATACTTCCACTATTATCATTTGGGGTATTTCCATCATCAGAAATGTTTTCATCAATTACAAGACCACTTTCTCTATCATCATCTAAATCCATTACTAATGTTTTCTCTTCAATAGAATTTCTAACATTTTCTGTAGACTCATACATTTTAGATTCATTGCCATCTAACAATGTGTTCTTTACAGTTTCAGAAGAATTGTATTTTTCATTGTTACCTGATATTTTGCTTTCCACAAGGTCAGAGGGATCAACTTCCATAGAATCATCAGAGTGGTCTGAATAAACCATATGACTTTCATCAAGTTTATCACTTCTGTCAACTAACACAGGTGTGTTTAAAGTATTTTGAACAATCTTCAAAGTTGATCTGTTTTGTTCACTTTGATCTGAACGTTTGTGCAACAAATGATTCCTTAGCTTATCTGTAAGATCATAAGAATCCATGCTGGAAATATCTGATCTTTCATTAACCGAAACATTATCAGAGTCCCTATTGACAACTTCAGGGTTTTCAGATGAAACACTGTGGTCATCTTCAATTTTGGAATTATTATCTTTGCTATTGATAAATTCTTCACTAATATTTTCATTACTAGTAGTAACTTCAGTTTCTGGTTTTGCATCCATTGAATGGTCAGTTTTTAGTGTATTATCTTGTTTATTATTACCATAATGTTCAGTTGTGACTTTATAAATAACAGGTACTGGAGAATTACTGACACTCGGTGCTGAAGATATGTTGAGATCTTCCACTGCATTTTCATCAATTTCTCGACATTCTGAAGTAGCTCTCGACAAAACTGGCATAAGTGGTGACTCCGCTTCATCCATTGGTTCACCAATCTTTTTCTCATTGTTTGTATTGTCGGAGATTACATAACGTGGTATTTCATACGAATCACATTCATTACTAACACCTGTACCAGATTCCATATCTTCTTCATTATCGGTTTTCTTTTCATTTAGTTCAGAGGAATTACCTTCAATCTTTTCATTTATATGTTCTGACTCGACATCCATACACTTACCAAATTTCAGAGTTTGAAACTTACTACTTGTATCAATGTCATTCCTTGATATTTCAGCATTGGTATCAACTTGCATTGTTTCACTATTTTGAACTTTATCACTTATACCGTCTTCTTTATGATCCTTTAATGCACTGGACTGATGTCTAACATCCAAACCGGGCTTCAGCTGAAAGCCATATGCCATTGTCTCCAACAACTTTTGAGCATATACTGGATTAAGGTTAAGTAAGAAGTTTATAGCATCTGATTTATCTTGAATCACATCCTTTCCATTAGTCTTAGCTTCAATCACTTTATCTGACTGCACTGCACTGGATGTCTCAACAACAGCCTTACTTTCAAGTGCGGCAACTAATGAGGCATGTTTTTCAATCACATTGCTTTTCTGTGAATGTTTTTCTTTGTGGTTTTTGCTTTCTTTCTTTCCTTTTTTTCGGGGCGGTCTCCCTCGAGAGAGCTCAGCAGCTGGTGATGGTGTCTGTGTGCTGATTCCTCTCATACTTAAATCAATTGGTGATGAAGTAGATGATTGCCTAGAATAGGTTGGTCTGCTATCCTGAGAATTTGAGTCTAAGTTTAATCTTTCATATTCCTCATATACAAGAGGTACTCCATTCATTGACATTGACTGTCCTCTCTTCGGATCAGAGAAATCTGTCCTACTGGGAATTCTTGAAATCGGAACCTTAAAAAAAACAGTAAAGTAGTTAATCGTGATAGGTAATATTCAATAAAAACATCTTTAGCAGTTAGCTGCAACAATGGTTAGATGATGGAATATTTCTCTGTTTGCGCTTATTTATTTACAAATTAATAAGAACATTTGAGAGATCAGAACGCATTTTTGCTATGCTATGATCACTGTTGGTTTACAAACATAAGATTCAGATGCCATTTTTCATAAGGTATATTATAGAATCTTGGTACAACAAAATGCAGTTATAACTGGAAATCTAATATCAGCAAAAACATGTAGATATTTACTGAAATTGCAACAAACATTGCTTTCGATTTCTTAGAAATTAATGTTTTCAGTTAAATATCAAACATACATCAAAGGTTTAATGTAAGGCATTGAGACAGTTTAACATCAATACCTTTTTAGTTTGTAGATATTGTTGTTCTTCAACCCTCACAATATCCAGAGCTTTATTTAGATGATTTAGCATTTCATCCATTTTTCCAGCTTGAGCAATCATCAGAGGTGTCACACCTATAAATGTCAATAACAAAAGTAGAGCTGATGTCCGCTTTTTAGAGGTAGGGGAAGTAAGCGAGAAAAGTTAGCCAATGTATAATAGGTAGTTTCAGCCAAAACCCTGAGGGCCAAAATGTGTTTTTTTTATTCCAGGGGTCAAAGGATCAACTCCAGGGACAATTGGAACCCCTAGGAGGGTGCCAGCTGATTGTTAACTATGCGCTAGGTTTGGTTGGATACCGAAGAAAACGAGTCTGATCAACTACACATAATATATATTGTAGTTCACAACTAATGTGTGACTGTCAATTTGTTGACGATTCATTTCAACATGTATTGAACATTTTTGAGAATATTAAGTCCAAGGTGGCATACTATCAGCACTACATTAACACTGTGAACTCTTGTGAATTCAAAGTGATCAACAATATACGAATCACTGTTCAAAAATAGTGAAACAGTAAAAAAATCTACATTTCTGTACTACAATCGGACCTCGTTCATTCAAATTCATTGGGTCCGAAATTTTATTTCAAATAATACATAGTTTCAAATGGCTCATTTTAATTCATTTTGCCCAAGAAGATACATCGGGACCTGATATTTATTTGGATGGTAGCAAGTATTCAGATAGAAGGTTTTGAATAAATGAGGTCTGTATTTATACTGGTATACTACATGAACAATATTACACTAGTGATGATAAATTCTGGAATTTACTATACAAGTTTTCTGAATGCAATACTATTTTCTATAACAAGTTTAATATCTTCAGTATTTTATGGACACTCATGTAATATCACATTTATATCATACATTGAAAATAAACATTTCAATGATAAAATCATGGATTGGAATATTCAAACTATTCCTATATAGATTTGTTTGAACTCTCACCATTTCTGCCGAGATCAAACCCGTGATATAAATTTTGCGATATTTCTGAATCAAGAGATTAGGAATCATGTTTAACTAGTGCATTATCTCATAGGTGGTATTACGTGTTGGGGACATCAATTTTGATATAAAAAATATGTTTGTACGAAGAACATTAAATACCTGCATAGTTCTGTAGTTCAGCATTAGCGCCGTTCTCCAACAAATATTGTCCAATCTTGCATCGGTTATATTCAACTGCATACATTAGTACACTCCTACCAGCTTTACCATCCTGCAACCAGAAATATTCAATATTCAATTAAGTAACTATGGCAATGAGAAAAATACAATCTAAACACAGAAGGACCGATAATTGATAACTCAGCACCATTAAGAAGTTATATCAGTAGAGAACTTGTCAAACCATTTTTGGGAACACCTCTGAGTACCATTGCCCACTGAAATAGCCTGTACATGTACATATCAAGACATTAGTTCCATAACGAAGCCTGTATTAGTGACCAAAAACCCCATATTTAGGTTCCCACATTTTTTTACTGATATATTTAGTAAGTTTCATTTAATACCAAATATATTTAAATCAAACATCTAGTTTTCTTTTAATAGTGATTCCAATATAAGGGACAAAATGCAAAAGTAAACTACAAAATGATGACGTCTGTCAGGTCAGAAATGTTTTACTCAAATGTATACATTTTAAAATGCTTACAAACTCTTCTGTTCTTCAAGAGGAAACACTACGCACACAACACTTAACAGACATTTTTGTGTTCACTTAAGTCCATGTATCAAAATTAAGCCACCAAAACATGTCACAGAAAGTGCTTAGTCTTGTGACGCAAAAAAATCATTGGGAAATACTCGACATCCTAAGCAATATCACTACTACAGGTTTGTCATATAACAGCTCATATACTTGTCATAATTGGTTAAAAACAGTACAAAAAGTCCATAATTCCTCAAATTAGTTTGGCCACAAAATTCCTCTTTTCAGCTATTAAAGACACAAAATTCCTCCATGTAGGCGAGCGTATCATTCCCCATAAGTTGTCTATCACCCTGGGCAGAGATCTAACCACAATAGGGTAATTTGTTTTCCTGCTTTTGCAAGCACACCTGAGTTAACATTTTGTGTAAAACATCAGCGGACAAGGACATTAGATCTAAATACCATGATGAGGCAATTTTTTTGCAAATAAATCCAACCTGAAGTTCAATCATCAGTCAAAAAAACTTAGTAAAAGTCTAAATATATACATTGATATTATAATATCATCAACAAAAATAAATAAAAACAAGAGATGTTTGTAAAACATTACGCCCCCCTGTGACCTTGACCTTTGACCCCAAAATCAATAGGGTTCCTCTGCTACCCAAGATGAATGTGTGGACCAAGTTTGAGGATGATTGGTTGAGGGGTTCTTGAGTTATTGATTGGAAACGAAAAGGTTACGGACGAAACGGACTGACCGACCGACTGACGTGTGCAAACCAATATGCCCTCTCTTCTTCGAAGGGGGGCATAACTACGTGAAGTGAAATTTGTTCTCATATCATACCTGAGAGTTGACGTCTGCTCCATGTTGCACGAGTTCCATCAACATTCCCAAGTTGTCAAGTTCAACACAAGTGTGTAATGGATAGTAACCTATGATAAAATGTTAATAAAACATTTTTGTTACCATGGAAATGCTTTTAATATGGGATTTATGATGTTAGTTTATCACAAACAAGACACCACATCCTACTTAACGCAGACGAAATTGATCTGTGTAAGCTCTTTTGTAAGTAAACAGGGAATAATTACCATCCAGTTTTTGCAAATTTTAACCTGTTTTGATAGGAATCATAGGAATCAAATAACAACATTTATAACATGACTTAGCCGGCAAGATAGTTACTGGTCATGGCTGGAAAACAAGTTTGATGAATACAGTAAAACCTCAATAATATTACCACACTTGGGACCCTCAGAAACTGGACCCAGGAATATAACGAATACTTACACTCAGCACTTAAATCTTATATTACCAAATCGAGGGTTCAGTGCAAGACTATACAAACTCCTTAATAAATACATAGGAGTTAGTATAGTCTTGCGCTGAGCCCTCGAAATTTACTCTTATGAGACTGATAGTGGAAATTTGAGTGAGTGAAATGCATGAAAATGTCAATCGAGTGCTGAATATTCTTTTTGGTACATTATCTTTGATTTTAGTATAATTATGAGAAATGGGAGAAATAAGTAGGTTTCAGTGTCACACTCCACACTCAGACTTAACAATTACTCCCAGATCTAATATAATACTCAAATCTCAAATATAATACTCAAATCTCAAATATAATACTCAAATCTCAAATATAATACTCAAATCTCAAATATAATACTCAAATCTCAAATATAATACTCAAATCTCAAATATAATACTCAAATCTCAAATATAATACTCAAATCTCAAATATAATACTCAAATCTCAAATATAATACTCAAATCTCAAATATAATACTCAAATCTCAAATATAATACTCAAATCTCAAATATAATACTCAAATCTCAAATATAATACTCAAATCTCAAATATAATACTCAAATCTCAAATATAATACTCAAATCTCAAAGAAAATGGGTCGCAAAGAATATTCAGCATTTAGTTAACATTATCATTTATTTTTCAAACTCAATATGAGTCACTATCTGACTCAAAAGATTAATTTTTATGATTTGAGTGCCGAGTGCCGAGTGCTAGTATCCGTTATCATCTCGGGTCCAGGGCCCTTATTCACAAACGTTTTAAGACTGAATCCCAGACTTAGACTTTAAAAATGGTAATTTTTTTTATTTTGTCCCTACGTTATTGTTTCACAATATATTTTGATAAAACATGGCAAAAGTGTCAAGTGAGTAACAAGAAATATTCAGGCAAAAATTTATCCCTTTAAATATAGTGAAAACGACTTGCTTGTAAATTTATTTTTGCAATTTTAAAGTCTAAGTCTGAAATTCAGTCTTAAAATGTTAGTGAGTTACTGGGCCAGTATATGAAACTCAGACTTAGACTTTAAATTTGCAAAATTTATATTTACCATTCTTTCATTTTCAGTAAATCTAAGTGAACACATTTTTTTCTGAATAAAATGTATCACCCACTTCACACGTTAGCCAGCTCTTATTGAAATCTATACTGTACTAGCAACCTGGGACCAAAAAGTACATTTATCATTTTAAAGTCTAAGTCTCAATTTCAGACTTAGGAATGTTAGTGAATACGAGCCCTGGTCTTCATATTGATGTGGTCTTCTTATTGAGGTTGAATGAAGAGCAAATCAGAGAAAATGCACTTGAAAATTGTGTTCTTCATTTCTAAGCTGTCTTATTACAGAGTTGGTCTTTACGTGAGGTTTTCTGTACAGGTAAAATTAGAGCCAATGTGAGTTTACAACAAAGAATTTTAACCCTACCTTGATAATCTCTACAATTGAGATTTATGTCAATTTTTGTAGCTTGGAATACAGCGTCCATGCATTGGTCAAACTGTTTACGCACAGATGAATGGACAGACGTACATCCATGTCGGTCTAGATGATTAGGATTAGCACCAGCAGAAAGTAGTGCTTTCACAATATCTGGTTTATTTACAAGTATTGCTAAATGGAGAGGCGTCTGAAAATAGTGACAATGCAATGATTAAAATAATTTCATCGACAGATTGATACTTTTTTAGGGCCCATTAGGGGCTAGCGAAAATGTGGCAATAATACACACTCTGAAAAGCGATTGTTTTTCTCCACTCAGTGTTAAATTCCTTCTTAGTTTTACGGCGTTTTTGATAGTTTCAGTCAGTAAAAGGTGAACAATGCAGGGTTTACTTTGACTATTTCGAGAAGACGACCCCTACCCTTCAAATTGGGAATTTTTGCGCGTTAAACTTAGAAATTGGGAAAAAGACTAGCAATTACAGCCAAATATAAGGAATATAAGTAAAGCATGTAGTGATTAATTAATGGACATTTACAATTTATATAAACTGCTGGTGAGAGAAAAGCCTCTAACTTTGTCAATTTTTGGCTAAATTGAACCAAAATTATTTCATCAGATTTATTAGAAATTTTTACCTTCAAATTGGGCAAAATATATACTTTTTGGCATTGGGAATATTGCTGAATAACGGCTATAAGAACAGCAGGAAATAAACCCTGCAATGACCATTAGTATTCTACATCTTATCTCATGTTGCGTCATTTACATGTTTGTATCACTGAAAACTAATGCTTACAAGGTTTATTAACAGAAATGTTAACTTGGTCATTGAAAATAAATTTTCCCCTTTTTCCCATCAAGACTCTCAAAGGGCCCCTTTTAGTTTGATATATACTCCACTCCATTAAAAACGCAACTAAAAATTGTGCTGCGTCAACACGGTGACATCATAAAGAAATAATTATATTTTAATTATCAAACATAATTTCCTAAACTTAATCAATTATGAAATATGAATACTACAGCCATAGATTTCTTTTTGATGAATGATTTACACATTTGTAACAATAAAACGCATTTGAACACTTTGAACTAAATGAAGGCAAAGTGAAATAGTTAAGTATATAAGGGATATACAAGTACATTATAAAATGTCGCGATCAGAATTCAAAAAAATATAAATTTATGACCAATACCTGCTGTAGTTTATTGAATCTATCCACAGTTTTACCAGACATTAACATTATGTCCACAAACTTCTTTACTAATTCAGTGTCTTCATGTACAACAGCTATATGGAGAGGTCTGAAATCAAGGGAGATAATTGAAACAAATGCATTATTAAAATTCAAGGGAGACAATCAAACTGATGTCCAGTATGTATCGTAGCTATTGTACTCTAGGAACAATTATAAAGAAAATTAAATACATTTACATTAAAGGGGAGTACAGTAAAACCTCAATAATAAGACCACTATGGGGACCCTTGACAACTGGTCTTCTTATTGAGGTGATCTTAATATTGAGCAAAACAGTGAAAATGGACTTGAAAATTGTGTTATTAATTTCGAGGTGGTCTTATTATTGAGGTGATCTTTAAGTAAGGTTTTACAGAAATCTATATAAAGGATTTACTGCATAAAAGCTACAATCAGATAAACTATATATAGTATAACAATAAGCACAAATAATATTAAGGAAGCAGCGAGACAAAGAATGACTGTCATCTGTAATCAAATGAGAATGTTTTTGAATATCTTGCATTGTTAAGCAAGCTGAGTTTGACTATTCAGGGTTTCACTTCTAAGCCGACTCATCATTCATGAACACTATCAACATCTGCCTGACATCATGAGGAAACTGGACACGCATTAAACTTGAGTTTATGTCAATGATATTGAGAACACTCGATTGCATTCCAATCAGTTCATTATTGATGTGAGATTACTGCCTACAGCCAGTGTTATTAATCAGACTAATAACACCAACATTTATGTTCCTAGACATCATACAACAGAATATGTCAAATGATGAAAGTTATTAATCAGACTAATAACACCAACATTTATGTTCCTAGACATCATACAACAGAATATATCAAATGATGAAAGTTAATCAGACTAATAACACCAACATGTATGTTCCTAGACATCATACAACAGAATATGTCAAATGATGAAAGTTAATCAGACTAATAACACCAACATTTATGTTCCTAGACATCATACAACAGATAATGTCAAATGATGAAAGTTAATCAGACAAATAACACCAACATGTATGTTCCTAGACATCATACAACAGAATATATCAAATGATGAAAGTTAATCAGACAAATAAAACCAACATGTAGTTTCCTAGACATCATACAACAGAATATGTCAAATGATGAAAGTTAATCAGACAAATAACACCAACATGTATGTTCCTAGACCCTAGCACCTCCTCGATGCCTTATATGATTTCCCGGGAGTCTGTGTGGGGAGACAATGTATTGTGCATGCGGCATCCCCTGTAATTATTTAATCTCTCTTTCATACATATTGTTAATGCAGATTTTGAAAATGAGTTATGATTTATTGGTTTAGCATTATAAAAATGCTTATATTCTTTGTGTTCTCTTTGTATTGTAATAATTTATGTATGTATGAAGGCCTCTTGTTAGATAAGTTTATGTATGTAAGTTTTTATGTGTATTAGCTTAAGGAGTTACCTTCAATAAATAAAGTTTATTATTATTATTATTATTATTAGACATCATACAACAGATAATGTCAAATGATGAAAGTTAATCAGACAAATAAAACCAACATGTAGTTTCCTAGACATCATACAACAGAATATGTCAAATGATGAAAGTTAATCAGACAAATAAAACCAACATGTAGTTTCCTAGACATCATACAACAGAATATGTCAAATGATGAAAGTTAATCAGACAAATAAAACCAACATGTAGTTTCCTAGACATCATACAACAGAATATGTCAAATGATGAAAGTTAATCAGACAAATAAAACCAACATGTAGTTTCCTAGACTTCATACAACAGAATATGTCAAATAATGAAAGTTAATCAGACAAATAAAACCAACATGTATGTTCCTAGACATCATACAACAGAATATGTCAAATGATGAAAGTTAATCAGACAAATAACACCAACATGTATGTTCCTAGACATCATACAACAGAATATGTCAAATGATGAAAGTTAATCAGACAAATAAAACCAACATGTAGTGTCCTAGACATCATACAACAGAATATGTCAAATGATGAAAGTTAATCAGACAAATAACACCAACATGTATGTTCCTAGACATCATACAACAGAATATATCAAATGATGAAAGTTAATCAGACTAATAAAACCAACATGTAGTTTCCTAGACATCATACAACAGAATATGTCAAATGATGAAAGTTAATCAGACAAATAACACCAACATGTATGTTCCTAGACATCCTACAACAGAATATGTCAAATGATGAAAATTAATCAGACATTAAAAATTGAAGGAGATCTATAAACTGATAAAAAGACATGAATTCATTTGTTTTCATAAAAAAAAATAATTGAAATCATAAGCCAATAAGAGGTAGGGCTGTTATTGATACAATTCATATCGATACATCAACAAAACATTTTCTGCCGATCAATATTTGATACACGCAAGTAATAAATATCAATATTATGGCGGGAAAATGCAGGAGAATGGGTACAGTCTAAAAATGTGCCAAAATAGCATAATGTCACTTTGTTTAGTTGGCTACTTGTTAAACAGTGCTCTAGTGGTTTTTTTCTTGTTAATAAATTGTACACCTGGGCATACACGCTTATGCTTGGCTTAAGGCCATCCCCAAAAAATTGTTTGTTTGCGGTTACATGACCAGGAATTTTAACAGTGATTTTTCAGCGTAGCTGTATAATATTGATTATGCCCTACATTTTACACCAATCAAATGAAGTGCAACAAATCAAACGATATGATTGGTTAATATTTTAAGCGGAGAGGCGCCAAATGGGGTGTCTCGAAAAGATAATTCACTTTTTCCCCCCCAAGTCTTTATTAAAACTTAATGCAAGAAGAAACTTATTAAGTAGATGATATGTGCTAGTTTTACTAACAAAAATTGACATGATTTCTTGTAATTTCACATTTTCAGTAATTTATCGTTGAAAAATACTTCTTTTCCTGTAGCTTACCCCTCTGGCAAATTCAGAGTTCTGATATAGAGCTATACTTGTTACGAATAATTCACTTAATCTGAATATTGTGCAAATTGTCGATGTCAAAGAAAAACTGAACGCATTACACGAGAACTATTTGGCTAACGTAATAATTTATTCACTGTTTTCAATGGAAATCTTCTACTGTTTTGTTTTAAATAAATTTCTATTTCACATACTGTATAAAATCTTTCCATCTACGCTGTTTATCTTTTTTTAAGATATTTCATGTTTTTAACTTACAAATCTCCATCTTCATCGGGTGTCAGAGCAAACTTCAGGTCCGATAAAACCATCAAACTTGTTCGAGGGTCAACGTGTACCGGTCTATAGCCTTCATCTGAAATATTCAAAAACATTGTGATACAAGACTTTCATATACTAAGCACAGGTGGCCGGTGAGAAGCCATGACATTTTTTCACTGCGGGGTTTTAAATGTCATGGCTACTCACCGGCCACCTGCGATACTTAATAAAGTACATTTAATAATGCATAATGTGGGATTTCTTAATTTTCATGTTATGATTTTTAGGATACACATTAATGCATGTGTACGCAACATGTATGCTAAATTTCATGACAATTGACATGCATTTATATAAAAAAATGAGTTTCAGAAGTGAAATTTAATGAAGAATGGTTGGTAAAAAATTGTGAGTTTTTAGATGTACCAAGTATAGTTTCAGTAATTCTGTCACAGACCTATATATGTCTACATCTAAATGCTAGAACATTCTTACAAATAAACGAATGCAACGTTTTATGTATGTAACAGAAAAAAGAGCATAGGCTTTCGGGGGTAAGCAGACCCGGCGTGTACCCCTCCCTAAAATTCGGAAGATTATGAAAAGGCGAATTGATATCAATAATATAGAATCGATAGAGTGTATTTATCTTCTATCTAAAACATACTGTAACTATACATATAAATAGGATGGTAGATCTGTTTTGAGAATCCCCAGACCCCCTGAACTGAGACAGAACAGGGGGTAACCTCCCCTTGTAACCCCATCTTTAATACAGCCCCCTCCGCCCACCCCATTGAAAATCTTGTTTCTGGCCTCAATGAGATACAAACGTAACATACTGAGTAACTTAATACATAATATTCTCAAATGTTCATATATAAGTAGACAAGTCGATATACCGACTAATTTTCATAACATATCTTCTGAACAGATTGTGTTAAAGTAAAAATACAAAGCAGTATGTGTATATATGAACATCACTAGTCAATGTGGCTGTTGAAATACATTGATTGAATGTTAGTATATACTGAACATAACTGATTTGGAATGGCATTTGAAATTGCTGTTAAATTAAACCTCTTTTTTTCGTTAACAGCTAAAATTGCCGACTTAGGATTTTTACTTCCTCTTGTCAGAATTTAAACTATAAATATCAATTTCAGGGAATACAGTGTTTTTTTGGGGCCTTTTTGGGGCCGAAATTCGGACCCATTCCCCTCACCCAAAAGTATGTTTTTTCCCCTTTTCTCAGTTAAAATTCCCCTCCAACAGCTTTTTTTTAAATTGGAGATATGTTGCCAGTATTGTTGATATTTTTAGTCAGAAAGATAGAAACATTGACCTGTAATGAAACTAACCAATCTGTTAGCATATTTACATGTTTACATCACTGCAACAAAGAAGTGTAGTGAATATAGACATAGAAATGTATACTTTAAATGCACATTATTTTCACCCTATTTTCCCCTCTCAACGCTATTTTCCCCTATTTAAGGGCCCTGCCACCATTCCCCTAGAAGTGAAAAGAAACACTGGAATACTAAGACCCTCCCATTCTTAGAAAATTAGGTCAACAATTATTTAACAGTAGCCTCATAATTTGCAGAATTTGAATATTAGATTTCATGTAACATGCAGTGCAAGTCATGTGACATACTAACATGAAAAACAAGATTACTGTAATAACATGTAACATATTAAATATTTGCTGTTTAATATTAAAAAGTGAAACAGAAAGTAGCAAGATTTCCTGATAAAACGAGGTCGGGACAATCAACTTGGCTACTGGCCAGGCACTTGACTATTTAACCTGATATACATGTACATGTATTTGTTAGTACATATACAACTGGATGCATCAAATCCTATCTGCAACATTTTCTTTCATTAAAATCGTCAGATGTAATTTTGCGCTCCAGGCAAATTGTAATCACTCATTTAAAATACATTGCTCAATACAAAAATTACAAATACGGTAGGTGGCTCTAGATTTGAGGCCGATATTTTCAGAAAACACTGTAGGTTGCTCTAGCTTTGAGGCCGATATTTCAGAAAATGATACCTGTACCTACTCCACTTCACAGCTGTAAGCACATGTACTGTATTTTGAAACAGACTATATTATACACAAATGTTAACTATCTATATAGGGTAAATGTTTACATAAATATTCACATAATCCCCGGTTAAGTTTAAGAACACCGATAGTGTGAATGGGATAGTTATTTCAGTCCTAAATAAGATAAAAAAATCAACAGTAGAACAAAAACCGCTGTTAAAAGTACAACAATACTGATATATTTTTTTTTGAGGGGGCAACATGAAAATCAAATATATTTAATATTTCTGCTTACCAAAGCAGGATGTGATATTTCCATGAAAGGGCGGAAGAAATACAGTATGGTAAATTAGACCTACTTAAAATGGAGGGTTACATTAACGCACTTAATTCAACGCAAGAATTAGATTAACCAGAGCTCTAATCACCCCAAAAGTTTAATCCATCAAATTTTATTTTGCAATTTCACCATACTGTATACAGTAAAAAAATAACTCAATAAACTAAGAATGCAAAATGGCATACTTGTATGTAACGTATACATCGCCAACAATAACAGACCATCGAACTTGTCGGATAAAAATTTACTATATTCTACAATTTTGAAAAAGGAAGGATTAATTGCTCTTCACCTCGAGTATGGGACGACTTGGTGACATGAAGTATACTAGTGAAAACAACTTTAGAGTTTTACCGGTATTGATTTTTTACAACTTTGCCTACCTATAATACCCAATGCTTAAAATAGATTAAAAAACTGACAGGTAAAATATCTTACGATAAAAGTGTACTTTACAATGAAATGTGCATTTCGTAATAATTGTTACTAAATATAGACATGAACCTATAGAGTATCCTGAAATAAATATGACACAATATGTTACCAGGTTTAGGTCAGTGGATAGGCAAACATTGAACTCCTTACGAAAAACAAGTTAACTTATAATATTGAAAACTTCATGAACGCAGCATGTGACTGTTTAACAATATAGAATGACTGAGCAAATGCATTAGTCATACTCTATAAAGTTACTCATACATAATTTACTGTCAACTAAAATGGACAGCAGAGTAGTTCATGAATAGCCATAAATAGTTAACATAGTAAATTACATTTCCATGTAAAAAACATATTAACTAGATAAGCACACAATTGTATTTACAGTCAAGACGCAGGATCCCTTTTTTGGCATAATATAACAGTTATTTTTATCTTCTTAATTCTTTATTAAGTTTACAGGAATCCTAGTTATCTTCCTCGAAAATAAGCGCAGTAGGGAAATTAAAATACTACGGACTGGAGTGTTTATCAATTTCAAACAGCTTATAAAATACGATGCAAAAGAGAAATGTTTTAGTTTTACGTTTATGATTTTAAAAAAAGGCTTACAAATAAGATCCCTGTGCAAGTGACATTTCAACATTTTAGTTAAAAAAAACTAGCACTCAATGCTACTTTGAAAAATAAGATAGAGTTAGACAATAAAGGGGATCATAAGATGTTGATTGACCAACAAAAAGGGCATGGACATATACCCTCGTAAGACAGTCCAGCACTGACCATTTAGGAACTTGGTTCTCTGCTAATTGTCACTTAGTGGTTTTTTTTGAAAATTATTTTACTACCTGTGCCTTTTCTATTGGGAAAATAGGCGCAATGAATCCCAAATTTGGAGAAATAAGGTAATGGTTGTTTTGCTTCAAAAATAACTTTTCAGATGTAGCTGGCGATTCTTTTATAAAAGGTTAAATACACAAAAACCTGACCTAATAAACAGAAATTCACTCAGAGGGGAAAAAAGGATCAAAGAATTGGGAAAAAATTATAATTTGGGGAAAATGGACACTTTTGTGTAAGGGAGAACAGCTTATATATTCGGCAGTAAAATTAACAAAAAAAATCACTGCAGTAATAAAAGACCACAAGCAAGTATCAAGAAAAAAACAACCATTTTCATCAGTTGGCCAGTTAAAATTACCTGGTTTTTCAATTTGATCAGACACTTTTACCGTGACCAAACTGTTAGTGTTGAATGTTTTTGCATTCAATTGCTCATTTTCCATTTGAAGAATGTTATCAATTTGTGCGCCAGTTGCGAGCGTTCCAAAACTAACGCATGAATTCATATTTGTTTCACTTAACAAACTGTCAACATTACTGGAGGTTGAATTCATCACGCCCACTAAACGTCGCTTCTTTAATGGAAGATTTGTGTCTGAATTATCTTTTTTCTTCAAAGAGACAGAAGATAGAGTGCCCTCACTTTGTTCAACCTCTCGTGTCACTGTTGGCATTGCAGGAGAAAAATGCCTTTCACCAAGGTGCTCAATATTACTATTGTCAAGTGTTCTGTCCGATTCAATTTTAACGGCATTTTTCGACATAGCGTTTCTAAGAGCTTTTGCCACATCCTGATTTACAGTTTGTGTCTGAGGTATAACTGTTAGTGGTAACTGTTTAGACATGAGTTTTGTATGAGGAAGTGTCAGTGGTAGTGGGGAACTTAGTAAAACAGACCTAGACAATCTAGAATATTTCACCCCTGTATGTGTTTGACATGTCACGACTGATGTTCTGTTTATGTTATCACGATCCATAGAAACCTTTAGACTATTTTCCAATTTTGCAAGAATAGCATTATTTCGTTCAGCTGATATCGCGTCCCGTGCTGCTGATTTTGGCGGTCTGCCAAGCTTCGGGAGTCGTGGTGTTATGTTCAACGAACTGGGAATTCCCGGTAAAGATGAAAGACTGCGCAAGTTATGGGAACTCGTCGAGGAGGGCGTATCCTGGCCACCCTTGGTGCTGCTTTCATCATCGTTCGCCTCTGCAGACGACAACGGCGGAAAGAACATCAGAGAAGACAAAACACTCGCCGCTTCTAGTCTATCTTGTTTCTCTTTTTCATTCATGACCTCTGTCGATTTTGGTTTTTCCTCCATCGAACCGTGTCGTTTGCCACCGTTACTCTTTCTGCGTTTCGTTTTCTTGCCGTCCATTTTTAAGTTCGGTATGTTTTCAATCCAATTATAAGTCATCAATAGTCATCAAAAATAATACATGTACACTGAAAAATCCAGAAACCACAAAGATATTCCTATTCCAAAATCCCATATTTCCAGTTGCTGCGTGGAAACAAAATGGCATTCGGACTTTCCAGATGAGCATGTGACCAAGTTGACCAATCAGAACAGCGTATGAAGACGTACGGGTTTTCCCGCTGCATGCTAAAGACGATATTGTCTATTTATAGATCCATGTCGTGAAATTCCGTTAGCGGATGGAAAATACCTACTATAGTCTGTTTCAGTTTAGTAACCAAAACCGATTCGACAGGTAAACAGGAAATTAAAACTGGGAATTTGAACATATTTGCATATCTATGCAACTATAACTAAATAAACAAAAGCAAAATGAGCATATGCAAATAATGTTACTTCCCTGCACGACGAAGTTAATTTAGAAAACAACTATTTTACCATATATGTAAGAAGAATCCCAAATCCCAGCAACAGGCTATATATTGATGTAATTAAGGAGGTAACGAGATTCCGCCAACGGATCCCCGTGCATTTCGTGCAACTTTTATCACGAGTTTTCGTTAATCAAGAACATATTTAAAAGGCTAATTTCTGAAAAGGAGCGTTGGTTCGGCGCAGAATCGGTATATAAATTTCGAATCGACAATGATTAAACAACTTTCTTCTTTTGATTAATTTCAACCAGCGAAAATGCTATCTGACGTGCAAAATACGAAATATTGAACACATTCGTCAAATTCCAATATAAGTTCTCGGACATGTAAACCATTTAATATTTCCGTGATAAGTTCAAAGCTGTATTTTTTTCTAGAATATAGATATAGAATCTACAGATTAATCTAGTAGAAACTGTTAAACACTATTTCCCAAATCATCTATAATGTTCAATGTTTACGTGTTTATAGTTCATAGTTTAGAACGGACCATATTCTCAAAAAAGGGGGATTTTGGCACAGAATGAACATTTCTTAAGGATGTTTTTTTTTTTAAATCATGTCTATTAAAATTATTTGCTCGAGTTTTACTTCCCAATTAACCTTCTGAAATAAAACTTATTTTACGTATGGGCATTGGTCCATGTAATTAAATGTTGCAATAAAAAAGTTTCAGTCAACTTTGAAATAATTTACAAAACGGGTTGAGTCACAAAACGAGTTCGTGATAATAATGTCTTTATTGTAGGAGTTTTCCTTTCCTGTCATCTGAAATAATACTTATTTAACCGTGTAGACTGGTTTCCAGTAATCTACTGAAGAAATAAAACCTATCTGTCAACTAAGAATTTATTAATTACAAAATAGGTTGAGACTACAACATGTTAATATTACAAAACGGGTTCTTTATAAGCGTGTCTAGTTTTGAACAAATTTTACTTGTCAACCTCCTTAAATAAGACTTTACACTTGCACATTGATTTCATGTAATTTAATGTTGAAATAAGCTTTTCTTTTATTTATTTTTATTACAAAATTGGCTGAACTTCAAACATGGTATTACAAAACGGGTTCTTTAAAATCATATGTTTTTATTGCAGGTGTTTTCCTTTTCAATCTTCTGAAATAAGACTAAATTCACATTTGTAGACTGGTTTCCTGTAAATTCATGATGAAATAAGACGTGCCTGTCAATGTCGACTTTTTATTACAAAACGGCCAGTTACTTAATTCAGTGCTAGGCGCTGACGTCGTTGGGGTCGTGGGTTATCAGATTTTATACAGTATATCCTTCCTTTAGGTTGCACGCGCTATCCATGTCGACAGACGGAGCTTTCATGGAATAAGTTTTTCAGAAAATAAAACCCCTTTGATCATATTGTAACAATCTAGTATTGCTTCAAGTTTATTTACATTTCTGCATAAGGCCCGAATAGGGCAGAAGTAGCAATTATACATACATGTATGTTTTAAAAGCTTGGATGCATAGTTGCGAGTATAGTTATTTCGTTCTTCTTTTTGTTCTGTATTCCATAGTATAAATATGATATTTAAACTGAAGAGTTTGTGAAAAAAATACCTAATAGGAAATTATAGGCACAACTTTGTCTTAAATTATCTATTAAAACTGAATTAGAAGTCGGCTCTGTTATAAATTTATACCAATAAACTGCGACCGGCAATGAGACGACCGGATGAGACCGGCAAATAGTATGTCCCTGACTCTTTTACGCATGCGCAAATATCATAGCAACCATTGCGTAAATCCAAGATGGACGGCGGTGAAGAACAACAACCAGCTCCCGAATCAAACCCAGGTATTTTAAGACTTATTTGAATTCGCTATATATAATTCACCATACTTCGGACATAGAAAATATAAATTAGAGTGAATCTACTACTGTCAATTGTTGAAGTTCCGTTATACACGATTATTTCAACTGACCTAAACTTGGCTAAACAAATTGCTCAAACTTTAGCCAAGAAAATAAACCTATGAAAGTAAGATGTTGTAGTTGTGTGTGGTAACACGGCGGTCCGGTTGGCTCAGACGGTAGGGTGCTGTTCTTATGTTCAGGAAGTTGTGGGTTTGAGCCCCACATCTGGTGCACTTTACCGTCTTAAGTTTTAGGCTATCGTGTCCAATGTGGTTTGGCTAGCCAATCTGTAATCGATACATAGATGCCATAAATACGTCATATCTTATTCAATAGTTACCAAAATAAAAGCAATAGATTGAAACTTGTAAATTATATGAATAGTCGGCGTAACATAGTCTTTAGAAATATGCGGAATAAAATAATAATGTATAGTGCCTACTATAGTGGAAATGGTTTCGCATATATGGTCTCTATGCGCCGTATGATACATGCTGTTATTGTCAGTTTGGACTGAGCTGTCATACAAGAAGGTTGCTCCAGAGAAAAACTAGCTCTAAAGCTATTACGAAACTATCTCCTGAGGTATATTCTACCAAATTATAAGTAGACCATTTAATTCAAATGGAACAAATACCATGATCATGTCATTGTCAAAAATCCTCATTATCAGATAATCTTATTGCGATTTTGTTTACTTGACAGTAGCAAGGTAATCTCAGTAATGGCTGATCTTAAATATCAATCTTTAATCCATGAAATACTCTAAAGGTTATAATGTTCATTTCAACAGTTTACTTGTTTGCGATATCAAACATGAATAAATAATTACATCGAAGACTGAAACATGCAGATAAATTTTTGATTATCTGCAATCAGCTATACACTCACATTGCATGCTAGCCATAATATTAGTTGTTTCTTGGACTAGATGTCTTATTCAATGATGTGTTTCAGAATCTCAACAGGAGCAACAACCAGCAGAACCTGCCCAGGAGAAAACTGAGGAAACTCCAAGTACTGAGCAAGCTCCAGAGTCACAACAAGGTGAGACTGAAAAAACTGAAGATGCAGGTCAAGAGAAAGAAGACAAGCCTGATGTAGCTGAACAACAAGAAACAGCTGAACAGAAAGGTAAACACTAGAATTATAGTCATATATATATCCACATTTTAATCCACGATCTTCAGTCATATTACAGTGGGAGAATCTTCCCAAACGGGAAATCGGGGGATTCCCTTTTCCAGTTTCCTGATCAGAATGTGTGATGTTATTTTTAGATGTTTAGTTAACCATTTAAGAAGCAAATCGTCACTTTGTGGATGATTTAAGAAAACCGTCTTGAGGGAAACTCTCTTGTTGAGCAAGAATTATTTTGACATTGGTTTATTTCCTTTAATATCACCACTGGAAAGGCATTAATTTTTCACAATTCAGATTTTTTTTATTTGCTTCTCTAAGTAGTGTTGATTCTGTATTCTATTTCTCAATTCATATAGATTCAAAAGTGTATAGATAAAGTTATAAATAATTTACAAGATATGAAGAAAGTAGCATAATTATAACAATAATAATTATGCCTTCAATTTCTAGAAGATGCTCCTGCTGAGAAAGCAGAGGATGTTGTCAATGAAGGTCAGAAACCTGAGGAAGCAGGTGAACAAAAACAAGCAGAACCAGAACAGTCAGAAGTCCCACAATCAACAGAAGCAGATGCTGAACAAGGTTAATACAGGATAAAGATATAAAAAAACTTACCATTAAGGCTAATATTTTACAAGACTGAAATGATTTCATTCTTCAAATATAATTAAAATTTCTACAGCATATTTCCAACCAGCAATATTTTTCATCAGGACTGTCTGGTGCCCATGCTTTGTAGATGTACTTAATGATAGCAGAGAATAAGTTTTTCACAGACAAAACACAGAACAAACCTACATTGAAATGTTAACTTAAATTTAAGGCTCCCAGACTGCAATTTGTTTGTAGGGAAAAGTATTTAGCAAAACAACTTTTTGATTACTCCTTTTCTCTTATACATCTTTTTGTTATAGTTTTTATTTGCTTTCTTCGTTTCATTCCATCAGCATAATTTATTGATATTGTTGCTATGATTTTCAGGTAAAGAAGAACAAAAGCCTGCAGGAGATACTGAGGGTGAGACAGTAGTTGATGGTGTCACTAAACCTGAAGGTGAGGAACAGAAGCCAGATGGTGAGGCTAGTAAGGAGACAAAACCAGAAGGTGAGGTGCAAAAACCTGCAGAGACTACTGAAGGCACAGAACAAGCTACTGAGGGAACAGAACAAGCCACAGAGGGAACAGAACAAGCCACAGAGGGTGCAGGACAAACTACTGTTGATGGCGCAGTGCAGAAACCAGCAGAAGGTGAAGCTGTTGAGCAAAAACCGGCTGAAGGAGAGAGTGCTGAACAGAAACCTGATGATGCTGGTGAACAGAAACCAGCAGAAACTACTGAACAAGGTAATGGAGAGTTTATTTAAGAGCAAGTGAACTCTGGTACCTGTTCTAAACTGGATGAAGATTTTCTTATGTCACATATCTTTTCACAAGACATTTACAGCTCATTGACATCCTCCTTAATAATTAATTACCTGAAATATGATCATTCTAACTTTGTGAAAGGATATGACAATATGAATAAAGCTTATCTTCCCAGATGGACTGACAACTGAGACCACATTACACAACCACCTGAAGATTTAGTGTCCAGGCTAAGGACTGCTTTCATTTGGAATGGCTGCATGGCATTATTTTGTTGTCAGATTTTATATTGTATTTTTTTATTTTCTAAAGCTGCAGAAGATGATGAAGAAGAAGTGGAGAAGGCAGTAGATGAAGAACCAAAGATTCCTGATGATTTCTATTATGAATATGCCAAATTTGCATCTAGAGCAGTGATTACCGAGGAGTCAGGTCTACCGGAAGACATGCTGACATTACAGTATCCTTCATTAAACCTTTGTTTGTCTGTTTTACACTGCAATGTACATGTACTTGTAAATGATTGAGAATGCCACATTCAGAAAGTCATCTATCACTGCATATTCTCAATATTGAAAGTGTATTTATATCCAGTATAACTTGGAATCAACTGCATAAAAATAATAATTTTTGTGGACTAAAACGTGACAAAAATGTGTTTTGCCTCAAATTCTGTGCAAAGTCCACCAACAAATAATGAAATTCACTTCTGTTTGTCTTAGGTAATATTGGGTTATTGCTTTCCAATGTGAGTGTAGATCATTAAATTCTTGAAATGAAAGAAAAAGGGATAGAGTTACTCTTGTTATCTTGTGTTTTATTTAGCATATATTTGTTTTGATACTTATTGACCTTAACTTGATTCAAGGCGCTCATTTGGTTATGACTGCACAAAACGTGCCAATTTACATCTTCTCAATGAAAGAACAGTTGTATTTGCTGCGGGAAACCTGGTCCTTATTCTAGACCTCCAGACTAAGGATCAAACATTCATACGCAGCACTAGTGGTGGTGGTATTGGTGCCATTGCGGTAAGGTCATAATTATGATTTATTATTTAAAAAAAGATTTGTTTTCCATTTCTTACATAATTATATTTGTCTTGAAGATTTAGTTTATTTGCTAAACTTCATAGCATTTTTTAAGAAATGTATGGACTTCAACACTGGAATGCGGGGATGAGATTTATACGCAGATTCATGGAATTCATGGCTGTTACACTCTCCCCATGTGATCCCCACCCAGGAAACACCAGAGGGTCTAAGGCAGCTCCTCCCCTCTGTACACCTCTGTGAAAAGTTGAGCTGATTAAAAAAAAAAATTCAGTTGTACACCTTTCCAGATCAGAGGTATTGTTCATTGTTGTTAATACGCACACTATCATATTTCTGTGTTTGTTATGAAAGCAAGTATGTTATAGATAAGTACAATAGTCTTTGGTATTCTTAACAGGTTCATCCAAGTAGGAATTATTTTGCTGTAGCTGAGAAGGGGAGTAGTCCAAACATCAACATTTACGAGTGGCCATCTTTAAAACTGTACAGAATACTGAGAGGTGGAACAGAAAAATCATATTCTTTCGTAGATTTCAAGTAGGTGCTACAATTTTGAAACAATTTTTAAGACATATGTAGTCATCCTGATTAATATTTCCAATGCAATACATGTTAGGCCATGCCATTGTATATTTTTGTTATGAGTTCGGTATTGAACTCTTTGAACAAATTTTTTTTTTTCGAAAGTTAAAAAAGGAAGTAACCACTGCGTCATACTTTCGTATGTTTTTGTAAATATTTTTATAACTTGTATGTTTGAAAATCGTGAGTGAAAACTAGACTTCTAATGTTGTTGTTTTTTTCATTTTTTTTTCATGTTTACCTCCTTAAAACATGTGAAATGATACATCGTCTATTATCTGGCTTTGCATTCTTCGAAATGACCTAGTGTGTTTTTTCGAATAGGTAGCTAGGTTTCGCGAACCGGGGTTAACGCTTAACAAAGATAAAAATCAGTATGGCCTAATATTTATGAAGTTACTGGATGTATAAAGTTGTTTGATATTATTTAGCAAGTCTTATTATCAGACTTGTATGTGTAATTTTATGTGTTGTCTTGTCTTAGCCTCAAATGCCTCAGTTCCAAAAAACATCCCTGGTTCTTTTACATGCCCGATGTAAAGCATCATACAAGGGACCTCGGTCTATCCGAAAGACTGTAACTAGTGGTGGTACGGGGGATCGAACCTGCGACCCCGGGATTACTAGTCCAGTGTGTTACCACTGTACCACAGATCCGCTACTGGAAATTTGTTTAAACCAGTTTGTTTATATTTTAGTCCTGATGGTACCCTGCTGGCATCACAGGGAGGGGAACCAGATTTCATGTTGACTGTATGGGACTGGAAAGAAGAGAAGACTGTACTTAGATCAAAGGCTTTCTCTCAGGATGTGTTTAGAGCAACCTTCTCTACAGAACTGGAAGGTCAGCTGACTACATCAGGAACCGTGCATATCAAGTATGTTACCATAGCAACAGTTATGATGAATTTATATCATTCTTTTAAATCCACTGACAAGAGAAGTAAATATATTTATGTTTATACCATCTCCAGATGGTTAAGGCATCTGCCTTAAAAGTGGGAGGTCGAAGGTTCGAATCCTGGTATGGCGTCTGTTCTGATATGGCTGGTTGGTGAGCCACCAGCTGGTTAAATAATGGTTACCGTGCGTCTACCTGTCTGGTGCCTGGCATTAAAGGATTGGAAACGGGAAGTAAATGTGCTCAGAAAGTAGGTGTCTCATAAGTCAGAAATGATAAAAACGTGAAATTTAATCCTTGATATATAATTAAAGATACAGTTTATTTTCGTGGATCACTTTTTATGTACAGTTCTACATTTTGGTTTTAATGGTTAATATTTGGTCGTAGAGAGCTATGAAAGTTGCATATTATAATGTTTTGTGAACTAATTTTTAGATTTTGGAAAATGGCTGACACATTCACTGGTCTGAAACTTCAAGGCGAGTTGGGTAAATTTGGTCGTACTGAAATTACTGATATTGAAGGTTACGTAGAATTACCCGATGGTAAAGTATTGTCAGGAACAGAATGGGGCAACATGCTGCTGTGGGACGGTGGACTTATCAAAGTAGAGATAAGGATGAAAAACAAGAAATCATGCCATACTGGTCCTATACAACAAATCTTGCTGGATGAGGGAGAGCTTATGTCTGTAGGCATTGATGGATATATTCGGGTATGCTGTAGTTATATTGTATTTATGTCACAGCCCTTTTTTCATTGCAAATTTGGGGCCAATATTTGGCCCACTTCCCCAAAGAAAAACGTATATATTTTTCCCCTACTTAGAAAGAAAATTCCCCTTCAGTAAAATTATTGGATTTTAGCCTTATAAAAACCCAAATTTAGTGATTCATGATGCAAATTTCCCCTATCAAAAGGATCCGCCATACTTTCCCTAAAACTTGAAAAAAATGCTGTATGGTATTAAAGTACACCCTCTCCAGAGCAGCAGCATCTTTTCAGCAATTTCTTTAATAGACGGTACAAACAAAATTTAATTTTAGATCCATTGAATTTCAGTCAGGTCTTAAATCCTGTTGTTGTTTCCAGTGCGATTCGAGCACAATGTTAGTGGTATATTGTTCTTAGTACCGAAGAATTAGAGGAAAATACCCATATTTATACCAATCCAGAGTATATCTATTTTCCCCCAGAGTAAATCATTACCACCTATCTTAACCTGTTTCGAGCTACACATTCTCAAATGAATCTTTGTTACAGTGATACTTGTGAGAGATTGTATGGTATAATACTGAACTTTCAGAGGTCTCGTCTGATTTAAGTGCTGAATTCTTACTGTTAGCAGAAAGAGCTAAATAAGGCATTAAACAATAGTCCTTTAATAAATGAACATGGAATGTCTTATACATGTAGTATGTGTTTGTTAATCATATGGATTGTAATTTTCGTGCAGGTTTGGGATTTTGAAGCTATAGATACAGCAGATGCTACTGATGATTCAGGAATGTTTGAGATTGATCCAATGAATGAACTCAAAGTTGGTAATGATGTACAACTGAAAGCTATCCTTAAATCTATAGATTCAGAAAATGAGCCAACAATCTGGTATGCTCAGGTAAGCCAATCATAGTTTGAATTCTTGGTTCAAAGTACAGTAAAATCTCACATAAAGACCACATCGTTAATAATACCACCTCGGAATTAAGAGCACAATATTCAAGTCCATTTATACTGTTTTTCTCTTTATTCAACCTCAATATTAAGACCACCTCCATAAGAAGACCAGTTTTCAAGGGTCTCAAGGGTGGTCTTATTATCAAGGATTTACTTAACATATTTTATACAACATTTTTGTTCAATCAACATGTAATAAGGAAATTTTGTGAATGTGATAGATTCAATTTAGTTTAGGTGTAAACTATTATATATACAGTAAAACTGCGTGGTTCAAGTTGTATAGAATAGTCTTTAATTATTCTCAGGCTTGTTTCTTGTTTATTTAAATTCCTTTGATTGTGTCGAATATTACTATGGATTAAAATTTTATCTTAATATTTCAACTTCATTTATTTTTCAGGATGCCAATGGTGGTATCTGGAGACTCGATTTATCATTTTCCCACACATCAAGCGCTCCCGAGAAAATGTTCACATATCACGCAGGAACAATCACTGCCTGCGATATGTCGCCAGTATCTGAGGTGTTAGCTACCACTGGTGCTGATAGTAAGTTTTGGTTTTCAATGTCTTTTCTGTTATACATGTACAATGATAATATTATTCTTATATTCTTAGTGAGAAGCAATATTTCGTGTACAGTGAAACCTTTTAAAGTAAAGACCACCTCAAAATTAGGATTATAGGATCACAATTTTCAAATCCATTTTCACTATTTCGTCTTTATTCAACCTCAGTACTAATACCACCTCAATAGTAAGACCACCTCAATAATAAGACCATCCCAATAATAAGACCACCTCAATAATAAGACCATCCCAATAATAAGACCACCTCAATAATAAGACCATCCCAATAATAAGACCATCCCAATAATAAGACCATCCCAATAATAAGACCATCCCAATAATAAGACCATCCCAATAATAAGACCATCCCAATAATAAGACCACTATTCAAGGGTCTTAAGGGTCATCACAAAAGTGTTCAGTGGGAAACAACAATTATTCTCACAGAATTTCAATTGTTTAGAGGCATTATGAAAACAAAATGCTGGTAAATATAAGTTTTGCAAATTTAAAGTCTTAAGTCACAGAATTTAAGGGTTTGTGAATAATGCCCCTGTACATTGTGGTTACTACAATTGTTATCTAAACTTTACAAGATCTCCACAACCCTATGCATGTACAATGTACTGCATTTTGTTTGAGTGTTACAGCATTTTATCTACCCAGTTTGTGTATATTTCAGACACGGTTCGTGTATTTGACTATGTACAGCAAAAACAGATATGTGACACCAAGTTCTCTGCTGGTGGTACTTCATTGATTTGGATTCCTGAAATTGTAAGTTGACCAGATATATATACACAAAATTTGATAAAATTAAAATAACATTTGATACCTGCTAGAACTCATCGTGTGTGAACTACGCTAAAGTATAATGATCTGATATTGCTTAGTCAAGACATTAATACTAGGGATGTCAATTTGTTTGTACTGATACGAATATTCGATAAATGATATATTTTCAATATATAAAAGCTGAATGCAAGTGTATTTAAGTTCAATGATGGGCATTATCGCATTGAATGACATTTTACGCACGAAAATAATATCTTCAGGTGTTAAATGACATGTAATGTTGTGTATTTTGGGGCAAGAGAGATATAACACTCTGGTGATAACACTTAAAGTAATTGTGGGGATTTTTACCAAAAGTGATCAGTTTACAACACAAAGTTGATAAGCATAACGTTAAACTCCAAATTTCAAATGTATTTTATTAAATAAGAAGGTCGAATGTTCTAATATTCGTTCAGAAGGTTGACCGAATATTCGAATATCAAAATTGCCATTCGTTGACATCCCTTATTAATACCATACTATTTCTATTTAATTCCTGTGCTGTAATAAACGCCCATCCCCTATTTTTAGAAGAAAAAAAACACCAATTTTTCAGTCAAAATTAGAAAATTTAATGGTCTTTTAGAACAACATGTCTTTGTTATTTACCTTTTGAATTATTGTAAAATAATACATTGGTGGTACTATGTCTGCTGCATAGTGAAAGATATTGAAATGCAAAATACATGAAATATAAAATTACACATATACCATATTTCAGATTGATCCCAAAGGTGGCTCAGTGATTGTTGGTTTCGATGATGGTGTTGTCAGAGCTCTAGGTATCAGTAAGATAGGAGAGGACTCGTCACGTAAGAAGAAACATCATGAATGTAGTATGGAACTGTTACAAGCTTTCAAACCACACAGTCAGGCTGTAACATCGCTTGCTGTTGATGCTCATGGTGATGTACTGGCATCTGGGGTATGTTTTAACATTTATATGGTTCAGTCATATGTGTAAATGTTATTTATGTTTGCCAGGTGCCTTATTCATAAAGATTACAAGCCAGAAACTCAGATTTAGACTTTAAAATGTTAAATGTTCTTTTTGCTCCAATGTTTTTATTAGGGTTTAGATTGTAATAAAAAATCACTTGGAGGGGCATGTAGATTTACTCTTGTCCGTCAGTGTGTATGTATGTCCTGAACATCTTGTGGCACATGTTGGTCCTTTAGTTTTTATATCGGACCAGTAACACCAGAGTTATGGCCCTTGACTTGTGACAATAGTGGATAGTGGGGGGCATACGTGTCCAATGGACACAAATCTAGTTTAATTTTGAACATGTTTAAACAAAACTGTCACCTGTGATTGTGTATGTTTGAATTACATAATAAACAGATCATGCCATGTATTTGGTGTTTGAGTCTTGACAGTGTGAGGTAACATTACTACATGTTACGATAATTTTCTCACATTGACAGTCAAAATCTAGCATACGGTTTTTGTTGGTGAATACACATAGTTATGTTACGTTAATTTTGTTGCTTCTGAAATTATTTTCAGCACATATACCAAGAAATATTTTCTTTCAATAATAGATCCGTGTAATGTTTTTCAGAGTTCTGATGGCAGTGTTTTCTTCATGACCATTGGTAAAACATATGAACCTATTGGGTTTACAAAGGTCGCTGGTCCAGTCACCAAAGTACAATGGTCTCCTGATAGATTTGTAAGTATAACACAGTAGGACCTTGTTCATTGGAATTCATCGGGTCCGAAAATTTAGTCTGAATAGAACATGGTTGCAAATAGCCCATTTCAATTTGACGTGTCTCGGATACATCGGGACCTGATATTTATATCGAATGATACCAAGTATTTGGATAGAAGGTTGTGGAATAAACGAGGTTTGACTGTGTATCGTGAGGTATACATCTCCTGTACCTATACTGTACTGTTTTGAACTATTTTGCCTATGAACACCAATCAACATATTTATTTTGTCTATGTTCTTTGGAGAATACAGTCGTGAGAAGTGCACCGTATGTGTCCATCCGTCTGTTTATATTTATAAATAGGTTCCTTTCTCTGCTGTAAGACTCTGATGTATTGTTGGGAAAATTAATTTGCATGGAAATGAATATGATACTCAAATTATGTTTACTATTTAGTCAATTCGAAAGTGGCAACATTTAGGGTACATATGGTATTTTGGTCAATTATAAGGTTTTTAAATAATTTTTTAATGAAAACTCAACACTAGATTGTGTTAAGCAAATTCCTATAGCCTTTGATAGCCATAGTTGGAGGTGAGTCTGTTCTGTGTTAGACTTAAATGTGACACCTCTTGTAATACTGATGCTTTGTATTGTATTTCAGGATAAGACAACTCTGCTAGTGTTTTGTGTTGGTGGTATTGTACAAGAAATAGATTGGCCAGAAGATGGAAAGTTTGATACTTCGCATTCTTTTGAGATCAATGGTCTTAAAAGTCGAGTTTTCAAGTTTGGCAGTATTAAATCTAGGTTGAGGGTGAGTGATCTTTGTTTATCTTTTTAGGTCTGAGTTGTTACAGATAATGTGTGTTGGAACATATTGTCAGTATAGTAAATCTAATACTGGAAGGACTTCTTCTTTGATCGTGGAATTAATTTCTAATTCATAGATTGATTCAATCTGTAAATTGTACCTGTTTTTGTTTTGGAATATGTACAGTATTTCTGTAACAGTTAAAAAGAGGCTTAAAGTGATACCAATTATTTTATTTGCATAAATGTATGCTTAGTTGTATGTTTTAAAAGAAGAGTTTTATCTAGTCATTTCTTTACCTCCAGCATGAAGAGGAACTAGAAAGAAAAGCTAAGGAAGAAGAAGAGAAAAGAAAGCAGAAAGAGTACGAGAGAAGGAAGAGAGTTGAGAGAGGTTTAGAAACTGAATCGGATGACGAAGAAGGTAAGTTGGTCTAAGGGAGATAATCCAATATATTAAAAATGTTATCAATATATTTCACATTTAGTTGATTGAGAAACCAGTAGATTACGCAGATAGTTTTCTCATTTTCTAGTGTTTTACACACGCTATTTAGACCTGTAAGTTTTGTTTTAAACAATGCTTGATTACATATGATGTGATGTCAGTTTTAGAAGGTGCTAAGGTTTTTTTTCACAATGGTCTAGCTTTAGCTTTGCAACATTGATCCTGGACCTACGATGTTTTCAAATAAGTTCATCTTCTTGCATTCTTCTGAAACTAGTATTATAATCATGTTTCTTCAGTATTTTACATTCATTATACCAATTACAAGTTCATTTGTTTTATATCAATTGTTTAACAAGTTCTTATAACTGATGACTGATTCCTAGCAAGACTTGAACTCGCATCTCACGACCGTCAGATAAGGGTGAGGCAGTCTATCCTTGTCCACTAGATCTCCCTTGTTCATTCTTAAGTATCAGTGACATTGTTTGTTACCTTATTACAGAGGAAGAAGAAAAGGAACCAGAGCCAGAATGGGAACCATTTATACCATCAGAACCATGTCCCATACTGACTGGATTCTATTCGGAACCTGGCAAATTCTGGCTGTCTATGGTAACAATATTTTTGACTTAATAGATAAGAAGTAGTTCAAACTCGATGCGATGTTTCATTGATATTGCCGTCAATGTGAATAAGTGGTTCATTATACCATGTCCCTTAAAAGGACTTCTGCAGTTTTATCAAATATTATTTTATTATATATTTGGCTCATTCTTCATTTGTCAGTTTTCTTAAGTTTTAAAATAAACATATAGCGATTATATGTTGACTTGAAAGCTTAAATAACTAATATTGTCAACACTGTTATTGTTTTTGTTTAAAAATGTAAAAAAAAAATTGTAAAAATATTATATGCATCAATTCATGTTTTTACTATGATTTGCACAAACTTATGTTTGGAATTGCAGTGATGATAAGCATTTAACAATGATTCATTAGGATATACATGTATTACACATGTATTTTGATTGTTACAGGGTGATTTTGATGCTGGTTACTTGTATGAATGTGGGTTTGCTAGTGAGGAGGTGAGATCTAACAGAGATGAGAATGCAGTGGATGAACCAATCAGAGCAATATCTGTACTGGAATCCAACGATGTACCTATCTGCACCATCACATGGAGGTATCTATATTTATGAAAAATGACAAATATTAACTGTAGGACCGTTTTATGCAACAAACTTATGCGAAATCTAACAGCCTATTTATAAATAAGTACAGGCGGGTGGACACATATCATGCACTTCTCATGACTGAATTCTCCAAAAAAACATTTGAACATAGACAAAATAAACACATCATTTGGGGTTCATAGGCAAAATCATTTAAAACATTACAGTATAGGTACAGGAGACGCATACATCACGATATACAGTCAAACCTCGTTTATTCGACATCATCCAAAATAAATATCTGATCCCAATGTATCTTCATAGGCATGTAAAATTGAAATGGACTATTCAAAACCATGTGTTATTCGAAATAAAAATTTGGACCCTGTAAATTCGAATGAATGAGGTCTGACTGTATATGTTATGCATTACACATGATTGGAGAAAACAAACGCTAGCTTGGTTTTTGAAAATGATACTATTTTATAGCTTGGGTAAGTTTATGCAGATGTTCACAAATTTATATTTTGGTGTTGGTATGAATCTCAACAATGGAGAGAATTTCAATAATCTTAACTTTTCAATTTCATTCATTTGTCTGGAACTTGTAAAATTATTCTATTCTTATTGACTGTCATTGACTCTATAGTGGCGTCAATAAGAGCCGGGAGCCGGTTTAATTATCCAGTGACTTAAGCATCATCACCCGGCTACTTTTCTTGTATGAATGATCATAATCTAGGGATTACCCCCGCCCCCCCCCAATACCACCGCCTACTACAGGTAATTTTTCTGCTACTTCAAGAATTGGCGATACCCCTGCTCTAGTACTTAAACTTCAAATTTTCAGGTTAAATTCATGCAAAGTTTGTTTGAATTTATGTATTAGTATAAGGTAATGTTAATATTGTATTACACAGACATCGGTATTTATTTCACAGCAAGAATGGCCTACAAGCTTTGTATGGTATGATGAACGGACAGGTGAGGATACAGAATCTGCAGACCGCTTACAACGTAGCAGAGATGGGACCTTCCTGGTGTCTCAGCGTACACGACAACCTTTATGGTCATATCACAGCATTAAAGGAAAGTTATGATGGCTCTGTACTTGTGTCTACTGGTGCTGATGGTAATTTCTTCCAATTTGCTGTGATGGGTCAGGAACAACTGGACCAGAAAATTGCTGAAAATAAAGCCAAACTACCATCAGCCAAGGTAAAGCTAGTAGTCAATCTCTACTTTTATGTTCTGACACTCATTCTCTTTTGTAAAAATAATATTTTTAAATATTTTTGTGTCATGTAAGAAAATGCTGTATTTTTGAATTGGTGTGATACTTAAAGTACTACTGAAAGGCCTTTTGTGAGATACATGCATGTTTCAATGGTGCATATATCAATGAGTTACCTTCACAAAGTGAAGTTTAATTATTATTATTATTAATTGTTATTATTACTTTTTAATATTATTATTCATGTTAATAATAATAATTATTATTATTAACATGAATAACTTTTATTATTATTAATTGTTATTATTACTTTTTAATATTATTATTCATGTTAATAATAATAATTATTATTATTAACATGAATAATTTTTATTATTATTAAAGAAAGCTAAGCAACAGCTTATTTTGTGTATTTTTAAAACATGTTTCTCTCTTCTATCAATAAATGCTGCTTTTTGTTCATTCTGATCCTGACTTGGTATTGCAAGGTTGCATAAAATTACATTACAAATTTTGTATTTCAAAAATATACATTTACAATATAATTGACTAGAACAACAATTATGAGTACAGTCAAACCTGTGTTAAAGACCACCTGCGAACAAAGACCACTATTGCAAAACCTGTCTGCAGAGACCACCAATTTTATCTCCCATCGGACCATTTTCAATGATATTTAATCTGTTAATAGAGACCACCTGTAAACAAAGACCACATTTTGCTGTTCCCATGGGTGGTCTTTACAGACAGGTTTGACTGTATATACACTAACATTATCATGTACTACAGAAACTGGATGAAGGCATTGTAGCAGATGACATAGAAGATCCAAAAGCTTACAGGTAAAATTCTTGATTTTTGTCAGGTTTAGTATAACAGCCATATGTGCACTCACGTAATATAATGTAATGTGATGTATTAATATTATTTCCTAATGTGGTTCTTAAATTGCGACAGATTTGAATACCATTAATAATAAAATATTTCAATTTCCAATTTACTTCACAAGATTAGGCTATCCTTAAAAATTGTTTGTTTGCAGTTAGGTGACCAACTCATGAAAAATGCTGTGACTTAATTTATTCTTTCAGTTCGTTTGATGAAAAATATTTGTTGGTCTTTTAACCATTACAGTACTTAACTAAAAAACCTACCTACCTACCTACTGTTAAAATTGCGGGTCGCGTAACTGCAAACATTAAGTCCATTTTCACTTTTTTATTCTTTATTCCATCTCAATATTAAGACCACCTCATTTAAGACCAGTTTTCAAGGGTCCCAAGGGTGGTCTTATTATCGAAGTTTTACTGTATACCAATTGTGCAATGATATAAATGTCGATGAAATGAAAGATGAAACAAATGACATGTTATATTACAGTATCGAGGAAGCTAAACAAAAAGCAGAACACGATAAAATGATGAAGGAGGCTGAAGAGAAGAAACGAGAAGTTAGACGACACATTGCTAAGATGAGACGAATGTTTAAACAACTGTTAGAACAAAACGAATCACTACCAAATAATCTGAGGCTTCATAAAGACGTAGGAATCAAATACTTATTCGTAAATTGTTTACATAGCTGAGCCAGAGAATTGATGAATAACTCACTTTCAATGTTACTTTTCCAAATAAATGGCGCTATAATTTACTGCAGCAGTGGTAAAGTTTGTGACGTGTTTCATTTCATCGAGCCGCGGCTGTGGTCCAGTGGTTAGTGCGCTGGACTTGTAACCTGGCGATCCGGGTTCGATTCCCGGTCGCGGCAGGTTATACCCTTCCATGAAATTTTGACAAAAATGTCGATTTTCCTCCTCATGTGGAGAAGTTGTCGGCTCCTCGTGGAAGGGTAAGTTAGTACTGGTTAGATTTCAGTCCAGGAAAAACTGGTTAGGTGAACCGGCCGCCGTATATAACTGAAATATCGTTGAGAAACGGCGTTAAACCCGATGAAACAAACGAAACTTCATTTCATCGCTCACTGAAGTACGTTTTATATACTTTACTATTCAATGTTACAATACTCATTTTGGTGATTGGCAATCATTTCTGCCATAAAACATCAGAAATAGCCAAATGCAAACTTTTCCTGTCAAATATCCACTGATGTGGTCCCCATTTCGTTGTGAGAAAATGAAAATGGTTTGTAATTCAAAACAATATGGTAATCATACTTGGTACCCAGGCTATTCATTACATTTATGTGCGTCTGTTATAACCCCAAATAACTGATCACACGTGAATATGTATGTGGAAAACTATATATATGATACCCTGGGCAAACTGACTGCAAAAATCTCGTACTTGTTAATAATTAATTAGGTATTGTATATGTTATGAATAGCCTGGGTACCAAGGATGTATGGTGATGTAAAAACAATGTAATTTTTCTTTGTCATGTTCAAGGACTCTTACTTACGAAACCACCTGTCTTTAAGAGACCGTATTTCCGGCTTCTGTGTTTGATCTCCTAGGACAGGTGTGATGTTACCTTTTAACTTCACGGTGTTACACTGGTATATATTTTTCAAACATTCATATTTTTTCTTTATTTATACAGGAGTTTGAAATGGATCGAGAAATCAAAGAAGAATTAGAACGTCATAAACAAGAGAAGATTGAAGTGGTCAGGAAAGAGTTGGCATGGGAATCTGAAAAACAGAGGGTTGCATTGGAGAAACTCAGAAAAAGGTATACTGAATGTGCTTGTGACATTTAGAGATGGAATTAATTGTAAATACAGTCGGACATCATTTTTTCGACAACCTTCTATCTGAATACTTAATATAATCTGTAGTAAATACCAGGTCTCGATGTTTCTTCTTAGACAACACGGTGATATTATAAAGAAACTATTATATTTTCATTCTCTAACATAATTTCCTAAACTTAATCAATTATGAAATATGAATACTAGGGCCATAGTTTGTTTTCTTTTTGATGAATGATTTACACATTTGGAACAATAAACGCATTGAACACTTGGAACAAAATTAAGCTAAGTGAAATAGTTGTGTTTTTGATGGCATTAAGAATATTAATAGACATTATATTCTGAGAACTGCTATTCAACATGAGATAATCTCCTTTCACTGTTAGTATAACATGTATCAGATGATCCTGATTGCGAAAAAAACTTTATGTTACAGATTTAAGGATGTTGTAGAATGTGACAGAATTCTGGTGAAGGCTTTTGAATCAGCGCATGATGTTGCTAGTTTCCGAGCATCTAAACTCTCGGATGATTTCTATCATCTGAAGGCCGACTTTGAACGTAGAAGAACTACCCTGAATCGTGACGACATCACAAGAGATCCGACTAGAGACCTTCTTACAGGTATGTATATCAATGTTCTTCCTAATGAAACTGCTCTACATGGGGAAATATCTCACCAGTTCTGGATTATTCCGCTTGTCATCTTCTAAGTATTTAATCAAAACTATCATACAAAAGGTGATCTTACCAAATACTTGGCCATTCAGTAAGATAGTAATAACTTTCATTGCAATGTTTTAAAAAGCTTCATCAAATATCTGCATAAAATTCTTTAATGTATTTATTCAGATATATATGTTTATGGAACAGACTTCATAGCAAATTCTTGCTGATCAATAATAAATTCAATAGATATACAGTAACTCTGGATTGGTATAAATATGAGTATTTCCATCTAATCCTGTGGTACAAACAACACTATACTGTTAGCATCGTGCTGCTATCGCAATGGAAACAAAGACAGGATTTAAGGTTTGACTAAACCTCAATGGATCTAAAATTAGATTTTGTTTGTACTGCTGGTAAAAACCCACTTTAAGTGAATTCCGGATTGCGTCTATTGCAGATGTATGTTAAAAGCCAGGAATAGTGGTAGGCATAGTGGTAGAAAGCCGACCTCTTGATTGAAGGTGGTGGGATTGAATCCATTGTTGAGCATATTCTTCCATTGTTTTCCCAATTCATAAATTAGGCATAAGTACTAGTAAGAACCCCAGGATATAAGTGGAAAGAATTTGTTGTTGACGTAAAAATGAATATGCTTGAACTAGTTATATGTATAGTCGGACCTGGTTCATTCTAATTCATCAGGGTTCGATTCCGGTTGCAGCAGGTCATACCCTTCCATGAAAATTTGACAAAAATGTTGATTTTCCTCCACATGTTGAGAAGTTGCCGGCTCCTTGTGGAAGGGTAAGTAAGTACTGGTAAGAATTCAGTTCAGGAAAAACTGGTTAGGTGAACCGGCCGCCGTATATAACTGAAATATTGTTGAGAAACGGCGTTAAACCCGATGAAACAAACAAACATCTTATTCATCAGGTCTGAAATTTTATTTCAACTAATGCATGGCTTCAAATAACCCGGTTCAATTTAACGGGATAAGAAGATACATGTACATCTGGATCTGATATTTATTTCGGATGATACTGCATATTCTGATAGAAGGTCATCGAATAAACGAGATCCAACTGTATTTTAGGCACTACAAGACTTACTGACAGTACTGGTCAAATTGGTGAGAAATTGGATGAACAAGGAGGAGCTAAAGTTGTTACAACATTAACTGGAAGTATGGGTGAAAGAATTACTAAAGCTCTACAGAAAGTGGAGGAAAAGAAAAAGAGAAGAGCCGAACGCAGATCACAGGTAAGCCTTTGTTTTAAGGCCAATGGTAATACTGATAAAATAAGCATTTGGATTTAAAGAACTTTTCTATTTCTACATTCCAAAAGTGGAATGTTTGTCCAGAAATCAACATAAATATCACAATGATTGATGATACAAGTCGTCTAAACAAATATATCTCAATACTCAGAATGTACTGAGTTGCTCAGATAATTTTAAAATGATTGAATTTAACTAAGGAACAAATGCACCACCTATCCTTTTGATTGCTTCATAACTGTAATTCTGTGTTAAAAAGTGTTAAAAAGGTTTTATTGTTACAAATGAGTGAATAAAGAAATTAAACTATGGCCCTAGTATTCATATTTAACAATTGATTCAGTTTAGGAAATTAATGTTTGAGGATTAACATATAATTATTTCTTTATAATGTCACCATGCTGACATGGACAATTTTCAGTTACGTTATTAATGGCGTGGTGTGTATGTGCTTGAATTCTGATGAATGTATGTATAAAAGTGTTAACTGTTTTTAGTGGGAAGAGTTATATGAAACTAAACCTGATGATGATTATGAAGACCCTGCAGATATTTCTGCCATTAAAGAAGCTAAGGATAATATGGGAGATTATAAACTGAAGACAGCCAATGATTATGTTGTCCCTGATCATCTTAGAATGAATGTTGATAAAGCTCGAGGAAGACTTCTTGTCCTCAAAGATTTGGTAAGTGATTTGTTGTTATGATTCAAAATAATTTTATTATACAACGCACATGAAGTTTGAGGGCGTATACTGGAGCATATACTTGGTTGGTCAGTCAGGTGGTCTGTTAACAAAAGCTTCTTGACTCCTGATCCTTACATCGTGGGTTCAAATCCTACAATGGTTGCGATGCTTCCACTGTCTTCACAGTCCTTTGATTAGGTGAGAGTACTGATGAGAGATCCAACAAGAGATGATAAGTGATTAATATATGTTGTAGTTACTTCTTTCGCAATAAATTGAAACTTAACTCTCAGTACTGTAGTATCATTTAAATTGGCGCAGGTCTAATTTTCGCGTATTTCGCGCTAGAGACGAAGCGTGAATTTAAGTCCATGCGATTATTTAACTTTTCGAAACTTACATGGCTATCCGAATTTTTGACTGTCCGAAAATGTGTGTATATGCACTTACATTTTTTTTCATAATATGTCGCTGTTTTTTTCTGATAATCTTTGCGGAATACTTAGGAACATGGAATATTTTGACACAGTTTGATTACTAGTACGTAAGAGTGGTTTAAATGGAATCCTACTCTCAGACTTTTAACTTTTTAAATCAATTTTCAGATTCATGAGAACAAGTATGAGTTCAACCAGCGTTTGTTGGCTCTACGTGATAAGAAGATTAGTATGATAGAAGAGATTAGAGATCTTACTGATGAACTAGAAGCTGTACATGCTAAACTTGGAGCCGATTTAGTTAAACCAATACCTCCAGTGCCTACCATGCATCCGGATGAGATGCCAGAAAAGTATGTACATGTATTAATTTTAGTTACCTTATAAACAATCCCAGTCTTCAGGCCTCAGATTTAAATGAAGAATACAGTCGGACCTCGTTTATTCGACAACCTTTTATCTGTATTCTTGGTATAATCCGTAAAATATGAGGTTTGATGTATCTTAGGCACTTCAAATTGAAATTGGCTAGTCAAAACCATGTATTATTTTCGAAAGAAACTTTCGGACGCAATGAAATCGAATGAACGAGGTTTGACTGTATTTAAATGTTATATGTTACTGTCAGTCGCTATTCTAAATCATTTGACAATAAAAGGTAGACATTGCTTGTTTGTTTTATTCTTCAAGATATGGATGATAGTTGCTATGGTAATGCTTTATGCCATTTTAAAAAGCAGTGATGTATCAGCAGGTTCCAAACTGAGAGTTAATGACTGTGGCGCAGCTGTAAATTCACTCTTGATAACGTTTCACGTCCCCTCCCCAAAAGAGCTGCTGAGTCAGGATATTCTACTAATTACACTTCTGTTCTAACAAAATTACTTCATTTTCTGCCTGAAAAGTAGATTGTACAAACAAAGAAGATACACAGAATAATTATTGAAGAAAATGTATCTCATCTGATCTAAGCCATTTATGAACAAATTCAGACACTCGTACAATGGAAGTTCTCTGGTTGATAAAATCTAGATCCACTTGTTGGTAATTTTTCATAAGAGGGAGACATATTGTTTTTGCCTTCGGCGTCTATCCGTCTGTCAATCCACTTTTAGCTTGTCCGCGCTTCCATCTCCAGTACTGCTGGTTGGATTTTAGCCAAACTTCATAGGATTGATCAACATCAAGTGTAGTTGTGCATCTTTGTTTTTTGTTCCGCTCAGATAATTTTCACTGAGTTATGGCCCTTTGATGTTTTCATACATATAGAGTTAGTCCGCGCTTCATCTCCAATACTGCTGGTTGGATTTCAGCCAAACTTCACAGGATTGATCAACATCAAGTGTAGTTGTGCATCTTCGTTTTTTGTTCCTCTCAGAGTTATGGCCCTTTGATGTTTTTATACATATACTGTGCATGGTGAACTGATCAAACACTTATCATTCTTGTTTGATTGATATTTTATTCTAACATCTTGTATCAGTATACAATTACTGACAAACTGCCATCTGGGAGACATATGTTTTTAATAAAAAACAACCATCTAGTTTTATATAGTTTAGTTTTTGTTTCATGTATTGTATTTATTCTTTGTTTCTTTAGTGTTGTTATTTATTGTAATTTATTGTTGTTTATTGTATATAATGTGTCATAGTGTTTGTTGAGGCCCACATGAGAAATTGGGTTGTCCCAAATGTGCAGCCTCTTGAAATCGAGCATGATAATTTTCCGTGGATTCACGGAAATCTGCAGTATTTGACGTTCGAAAGGGTCGTTTTTGAGACAATTTAAGCCACCATAGATGCTTTAAAGCCAGAGCTTCAGCAGCCCCGTGAACCCTTGCTGAATTTTCAGCTGATTTTGAAATTTTACATTCTCATGCCTGATTATTATTTTTTGTAAATATTTCAGGAAACTTGAATATACCCGTGAGACACTGATTGCATTTAAGAAGGATATGGCAGAGAAAGCTTCTGCAGCAAAGAAAGGTGGACAGGAGAGCGGTGCTTTTGGTGGATTTGGAGGTTTTGGTGGTGGTGACTCCAAGAAACCAGTATGTATTCACAATTAAGATATCGAGGGTTCAGTGCAGGACTATACTAACTCCTATAAATACATATGAGTTAGTATAGTCCTGCGCTGAACCCTCGATATGCTTGATGTATGTTTTATCAAAGTCATACCAGTAGTACTGACTAAGAGTCAAAATGAAACTTAAATGTAATCAATTGGTCGAATGGATTATCCAGTGAAATGTGAAATTTGGATGTTTAGGGTCAATACTGGTTTAGCCATACAGGTGTTATAGATAACGAGATATGGAAAAGTATGTAATTGCCCTAGTGCTGAAATTCATAGTGTTTATAAACACATACTAGTATCTGCATTTTATCTTTTCACTGATGGAATCACCTCATTTTTCAATGGGTACATGTATTCTGTTTCAATCCTTTATATTACCTGCACTTCGTGATTTGTTTCTGCATTGGGTTGCAATTGAAGCACAATTTCCCCTGCTACATTCTACATATATTACAGGATGTCCGTAGTTCATCACCCAGTCTGACACAGAAACAGAGCACTTCTGTCAGTACAGCGAAACCTTCAGATGAGTATGCACCTGAAGATATCGATGAGGAAGAATTGTCTCCCTTGGAACTGCAAATAAAGAAAGCTGAAGTCATTAGGTAAAGTAGTTAGTTAGACCATGCTTACTTAAATCTCTCCTATCAGTGGCTTCCATTTCCACCACCTACATCATATATGTCCATGAAATTGATGAGGTCTAAGCCGAATAGTTAACTTATGTCTCTTGATATATACAAAACAAATCCTTAGGCTAAACAAAAATATGTTTGTTTCAGGTTCCCGACTTACCCCATTTTTTTGCCCAGCCCCTAGAACATTTTTTGGCGTGTTAACTTTTCTTTTTGGTAAAATTTCTTCTTTTTGGTAATTTTTTTTATTCGTTAGGTTAATATTTCTGCCCAGTTTTTAAATGCTTCACGAATATTTCTGCTATAGAGCGTTTTATTCACCTTGATTAAACATTATCCATTTAAAAAGGGAAATGAGAGTTTTCTTTAAACGTATTCATTTATATCTATGTTAAATTTACTCCATTTGAAAAAAAAATCTTCCAAAATTTTTTTCCTACCTACCCGCCTTATTATTTAGGGCATGAAACCTGAAACAAATATATTTGTTTAGGCCTTATGTATAAATCATATAGACAACAACATTTGTTTTCAGTCTTACACGTAGTCTTACGTTTCACAACTTCTTCATGTTGCTTCATGATTTAGAGCTAAATTCAATACAGGTGTGTTTTAAATGTAATCTGATGCCATAAGGTTGATTGATACTATGTATGACAGTATCTTAATCATTTCAAATTACCTGTAGCTAACAATTTCTTAAATAAGAATTTATCAGGTTTTTTCTGATTTACCCGAAAAAAACTTTTCATCTAGTATACCAATTTCGTGTTGCGGAATCTTACACTTCTGATTGAGCCTCGTTCATTCGAATTTGTCGGGTCTGAAATTTAATATTGAATTGTACACAGTTTCAAATTGCCCATTTCAATTTGATGCGCATAAGAAGATACATCAGAATATGATATTTATTTCGGATGATATCGAGTATTTGGATAGAAGGTTGTCGAATAAATGAGGTCCAACTGTACCTCAATCTTGATATTCCATCCTCACTCCATCTGATGTAGACTTAAGATATATTAGAATTAGTCCACTGCTGAATTATACAGGCTAGAGAATTGATGCTCACAAGGGCCTTTGACAATTTAAGCCATCTAAGATGATTAAAAGCCAGGAGCTTCCAAGGCCCCCTGGACCCCTTGCTGAATTTTCAGCTGATTTTGAAATTTTGCATTCTCATGTCTGATTATACGTCCTATGATATTTATTATTCATTTCTTTACAGACTGACATATGAGCAAGATCGTCTTCTATCACGTATTAGTGAATTAGTGCAAAACTTTGACGCAGAGCTTCGTCTTCTTCGTCATGATAAATTCCGACTCGATATTGTTATGAAAAATGCTGATCTGAGGTATGTGACAGATTGATATAATAACTTCATTGTTAATATTATACTGAAATATCCATGGTTTATTACCTAACATTATAACTACCCATGGAATCTGTCTCGCATTTGTTATAATGACTGAAACATAGTACAGTATGTTGACTGTGTCATCCTTTAATTTTTGTTATTTGGTTGAATAAGTCTTAAACTGGAGATAAATAACCATATTTTCTCCTCCGTATATCATTAGATATTCTTTGGGCAATATTTTTCCATGCAGTTTCATGAACGATCAAACTACAATTGATATTAAGTGAAGGCATATCTGACAAATGTGGAATGGTGAAGGAAATAGGCATGATCATTTTTTACGCAGATTCGCAAAAATAGGTGGATTTGATGCTCGCAATAAAAGCCATCTTAGATGCTTAACAGCCAGGAGCTTCAGGGCCCCCTGAAACCCTTGCCGAATTTTCAGCTGATTTTGAAATTTTGCATTCACATACCTGATGTAACAATTTAGTAGTTCGATTTAGATTTATTGGTTAACGTTCTGATTCTCTCTAGGATGTGTAGACATTAATTGAATGTACATGTATTTCAGACAAGTAACATTGTTTGAAGAATTGGTATTGCTGAAGGAATATGAGAAGAGGGAGGATGTGCTGGCAGAAAAAGTAACAAATAAGCAACAAGAGAAATTAGACATGCAGGCAAAGGTAATGTATAATATTTCCATATATTATCATTGGACTTGTGAAATATTCCCACGAAGTGACATGGTAGGTGCCATAATAATGTCAGTAGACTTAAAGAGGGAGAACATATTGCCTGGTTCTAGTTAAAGAATCAACTCTTACATGTTTGTAAGCTACATGTATTCTAAGCATCTGTCTCCTTTGTCTGAGTGGTTATGGCATCCGCATTGGGAGCAGGAGGTCAAAGGTTCGAATCTCAGTATGGGTCCATTCTGATACGGTAGGTTGGTGAGCCACCTGCTAGTTAAATAATGGTTACCGTGCGCCTGACTGTCTGATGCCTGACATTAAAGGATTGGAATCAGGAAGTAAATGAGCTCAGAAAGTAGGTGTCTCATAAGTCAGAAATAACTGGTCCTTTAAATAGGGGTGACATTATAATAAACAAACACTTTCTGTAGTTTCTGTCTTTTGATGAACCTGTCGGTAACAAACACCAGTATATTTTGAAGCCTATACCGGAAAGTAACAGTTATATAAACATAAATTCAAAAAATATTTTGCTCTGTTCATTCATGTGTGCTACTGTGTGATGCTCTTCTAGCAAAATATTCTTGACTCAAAATTTGAATGAATTCCTATTTAATGACGTTTTCATCCATTGTATTAGATTGTTGATGTCACTTCCAAACTTGAAGTGAAGAAAAAGGATATAGAAAAATTACAAGAAAGAGAGAAATCATTACATCAACAATTTTTGGCTTCGCTTGGAGAAAACAATAAATTTGCTGATTACCTTACCAAAGTTTTCAAGAAGAAAATTAAACGCTCCAAGAAGAAAGCAACAGAAGGTGATGGTAAGTTCACTCTGGATCAAATATGGCTACCATGTTCGTCTTGCAATTCTGTGGAATTTTCCTATTTAATCATGTTGTTTCTCTTTGGCCATCCTTAAAAAAATGTTTCTTTGTGGTTATGTCACCTGGAATTTTAACAGTGGGTAGGTAGATAGTTTCTTTAGTTTAGTACTGTAATGGCTAAAAGACTGAAAAAAATTGAGTTGCAGCATTTTTTTTGAGTCGGTTATCAACTACAAACTAACAATCTTTTAAGGATGGCCTTACTTATTATTCTCTAGTCCAATTAAAAAAGTCCTCTGAAATATCTAGGATGCAAAATTTAAATACTACTATTAATATTATGACAATTGCTCCCTGTGTAGTAAAATTGTTCACATGATGAGTCCATGGTTCGGAGATAAAGTTGAATTGTGAAGAAGTTGTACATTGCTATGCCCATTGTGTGAAGTTCCAAGTCTTCTTGCTCTACAAGCAATTCATAGGCATCTACAAAGATTGTTTTTAAATACAGTCGGACCTCGGATATTCGACAACCTTCATTCTGAATACTTGGCATAATCTGAAATAAATATCAGGTCCCGATGTATCTTCTTATGCACTTCGAAATGAAGGCTATTCGAAACCATTTATTATTTGAAATTAAAAAAAATCGGACCTGATGAATTCGATGAACAAGGTCTGACTGTACAAAACATGTATATATGTATCGCATGTATAATGTATGTTGTTGTTGTTGATGTTACAGATGATGATGATGATAGTGATGATGAATCAGATGATGATTCTGATTGGGATGAAGATGAGGATGATGAGGAATCAGAAACTGGTGGTTATGACCTTGACATTTGTCCTCCTGGGTGTGACCAGGTACATGATACAGAATATATTCCATGTTTTTTAAATGTTTCAAATAAACATTCAGGGAAATATTGGATTCTGTTCGTCTGTTAGATTTTGATACCAAGTATCTACTTGCCATGATTTTATTATCATATTATCCAGGAAACGAATTTAAATTTGATGGAATGTTAAACTAGACTTGATTTGGAGATATTATTTCATACTTACATTTGTAGTCGATTTTGTGACATCGAGTCCAATATTTTGAATGTCTTTCCTGGAAGTCAAATGTTGTCTATTTAGATGTTTGGTAATCTATAAGATTTTTACATTGTTTCTAACTAAAAAAAGTCCATATGCTTTTGTTCCTTTTGGATAGCAGTGTACATATTATTGACTATTACTACTGTATATGCTTTTAACCAATCCTTGAAATTATATAATCTGTCTTACAGAATCTGTATGAAGCAACATGTCAGTTGAGAGAAAAGAGACTCGATATTGAAGAAGCTCTTGTTGAAGAGAAGAAAACAAATGATACACTGAAGAAAGAACTTGATGGTTTCCATAAAAAGTCTAAAGTCATTGATAATGGACTCAAAACAGCCCAGCAAGATCTGGAAGCCTTCCAGGTAAATAAGATACTCCCTACCTACAACGAACATGATGAAGATGAATACTGATTGTTTGGATAACTTGCATAAATTTACATACATGTAAAGTCTCCCCATTTCCACGGGAGACTCCCAGATTTGATAGGCCACTCACGCTCTCCCGGCCAGGAGCCACGATTTTCAAAGTAAACATCGTACATATTCCGTTAAGGGGCAATTGTTTAGTTCATTCCCGACTAGCTTGCTGAAATTACTTGTCAAACTGATATCTGAGTTAATCTGCAGAATATTGCTATTAACAGCTTTATTATGATATGGATATAGATAAAATTTCATCCACAGAAAAATCTCCCGCTTTGAGTCTCAATCTCCCGCTTTTAGGGGTGCAATCTCCCGCTTTTAGGGGTGCAATCTCCTGCTTTTAGGGGTGCAATCTCCCGCTTTTAGGGGTGCAATCTCATGATTTGCATTCTGAAAAGGTTCACATACATTCCTATTTAGATCATTTTATAGGCAATGAAAACAGCATAGTGCTAGAAAAATATTACTGTATTTTGAAACAAGATTCATTCTTTATAAGATATATAGCAAATTGGATGCCATGACAAATATATCTATAACATATGATATTTAACACTAACATTGTATTGGGCAGCAAAAAACATATATGTTTTTATTTGTCTTTCAGCTTGAAAAGCAACAGAAATTGAACGAGCTTAATGTAGTTGTCTCACTGAAGTTGCACCAGATACAATATATGATCAATGGAATACTGCCGCAAGACCTCGGCCATACATTGGTGTTTGAATCTAATGGCGTTACAAGACTTCAAATGAGAATCAAGGAACTTGAACATGAGAAATTTTCTCAGAAGAAATTCATGAAGTAAGCAAAATCTGTATCTTACATTACAGTTATACATCTATGTGCAGATTTAACATTTTAGTGTCCAGGGGCCCGTAGTCACAAACAATTTAAGACTAAATCTCGGGACTTATACTTTAAAATCTTAAATGTTCTTCATGCTCATACGTTGTTTATAAATTAAATACTTAACACCATTAAAAACGCAACTGTTTTAATTAGGCTTCATTTTGTACATGGTTATAAAAGCTACCAACTGTTTACCAATGTTTAAAATATCGTTTAAACGATATTGAAACTATGGACCAATAACTCATATTTCATGATTGAATAAGTTTATGAAATTTTGTACGTTAGTGAATTAATATAGAATTATTTCTTCTTTATGTCATGTTTTGAAGCAGGCACATTTCGGTTGCGTATTTAATGGCTTTAAGTATATATCATTATAGAGTTTGATAAGACTTTGCATTAGTGAAGAGTGGGTAACAAGAATTGTTCTAACAAACTTTCATTTGAAAATACACATGTCCACGCGATTCCCAAACATTTCAGGTTAGGAAACGTCTAAAATCTCTGATTCCGGGACTTTTTGACTTGCGAAAGTATCCTCATTAACAGTAAAAGTTTTAGTAATGATGACACTGTATTGAAAACACATTGGCTTTCTTATTGAAAGCTTTTACAGTTTATCGAGAATGTATAAAAAGAACATTAACATAACTTGTTGTATAAACAGGGAATCAAGAAAGAAGCACGTTCAGCTGATAAAAGATAGGAAAACATTTGAAGCTAAGATAACCGAGATGGATAAAGATTGTGAAGAGATGATGGTTAGCAAGTTTGGATGTGTTATAGACATTGAGAAATTAGAGACTGTTACCGTTAATAGAAATATTGAAGAATTGAAAGAAAAATTGCGGATGACTGAAATACAATGTTCTGAAGAAGTGATTGAATGGAACGTAAGTATAGTGTATTCATTTGTTTTGTTTGTTAATTGGCAAATTTGTAGTGAATATGTATGTTAAAACAAAATCTGAAAGTACCATTTATTTTTCAATTTAGAAAAAAAATAATTTTTTTTTATGTTTGAAGTACTTCGATCGATATCAGAGTAGTAGTTTGCTAGAGCAATGGTTTAGAGACCAGTCTCAAAATACAATCTTGCCATTGGTCAATTTTAAGGATGTGTTCAGAACCAACCAATCAGAGGCTTGCATTCCTGGACTGGTCTCCAGACTCGGTTTTATAATCATGGGCCTTGAGCTCCATGTCGATCCAGCATTTAAAATGGGAGTTTAGGGTTGTGGAGTGTGAGTCCTTTTTTCAATCACATTGTCAACACATTTTAATAACGATGATTTGCTGATTATTTTTAGGAGAAAATAGCTGAGAAGAAGAACCATATTACCGATTTGATCAGAGAAAATACGAAGCGATTAAATCAACTCTCACATTTACTTAACAACAAACACGGCTCAGAAGGGGCACTTAACTCTAGGCAGAAAAATCTGGTGAGTTATTTTGCATCCCCTTCGATTACAGTGAGCTAGTCTTGCTGCTTAAACAGTGTTTGGTTTGTAACTTGTTGGAAGCTTCTTGTTGAATCAAATAAGAATCATGAAAGGGGTATTTCGAGAGTTCAACGCAAGACTATCGTAACTCATATGTATTTATATAGAAGTTTTTTTTTTTTATATATATATTTTTTATTTTCATAAGGAATGCATAGTTGCCAACATTCGGCTACATAAATGACATCGATTACATCATATATAGAAGTTGCAATAGTCTTGCACTGAACCCTCGATTTATTTGTTACACAACTGTTATAATGTGGATGACTATATGTTGATCATTACTGATTGTACAATTTATTTAATGTTTAATTTATTAAATAATTTTTTCATTGCTTAGTTGTTTCATATTAATTTCTGGTGTAATTAGCTGTAGTTGAACATACCCTATATGAAACATTAGTTCAGTGAACTCCCTGAAAACCAGACCCTGTCTGAACTTCTAGTCAATGGTCTTGTTTTCTAAGAGTTCTAGTTTTCTGAGAACTTACCATGACTAAGACTACCATTTATTCAGACTCTGCCATTCTTGAAAGATCAGACTCTCTGAAAGTTTATGCATTGAATGAATTAGAGGAAAATATGGGACTTCAAACATCGTCTGATTTTTTGAGGATTCTGATTATCGAGATTACGAGAGTTCGGTATTCAGGGAGTTTACGGTACAACAGAAATTTACATAATTATATGTGTTACCTAAGATAAGTCAAGTTGTTAGGTTTGAAAAGATGTTGACTTTGTCATTAAGTTTTTTTACAATGATAATTGTATTGTATGCTTTGAATAGCTCAAGAAAGGGGTAAGTTGGAGAGCAATAGCATTGGTGTTTTACATGCATTGCACAAATACATTCTGTATTCATAATTATTAAAAGTTAACTTATAGTTATTGTTGAACATTTAGTTCCTCGCTTGCTTGTTTAATACAGTCATTGCATTTAGTTAAAACATGACTGTGACTCGATTTTTTCACTTGTTTGGACACGTGACTGTTACATGATTGTCTCCCTTGTTTGGACATGTGACTGTTACATGATTGTCTCCCTTGTTTGGACATGTGACTGTTACATGATTGTCTCCCTTGTTTGGACATGTGACTGTTACATGATTGTCTGCCTTGTTTGGACATGTGACTGTTACATGATTGTCTACCTTGTTTGGACATGTGACTGTTACATGATTGTCTCCCTTGTTTGGACATGTGACTGTTACTTGCTTGTCTCCCTTGTTTGGACATGTGACTGTTACATGATTGTCTCCCTTGTTTGGACATGTGAATGTTACTTGATTGTTTCACTTGTTTGGACATGTGACTGTTACTTGAGTGTCTCCCTTGTTTGGACATGTGACTGTTACTTGATTGTCTCCCTTGTTTGGACATGTGAATGTTACTTGATTGTTTCACTTGTTTGGACATGTGACTGTTACTTGATTGCCTCTCTTGTTTGGACATGTGACTGTTACTTGATTGTTTCCCTTGTTTGGACATGTGAATGTTACTTGATTTGTTTCACTTGTTTGGACATGTGACTGTTACTTGAGTGTCTCCCTTGTTTGGACATGTGACTGTTACATGATTGTTTCACTTGTTTGGACAGTTGACAGTTACTTGGACATGTGACTGTTACATGATTTTCTCCCTTGTTTGGACATGTGACTGTTACTTGTTTGTTTCACTTGTTTGGACAAGTGACCGTTACTTGATTGTTTCACTTGTTTGGACAAGTGACCGTTACTTGGACATGTGACTGTTACTTGATTGTTTCCCTTGTTTGGACATTCGACTGTTATTTGATTGTTTCCCTTGTTTGGACATGTGACTGTTACTTGATTGTTTCCCTTGTTTGGACATGTGAATGTTACTTGGACATGCGACTGTTACTTGATTGTTTCCCTTGTTTGGACATGCGACTGTTACTTGATTGTTTCCCTTGTTTGGACATGTGACTGTTACTTGGACATGCGACTGTTACTTGATTGTTTCCCTTGTTTGGACATGCGACTGTTACTTGATTGTTTCCCTTGTTTGGACATGCGACTGTTACTTGATTGTTTCCCTTGTTTGGACATGTGACTGTTACTTGGACATGCGACTGTTACTTGATTGTTTCCCTTGTTTGGACATGTGACTGTTACTTGATTGTTTCCCTTGTTTGGACATGTGACTGTTACATGATTGTTTCCCTTGTTTGGACATGTGACTGTTACTTGATTGTTTCCCTTGTTTGGACATGTGACTGTTACTTGATTGTTTCCCTTGTTTGGACATGTGACTGTTACTTGGACATGCGACTGTTACTTGATTGTTTCCCTTGTTTGGACATGTGACTGTTACTTGATTGTTTCCCTTGTTTGGACATGTGACTGTTACTTGATTGTTTCCCTTGTTTGGACATGTGACTGTTACTTGATTGTTTCCCTTGTTTGGACATGTGACTGTTACTTGATTGTTTCCCTTGTTTGGACATGTGACTGTTACTTGATTGTTTCACTTGTTAGGACATGTGACTGTTACTTGATTGTTTCCCTTGTTTGGACATGTGACTGTTACTTGATTGTTTCCCTTGTTTGGACATGTGACTGTTACTTGGACATGTGACTGTTACTTGATTGTTTCAATTGTTTGAACAAGTGACTGTTACTTGATTATCTCCCTTGTTAGGAAAAATATCAAGTTAGACATCAAATTGTTATACTGCATACTTGAATTATATGCAATATTTAGAGGCATAAATGAAATTGAAGATTAATTATTATATTCCATGGATATTTTAGTTTAGAACTAATAAAATGCTTTGATCATTTTATCATTACCTGCTTAGTATTGAATGTTCCAGTATTAAAATCTGATATAAATTGTGAGACACTATCTCAAGATCTGTCTAGGGACTGTGTGCTCTTTCTATAATACAAATCTGTTTTATGCATTTTAAAGATATTAGTACTTAACTATACAGCCCTTTTTATGGCAAATTTGGGGCCGATATGGGGCCTCATATGTTTTTCGCCTACTTAGAAACAGAATTCCCCTTCAGTATTTTTTTAATTTTAGCCTTATAAATACCCAAGTTTGGTGATTCATAATGCAAACTTCTCCTATCAAAAGTATCTGCCATACTTCCCCAAGAACTGAAAATGGCTGCTATTCTTGTCCTTTCGTCTGTCTAATTTCTTCTTACGAATGAGATTTCTTGCACAAATATTCTCTGAGTTGGTAGCATGTTTTATCTCCGAGGTATATCATTAAACGGCTGTAATTACATTCTCTCTGATAGTTAATAATTGTCAGATCAATTCTGATTAATTCAGAACAATTGCTGTAAGGTTTCAGCATAATTGATTAATACTTTTCGAAATATATAAATTTCATGCGATCATGCTTGTAACATAAGCCATTAACGAATAGCAGAACGTGAAGTTTGCAGCATGTCAAGTCTTCTGATTCAAGTGAACATCTGCTCCAAAAAATAAGGCAAATAAAATATTACATCTTTGTATTCCTGAATACATTTTCCAGTGTTCTTATTTGTGTCATTATTGTTTTAATCATACTCATTACTGTATAGATCTACAGTTTACTGGAAAGACTCCTACAATATTTACCTCTCTTGTTCTTAATCATCCGCCTTTTTGATAGTCAAAACTGATAAGCCCTTATAGGAGTAATTTCCAAAAATGTGACATTGCTGAGAAATACCAAAATAATTTGAAAGTGACTACCACTTTTTCTTTAAATTTCTGAGCCTATCTGCCCATATGAGCATAATGAACAAGTATTTTTTTATATATCTGATTATTTTATCATCGTTTACATTATATTCCCTATAAACTTTAAGGAAATTTGCCTATCAATATGGCCGACAATTCAGATCAAGGGAGGTAAATATTGCAAATGTTGGAACTATCTATTGTACTGAATCAACTGTTGTCCCGATTTCCATTCTACTGTTCCTTGACATTGAAACTTAAATCTCATTTCAAGCAGAGATGCTTAAATTTACGAAATGCTCTTTTCCATTGTTAACATGCAGTTTTATATCCACAGGGAGAGGAATATTCTGGAGCGCGTAAAGCCGATATCCGGGAGAAACAGCGGTTAATTCAACTCGTACAATTACAAGCGCAAGAAATTGATGCCCTGAAGGAAGAAATCATGTTGTTGTCAAGAAAGGGAGGACATATCCTGCCCCCTGCTCAACCCCCACTTCCACAGAGCCCTAATATGAGGACCCTTAGCAACTAAATTGTGATAAAATAGTAACAAAAAATACGTCATTGAACATTTTAGGGAATTTGTTGTGTAAGAAAAAATGTAATGATATATTTATTATGTTTCAATTTATGTTTTTCATTCATTTGTTCCTGTGATGGATAAACAAAAATGTTTTATTTGAAATTTCTTAGTAACATTTTCGTTAAATTATTATACCGTAACTTTTTCGTTTTTTTCTGTCCCTCACATTCTGGTCATGCTATCAAAAATTCCCATTTCTTTTACTTTCATTTTGAATTTTCATTACGTTACTTTCGTGGACATGACTGTACGAAGGTGAAAATCACTGAGGTTGTAGATGTTCGAGAGAAATGTCCGTGTAATATGCAACCATTATACTGATCTATCAGTTGCCCTTTTTACTATAATTATGTAATCAAATCTCTTATTGTTTTCTACTTTAGGAGATGAATGATTTAGAATGTTTGGTTTGGCATATGTCTAATTGTTATACATTTCATGAAAGGAAATTGTCAAGTCTTGTTAAACTTCTAATCAATTAAAAAGCAGTAGTCATTTATGACTTGAGGAAATGAACCCAAACGGGCTCAGTAAATGCAGGACACCTCATCTGATCTCTATTTTGATTCAAACCTGCAAAATTGTGACACAAACTAATTTCATGTTTTCTGATTAAATTGTTCATAAATACAATCAGCCTTAAAAAGTCCAAGAAATATTCTTGAATTTTCAAAGGATCCTGTCACTCGAGGTTTTCCTGTGTCGTTGATTTTTGAACATTTTTACTAAAGAGCAGTTTAGTCGTATTATGTGACAGTGAACTTGTACATGTATTACGTGTTTACTGCTTAATGATATATGGCTTGTATAAATTTTTGTCCACTGCTGAATATTTGCAGTATTGTTGCTGATAAGCCCTGATGAAAGCATTTTGAGGGGTGAGAGAGAAACTTATCTATCTGCAGTATACATAATGAAGCTGATAGACTTGGTATGCTTTCACCTTTGCAATTTATCCGTCCTTGTTAACTAGGACTTATACAGTAATATGGATGATTTCTAAGTTATGTCTGACTGTGATACAATAATTTGATTGTTATTTGTAATATATTTGAAATTCATATTTTGTATTGCTTACAGTAACATATTATATGAGAAATACAGATAAACTATATACTGTAGTAATGGGTTTTCATTGCCTGGTGAATGTTTTAGCTGTTTGTGTTGCCCTCACTTAAAATCAAAGCGCTGAAAGTTATTCGGTTTTGAACACTGGTTTTGTATTCAACACATCCAGATTCACAGAAAGAACGAATCAGTATTACCATTGTTGAACAATTAAATTTAATTGCACAGTAAATTGTGTAGTTTTTGTTTTAAGGCTGATGGCTGTCGAAAATTGCCCTAGAACTAGTTGTTCTACTGATCGGCTGAAAAGGAAACAAAACAGATTGAATGCTTTAAACAATACATAAATTCCACTTGCACAATGTTTCGAGTTTCATAGAATTGACATTATTTTCATGACTCCTTGAGCTTTTTGGGGTGCCTGTGCCGAAATCAGATATATGTGAATAGAATAATTAAGTGTGTTGATCATGATTTATTTAACATGCAGTGGTCAAATATTTACAGAAGCTGCTTCAAGAAATATTTCATAAATACTCCAACTATTAATGTTACTGAATTTAAATTTTCTTTAAATAAAACCAGTAGATGCTTTATGTTGCAACTTGTGATAGGCTGCGAATTGAGCTTATAAGCGTCGATGCGAGAGTGGGTGACTGATTGAAACTTGATTGGTAATTTAAAAATCGTGAAAAAATGTAAGAATTACAAGAATTAAATTTAGATTGACATTTATTTTCCTTTATCAAGGTTAATAGTCAGAATCATTTGTATGTTGTATAAGCAACAATTAAACCATGTATTTTTGCCTGCGGAAAGGCACACTTCTAAATCTTCGAAGGACATACCTATCGCTACATTCAACACATGCAGGTAATAGTATGTCATAATGGAACCAAACTAGACAGACGCTTGGAGTACAATGTATAGGCTTTATGATAAACATTCAAAATATTAAAAGTTGTATGAACCTAATGGTAAGATGTATCCTAACACTTAAACCATACCATAAACACTTCAACAGAATAAGTTAAATAAATCATTGATTCCGTGTACACTTGACAGTAAAACCTCAATAATACGACCATCCTTGGGACCCTTGAAAACTGGTCTTCTTCTTGTTATGTTATGGTCTTTTGATCTCTGTTGGTGTTGGATACATTTACTGTAATGTCTACATCTGTCCGTCTGTATGTCGCTGGGAACATCAACAACAATGGTAAGGTAATAATAGTTGAGCCAAGTAACGCTTCATTCATCCATGCTTGTCCTGCAGAGAAGTAGGATATGAAACTTAAACAAAAGTATAAGCTCTCAATTTCCAGAATTCTGTTGTCAATAATCAACAATATTTTTGGTCCAAGATGTTACATACATATTCATTAAAATGTATAGTGGGGCTATCATCAATCCAATTGATATCGATATATCATCGATCTTTTCTGGCGATTGATATTCGATACACACAAATATCGATGTTATGGCGGGAAAACGTAACGTCGCATTGTAATCGACCGTTTGTTGAACAGTGCTCTAATGGATAATGAATTTCAAATGTCGGCAATATAATATAACACTGAAGTTAAAAATATGAATTAATTACTTAATTGGTGTCTTGTTATCATAAAAATACAAGTTGAACATATAAATATGTAGAGTATACACATAAACATACAAAAACTATTTAAAAGTTGAGGAAATAGAAGTTAATAGAATTAAAAAATATAATCGATATATCGTTGATATTTGTCTTTAGATATATCAGTATCGTCGACATGCGAAATAGTTAACCAGTGACAGCCCTATGACATTTGTGTAGCGTTCTTCCCTTTGAAGCAGAAGGTTAAATAGTCGGCGACAACTCATTTGTGCTGGCTTATTTGTATATAGCTAACAAAACTGCTGAAATTAATAAAACACAAACGTATGGTGATCAATTACAAAAGTTGATTGTACATGTTGATTGTACTCGTAACTTTCAACAAGTCAGTTTTGCAGACACAGTTATCTAATATCTTAAATCATGTTAAAATCTTATTATATCCCTGTTAATCTGTACCTACCTATGTTTGGGATTAACATGACAAATAGAAAACATATTCCACAGAAAACACTGAACAAAGTAAGGAAGCCTCCGGTCACACCTTCACCTATCGGGTAACTCGTTTCACAAGCAATCTCAAAGAACAAGGGCAGACCACCGTTGATACAAGCACCAACAAGAATACATGCTGCATATAACGAAACTGAAATAAAACATTTACATGGCAATTATGATTTTTCGGTGCAGCCGTACTAACATGGCTGTGCTATTTGCATATCAAGAGTTGTGTAAACCAATCAAATCTTACATTAACCACTAAGCCAACTTCTCTTCAACGTTTGTAACATTGACGCGGATTGGTTAACCTTTTGATAAGGGGTACATTTCCTAATCGCAATCCATTGAATTTCGGTGAATTTACCGAAATGCATTTTGAATCTGGAGTGACCAGCAATCGTAACATCTCAGCAAATCTTAATCTTCAAATTGCGCCGACCATCTTTTTTTCAAGATATTTCGTGTGTACGGTCTGATGGCTAAAACATTGGATATTATTTTCGCATCGTAGCAAAGTTAGATAATCAAACATGTACTTAGTTTACTTAACTACTTATATATGTGATAAAATGGATGCCATTGGTTAGATGTCAGACATTTCCAATCCACACTGGTGTTTGTGTTTTAAGGTGACAAACAGGGAAACATAAATATAAACATGTTTTGTTAGAATATCCTAACTGATAAAAATATGGTCACATCTAGTAGATGGAAGAAAACATAACATAAATATATTTAATGTGGAACACGTACGATGTATGCGATAGAAGGATATACAAAGGATCAGCTCCTACTGTTATACTGTTATACCAATTTCTATCTTGACTGCCATGGTGTCGTATACAGTTCAGTCTGACATCCTGTCTCAAAACTCACAATCTGATTGGTTGCTTCTGAGAACAGTCTTAGAATTAACCAATAGCAATGCTTCATTGCTTTACCGTTCTCCAAGCTTCTTTATAATTTCAGGCCTGATATTGTAATATTTACCAGTACTGAATGGAATCACATTTTTCCACAATAAGAGGAACCAAGCAGACGAGAGTGTACCACCGATATACAATACAATAAGAAATGTCTTCATTCTTTTCATAAATATATCTGAAAATCTAATAGAGAGAAATTCAACACCATGATAACAATTGTGTAACAAATTGTACGCGAAAAATATTGAATAAAAATGCAGAAATATCCAACAGCGTTTGAAAATACGTATTCAAGCAAAAGGTTGTTGAATATAGAAATGTAACACAACGAACAAACATTTGTTAATTAATATCAGTTTCATTTTGTAATGTAAATACAACTGCAAAAATAAAAGATGCATGGCCCGGCCCATCTGAACGTAAACTATTTGAACTGGCTTCATCCATTGATGTTGCTATATTGGCTTAGACATCTGTTATACGAACAGTTGCAGTGTATTACCAATTCAAAAAGTGTGGGTCTGTCATGTAATGAACGGACAAAACTTGAATCTGCTTTGTAAAATAACTTGATTTTTTTTCATTTAATGATATCGTATACTTTTTTCGACAAATGCAGAGGAATACATTATTAGCGTATTCTTTGATAATGCATAATCATAGATGTTTTAACTATACAATGTATATTTTCATGTTTGTTTTGGTACTTTAAGTTGCATCCAGTCTATATTTTCAAGTCCATTTTCACTGTTTTGCTCTTTATTCAACTTTCAATATTAAGACCACCTCATTAAGAAGACCAGTTTTCAAGGATCCCAAGGGTGGTCTCATTATTGAGGTTTTACTGTATGCTACTTTCGACCCTTTAATCCACCTTGCTATAGCCAGTCCAGTGAAACATCCAGCAATTGTCTGCCAAAATCCCATGTACCCCGCTTCACTCTGAAACATATACAGTAAAACCTGACCTAAAGACCACCTCAAATATAAGCCCACCTCAAAATTAAGACCACAATGTTCAAGTCCATTTCACTGTTTTGCAAGTTATTTAACCTCAATATTAAGTAGGGATGTCAACGAATATTCGAATATTCAAATATTCGTTTTATCTTCGAATATTCGAATCCTGTTTCAATATTCGAATATTCGGAAAAATATACTTAATAAAAAAATGATGAAAATAAAATTGTTGTTTATTTATTGCCGACCCCGATTTGTGTAAGATAGTATGAGAGTAATTAAGGATGTTGTTGTTGTTGAAATATACGCGCTTGTAAAAGTGTCATTGTGTATATTGGGGGGTGCTAATATAATCGATAATCCGTTAATTACTGACCGTTTGTAACAGTTTGATAGTCCATAGTCTCAAATAGAAGAAAGTAGGTGTTTAATTGTCGGTAATTTTGTTGTTGACGAAAGGTGTAAAAAGTAGGCAGTTAAAACCATCGACAGGGACTTGAGTTTATGACTCGCTTCTAAATTAAGGAAGATCAAAATGTAATTGAGAAAAGAAACATGCCGAAAAAATGGGGTGACGGGAAACAACATAATTTACATACTAATTTTTCACGTAGGTCATATCATCCAATTCATGCTTTATTTGCAAAATAATGAACAATTGACGAAAACAGAACATATAAACACTTCACAAAGATATTCATAAACACAAATTTTGGCATTCAGAAGATGATCTGTTAACTGCAATAACTTCATTTGTCAGAGTCTTAACTTCCGGTGAAAACAAAAGTAGAATACACACAGCACGTAAGGAACTTTGGTATATGAAATATTATTTTTAATAATTTTGTCTAAGTTGTGTCGATCGAATATTCGAATATTCGTTCGAAATGAAAAACGAATATTCGAATACCTGATTTGCTATTCGTTGACATCCCTAATATTAAGACCTCCACAATAAGAAGACCAGTTTTCAAGGGTCCCAAAGGTGGTCTTATTATTGAGGTTTCGCTGTACCCGCTATTGTACACTTATTTTATTGTTACGAAAAGTAAACACAGTTCTTACATAGTAATGAACAGGACATCATATGTAACGTTTAGGATCAAACAATATCTATACGGACACAAAGTTTACTTACTTTAATTCTCATGACATACCAAATACCACTAATGCATCGAAGAAAATTAAAATGTAAAATACAGAGTCATATAGTTACATTTTATACATGTACTGTATTTCTACTGTATTTGTACAATGACTGAACTAGAAACACTATAACTCTTGCGTATTCTATATGTAACCCATTTTAAGAACTTTTAGTCTTCGATATTCCTAGCCCTTAACACTTTAACAACGACAGCAACAATAACTGCAGTAACAACAATAGTAACAGCAACAACAACAAAAACAACAACAACGATATATTAAGAATAAATAACCAAAACAATAACGACAAAAAACAAAAGCATCAAAAAATCACCCATAGCTCATAATGATTCAGCAAGGACCTACTCCGAACAATTCAATGTAAACAATGAATGAATAAACGCTTCAATAATTAATCATTTGCACTGTGTTGTCTCACCTGTGATATACCTAGTGGTTTCAGGTTCACATCCAGCACTGACTGCCACACTCCCAACACGCCTGATGGAATGGTACAGGCACATACAACTAACCACATCTTTCCATTGCTGAAACGAGAAGCACAATATGTCAGCTTTGTTTTATCGTCTTTGTTGCCATACCGATCAGATTTCGACCAGGTTGTTTTTGAGTCTTGAAAAGAGAGATTGTAAGTTATACGCCTCATACAAAGGAAATGCCACACCACGCAGACCTCCGGGAAAACAACAACCCACAAAACATAAGGCATTTGAGGAGGCGCAAGGACAAACACGCAAGGGAATAGGGGAACATTCGCCTGGCCGAACATAAGGGATAACTAAGGAGAGTCAAAGAGGACAGACTGGGGGTTAATGAATGGAAGTCAATTGAGCAGCAGACCACAGATGCCCCACTGCCCCTTCATCTTTTGCCGCAGGCAGTCACCAATGTTGATCCACCAAACCTCCCGTAAACGCGGAATTCGAACCAGCAACGGTGAGGGGTAAGCAAGTCAGCGTCCATAATCCCTCGTATACCAGGAAAGACAACGATTGTGGTGTCTCGCTAAACTATTACCATGTCCGTACAGCATACAAGGAGAAGGATTTTTATGACCAAAACAACAAGAAACACAAACACATATATCGGTGAAAATTTACCGTAACAGGCACATCAGGCCTTTGATGTAATCTGTCCTTGTCACGGACGCTGATCGGCTTGGTGGTTTAGGTGGTCTGTCAGGGAAATATACCAAGACAGCGAGAAACAGCAATGTCCCTAAGCCAGCGACTGTAATATAGCCAATATGAATCATATGTAACGCACGCATGCACACCAGCACGCACACCCGTCAGCACGCACGGACGCCAGTGTAGATAGTGCAGTAACACTTTACTAAATGAGAAGACTTCGAAATTAAGACAACTATTTTCCACACTTTAACTCAATAATCAGAACACCTCATAACCATGACCAGCTTACTCCAAAACCGAGGGTGGTCTTACGAATACTGTATTAACAGTTCATAATGACCGAACACTTTCTTAGACAACTGAATTATAACGCAAACAGCTTTTTCAGAAGACGATTTCACGAAACTTTTTTCTTTTATTCATGATTCTAGATAGTCAAGCAGGATATTTTTTTAGAAAATAAAGAAATTGAAAATGAAGAAACACTAGGCAATAAACGGGGTACCTACATAAGTACAAATAGTCCCTGATTTCTGAACGCATTTGAGACTTGTTAAGCAGAACTGAAAATGAAATTCCTAGTTTGGTAGTAAATAAGATACAAGTTACTTTATAACTGCCCCAAAACAACCTTTCAACAACAACATACAATAGTATGAAACAGACTGAATTGTTACTACGCCAATAACATAATACTAATTACAGTAATTGTACCTATATATTTGTAGACATAAAAACATTTTTACTCCTAATTTTAAAATAAACAACTAAGTTGTTAAATACTTTCTACACAGAATGTAGATTCTATACTCAAACCTTTCGTAGTTGTATTTGAAGAATTTGTGATCTGTACAAACATTACTTCGTCAACAAATGAAGTGGTTGTGGTAATATTGGTTGCTCTGGGTGTACCATATATTGGACTTGATACCATTTTAGGTCCTGTATAAAAGAAACAAGATAACAGATAAATGAACATAAACAAACATATATTATACAAACAAACACGCTTAAATCTCGAACATACACGAGCACACACGAATATGCTCAAAAATACGCGAGGATACACATACATCATCAAACATACACGAGCATACACAAACATGATTAAACATACACGAGCATACTCACACATGATTAAACATACAAGTGCATACACAAACATGATTAAACATACACGAGCATACACAAACATAAACGAACAAACATGAACATACACGAACATTCTACAGGTGATTAATGGGTGTAGATAGATTGTTAGAACAGTTGTCTTTGAACTAATATCAAACCTCACCAATAATAAAGGAGAGAGCTGCGCCCATAAAATTGCAAAATGTTACAGTCGCTGTTGCTGTGGCTCGTTGATCATGTGGGAACCATACTGACGGTATAGCCGCCGATCCTGCGAATGGAACCGTTCCACCAATTCCGTTCAGAAACGCCCCGACGATAGCCAGCCTATTAAAATAAAATTGGAAATACACCGTGGATACCAAGTACGGCGTATATTTACGCAATATAGAACTACTTTTTCAATATCACACTGTTGTTTATTCCGAGCTATGTGTTCACAGGGAAAGACCCGTAGTGTGACCATGTGACATTATGTAATGGTAATATTAACTAGTATCGTGCTAACTGATGAAAAACGAAAACCATGTCTTACGGAGACAGTTTATGACCCGAATAGTTAACTTCCAACTTAGAAACTGACAAACTCGATGCGTATTCTCGAATGATTAAAGAGACTTCAATATTGCTGGCATAGATAATAGCCTTACTCATGGAAAACTTCAATGGTCTAGCGTTGATACTTGCTGCATGTCAACTAAAGTCTAAAGTGCTTATGTTTGATTCACTGAGGCTAGTTTGAAATAAAATGTATTCAAAATAGACAGCATAATCTGAATCTTAGATTTCTGAGATTTAGCCTTGAACCAAGTGAAAATAGAATGTGCTTATTTACCAAGTCGCAGCAACAGGTTCCATTGTTATACACCGTATCCCGGTACTTGCCATCATAAGAAAACTGCATATCACCATCGATATACGCAAACCTAGAAAAACACGGTAATGTTCAAGTGTAACAACGAGTGTATATCATTGCTATCATCGTTAACCGAAGTACCGCCATATTCACCGTCTCAAGTAAATAGTGGATGTAAAGTCCTCTGATTTTATTATAGATTTGATGTGTATAATGGCTGATTTGTCAGGGATATATCAATTGTGGAATGGCGGTCCGGGTCTTGATAAAAACGGCTTTTCTGGATTATTTGTGTCATTTTTGGCGAATAAGTTTACCCGAATAGTCGCGTATTAATTTTAGATACGATAGTATTACATTTAGTCCTTTGATTTTTGTCTTCATAAACATGTACAGTCACAAAGAAAATGTAAATGATGTACATTTACTGACAGGAGAGTGTCACGAGTTGTCTCCCCTGCTATAAAGACGGGAAATAGAAGTGGAGAGAACTCATGTCAATCACCTTTGCATTCTAGTACGTTTATGATTTAGACAAATTGTTAACATAATGGAAATGTTCAATAATTTGTATTACAACCGATAAGAACACAACAAACTAAAAGAGAATGGGACGTACAAATGTACTAATAGAATGCCGACCCAAAGTAGCAATATGACATAATTACTTTGTTTATAAAAATTATGTTGGTTTTTATTGTTGTCGATTGTTGACATACTTTTTCATTTAAACATAATTATGCATTTAACATCGATTGTGAAACAAGATATCAAAAATTATATAAATCACTCTCGGTAACTGCATGCTTCTGGAATTATAAGCGAGTGGTCGCCGCTATTTTAGGGACTGCGAAGTTCACGACAAAACTTTACCTCATCAGAAATAAGGTTTCGAGCTATCATGGATGTCTTTAAAATTTTATAATTAAAGCTCTGAATAGTCTTTGTTACATTTCATATAACAAATTATAGTTAGTCTCTTTTTTTTATTTAAAAACTCTGTGATAAGGTTTTGGTTTGGTATTACTGTTTATGAGGTCGCCCGTCGCCGCGCACATTTTATAATGCACTTTATGGTATTTTGGTCGACCCGGTATGTCCCCCGCACACCATTTTTGAAACCGAAGGGGGAAATTTACCTGCCAGTATAGCAGTATAGATCAAACAGACAATTTTTGAAGCCAAAGACGGTTACTGCACAGTGCCAATGAGACCTATCGTACAGTTACCTTTTTCCTGGCACCTAACCAGTACTTTCCTGGAATCTACTCAGTACTTTCCTGGTTACATGCTAGTACTATGTTAGGTGGGAAACACTGAAAAGCATTTCTGTTTTATCCGGCGAGACGAGGGATCGAACCCACGACCTTCGGATTCGTAGTCAGCAGCGTTAACCACTGAGCCACAGGGCCACCTCTGTGATAATAGTATGTTGTGATAATTTTATAATAGTGCATGAGAAGTAGAATTCATAATGCAATTGGTCCTCGTAACATATTTTTTACAAGATCCAATATATCGGTTTACTAAAAAGTACATTTTTTCGGCGCAGCCATACTAACATGGCTTTGCTATTTGCATATCAGTGTTGTGTAAACCAATCAAATCTTACGTTAACCTCTAAACCAACTTCTCTTCAATCGAACAACGTTTGTAACATTGACGCGGGTTGGTTAATCTTTCGATAAGGGGTACGTTACCTTACCGAAATCCACTGAACTTCGGTAAATTTACCGAAATATGTAGTATAGTTTTAATAAGATAAATCGCTTGGTAACAATTTTATCTCTGTGGTATGACGCGGCCAGGGATCGAACCCACGACCTTCCGCACTCAACGCGGACGCTGTACCAACTGAGCTAATGAGGTGGTGAAACCCACTTTCAGTTCAACGCCTGAGGATTAATGTAGAGTTTGTACCTTTTACATCCATAAAATAGCACATTGGTAAAACTGTCAGAGCAAATCCAATACTACCATAGTTGGCAAGCATCCCTATAGTACTGTCTTCCCAGTCAAACAATTCCTCTGCGGATTCGGTTATAGGTCCCCATGTGTTCCATACAAACGTCTACAACACAATTTGAGATCCATTAAATAAACCATTCTTTATACTAATTTGGACTCTAGAATATTTACCAAATACACTTGTCCTGGGCTAGTGAACCTGTTAATTTTGACGTGTCCTACATGGAATTCTGTTGGTATCATTGAGTCCAGGCTTTTGAAACAGACTTGTCATTGACTAACTTCAACTGAACTGTTGGTATAGTCCGAATCGACAATTGACTTGTACGGGACGTTAGGCTAGTGGATTTCAAGAGCCCTGCTAAATAATTAATTTTCCTATTACATGTACCTATTTTCTAAAGAAAGGAAGATAAAAATAGTTTTTAGACTGGGGCGTTATAGCCCCATCTCTTTAGTAACCGTAATTTTGGAAACAGCCGTATCAGAGTTAGACACATTTGATCGGTTTCACAATCCCCACAGCCAGTGCGTATACACATCCTAGTATCAGAGTTAGACACATTTGATCAGTTTCACAATCCCCACAGCCATTGCGAATACACATCCTAGTCTATATTTAGACAGGCGAGTCGACATGTGTTCAGAGCAATTCAGCGAGCCGCTTACAACGACTCGCTTATGTCCGAAATGTAGGACAGTAAACATGTGTAAATAAACTTTATGCAAGTGTGCATTGAATAAGCTTTCACTGTCATAGAAATGCCGCCGAGACTTTGGAAATTGCTAGAAAAACTAAATAAATCGAACGTAAGTTTCGTCGGCATGCCAAAATTATTCCGATGCCTGTAAATGTGTAGTGATTTAAGGTCATTTAAACAACTGTACGGGCGGAATCTGTGTATATTTTAAAATGCGTCATATCGTTACTTGGCATCTTGTTAATCAGATTCGCCACGCTATTTTTAAAACGTGTCACTACAAACTTCGATGAATGAACGAAACACTTCATTCTGTAAGTGCTACACTTTTAATGACATGAACTAAAACCGATCAGCTAGATAGTCAAAATTTCCTTCGACGCGAAAGGCCCCTCGCCCCTCGCCTTTTTAGTTGACCTTTTTAATTGTCACATTCTCGCATCTTTTTTCCTTCAAATTTGTAGTACTTTGTTTACAAAAACTACTGAGTTTTCATTTGAATTTCGATAAAAAGATGCGAGATTTGGCATTTGCTTCAGCACATCATTTTACTTCTCTTAAACAACCAGTGCGATCCGAAAAAAACACGAGATTTTGTGGTAGAATGTCGTGTTTTTCATCGAATTTCGAACACAGAAGCTGGGTCTATAAATCTGAAAATCTCGCTCAAATAAATATTTACTTACCTGCAAAAAACTCCCAAAACTGAACACAGCTAGCACATACCATCTTCTGTTATATACGTATATATCTGATTCGACATCCTCTACATCTTGGTTTAGAATCCGTGTAGTCTCCGTCGCCTCATCATGTTGGTCCATGTCTAGGGTGTCACTATATCGAAATCTAATCCAGTTATTAATTTCAATCGCACTCGCGGATTTTGTAAGTGAATTTCGAAGATCGTCCTAGCTACAACTTGTATACAAACTTCTGTGTCATACTCGACCAACTGAAGTATATGGTGGCATATTACTGTCACCAGTTAGCATGATAGCGTTCGCGAATAAATTCGTGTTAACCACTTAATTATTACGATAATTATCTAGCTATCTAGTTAATATTCGTGATAAATTTTCGGCAAGATAAATATCATACAACTAGAAAAAGGCTTGAAAGTGCCCATAACTGCCACCTCTTACATTTTTATGATGTATTACACTAGATTTAAGTGGCAACACGAATCTTATCTAGTTGACTACTTATTATGTTACTTAATAACTCAAATTCGCGAATTTCACTTAAGATTCGTGTTACCACTTATTTATAAAGGCGTTTTTGACTTCTACATGTAAGTTGTAACACGAATCTTATCTAGTTGACCACTTATTATGTTACTTAATAACTCAAATTCGCGAATTTCACTTAAGATTCGTGTTACCACTTATTCATTTTGGCTTCTACATGTAAGTGGTAACACGAATCTTATCTAGTTGACTACTTATTATGTTACTTAATAACTCAAATTCGCGAATTTCACTTAAGATTCGTGTTACCACTTATTCATTTTTGGCTTATACATGTAAGTGGTAACACGAATCTTATCTAGTTGACTACTTATTATGTTACTTAATAACTCAAATTCGCGAATTTCACTTAAGATTCGTGTTACCACTTATTCATTTTTGGCTTCTACATGTACGTGGAAACACGAATCTTATCTAGTTGACTACTTATTATGTTACTTAATAACTCAAATTCGCGAATTTCACTTAAGATTCGTGTTACCACTTACATCTAGAAGCCAAAAATTAATAAGTGGTAACACGAATCTTAAGTGAAATTCGCGAATTTGAGTTATTAAGTAACATAATAAGTGGTCAACTAGATAAGATTCGTGTTACCACTTAAATCTAGTGTAATACATCATAAAAAGGTAAGAGGTGGCAGTTCTGGGCACTTTCAAGCCTGTTTCTAGTTTTATGATATTTATCTTACCGAAAATTTATCACGAATATTAACTAGATAGCTAGATAATTATCGTAATAATTAAGTGGTTAACACGAATTTATTCGCGAACGCTATCATGCTAACTGGTGGCAGTAATATGCCACCATAGAAGTATGTCATTTTAAGTAAATAAAAGTGTGTATGTGTTTATTTATATAGAAGCACAACATTAATAAGTATCGACTAATTGTCAAGATTGTAGCAAAAAATAATTTAAAATAAAGCAGAATTTGTATTTTCAACCATATTAGCTATGGTTTATTCCTTTTTACACACAAAACATGATTCAAACTTAATCAATGCAGCAATATACATGTGTGTATACACTATACGCAAATTAAACGTAAGCATGATACAGTTGTATAATTTCATATAACATATGCTAAATGGACTATGTATGGGTAAATGATAAAATCACGATAACGTTATACAATTCACAGCAGATCATTTCGTAAAGTTTCTACTTGAAATTGTATAACGTTATCGTAATTTTATCTGGGACCAATAGTTAATAACTGTGCAGGCACATGTCAGTCAGTGTTATTGGATAATCGTTATTAAAGATTTAAAAACCATTTAATTAATGAATGTTACTCAGTCGCAGTTCAACTGGTCAAGCCTCTAAAAAACAAAGGCACAATGCAGTGACACAACGATGTAAAAATGTAGACTTAACTGAACTCCGAACAAAATACAAACACCATTTTGCGATGGGCAAGACTTGCGATATGGACCGACGTGTCTAAAATATCTAAACTACTTAACTTATTGTTCTGATAATAACTGCTCTGTTTGCATTCGTTCTACCAGTGTCCTGCCTTGCCACAGATGAAACACAAACCCGTACGTTGTCTTTTACTCTGCTGTGTGGATTCCTGCGAATCAGGGGGGCGTTTTATCAACGGTCGCATCGCAAATCGCAGCTGATAATCGCAAAATAGCAGACAAAAATCGCAAATCGCGTTTCATTAAACATCGCAAAGTTGCGAGCGCACCTGTTAGCCTGTATAAAATCGCAAATATTAGCGACTGGGTTCTGGCACTCGCAAACCACTGTATTCATCGCAAAAATGACCGACATACATGTTATCATAAAAATGATTAGTGTTAAAAGTAAACAGTAAGCGAATAACTCGCATGCATATTTTTGCAAAGGGAGAACATTCACAAATAACATTTGTTTACAAAATTGTAGTGACCTTGGAATCCGGTCTTAGTCACAGAACGGTGCATGTGGGTTTTATCTATGCAAAAACCGCGGGAGATGACGTAGGTCGGCGGGGAGTTGAGGAGCCATCCTGTGAGAAGCAGCCGTCAACACGGCGTTTTTCATCTCTGTAATGTCAGAGGAGTGCTTGAAAGCTCAGCAAGTGTCCAATTCGAGCTTCTCGACATGTCTGTTTGACAGAATGCGAAAACAGGTGCGCTTTGTGACGTCATTTTACAGACTGCGTGCCTTTTGCTTCTTAGTGGCGAAAAGGAACTTTGCGATCGGCTTTAAATGACGGAAAGTATACTTGCGATGGTGTTGATGAAACGCAAATAGTGGTAATCGCAAATGAACCAGCAAATGATAGCGATCTGCGATTTTATGACATCGCATCGCTAATATTTGATGAAACGCACCCCAGGTCGCTTGTATGGCCAGTTTTTCTTTGCCTTTTTGGACTTATCCGTCCTCGCCTTTCTATTGGCACGTGCTTCCGCCTTGTAAATCCGTATTTCATCTTCGCTATCGCTGGCTATAGGGTTCGTTTCGTATTCACTAACCACTCGCCACCCCAATTCCGAAGAATCTGCTAATTGTACTAGCTTCTGTCTGCGTTTCAACAAATCCCTTGCTAAAATATAAACCATGTGTTAGCCCAAACCAGACTTATGAAAACCGCATAATTTTTTCGTTGGCCTCTAACACCATGCTAATATCACGGTCAATCATGACTCATTTATAAGTCAGGTTTACATTGTACGGCAAACATAAAACAAATGTTTACCTTGGATTATAGCATCTCTAGCAGACGACATATCTTGCGCGTCTATTGCAGACTGAGCATTGTCAATCTTCTCAATGACTTTATGATTAACTTTATTTTGTTCCTCATTGCTTTTGCGTTTGAATTTTGGCAAATCTATAACAGAAGAAGAAGAAGCTTTGTTACTTATCTTATCTATCATCTGGCTGATGTTTCCTAATAATTCCTCGTTATTCTTCCGCATAACCTCTTGAACCTTTTCTTCTATGAAGACATTCATTTCCCCCTTGTTCGTTGTCGATTCCTCCATTGTAAACTTGTCAAAAATAGGTGTGTCTCTATCGAAGTCGTACTCTAAACTGATCTACCCCGTGCTAGATTCCCGCATAAACCTGTTTGACCACTCACGAATCACGTGACCCTACGCACCAGTGATTCGTCCAATATTACACATAATTTCTTTGTTCGGTTAAGACATACGTTCTGTGGCTATACTCCGTAACGCTCAGAACTTAAAATTACTTTCAGTTTTAAATCATCACAAAGTCCGGGTTTGTACTCGCTACTTAGCACTAAACAATCGTATGCTTTACCGGCTATCCTAAATAAAATGGAACCGCTTATTTCGAAATAGCCTTCCATATAAATGATGTCCCTCTTGGTCTTCCATATAAATAATGTCCCTGTTTGTCTTCCATAAGATATTTCCCGTTTGGTCTTCCATATAAATGATGTCCCCGTTTGTCTTCCATAAATATGTCCCTTTTGGTCTTCCATAAAATGATGTTCCTTTTGGTCTTCCATATAAATGATGTCCCCGTTTGTCTTCCATAAAAGATGTCCCTTTTGGTCTTCCATAAAATGATGTCCCTTTTAGTCTTCCATAAAATGATGTCCCTTTTGGTCTTCCATAAAAGGTGTCCCTTTTGGTCTTTCATAAAATGATGTCCCTTTTAGTCTTCCATAAAATGATGTCCCTTTTGGTCTTCCATAAAAGGTGTCCCTTTTGGTCTTCCATAAAAGGTGTCCCTTTTGGTCTTCCATAAAATGATGTCCCTTTTGGTCTTCCATAAAATGTGCCCCTTTTGGTCTTCCATAAAATGATGTTCCTTTTAGTCTTCCATAAAATGATGTCCCTTTTGGTCTTCAATCAAATGATGTTCCTTTTAGTCTTCCATAAAATGATGTACCTTTTGGTCTTCCATATAATGATGTCCCTTTTGGTCTTCCATAAAATGATGCTCCTTTTTAGTCTTCCATAAAATGATGTCCCTGTTTGTCTTCCATAAAATGATGTTTCTTTTAGTCTCCCATAAAATGATGTCCCTTTTGGTCTTTTCATTGCGTTACTTTCGTGGACATGACTGTACGAAGGTGAAAATTTCTGAGGTTGTAGATTTTTGAGAGGAATATTCTTGAGTTTCCAAAGCATCATATTACTTTAGGTTTTCATGCGTCGTTGATTTTGAGCATTGTTATTAAATGAGCAAGTTTGGTTGTATTGTGTGACAGTGAACTTGTACATGTATTACGTGTCTACGTTTAATGATGTACTGCTTGTATAAATACTTAACCACTGCTGAATATTTGCAGTATTGTTGCTGATAAGCCCTGATGAAAGCATTTTGAGGGGCGAAAGAGAAACTAATCTATCTGCAGTATACATAATGAAGCTGATAGCCTTGTTTTGCTTTCGCCTTTACAATTAATGCGTCCTTGTTAACAAGGACTTATACAGTAATATGGATGATTTCTAAGTTATGTCTGACTGTAATACAATGTTTATATATTTGAAATTCATATTTTGTATTGCATACAGTAACATATTATATGAGAAATGCAGATACACTATATACTGTAGTAATGGGTTTTTTCATTGCCTGGTGATTGTTTTAGCTGGTTTTGCTGCACTTTCTTAAGATCAAAGCGCTGAAAGCACTAAAGTTGTTAGGTATGTATTCAACACTTCCAGATTCACAAAACGTACGAATCAGTATTACCATTGTTGAACCACTAAATTTAATAGCGCAGTAAATTGTGTAGTTTTAAGGCACTTTATGTCAAAAATTGCCATATACCTAGTTGTTCCACTGAACAACTAAAAAGGAAACAACACAGATTGAATGCTTTAAACAATACATGAACATTCCACTTGCCACAATGTTTCGAGTTTCATAGAATTGACATTATTTTCATGTCTCCTTGAGCTTTTTGGGGTGCCTGTGCCGAAATCAGATATATGTGAATAGAATTTTGCACAAAGGTGTGTTTATCATTATTTATTTAACATGCTGTGGTCAAATATTAATTGAATTAAGCTGCTTCAAGAAATATTTCATAAATACTCCAACTATTAATGTTACTGAATTTAAATTTTCTTTCAATAAAACCAGCAGTTGCTTTATGTTGCAACTTGTGATAGGCTGACGATTGAGCTTATAATCGTCGATGCGAGTGTGGGCGACTGATGAGTAATTACTTAGAAACTTGATTGGTAATTTAAAAATCTTGAATAAATGTAAGAATTATAAGAATTAAATTTAGATTGACATTTATTTTCCTTTATCAAGGTTAATGGTCAGAATCATTTGTATGTTGTATAAGCAACAATTAAACCATGTATTTTTGCCTGCGGAAAGGCACACTTTTTAATCTTCGAAGGACATATCTAATTGTCCGATTATGTCAATGAATCCCATTGGTTGGGTTATCTGATTGTGCCGATTAATCGATTGTTCAATGTGACCAATTTGCCTATCACTACATTCAACACATACAGGTAATAGTATGTCATAATGGAACCAAACTAGACAGCCGCTTGGAGTACACTGTATAGGCTTTATGATAAACATTCAAGTTGTATGAACCTAATGATAAGGTGGATTCTAACACTTATAACCATACCATTAACACTTCAACAGAATGAGTTAAATAAATCATTGATTCTGAGTACACTTGACAGTAAAACCTCAATAATACGACCATCCTTGGGACCCTTGAAAACTGGTCTTGTTCTTATTGAGTTCTGTTAGCGTCGTTTTGCAATGGACTCGGTTTGAAATAAATGGGAACAAAAATCGAACAGAGCCTATTGTGCGCATGCGCAGACCGGCGGAATCTATGTCGAGAAGCGAACGATTGTGCGTTGTAACGTAATTATTGCTGTTGTAAGCTACAAAAGCTAAATTAAGGTATGTGATTTTGTTGTATATTATGCTTTATGTCATTAACTAATCTTTTCAACTGTATAATTATTGAATTTTATCGTTTCAACGTTGTGGTTGACCCATAGCGTGGTTGACCTACATTTTATTTGTTAGTCTATTGTTATGCACAGGTGGCCGGTGCGTAGCCATGACATTTAAAACCCGCATTGAAAAAAAACCTTACAAATCGACATACAGACGCGGAGATCGTTATTTTTCACTCGTAGTTTTCCTTTTACGCGAATGTTGCCTTTTTGACAGGTGGTACCCGGCTCTGCGTAGGAACACATTTGTAAGCCGAAAACCAAGTTTTTTGGTTTTCGGCTTCCGAAATGTGTTCTTACTCAGAGCCGGGTACCACCTTTCAAAATGGCTGCGTTCGCGTAAAACGAAAGTTGAGAGCGACAAAAATAGCGATCTCCGCGTCTGTGTGTTGATTTGTAAGTTGTTTGATATTGAAATATACTTTTTTAAATGTTTCTTCTTCTTCTTCTTCTTAAGGATTACTACACTCCTTCAAATCACTGAAGATTATGTGTAGGCACTAGTTAAAAAAAAAAAAGAGAAACACTAAAAAGTGTATATACAAAGTAACAGCCATATTACATGTGCAAATTAAAATATTTTTTTTTTTTTTTTTTTTGGATTTTTGAATAACAAATTTATGTTTAAAACTTTGTACATTGGTTGTAGTCTAGTAGGCAATGCATGATACCAAGACAGGCACAGTGACAATGGTCTTAAAAGCATCAACTGTGTCTGCTTGGTGTGCAATTTGGGGCAATATGTTCCACTGACTTATTGTTCTTGGATAGAAAGAAAACTTGTATTGGTCATTTAAGGTACTAATATGTTTAAAGCCATATCCACTGCTATATCGAGTTCTTTGGTCAGTTGGAATAAGTAAGTTATTTTCAGGGTATATGGCAACAATATGATGGATTATTTTGTAAAACATGATAAGACGAGCTCTAGTTCTTCTGATTTCTAGGGATGGCCAGTTAAGAGTATGTAACATGTTGGAGACTGAACTGGTGTTATGAAATCGATTTGTGGTGAATCTAGCGGCCCTTCTCTGAACTTTTTCGATTTGTACTTTTTGGCCTTTGGCATGTGGGTCCCAGACGGAGGAGGAGTATTCCAATTTTGGTCTTACAATAGCTTTATATGCATGTTCTTTGACTTTGGATGAATTTATTTTTAGGTTTCTGCGAAGGAAGCCAAGTGACTGGTTTGCTTTGTTTGTGATTGAGTTAATGTGTTTGTCCCATTTGAGGTTGTTTTGTAATGTTAATCCTAAATATTTGGCTGATTCGACTTTCTCTAAATTGTGATTGTGTAATGTATATTGGAAATTTATTGGGGTCTTTTTCTGTGTTACTGAAAGGATGTTACATTTATCTGGATGAAAGTGCATTAGCCAGTCCTGTTCCCACCTACCAGCAGCTTCTAAGTCAGACTGGAGGAGTTTAGCGTCATTTGTGTTTTTTATTTCTTTGTATATTATGCTATCATCAGCAAAAAGTCTGAGTGTACTGTGTTGGATGTAATCGGGAAGGTCATTTATGTAAATTAAAAATAGGATTGGACCCATGACTGTGCCCTGGGGTACACCGGAAGTCACAGGAACTTTTTCTGACATTACACCGTCCAGGGCAACAGTCTGAGTCCGGTCTTCCAGGAAGTCCGAAATCCAATCAATAGTGTTACTGTTGATACCATAATATTTGAGTTTATACAGGAGATGTTTGTGTGACACTTTGTCAAATGCCTTGGCAAAATCCATTATGATTATGTCTGTTTGAATTTTTTTGTTAAATGATTGGCAAATATTTTGAATAAAGGAGATAAGCTGGGTTTCACATGAACGTGAGGATCTAAAACCATGCTGCAAATCATACAGTATATTGTTCTTTTCGAGAAAGGACATCATGTTACTGGAGATTACATGCTCCATAACTTTGCAACATATACATGTCAGTGATATAGGCCGATAATTTATAGCATCATGCTTATCTCCCTTTTTGAAAACAGGACAAACATTTGCATGTTTCCAACCAGAAGGAATTTTGCCAAGTTCTAGAGATTTGTTAAATATAATTGTAAGTATAGGAGATATGTTATCTTTACATTCTTTTAAGACTCTACCATGGATGCCATCTGGACCAGAGGCTCTATGTGGATTAATGTTAGATAGTAGTTTGGTAATGCCATTTTGGGTGATTTGGATGTCGGACATTCGAGGAAACGGGCTAGGACCTTTGTTTGGAATTTCTTGTGAGGTTTTTGGGGTGAATGCTTTTTGAAATTGGTCATTCAGAATGTTTGCTTTGGATATTGCATCTGTTTTAAGTAAGCCATCTTTACGTAGTGGCGGTATGGTTGAATTTTCTGTTTTTTGCCCTTTAATATATGAGAAGAGATTTTTTGGTGGTTTATTAAATTTAGAAGAACCTTCATCAGGGATTGGTATGTTAAAAATCATGTTTTCTATGTATGTCCAGTATGCTTTCCTTTGTTCTTTCTGAATTTCAGATTTTAGATGTCGGAGATGGTTTGTCTTGCTATGTTTTTTATTGCGTTTCATCAGTTTTTGTTTGTAATTTTTCATTTTCTTTCTTAGTTCATTTGTGATCCAAGGAAATTTATTTTTTAGTTTACATGGCTTTGATGGTATGTTTTTAGAGATTGATTTTTCTAGGTTTTCTTTAAAAATGTTCCACAACTCATCAATATTTGTACAATTTTGCTCTTTTTGTAATATTTCAGAATGGATTTTGATTAGGTCATCATTAATACTATCCCAGTTTGCCTTTGCGTATTTTAGAATAGATCTGGGTTTTGGCTTACACCTACGTAAAGAAGTATTACATTCACACATAACAATATCATGGTCAGCTTCTCCAATAGGGGGGATGGTCTCAATATTATCAACAACTGATGGATAATTTGTTAATAATAGATCTAAAATTTTATCTTTCCTAGTTGGTTGTTCGACTAACTGGGTAAGTGAATGATCTGCAATGATATCAAGGAGTTCTTGATGCTGTCTGGTGTTTGGTTTGCCAGGCATAGTGCTGGATGAACTCCAGTCAATGTTGCCCAAGTTAAAGTCACCACCAATTAGGAGGATTGATTTGGAATTAGTATTGATTCTGCTAATGGAATCATTCAGGAGTTGCAAGGAAGTATTGTCGTCAGGGTGTGGCCTATAGAAAGAGCCAATTACCAACTTTCTGCTGTCATGCATTGTTGCTTCGACCCAAACAGATTCACAATCAGTCTGTAGCTCTTTGTTCTCAATTGACTGATAGTCATTTTTAATAGCTACCAAAACCCCTCCATGACTTTGGCCTTTACTGTTTGGAGGTCTATCTTTTCTAAACACCGAGTATATATTCATGTCAAAGTATTCAGAGGATGAGACTGAGGGATCAAGCCAGGTTTCTGTACCAATAATTATATCGGGACATACAGAGTCTAAAAGGGCATCCAGTTCTGGTTTTTTGTTTTTTATAGATTGAAAATTTAGACAAATGGTCTTTAACGGATGATGTGTATCTTTTGCTTTTATATGTTTATTGGTTTTGACAGGTGTTTGTTGGTATGGTTTGGGTGAGGATGTGGCAAATGGTTTGCCAGGGCTATCATGACCGCTAAGAGTCGAGAAAGAGTTTACTGATGTGAACGTGCTATGGCTAGAGAACGAGCTGGAGAAATTTGGCAATCCACATTTTAGACAGTTCCAGGACAGGTTACTGCTGTCCATGAGACTGTACATTGTGTCTGACATACCACCTTGGCAGTCTATATGATACCATGTTTTGCAAGAATCACATTCTATTGCCTTTGATTTCCAGGTAACATTTTTGCTACATGATCCACATGGCCATTTCTTATTGAAATCTGAAGTCGTTCGTCAGGTGAATAGCGATTTATAGTAGTTTTGTCCTGAAAATACCGACTCGGTCTAACGGTAGGAAGTTGTCCGACCTAGCCACTCTTGATGTTTGACGTTAAAAAAAACAGTCTATTCTGTTTGTGAATATTTTTTGAGTATATACACTGTCGACTTAAATCCCTTGTGTGTATTTTAAGACATCAGTGATAAAAATCGGTTGAGAAATGGCTTCGAAAAGTACGTCAAAGCAAATGTGTGTATATATTTTCATTGTAAATACGTATGAAGTTGGACACCTTTATCTTACTCACGGACCTATATACCATAGGTCCGTGTCTTACTATAAGAACAGATTGAAAAATAATTTTTTTCAATGCGGGTTTTAAATGTCATGGCTACGCACCGGCCACCTGTGTTGTTATGATGCAGCCAGCATTCGTCTCTGTGCTCTGTTTAATATTTTGCAGTATTATCCCTCATTAATAAGTCATGTTTCGTTAAAACATACGTGATAATTAACATGTAAACATTTAAATTCTCAGGTTATATTAAATACACCGATCACATGTTCTAACCTTACAGCGATTTTCCAACAATGTATCAGTTTCAACTTTCACTTTCATTATTACATGCATACTGAATGTGTCATTCACTCATTGATTAAGTACATAAGCGTCGACTCGATTTAGCATATTCCTGTATGACCTCCAATATTTGGAAATGACCCTCGGATATGAAATTGCAATGACCTTCAATTTTAAAAGTCCACGGAAAACACTGCCAATGATAGATGGAGAATCTAAATTAAGATAATTGTCTGATGACAACTTCAAATTGATGTCTTCAGATACACGATCAGCAAATTAATGGCTGTTTTAAAACATTAATTGAGATGAAAGGCAAAATTCATCATTATCCATTGGAAAGTCTAATGCAGTATTTTATTGATTTACCTTTTATTGCAGGAAGAAGCTGTATGTGAAGTACTGAGAATGTCAAAATAAAGACAATATATTTTGAAGATGCAACAAACTAATGTTAGGTGGCCTTATGGTGCAAATGTGTGAATGAAACCTTTCAACCTGGAGACTCGTCATAACAGACAGTGTTACAAACACCTACAGAAATGATGTTTCCCTTTCAACAACATCCAAGACCTTAATCACGGTATGTCACATGGTTCTCCTACTGTATAATAAACTCACTTTAAACAGATAAAAAATAGTGTTTGCAAGCCTTGGAAAACTCTTGGTGAAGTGAGTGTAACATTTCCTTGTATATAAGTTAATATTTTGAAGTTTAATACTTAAATTTTCTTGGAAAAAGTTAATTTGAAAGACATGTTGAATGAATAAAATAGCAGTACCAATGCTGTTTTGGTCCTTGATTTTTGCGAAAAATACCCTTTGAAGAGTCCTTGAATTTTTTCTTGGAAGAGTGGGAACCCTGATTTTTGTTCTGTCTTGAACAACAGACAAATTGTGAGGTTAATTATTGCAATTAATTTTCTTGGAAAAAGTTAATTTGAAAGACATGTTGAATGAATAAAATAGCAGTACCAATGCTGTTTTGGTCCTTGAATTTTGCGAAAAATACCCTTTGAAGAGTCCTTGAATTTTTTCTTGGAAGAGTGGGAACCCTGATTTTTGTTCTGTCTTGAACAACAGACAAATTGTGAGGTTAATTATTGCAATTAATTTTCTTGGAAAAAGTTAATTTGAAAGACATGTTGAATGAATAAAATAGCAGTACCAATGCTGTTTTGGTCCTTGAATTTTGCGGAAAAAAACCTTTGAAGACTCCTTGAATTTTTTCTTGGAAGAGTGGGAACCCTGATTTGTGTCTTGAACAAGAGACAAATTGTGAGGTTAATTATTGCAATTATAGGAAATGATACATTGATATTCTGCTATTCAAATTTAAATAGCAAGTTCAAATTATTGCAATCCTGTCGCAGGTTAACTTAAGCTAAATAAAATATTGTAAACAAATTCTGAATATACTATAGTACAGTATTTATATCATCAAAAAAGGCATAAATATTTTTTTGTCCATTCAGATAGTTTTAGTTTAATAATTTTAGCAGCTGTCAACTGATTGTTTTGAAATACATTGTTATAAGCTAATCGTTTTAATACCATTAAATTTTACATGGAGACATTAATATGTCATGGTTATAATAAACATGTAACTAAATCCATTGTTAAAGCAGAAAAGTCAAGAAATACACAATTAAAGAACGACAAACCGTCATAGGGTCGATATGCAGCAGCAAGATTAAAGTAATAATTTTTTTTTATCATAAACATGAATTGGTCACTCATCCTTACTTCATAAGAATACACTAGGTGAAAGGTTCAACACCTAAATATAGCTAACATTGTTCAGATATTTCTTAAATATGTTTCATTAATACCCTTTATACAATATACCTATACTATTGTATTTTAACAGAAAACAGAATTTCCACTAGAAGAAGTAATTGATCAGGTGGATAGTGTTTGTCAGGAAGAAGATGAGTTCTCCTTCTTAACAATAGATGACAAAATAGTTGCGGTACCTGTAGGAGTGGTGAAGCAGATGTTCCCAGATATGCAAGATGAACATTTAGAGCTTCATATTTTGCCTTGTGTAAACCGTAAATAAGTGTCACCTGCACTTACAAGGGCAGTGAACCCTTATCTATTCGAAACAACTGACACTGCAATCAAAGTTATGTGAAAAACTAGATACTTCCATTTCTGATATCATTCGGTATTTATTCATATCCCGGTATTGAAGGTGCTAATTTGTTTTAATTTGAAAACATGATTCCCTGTGGCATATTCAAAGTACACACCAATTTTGATAAAAAGCATGAACAATTATGCAGTTGCTTACAAATATGTATTCTTTTGGAATATTTTTGTTGCCAAAATTGAAAAACTGTTGCCAATTTATTGTTTTTTTCACATTTGATGTTATTGGTGAATGGCAGAGGGAACCCTGGAAACTAAATTTTGGATTTTATTCTTGCTTTCAACTGTTTTAGAGAGAGAAAAAACTCCCCTCAACAACCTCTAACATGCCACTTTATTATTTTCTTCATTAGTGGCTTTTAAAAATTGAAATTTACCATTAGCAGTAAATTTATTTCTGTAGGTAATGGGGGTAATATATTGCATCCTGTGGAGTGGAGTATTTTCTGGAACAGACCTTTAATCTTAAATGTATCAAATCAGCTTGTTTTTAGTGCGATGCAATGTACTTGAGGGACAATCTTTATAATATTTGTGCATAAGCCTATTTACTGTATGGCAAAAGTTAAATATGACAAAATACCACATGTAAAAAAACCATTTTGCACTCAAAGTTAAAAAACAAAAACCCAGCCCTCCCTTATTTTGATTTAGATTTTGCTTGGGCCTCTTACTTGAATATGTTGAATATAGATAGTTTGTAAGATATCTAGTCTTAGGATTAATGTGTTAATGTGCTTTTGCAATATTCATGTCTTGTCTCAGTCTTCCGGTGTTTTATAGCTGTTTGTTTCACTTTGATATTTTTTATTATTTAACTCATTCGAAAAGACCCCCCCCCCCCATCGGCAGACAAATCATGACTACTTTCGACATATCACTATCCCAATTGAAATATTATCATGTATATTGCAATATCTCAGTAATGTTCTTCATATTAATATGAACCTCATTAAGGCTTCATTTCTCCGTTTAACACTGCATATGCAATTATACATTTATGTGTATATGTAAGAAATGGAACAATGTTTTTGTTGAATTAAGTATTATAGTGCACATGTAAGTATATGTTTTTTCTGTATCAATGTACATGTCTTTTATTAGTAGAATATTGATTTAGTAACACTTTTCAGACAAATCTGCTTGAATATTTAATTGTACCTTACAGAAGTGTAAGCTGAATTCCATGTCTTTTGCTCACCTGAACCAAATTACCTATTGCCATCACTTACCATCTGTTGCCCACTGCGACAGCATTGTCGTAAACGTTTACATTTCCAAAACCACTTGGGCAATTTGAATCAAATTTGGTAGATTTGTTCATTAGAGGATTGTCCTCAAATATTGTATCACACAGTCCCACTCAGCCCCACTCAAATTCCAAAATAGTCACTAGGGCTTCTGATTCCCAGACATTTTTTCTTAAAAAATCTATTTACCCTTTGGCTGATTTGCTTTGAACATAGCACATGATTGTACTGTACCAAAATTACATCCAACATCTGATTCGCTGACACATTTTGGATATTATATCTAAAGCTGCTAGACCAGTTTAAATCAAACCTGGTAAAAATGTTTCTTGGATAGCCCTATGCTGTGTCCCCAATCTACTTTCAACTTTTAATAGAACTGGTCTAACATACTTTCAACATACTTTCAAAATTTTTTTACAGAATGAACTCCACAGAGTTTCTTTTAAAACATAGCTTGAATGCTTTGACCTGGTTTCATGTATATACTATAAAAGATGGTGTTTTTGCAATTAAGCTGCATATGAAGTAAACAGTTTAGTAATAATATTTAACTACAATGTATAATTATAAAAGTGTTGTTATTGCTTGTACATTTGTGTTCATCATGTTGTATTTATTATGTCTCCCCATGTTGTATTTTTGTCTGTCCAGTTTGCCTTGTTCTCCCTTTATCTCCAAAACCCAGTGTCAGATTTTCATCAACTTGCTGGGAAGTATCAGTATGAAGTCTAGTAGTTCATATTGTAATTTGGGGTCATAATGTTAAAGGTCAAGGTCACAGGTGTCTGAAACTTGAAAACCTTGTCTGCTGTTCATCTCTAAAAAAAACTGTTAGATTTTCATCAAAGTTGTGCATAATTAAATATTCACAAACGTTACATAAAGCCTCTGATATCTTTGTATTTCATTCATTTACAATTGTGACAAACATTTCACTTGTTTTATAGTCTTAAGGTTCTACCATTATTACTGACCATTTTTCTTTATTTTGGATTGAAAATCTAGCATTTCTTGAACAAGTCGGATTGAAGATCTCTTTTAATTTTTTCACATTTCTGTCTTATGTTTTTGTTTAATTCCATATTCCATGCAAACCTTCTTACCTATTTACACAAACTTTGATATTATAAAACTGTTTAGTAACAAAACTGAAACTTATATGCAACGAGTTGCCAGCTTGGCTACAGAGACAAGTGGTACCGTCCCACACCCCATTTGTTTGCTTTGATTGTATTGAGTAATCGTTTTTGGTCAGTATTGCATTATTTCTTTCTACTGTTAATATGTATGTGATATATGTAAATGTGTTCTTTTTGTTTACTTCACTAGTCATTCATATGCTTAGTCTGCTAAACGAGTCTGGTACACCTATCACTTTCGTACATTCAGGTATCATTTATAGTTTTCATTTACATAAACAATTAGCCATTATCCAGTCATCCACAAAGTTTATACTCATTATACATTCACCTACTTGATAACTTATCCAGTGTGTGATGCTAGCATGCAGTTGTTACGTACTGAAGTGATCTCACATTTTGACAAGGTGCTATATCATTTAGTGATTAATGTTTTTGTAATGAGTTATTGTGTTGCATTTTGGTCATTTTTGCATTATTTCTTTCCACTGTAAATATGTTTGAGATATAAGTAAATATGGTTTTATTTCTCTTTAATAATAATAATAATAATAATAAACTTTATTTATTGAAAGTAACTCCTTAAGCTATGAACATAAAAACATACATACATAAACATCTTTGCTATGTTCTTTGCCTTATTATAATAGTCATTCATATACTATGGCCTGGTTACACTTCCTACCACTTGTTCATTCGGGTAGCATTTTATAGTTATCTCAGGTGTCACTTTTTAGCTATCATTTACATCAAATTACACTATTTTTCTAACTTTCAAAATGTCTAAACTCATTTTAAATTCACACATTGCTTGATTAATTCAGTGTATGATGCTGAACATCTGTTTGTCCACTGACATGTAATTACACTGAAGTGATCTCACATTTTGACATGATATGCAAAATCATTTAGTGATTATTGTCATTTTTAATTTTTAGTAAATACTAATTATGTTAATTTGTCGGTATTTCATTATTTATTTCTACCGTGATAATGATTGTGATTTATATAAATATGTTTAAATCAATGTTTGCATTTTCAGATGCATTATGTTGTCTTATTTTACATGCATGATGTTTATTATCATGAAAGTTTTCCAGACTATCAATTTCTATTTATATTTTACTGTCCACACAAAAACTAGTCTGTTCCTTATTTAATTCCTCATAAACTACTAATAAAACTACAAATGTACTTCATATACATTAATTTATAGTTGCACATTACAGCATAATAAACACATACTGTTAGTTCACATAAGTGTTTGTTCTATTACATTTTGTTCACGCCGTGCACACATCTTTGCTGCATCAGGCAGCAATTTTTTACTTGTGTTCTTTTGATCTCTGTTGGTGTTGGATACATTGATTGTTATGTCTACATCTGTCCGTCTGTATGTCGCTGGGAACATCAACAACAAGGGTAAGGTAATAATAGTTGAGCCAAGTAACGCTTCATTCATCCACGCTTGTCCTGCAGAGAAGTAGGATATAAAATGTAAAAGCTCTCAATTTCCAGAATTCTGTTGCTAATATTCAACACTATTTATTGGTCCCAGATAATACATATTCATTAACATATTCATTAAAATGTATAGTGGTTTGTAGGGCTATCATCACTCCAATTGATATCGATATATCATCGATCTTTTTTCTGGAGATCGATATTCGATACACACAAATATCGATCTTATGGCGGGAAAAAAGTAACGTCGCATTTTAATCGACCGCTTGTTAAACAGTTATCTAGTGGATAATAAATTCCAAATGTCGGCAATATAATATAACTTAATATAAATTAATTATTTAAATGGTGTCTTGTTATCATAAAAATACATTTTGAACATTTAAATATGTAGGGCATACACATACTAACATACATAAACTATTTAAGTTAATAGGAAATAGGTGTTAAAAAATATAATCGATATATCGGCGATATATGTCTTTCGATATATCAATATCGTCGATATGTAAAATAGTTAACCAATGACCGTCATACTGATTTGTGTAGTGGTCTCCCCTTTGAGGCAGATGCTTAAATATTCAGCGACAAGTAATCAGATTGTAGACTTGAACGTCGAAACAAATCATTTGTGCTCGCTAATTTGTATATAACAATCAAACACTGCTGAAATTAATAAAACACAAACGTAGGGTGACCAAGTAGAAAAGAGGTTGAGTGTAACCTTCAACAAGTTAGTTTTGCAGACGAAATTGTTCTCGCTAAAATCATGTTAAAATCTTATTATATCCCTGTTAATATGTACCTACCTATGTTTGGTATTAACATGACAAATAGAAAACATATTCCACAGAAAACACTGAACAAAGTGAGAAAGCCTCCGGTCACACCTTCACCTATCGGGTAACTCGTTTCACAAGCAATCTCGAAGAACAAGGGCAGACAACCGTTGATACAAGCACCAACAAGAATACATGCTGCATATAACGAAACTGAAATAAAACATTTACATGACATGTATCTGAACAACAAAATAATGTTTTTTTCCCTGCAGTATCTGGTATAGTCAGATGACTGTAACATTGGATATTATTTTCGCAACGTAGCAATGTTATATATTTAATACAACGTCTTGCATTGGTTAGATGTCAGACATTTCCAATCCACACTTGTGTTTGTGTTTTAAGGTGAACTTTAAGGTAAATGAACTGCATTGACAGGGAAACACAAATATAAATATGTTGCATTAGAATATCCTAACTGATAAAATTATGGTCACATCTAGAAGATGGAAGAAAACATAACAGAAAATATTTACTGTGGAACACGCACAATATATCGAGGGTTCAGTGCAAGACTATACTTACTCCTATATAAATACATAGGAGTTAGGATAGTCTTGCGCTAAACCCTCGATATGCAATTAGAACAATATACAAAGGGTCAGCTCCTACTGTTATAATACTGTTATACCAAGTTATATCTTAGTTTTTAGTTTAATCATATTTTATTGTTGTTATTCATATGACTATAATGTTTGCACAACTATACGAATAATAACTTGTACATACATACAAAAGGGTTGGGCCAAAAGTTTGAACATTATCTAAAGCCCACCCTCTTAGTTATAACCTAACTGAAAGTCATACGGTTCAGTCTGACATCCTGTCTCAAAACAAACGATCTGATTGGTTGCTTCTAAGGACAGTCTTAACCAATAGCAAGGCTTCATTGTTTTACTGATCTCTAAGCTTCTATATAATCTCCGGCCTCATATTATGATATTTACCTGTACTGAATGGAATCACATTTTTCCACAATAAGAGGAACCAAGCAGACGAGAGTGTAGCACCGATATACAATACAATAAGAAATGTCTTCATTCTTTTCATAAATATATCTGAAAATCTAATATAGAGAAATTCAACACCATGATAACAATTGTATAACACATTCATATACGTGATGAAACATTTTTTTGAATAACTAGAAATGTGTCCATATGACACAGTTGCCCCCACTTCCAGCCTTTGTCACAAAAGCAAATGCTATTTTTTTGCTCATAGTTTGTGAATGTGTATCAAAATTATCAAGTGAACAACTATACAGGTTATAGTGATAAGTCAAGGGCAATAACTTTGCACTTAATGAGCGGAGACATATATAAAACCACAGGTGCACAACTACACATTCTGGTGAACATGCTTGTAAAGTATTGTGAGTCTAGCTGATATACTGATGGAGATACGCGCTACACAAGATTGCATGCTCTGTATGCTGTATTTTCAATAAGTCAAGGGCCATAACTTTGCACTTAAAAAGTAGAGCCAAACATGAAACCACAGGTGCACAACTGCACAGGCTGGTGAACATTCCTGTAAAGTTTTGTGAGTCTAGCTGATGTAATGATGGAGATACGCGCCACACAAGATTGCATGCTATGTATGCTGTATTTTCAATAAGTCAAGGGCCATAACTTTGCACTTACTGGGCACAGCCAAACATGAAACCCCAGATGCACAACTACACAGGCTGATGAACATTCCTGTAAAGTTTTGTGAGTCTAGCTGATGTAATGATGGAGATACGCGCCACACAAGATTGCATGCTATGTATGCTGTATTTTCAATAAGTCAAGGGCCATAACTTTGCACTTACTGGGCACAGCCAAACATGAAACCCCAGATGCACAATTACACAGGCTGGTGAACATTCCTGTAAAGTTTTAAGACTCTCGCTTATATTCTGATTGAGATATGCGCGACACAATATTTTGTGACGGACGGAAGGACGGACAGACACGGGCAAATCTATATGCCCCGCTTTCAGAATGGGGGCATAAAAATGCAGACTTGTAAATATCCAACAGCGTTTGAAAATACGTATTCAATCAAAATGTTGAACTGCAGTGGTCTTATTATTTAGGTTTTACTGTATGCTACTTTCGACCCATGTTTTAACTCACCTTGCTATAGCAAGACCAGTGAAACATCCAGCAATTGTCTGCCAAAATCCCATGAACCCCACTTCACTCTGAAACATATACCCGATATTGTACACTCATTTTATTGTTACGAAAATTGAACACAGTTCTTACATAGTCATGAACAAGTATCGCATGTAACGTTTAGGATCAAACAATATTTTTACCGACCCAAAGCTTACTTACTTTAGTTTTCAAGACTTACCAAGTACCACCAATTAACTAAGAAAATTAAAATGTAAAATACAGAGTCATATTGTTACATTTAATACATGTACAGTATTTGTATATAATGACTAAATTACACTAAAATTCTTGCATGTTCTATATGTAACCGATTTTGAGAACTTTTAGTATTCGATATTCCAGGCCCGTAAAACGTTTACAACAACAACAGCAACAAAAACAACAACTTCATAATAAGAATCACACGACCAAAACAATTACAACAAAATAACGACAGCAAAACAACACTAACAAAGACAATTTTGGAATGTTGTTTTTGAACCCAAAGCTCATAATGATCCGAACAATTCAAGGGATACAATGAATGCTTATGAGAGAGAAAAATACCTATAAACGCTTCAATAATTAATCATATAGATATACACTGTGTTGTCTCACCTGTGATATACCTAGTGGTTTCAGGTTCACATCTAGCACTGACTGCCACACCCCCAACACGCCTGATGGAATGGCACAGGCACATAATATTAACCAAATCTTTCCATTGCTGAAACAAGAAACACAGCATGTCAGCTTTTGTTGACAATGAATCGAAAATGCATTGATTTATCGTCTTCATTGTTACACCGATCAGAATTCGACCAGGATGTGTTGAAGCTTCAAAAAAGAGAGAATAAATTGCTACTGGGAATGCCACAAACCTAAGACAATGCCTCCCCACACAGACTTCCTGGAAAACAACATTCCATAAAACATAAGGCATTTGAGGAGGCGCAAGGACACACACACACAAGGACACAGGGGCGCAAGGAATGACCTTGCCAAACATAAGGGTTAACTAAAGAGAATCAAAGAGGACAAACAGGGGGAGGGGGTAATGGATGGAAGTCACATGAGCAGCTTGGGTCATGTAGTAACCATCCAGCTATTGGACTGGAATGAGACCACAGTGCCCATTCATTTTTTTGCCACAGGCAGTCCCCTAGGTAGATCCACCAAACACCCCGTAAGCTAGATGAATTCTGCATTCTAGGTGGAACTCGAACCAACAACGGTGAGGGGTAAAAGGAATTTGAAAACATCGTCCGAAACCCCTCGTCCATCAGGAAAGACAACAGTGTGTGTCTTGCACAACTGTTACAATGTCCGTATAGCTTATAAGGACAAATGCCCAGAAGGTTTTTATGTGACTAAGACAACAAGAAACACAAACATATATATCGGCGAAAATTTACCGTAACAGGCGCTTCAGGCCTTTGGTGTAATCTGTCCTTGACACAGACGCTGATCGGCTTGGTGGTTTTGGTGGTCTGTCAGGGAAATATATCAGGACAGCGAGAAAGAGCAGTGCCCCTAAGCCAGCCACTGTAATGAAGGCAATATGTAACATATGTAACGCACGCACGCGCACACGCACCTAAACATGTATATAGCAGATAATGCAGATAGTATATCAACTCGATAATCAAACCACCTCACAACTAAGACCAGCTTACTCCAAAACCGTTGTTGGTTTTTCTAATAAGGTTTCCTCTTCCTAATAAGGTTTCCTCTTTCTAATAAGGTTTCCTCTTTCTGATAAAGTTTCCTCTTTCTAATAAGGTTTCCTCTTTCTGATAAGGTTTCCTCTTTCTAATAAAGTTTCCTGTTTCTAATAAGGTTTCCTGTTTCTAATAAGGTTTCCTGTTTCTAATAAGGTTTCCTCTTTCTAATAAGGTTTCCTCTTTCTGATAAAGTTTCCTCTTTCTTATAAGGTTTCCTCTTTCTAATAAGGTTTCCTGTTTCTAATAAGGTTTCCTCTTTCTAATAAGGTTTCCTCTTTCTAATAAGGTTTCCTCTTTCTAATAAGGTTTCCTCTTTCTAATAAGGTTTCCTCTTTCTAATAAGGTTTCCTCTTTCTAATAAGGTTTCTTCTTTCTAATAAGGTTTCCTCTTTCTGATAAGGTTTCCTCTTTCTCATAAGGTTTCCTCTTTCTAATAAGGTGTCCTCTTTCTAATAAGGTTTCCTCTTTCTGATAAGGTTTCCTCTTTCTAATAAGATTTCCTCTTTCTCATAAGGTTTTATCTTTCTAATAAGGTTTCCTCTTTCTAATAAGGTTTCCTCTTTCTAATAAGGTTTCCTCTTTCTAATAAGATTTCCTCTTTCTTATAAGGTTTCCTCTTTTTAATTAGGTTTTCTCTTTCTAATAAGGTTTCCCAGTATTTACAGTTCATTATGACCAAACACTTTCTTTGACAACAACTGAATTATTACACTAAAACATATTTCTTTTATTTATAAATCTAGTTAGTCATGTAGGATACTTTTTTTACAAAATAAGTGAAGAAACTGAGTGAAGAAAAACTAGTCAATAAACGGGTACTTACATAAGTACAAATAGTCCCTGACGTCTGAACGCATTTGAGACTTGTTAAGCAGAACTGAAAATGAAAGATAAAGTTATCCCTAGTTTGTAGTAAATAAGATACAAGTTACTTTATAACTGCCCCAAAACAACATTTCTTGTACTTAAGTTGAATGTAACAACATACAGTAGTATGTAAAAGAATGAATTGTTACGGCGCCAATATCATAATAGGGTAAGGTGGAGCAAAATGCCCATACGAGGTAAAAGGTCTACGCGTAAAAATTCTGACATCGTTAGATTTACCGTGCCGCGCGATATTCTTTTTGTGACGTCTTACGCATGATGTGAATCGCGCGAAAAAATTAAACATGTGTCTTCAAATGTAAGTTTGTAATTCTCATTTTTGTAATTTTACACTATTTTGTGTTAACGCTGATTAGATAATATTTAAGTATTGCCTCGTACACCTTGTATTCTCCATTTTTGCCATTCGTGCGTTTGTTTGACAGTAATTATTCAGTGCATACATGATCGAGAAATTGTACTACATTTTAACAGAAGTTATCTATAAATATATATAATGTTTAGAGGTTATTGCCCCTTATCAAAATGCGTTTTGCGCCATAAATGGGGCAAAAAGGCAGAAATCAATAATGTTATGTTCACTTTAATGAGCTTTATCTCGTTATGTATCTCGCGTTAAATATGTTATAAATGTATAGGTCTCGTGCAAACTTGCACGCATAGCCAGTTATGTCTTAATCGAACTGATGGTTATTTTTGTATCGTAAAATATTGCCCCATCTTACACTGCTAATTAAAGTAATTGTACATATATACATAAAACCGTGTTTATTTCCTAATTTTAAGATATATAAATAAGTTGTTAAATACTTTCTACACAGAATGTAGATTATATACACAAACCTTTCGTAGTTGTATTTGAAGAATTTGTGATCTGTACAAACATTACTTCGTCAACAGATGAAGTGGTTGTGGTAATATTGGTTTCTCTGGGTGTACCATATACTGGACTTGATACCATTTTAGGTCCTGTATAAAAGAAGCAAGAACAACAGATAAATGACCATACACGAACACACACAAACAAGCATGAACATATACATATGCATACACAAACATGCACGAACATGCACGAACATACAAACACATGCACAAACATACATGAACATGCACAAACATACACGAATAAACAAACATGCTGAAACATACATGAGTATCCAAATAAATAAACGGAAAAAAGGATACATACACAATCATAAACGAACAAGCATGAACATACATGAACATTCGTCACGTGGTTAATTGGTGTACATATATAGATTGCTAGAACAATGGTCTTTGAGCGAAATGTATCAAACCTCACCAATGATAAAGGAGAGAGCTGCACCCATAAAATTGCAGAATGTTACAGTCGCAGTTGCAGTGGCTCGCTGATCAGGAGGGAACCATACTGACGGTATAGCCGCCGACCCAGCGAATGGAACCGTTCCGCCAATTCCGTTCAGAAAAGCCCCAACGCTAGCCAGCCTATTGAAATAACATTGGTTAATACACCATGGATACCAAGTGCAGCACATATATAGGCCATACAGAACTTCTTTTTCAATATAGCTGTTGTTTATTCCGAGCTATGTGTTTAAAGGGATAGAACTCGTGATAATCACCTGTGGTGTGGACATGTGACACTGTGTAATTGTCAGATTAATTAGTATCGTGCTAACTGGTGAAAAGCGAAAATCATGTCTTACGGTGACAGTTTATGTCCAGATAAGTTAACTTCCAATTTTGAAACTGACAAATTCGGTGAGTATTCTCGAATGATTAAAGAAACTTCAGTATTGCTGGCCAAAATAATAGCGTTACTCATGGAAAATTGTTGCTGCATGCAAACTAAAGTACCAAGTGCTTGTCTTTGATTTACTGAGGCTAATATGTATTCAAAATAGACATGGGAAGCTAAATCTTAGACATTTGAGATTGAACTTAGAACAAAGTCAATATAATGTGTGTATTTACCAAGTCGCAGCAACAGGTTCCATTGTTATACAGCGTATTCCGGTACCTGCCATCACTAGAACACTACATATCAACATCGATATACGTAAACCTAGAAATTGACGTAGTATTCAAATGTAACAACGAGTTTATGTCACCGAGGTGCGTTAGCGCCTCATTGCTATCATCGTCAACTGGATGGTCGAATCGAAGTACCACCATATTCACCGTCTCAAGAAAATAGTCCTCAGATGTTATCATAGATTTGATGTGTATAGTGGCTGATTTGACAGGGGTATATCGATTGTGGAATGGTAGGAATCTTGATATAAGCGGCTTTTCTGGATTAATAGTGTCATTTTTGGCGAATGAGTTTTACCCGAATAGTCGCGTATTAATTTCTAATACGATAATATGGAAAACGTGCAGTCTTGCCTTGGAAGCGCCTGCAAGGACTTTCAGTCCTATGATTTTTATTTTCATAAACATGTACATCGGAACCTTCAGATGGCAACTTATTGGCTTGCTCCAGATTGCGCCGACCATTTTTTTCAAGATGTTTCTTGTTTATCATGACATGTGTATAAATTGTAAATATGTGTTTTAACATGAATAAATCTATCTGCAGTAAGATTTCAACACTATACCTACCCCACAGCTCAGGAGTCAGACGCTCTCTCCATCGACTACCTTGTATCCTCAAACTTAATAATCAAAATGACACCCACTAACAATTCAACGCCCAAGGATTAATATAGTTTGTACCTTTTACATCCATAAAATAGCACATTGGTAAAACTGTCAGAGCAAATCCAATACTACCATAGTTGGCAAGCATTCCTATAGTACTGTCTTCCCAGTCAAACAATTCCTCTGCGGATTCGGTTATGGGTCCCCAGGTGTTCCATACAAACGTCTACAACACAATTCGAGATCCATTAAATAAGCCATTCTTTGTACTAAACAGGGCTCTAGATTTGTTTTCCAAATACATTTGTCCCGGACGTGTGTACATCGAGGGGTTCATCGCAAGACTATACTAACTCCTATGTATTTATAAAGGAGATAGTATAGTCACTGAACCCTCGACATGTTAAATTTGACTTGTCCGACATGGGAGTTTTGTGGGTGTCATTTATATAGCATCGAGTCCTGATTTTTGGAACAGACTTGCCCTGGACTAACTTCAACCCAACTGTTGGTAGTCCGAATCGGCAATTAGATTTGTCCGGGACGTATGAGCTAGTGGATTTCTAGAGCCCTGCTGTATATTTAATTTTCATTTTACTAATTTTCTAAAAAGAATAATAAAAATATTTGTATCACTTCATGTTTTGTCTCCGTAACAGCCACGGTATTCCGTCTGCTCCCTCCACACAATGTCAGTAATATCTACAGTAAAACCTCAATAAAAAGACCACCATTGGGACCCGTGAAAACTGGTCTTAATATTGATGTGGTCTTAAAATTGAGGTTGAATAAAGAGTATAACAGTGAAAATGGACTTAAAATTTTTTGTTCTTAATTTGAAGGTGGTCTTATTATTTAGGTGGTCTGTAAGTGAGGTTTTATTGTAGTAGTGTTAACAGCGGATCTACTGTTTACCGTTAGCGGCAATGTGGAATATCATATCTATTTTTAAGTACAGATATCCTCATGGAACATTTTCCACTCCTGTTTAAATTTGAAACTTAGCTGTAAGAAAGGATTGATATAGACCTATGAAATGCACTCATAGCACATAGGAGCATCATTAAGATGGTTCGTTTGGTATCATTATGTCTACTCGGAAACAATTCTTAGGTGTCTGGGTGGTAATTTTTAGGGGGTGGGGGCTGCATAGTAGTTGATACTAAAATGAATATAAAAGTAATAGATAAAATATTAATTACCTACCTATCTAGCAAATGTTGTTGGGTAGGGTTATAGCAACAATATTTTTTAAGGATGGCCCTAACTCAGCCAAAACAGAAAGCTACAACGCGTTCAAATTCTCGTCTGTCAGAGTATGTAGACGAATCGTGTGTAACAAGGTGAGAACCTTGATTTGTGGGAATGTGATCTTATTTACATAAATAAACATGCTACAAAAGTAAAACTGGAATAATTACTAACATACAATACTCACATAATACCTTGAATATTCCACAATAAAACATAGCTAGATTTACTGTTATCTATTTCGACATCAATCATGAATAATTAGCTGTTTACGTTTTCGCTGCATACCGTGAATATATTGTTCAGAGCAGACCACCATACAATGTTCAGAGATGCAGACAGTTTAATACGGAATCCTGTTAGGGTCATCGCGATCTCGTTCCTCGCCTTTTTAATTGACTTCGTCGCATTATGTTACTTCTTTAAAGCAACCAGGGTGATTGGTAACAAGACGAGATTTTGTGGTAGAATTTACCAGCGTATTTGATCAAATATCAAGCACTTGGTCAATTAAAAAGGCGAAGGGCAAGATCGCGACGGTCGTAACAGGGCTCTAATGACGTTGTGACTGAAACTAGGTCTTTCAATCTGGAAATCCTGCTGATATAGATATTAACTTACTTGAATAAAACTCCCAAAACTGAACACAGCTAGAACATACCATCTTCTGTTATACACGTCTATACCTGATTCGACATCATCTACATCTTGGTTTAGAATCCGTGTAGTCTCCGTCGCCTCATCATATTGGTCCATGTCTAAGGTCGCACTATATCGACATCTAATCCAGTTATTAATTTCAATCGCACTCGCGGATTTTGTAAGTGAATTTAGAAGATTGTCTGCGCTACAACTTGTATACAAACTTCTGTGTATTACTCGACCAGGTGAAGTATGTCATTTTAAGTAAATAAAAGTGTTTATGTGTTTATTTTTAAACAAAGATTGAAGCACAGCATTAATTAGTTTCGACTAATTTTCAAGATTGGAGCAAACAAATAATTTAAAATAAAGCCGAATTTGTATGATTTCATTCGAATATTTTCAACATTATCATCCATGGTTTATGCATTTAAATTGTACACAAAACAGATGATTCACACTTTATTAATGCAGCAATATACATGTGTGTATACACTATACACAATTTAAACGTGTGTAAATTAACGTTGCATAATTTCATATAACCTGTGCTAAATGGACGACATGTTAGTATAGTAAATAGTTTGGGAAAATGATAAAATCACGATAACACAATACAGTTCACAAGAGATTATTAACCTTACCTTGATAGCTAATTACTTTGCGGGCACGTGTCCTGAGTCAGTGTTATCGGATAACCGTTATTAAGGATCTTTCAATTTTAAATACCATTTATCTTATTACTTTTACTAACTCGCAGTCCAACTGGTCATATCTCTAAAAGACAAAGGCCAAATGCGGTTACACAACGATGTACACATGTATTATCTTAAATATTAAACACCGGGGTAAAAGTATAAAAGGCAGACAGGCACAGAAAATGTCTAAATCAAGGTAGCGGATCCGTAGTCCAGTGGTAACGGGCTCGACTAGTAATTCAGGGATCGCAGGTTCGATTCCCCGCTCCATCATGACTGACAGTACTTACAGTCTTTTGGACGAGACTTTAAAAATCCGATGCCCCGTGTATGATGCTTTACACCGAGCACGTAAAAGAACCAGTGGTGCTTCTGGAAATCTAAAATGACTGAACATTCTTCCGGCGGCATCGCCCATATGGGAAACCGGTGGCGACGATAAATAAACGTAAATAGAAAAAAAATGTCTACTTTTCAGTTGAATAAAGTACTGAGAACAACAAAAATCTACAATCTTTTTTCTAAATATCATAAGTTTTGTTAAACCTTTCCCTTTGAAATTTGGTACAAGTGTTATCTAGCATATAGTAATCTAATGTGTAAAACTTTACTAATTTATGTTTATTTATAATTGTGTTTCAGGAAAAAATACTTTTTTGAAATACTCCCTTGCAATAATTTCCAATACGATTTAGCATTTTTGTATCTCATTTTTTTCTAAATTTCTAGTTTGATCTTTATCATCAACGAAACTCTTCCTCCTTAAAAGCTTCTAGCTTCTGTCATACATTTTCTATTTTCATTACTCTTATTCTTTCTATATAAATTTAAACTTCTGCAATGATACAGGACCTGGTGTTTCTCAGTTTCGTTCATTCTTTTCGGTTTGGTTATATAAATATATGAAAATCATAAAATTCTCAATAACTGGCAATTAACTGACTTGTAAAGAAGGAAAGTGAAATACACACATTATAAATCATAAGTTCTCAAATTAATAACTTTAAATTAATTTCTTTCTGCTAGATTAGAGTGTGCTGTTCAATCCCATGAGTGGCATGCTAAGTTTCCCCCTGTGATGTACCATTTACCATAACAACCCTAAATACAGAAAAATGATATTCATCTTCTATGTCTCGAAAGTACATAGTGTACATAGTTTTAAATTTTGCACTGTTCGCGCCTCACTGCAACCTTGTAAAGTCACCTTGTACGTCTATGCTCCAGAGTGAGCCCTGTACAATATTGGAAGAAGAAGAAGAAGGAAGTGTTACAACATAAGGCAATATCTTTCCTGACGAATTCGTACAAGAACATATGATTATACCTTACCAGCATATGCAGACCACCAAATTTCTTGACTCGCTCACAGAAAAACTGTCATATTAACGTCCAAAGAATAACACCGCGAATGCACATAAAATACATACATCCTAAATAAATCATAATTCCATCCAAAGTATGCCCAATTTCGTCCATTTAATCCAGTCCGAAACATCGTAAAACACATGCAAAATTTTCATCCGCCAAGAGCACAATTTTCACAACAGCTACACAAATCCGTGATTTTAAGGTCATATGTTTTGGTGACCCTAGAATCCAACGTTACAAAAAGTGTTCGTTTTTTTCCGCTTGTATTCGACAAAGATAATTACTATACAAACTGTCTACACACCGAGCTTCTCGTGCATTTCCGTCATACGGTATGAAAACACGCCCGAGGGATTAATTCTTTAAAATGACAGCATGAAAAGGTCTCCATTATACTGCGTGTACAATTACTCCGGACATATAATCTTTTTTTTGTAACATCATTAAGTCTATCACCCATCATCATGCATGATACCTACCCTTGATTTTTAAGAGAATATTAGGGGTGGTTTCAGTCGTGTACTCACAGGCACTCGATTCAGTCAATACAAAAAATAGCCGTCCAGGTTATATATTACCACCACATGTTCCTGGTACCAGGCACAGCCTTAATCAAGTCCTGGCATCACACAATTCCCTGGTATCCAGCACAGCCTAAATCAATGCCAGGCATTACTTGTCCCTGGTACCCAGCACAGCCTAAATCAATTTCAGGCATCACTTGTCCCTGGTACCCAGCACAGCCTAAATCAATTCCAGGCATCACATGTCCCTGGTACCCAGCACAGCCTAAATCAATTCCAGGCATCACATGTCCCTGGTACCCAGCACAGCCTAAATCAATTCCTGGCATCACTTGTCCCTGGTACCCAGCACAGCCTAAATCAATTCCAGGCATCACATGTCCCTGGTACCCAGCACAGCCTAAATCAATTCCAGGCATCACTTGTCCCTGGTACCCGGCACAGCCTAAATCAATTCCAGGCATCACTTGTCCCTGGTACCCAGCACAGCCTAAATCAATTCCTGGCATCACATGTCCCTGGTACCCAGCACAGCCTAAACCAATTCCAGGCATCACATGTCCCTGGTACCCAGCACAGCCTAAATCAATTCCAGGCATCACATGTCCCTGGTGCCCAGCACAGCCTAAATCAATTCCAGGCATCACATGTCCCTGGTGCCCATCACAGCCTAAATCAATTCCAGGCATCACATGTCCCTGGTACCCAGCACAGCCTAAATCAATTCCAGGCATCACATGTCCCTGGTGCCCAGCACAGCCTAAATCAATTCCAGGCATCACATGTCCCTGGTGCCCATCACAGCCTAAATCAATTCCAGGCATCACTTGTCCCTGGTACCCAGCACAGCCTAAATCAATTCCAGGCATCACATGTCCCTGGTGCCCAGCACAGCCTAAATCAATTCCAGGCATCACATTTCCCTGGTCCCCAGCACAGCCTAAATCAATTCCTGGCATCACTTGTCCCTGGTACCCAGTACAGCCTAAATAAATTCCTGGCATCACTTGTCCCTGGTACCTAGCACAGTCTAAATCAATTCCAGGCATCACATATCTGCTATGAGGAGTTTGCTTTTAGAAGCTTGAACTATATGAAAGTTGTAATAAATAAAAATAACAAAACGATGTCATTTCTTCATTTTTTATTACATAAATATTATAATAAATCTTTAATATAAAACAAGGATATATATGATATTGAGTATTTCATCATAAAATATATAAACACGTGGGTGCATATCTGCCATTATATAATCAGCGAGTGAGGGACTTTGGGGATAACAAAACAACATGATAGATTGGATAAAAAAAAATAAAAATTCATGCTGGATTATTTTCAAAGGAAATAAAACCATAAAATATATAATATTTTTACATAACATTTGTATATACAAAATGTACAACATAATTATAACGCATTGAGAATAACAAGCGCATTTAAAGTCTGTAACAAAATCAATCACACAGCCGTACTGACCTAGATAAAAAATATTATGGCGAAATAAAATATGTGTCATTTAATAACACATATAAATACGACAAGCAATGTTAAACACACATACACTATTCTGTGAATAAAACATCTTCAAGTAGAAGAATGGTAGGAAATAATCTTGTGATATTTGGTTAGTATATTCAAATTGTCTCTCTAACTTTTGGAAGACTAGTCGTGGAGTAAAAAATGTATAATTGATTGAAATATCAAACCAATCGAAAATGATGAAAATATGAAAATCATGCTGACATGTAAATTGCGGCAATGAGAAAATGATATATTTCTTAAAAAATGACATTTTGTTTGTACTACTTTGCATTAGACAACTACAGTCAAACCTGTGTTAAAGACCACCTGCGAACAAAGACCACTATTGCAAAACCTGTCTGCAAAGACCACCAATTTTATCTCCCATCAGACCATTTTCAATGATATTTAATCTGTTAATAGAGACCACCTGTAAACAAAGACCACATTTTGCTGTTCCCATGGGTGGTCTTTACAGACAGGTTTGACTGTATACCAATACACATGAATTTGTAACATAGGACACAATTTCAGACTCTTGGATTTTTTTTACCTAAAATGATAATTTATTTTTTAAAGCAGTAACGTCATGTATAATGTACAAACTTATCATATGTAATATTTAGGAATGAGTATGAATACATGCGAATGTATGAACACGGTTCTTTAATGATTGTTGTATAACTAGATAATACTAAATCCGCCATTGAATGTATTTGACTACATACTAGCAAGTCAATTCTATCTCTAAAATAATTTTCTTTGTCACTGGAAAACTGTGTCAGCATTATAAAACCATTTGAAGAATGATTTTACCTGATATGGGATAAGCATTTATTATCACCATAACTTTTCAAATTATTTACAATTTACTGGTTAACATGCGATAATTCTCTTAATGAACACGACACATGTTAGAGCTAATCAATGTGGATTTATTACTTGCAATCCACGAGGACGTTTAAGAATTTGATATCTATGTTAGATATCTTTACTCAACATATATTCCTACATTCATGCAATTTGTAAAACTAAAACTACTATCTATAGAAAAATATACATGTACACCGTATATCACATAATAAATATCGTATATGATTTGTGACACAAAAACGATAACTGGTCCATAATGATCTTCAACGTAATAAACTCTCCATTGGCTTCAATATAGGAAGTCCCTTGTGAGTCTAAATATGACGTATTCCACTTTTGTTCATTTATCTCCATTCTTTATGGAAGTAGAAGATTCCACCACTTATATTTCGATACGTGAAATGTTGGTATCGTGTCACTCGTATAAATGCGTGTTCATAGATATACATGTATCGTGTTTTGAACCAATCTTCAAATTGCAAAGCTCATATCACTTGTACCATGATCGTTACAAATAATCTTCCCGGAGCTCTGAAAAAAACAAGTCACTATCAATAAAGATGACAATCATAATGTATACATGCTGAGGCACATCAAGGCAGCTGAATCGGTTAAAATTTCCAAAGCAACGTACAGTAATATGAATAAATAAAATGCAGGAAGAATTGCATGAAACTATTTAAAAATGTTGAATAATTATTGCCTCAGATAAATTATGCCTCTGGCTACGGGCCTAATATGGAATACGTGATGCAAGCATTTGTGTTTCTTAGCGTTTATCTTTTGGATATAAATGTTAATGTTCAAAAGTGGAAAGACTGTTCATTAAGTTTTCAATTATTTGGTCTTATCAGTTGATAGTTTATAATACCAATATATGATACAAAATCTAGCTTACCTTTCATTCGATTAGTTCCAGAATTCTAATAAACTGCTTCAAGACTGCAATATAATATAATCATTCATATATAAATATTCGATCAGCTATCTTGCAGTTGTGAAATATGTAGTAGAAAGTCTTTATAACGATACCATCGCAAAAATGCTGCTATTTAACATTGCAAACTTATCGCTCAGAAATCAATTGTTATGTCGATGGTACATCTTAAATCATAAGTAAGAGTTTTAAATATAATACTAAACTGTAGTAATCCAGAGTATTGAAATAGATGTAATAAATTGAAATATCACTAGACAGCAGTAATGTGAATTTATGACTCTGTTTAAAAGATGTAAAATCTCCACTAAAATGATACAAGGATAATAGACTGAGCATATGTGGTCTTTAAAATACATTATCGAAGATTATACCGTGAATATATAATTATGCGCTGCCCAATTCTAGAATTGCTAAAATGTATCAGGGCTCTAGAAATTCACTAGCCTGACGTCCCGGAATAGTCTTATGCTTAATCGGGCTACCAACAGTTGAGTTGAAGTTAGTCCCGGACTAGTCTTATGCTGAATCGGGCCATCAACAGAAGTTGAGTTGAAGTTAGTCAAGGACAAGTCTGTTTTTAAAGCTAACCAACATCAGCAATTGTTCAGTTGTAAGTCAAACCATAGAATCCCACAAACACATACATATGATTATTAATTTTAGTTCGTGGAGTTATCATTGTGTATGTTTATTTCTTACTAAATTGACCGATATTCACGGACAACTAACTTCCAATGTCAGACAAGTCGAGTTTTACATTTCCATTAGTCTGGGACAAGTGTTCTTGAAAAGAATTCTAGAGCCCTTTGTATATATGAACATAATCAATGTAAAACGATGCTTCACTTACCGTGAATACAGGGTGGGGTTGTTGATCATGCTGTGGTCGTTGTATTTCATACTGAAATCATTAATGTTCACGTTGTTCAATATAATAAACACAAGAGGTATGTTTCACCAATATGTTGTGACAAAACATATGAAATAGTTTTGTTTCAATTTAGTTGTAACTTTCAGGATAATGAGAAATGGTGTTTTTTTTAAAAACTCATAAAACTTTCTATACAGGTATCAAAAATGTGATGATTTTCTGTCGTATTAAGGTATAAATGTTTACGTTAGGTAATATAGATTATATAGATAGTTCCCACATCTACAATATTTACCTCACTTGTTCTTAATCATCAGCCATTTTGATAGGCAAAACTGATAAGCATGTGAAGGAGTAATTCCCAAATATGTGATAATTGGGAAAATTGCAAGAGAATTTGCATGTGGCAACCACTTTTTCCTCAACTTTCTGAGCCATCTGCCCACATGAATGTAATGAATAAATTATTTTTATATATCTGATTTTATTTTATCATTGTTTACTATATGTTTCTTATAAACTTTAAGGAAACTTGCCTATCAATATGGCCGACTATTCAGAACAAGGGAGGTAAATATTGTTAATGTGGGAACTATCTATGCAATTGGCTCATAAAAACTCACCCTTTCATGTGGATGTATATAGTTATACAAGAAATCCCAGGAGAAATTTGACACTGGACCATTATCGTCATATGCTGAAATCAAATTAAAATGCTAAGTATAATAAGTTAATTATTATGTACCAGTTATTATATCATAATATAAAACAATCATCATCTTAGTGTAATTATATACAATAAAACCTCACTTAAAGACCACCTCAATAACAAGACCACCTCAAAATTAAGAACGCAATTTTCAAGTCCACTTTCACTGTTTTGCTCTTCATTCAACCTTGATATTAGGACCACCTCAATTTTAAGCCCCATTTTCAAGGGTCTCAAGGGTGGACGCATTATCGAGGTTTTATTGTAGAAATTTTCTTCACCTTACTCAATGCCCTTTGTTGAATTATTTCCCTTTAAATGTGTAACAAGACTTGCCGTAATCCTGCTATTGCTACTACTGTCAAATGCATATCGACTCAACGAGCAATGAAGTAAATTTACAGAATTAACTCAACGATTAGAAGTAATAGAATAGAACACTTGTTGAAAGCTTGATATTTCATAAAACACAAACACTTGTCATACGTACCACGGAAAACTTCTTCTGAGCGTAACATATCTCGCCCTCGGCGATGCTTTCCATCGTCCGTGGCCGTAGACGCTGAATCATCATCCCAAGTATTAGGTCCATAGATTCCCACAGGGTCTCCTCGGCCCCAAGTGTTAATCTTCGTTGGCATCATGTGTGGGAAGAAACCATTGTTGAAAGACCCTCTGTAAAATGGAATTTGTTGATAATTAACTTTTCATAATGTCATTTCCTGTTCATAATATTTTTTTCATGATGTCATTTCCTGTTCCTATTTTTTTTTCATGATGGCATTTCCTGTTCAAAATATGACTGCCTATAACAATTACTGGAGTAATAGTCATCATGATTAAAAAACATGAAAGGGCGGTAGCTTACACTGCTACAAGGTAAATATTATAACTTGATAAGGTATGTTAATAGGCAATTGATTTGAGTTAAACATATTTGAGGTATCCCAGGTTCGATGATTGACATTTAAGCAATCACAGTAGTTGAGTTATTGCAATTTGAAAACAAAAAAACAATCACAGTATTTTAGTCATTGCAATTTGAAATTTGAAATTCAACATTTCCTGGTATATCAGTTATAAATACATTTACATTGTAAACATATTCGTCGAACCAAAAAATTGTTATTCAAGTTATTAATATATGAGATATCACAATATTTTTTTTCTGAGTTTTGGTATATCAATAGTTTCATGTTACTGATATTCCAAATATCACAGTTTTACAGAATGATTGGTATCTCTAACCTGTCCATATCTTCAGTATAAAATCGTTTCCTTCTCCTAGATTTCACGGCATATATGATAACTACTCCTACAATTAACGAGGCGATCAAAAACAGAGGTATTCCCACACCAAGTCCTATCACCAACGCAAAGTTGTCTGATGTCTTTATAAGTCTGAAATAAACCATGAACATGTTACTGAAAAATAACAGCAGAGAACATTGTACATACTATATATACATATACACTACTATAGAAGGGATAAAGGAAGAGAAATCTAGAAGAGACAAAGGGAGAGAGCTCTAGAAGAGACAAAGGGAGAGAACTATATAAGATACTAAGGGAGAGAACTCTAGAAGAGACAATCGGAGAGAACTCTAGAAGAGACAAAGGGAGAGAACTATAGAAGAACCAAAGGGGGAGAACTCTAGAAAAGACAAAGGGAGAGAACAATAGAAGAGACAAAGGGAGAGAACAATAGAAGAGACAGAGGGAGAGAACTATAGAATAACCAAAGGGAGAGAACTCATGACAATCTCCTGTGGTGCATACTACCTGAACATTTAGAATCTTTACAAGGAATTTTATTATTACTCAATTATCAAAGTACAGTGATGAGATATTACAGAAAGTCTATAAACTGACAAGTTTGCCCAGTTACGATGAAATCTTATCAATAATTATAATACACACATGTAATAAACACCTCAAGTAAATTCCCAGGAAGAATTTCATTTAGCTCCATCAGCAGTATTGCAATTATGGAAGGCAGTTATGTAGCCCGCAGTTTATTTTCGACCAGTATTTATTTGTTCTGCTGCATGCATATGTCACGCCGATGTAGACACTTTTATTTAATTCATTGTCAATCAATGCCTTGAACATGGCTATCAAAACCTTAATCGATTCATAACACTTGCACTATAACACATTTCTTGCATTTTTGCACCATATTGTAATAGCAATTAGTCGAGTACTACATGAATTACAAAAACAACCATGATCAACTTACTGGCATGTTGGCAAGTCTTCAACTATCACACATTCAGAGTTAGCATCACAATTGTCTCCACGTACTTGCAGGAACCCTGTGCATAACACGGACTTCTTGGTAGCAGTAGAGAAATCAACTACAATAAAATAAAGAAGCATGACTATGGTGTATAGTGATGGACTGTATGAACACAGAAGTCATAGTTAGCATTGCATCTCGATGGACACCAAATGTGAAGAGAAAACTAGGGCACTTCAATAACACCTGGGGCAGAAAACGTTGTCAGAGCTGGCAGGACTGTGCAATTCTTTCACTTTATATAGTGTTCATGTTATTTTTCCCAACTTTCGGTCTATTGTTGCCAGCTGCCTTGACTTGTCCTGTGATGTATTCCATCCATTAACCCCCCCCCCTGTTTGTCCTCTTTGATTCTCCTAGTTATTCCTTATGGTCTGCCAGGTCATTCATTGCGCCCCTGTTGTATGTATGTATCATTTAGCCTCTTCAAATGCCTTAAGATTCATGGACTGTTGTTTTCCCAGAGGTCTGTGTTGAGAGGCACTGTTTTATGTATGTTGCGTTCCCTGTAGCAACTTACTCCCTCACTTTTTTCATATAGGGAAGTAGCACATGTTACTAAAGACTGGCCAAGATGGAAACAGTTCACCGATGCATTTTGTCTCACTTGGAATTAAAAGGATTTACAAGTAGGAAAAGCATTTAGTATTAATCAGAAAAATGTCAACTTTGGGGCTTAAATCTACATGCTATAATTCCCAGTAAAATACCAGAAAAACATTTAGAATGAAGTAATTCCTCTACCGTGAGTGACAGCTATATTAAATAAATATCTATTACGATTCTATTCAAGGTGTCTTCATCTAACTTACTTAATTCATCGTCGACAATTAGTTCCTGTGCTGTAGTTTGTTGGTTGAATATTGGTACTTCAGTTCCGGTTTCGAGATTATATAATGAGGTAGCAAATGTCTTCGCCGCGTCGACATTGTCGGCAATAAATAGTGTTACGTTGGTCTTTATGCTTCCCCTGAGAGAAAAATATAAATAATGAATGTGAAATGAAACTACAACTTAACAGTGTGTTCAACAAATAAATAAATTTAATAAATATTTAGCTACAAGCAGTCATGTTAATTATATTTTATTATATTGATCAAAATGTGTGGACTTGCTTATTAAATACATGTTCAAATGATAAAACTCTGAAACATTAGAACTTATGTACTTGTATATGCTATTAGGAATCGTAACTTAGATTACAACTCCAAAATACCAAATCGACAAAAACTCAAATATTTAAAGAGCTCTTCAAATAATTAGAGCCCTCTTCAAATGAATTAAGAACTCTTCAAATCAATTGAAAGTATCTAATTATTTGTAACTATCATTATATAATTATTGGTAGCAACAATTCGTTTGTTGCTCTCACCAACTGAATAAGAGAGCTCTTCAAATCGATCGAGGAGTGCTCTAATTCAACTAATGAGGGCAACAAACGATTTGTATATAGCTCTGTAGTATACTTTTAACAAATCCGTACTTATCTATTATTGATTTGAAGATAGCTCTTACTTCTATAAAAGAGCTCTCTAATTCAATTGTTAAGAGCATTAATTTGGCTACATGTGAAAACACATAAAAGGGACATAATTTGCACGCACAGTCCACAAATCATTGAATAGTTTAAAGCACAAAGAGAGAGAGATGACATGGTCACTCCGGGCAAACATCAGAAGTTTATATATAAATGTCTTACTCTGTTATAGTTCTTATGATGATATTGTTCATATTCGATCCCATTGCGATTTGGAAGAAGCTCAGTAACTGAAATTAAACAATGAAATAAATACATATAACTTATGCAATATTAGAAATATTAAAACAGTTGTTCATTAATAGGTGAGATATATCAGTGAATATCACTTTTCTCACACTGGCGAGGCATTTTAGTAATTTCCAGATAACATGAAAGGTGACTTGTGAACAAATGCAAGTAACAAATTATACTGTACAATAAAGGAGCATAGCTAGGCCTTTTTGAAGTGTACGCACTGTTCAAAGGGGTTCAAAATGGGAGTTGACGCTTTACAGGAGAGAAACCCATTTGTATAGCAAAATTGAGACTTGTATATTGCAGGGAATAATATAAAATATATGGTAAACGCGTCTCTTTCTATTGTACTTTTTGAGCTGTTATCGTCCTCCAAATTCAAAATATAGAGCTTGCACTTGCTACTTCGCCCCCAATACCCCTCAGGTTTTATTTAATTTTTAGCCCCTAATATTTTTTTATTCCGACGACGAATTGTACGCATGGGTGTATTATGTGTAATGGCAGCAACGCCACTGTGTTTTCAAATAACAATTTTGTTCGCTGGTAGCTGTAAAATCTTTACAGACAATAGAATGAGGCTTGATTCCTGATCAAGTAACGTTGGAAGGAGCCGTGGCCGTGGTCCAGTGGTTAGTGCGCTGGACTTGTAACCCGGCAATCCGGGTTCGATTCCCGGTCGCGGCAGGTCATACCCTTCCATGAAAATTTGATAAAAATGTTGATTTTCCTCCTCATGTGGAGAAGTTGCCGGCTCCTTGTGGAAGGGTAAGTTAGTACTGGTTAGATTTCAATCTAGGTGAACCGGCCGCCGTATATAACTGAAATATCGTTGAGAAACGGCGTTAAACCCGATGAAACAAACAAAACGTTGGAAGGAGTGGCGGAAAAGAACCTATTTAGACATAAGAAGAATAAAATCACAGCATACCCTGGCTCTAAGTTCTGTAGCGTAGTATTCAAATGTTGCTGTCACTGTTAGGTCTACGCCTGGTGGTACGATGAAGTTCAGTGTTATAGATAAACGAGGTGAAACCAGTCCAGCTGTAAATAAAGTAATAAAATACAAAGATCTGTCATTATAAGCGCAAACATGAGGAATGATTTTTAGAAGGCGCGAAATAAAAGTGCAATATCCCGCTAAACTGTTAACTAAAAGAATTTCGACACTGTAGAATTCCTCAGTTGGGCACAGTGCAGATATTGGTCAGTAATAGTTTGTGTGTTCTTACAAGAATGACCACATTGTATATAACTTATTTTAAGAAATTGCATTCTATCAAAATTACCACAAATACTTACGTATCACAGGTACAGTGATTGTCGAATTCGAATCTGAAGAAAAAAAATAATTGGGAAATACATCATGTGATCAATATGAGTGGTATAAAATACAGATTACTATCATTAAGTCATGACCTCAATACGAGAATTGCATCAGTAAGCATTTTATGGTTATTTTGTCATATTAGTATTTATAATAAATTGTTCAGCTATTGATAGATGCAGTTGAAGTGGCCTATGCTGGACTACTTTCCGCATAGTAATTTGCAATTGGTTCAAATGCATAGCATCTGAAATGTAGTATAGATACTATGGTCTTGGGCTAACGCCCCTGGCCAAAAACAGTTACCATTAAACCTTTATTGATATTTTAGAAGAATACATAGAAAGTTGGACTGAATAGGGTCTGTAAAAAAAACATATTTAGAAGTATAACGTAGTATAGTCGGCACATACAGAGCATCGTCATTTTTACCGCTCTTAATGTATTTAACAGCAAGTTATCAACAAATGTTGTTTTTACAGAAGGTACTACAATGTTATTACAACAACGTACCGAATAGGTGATCTGCTGTTCGTGACTGAAAGTAAAAGTTCCTCATTATATCTACATTGTTCTAACAGTCGTTTATTCAACAACTTAGAATACTGAATACAAGAGGATTATGTAACTAATGCAGGATGTATTAAACACAATTTACCTTCGACACAATCGCCATTTGTATCTGTTTTATATCCAATAAAGCATGAACATTGGAAACCCCCGATGGTGTTATGACATCCCTGATTGGGCTGTGAATTACAATTGCTGGTTCCTGCATTACACTCATCTACGTCTACCTCACACCGAGTACCAGTCCAATAAGCCGTACACTGGCACGTGCCGGTCACGTGATCACATGATTGACCAGGATTGACTGCATTGCTATTTTCACAGTCACAGCTTGATTGACAATCATTGCCATACGTATCACTGGAACATTCTGAAAACCAAACATTTTAGATGAAAAATAACTTGTAACCACAGGTTCTTGAAACAAACTATTTTAATGTTCTATAATTTATGGCCTATTACGATATTATATATAAGAACGTTAATATAGTTTGTTTCAAGTACCTGTGCTTGTGACTATATACAAAATGTGATAGGAAACAGCAACAACAATTATTTGTATGGTATGCAGACATATTTTATTGAAAAGGTCTTGCATAATGACCTGTCTCTCTCTAGATAATATTTCTGTCTTAGGTAAATCTGATTTATTGTTTAAAATATTTATATCAAGAGCGCTGACTATCGCAAAATATACCCGTTCTATGGTTATGTTACTGGAGTGTGAATTGTTTTTAAGCGATATGGCTGGTTACCAATATTATATATATTATGCCCATACACATTCTGATCAAATTTGAAGATGATTGGACAAATGCTTCTAAAGTTATTGATTGGACAACTTACTGGAAACCGCCCGTACGAGACAGGTGACACTATAATTCATCCAGTTCTATGAACGGAGTATAAAAAAGGAACGATCCAATTAATACACTTAATCAAAATATGTAAGTGATGGAAATATATACTATCTCCCAAAGATTACGAGTTATTTACAAACATGATATAAATAGATAATGGGCAAGTCATTACATCTTACCCTCCAAAAATCTAATATGACTAACATTCTTCTAGAGGCGTCGCCCATGTGGGAAACCGGTGGTCAATATTACGATGTATTGTCATTGTTAGTCGTGTATGGATAATGCATATATGGTGCGCTGCATGTTGCTTTACATGTTATTTCTTCTCACCATGTTCCCTGGTCTAATGAAGCACATTAAAGCATTGATTATCTGAGTTGACATGACAAGGACACTTTCTGCTGTTTGCGTGAGAATTTATTGCGTTATTGTCAGGGAATAGTATATATATGTTCGTACCTGGACACAAGCCGTTGCTATCTTCCGTGAAACCAGTATTACATACACACTCATAACTTCCATACGTGTTCGTGCATGTGGAATCAGCTTGACATGGGTTAACATTGGCTGAGCATTCATCTACGTCATCTGAGCACGTGGCTCCCGTGAAACCAGTTTTACACGTGCAACCAGTGACAGCGTCACATTCTATCGTGTTTGTATCGTTACATCCACATGTGTTGACACACTGGATGCCCCAGAATCCAAAAGCGCAAGCTGAAACATTGAATTTCAGCATTAAAATCAATGAAATACAATAAGCTGCGTTCATATGATTTCAAATATTTATTAACATAAGGCCATCCTAAAAAAATAATTTGTTCGTGGTTATACGCAACCTGGAATGTTAACATTGGGTAGGTAGGTAGGGTTCTTTTTAGTTTAGTAATGTAGTAATGGCTAAAAGACCGAAAACAAAAATTGAGTCACATAATTGTTCATGAGTCGGTCGTGTAACTGCAAACAAACGATGTTTTTAATGATGACATTATTGTATCTTCTTCTTAAACATTATTTCAAGTACAACTTTAACAAGCTAATCAACATGCTGCTTATGTTTTGAGCACTGTTCAGGGCAAATATCTCAGTATAATTGTCCATGTTTAACATTATCCGATCTATTGGTATTGTTTTATTGAAACAGTGAATGTGATCAATTTAAATAGAATCCCAACATACAAGGAAGTGCCTTTTAACGAGCATTTGTATATAACTAGTTTACATACGTGTACAAGTATTTTCTGTTCCGGTGTATCCTGGGAAACATGAACATTCGAATGATCCAGGTGTGTTTGTACATTGATATACACAAGTTGATGTTCCCAGCAAACACTCGTTGTCATCTGAATATGAAAGCAAGATGTTTGATATCGGTTACATACAATGACTATGAATTAGTATGTATATATAAATGACATAGCTGCCTTTACACACAATATGCCAGTGCTTACAATTCGTTATCGGAATAAAAAAGTATTAGAGGTTAAAAATTAAATAAAAATTGAGGGGTCAAAGGTGTCATGAATCTTCTGCAGTCTTAATGACACTCATGAACTAGGTACAAGTACTGGTAAGTTACCTACTAGGGGTCAGCGAGAGAGTGATGAAGAAAAGTTGTATCAATTTCGCAATTCATGTAAGATACACATTTCAACGTTTTTTTATTTAGTTTAAGAATTAATGATCTTTATTATCAAACTAACGTATAAGGACCTACCGACGCAAACATCTAAGTTGTTGATAGTATATCCGCTACTGCATTCACATCTATATGAGCCAACTGTATTAACACATGTCTTTAATACATCTCCACAAATAGAAGGATTTGTGACACACTCATTTACGTCACTAGAGCACGTGCTGTCTGACCAACCAGATTTACACGTGCAAATTCCATCTACCGGATTGCACGTGTCAGTATTTTCAGCTACACATGAACAGTTATTAGCGCAGTTTGATCCCCAGTGCGTGCTGTCACAAACTGCAAGATATGAACATTCATAATGATGAACAAAGTCTCTACAATGCTTATACTGAAAATGAAAACTTACTTCTTTGTGCAATACAACTGTCTTACAATTTTACTATAATTCAGTTGACCAATAATCACCAATAAATCAAATGTTACAAGCTTCATTTATAATTACTTTAAAGAATTAGTATAAATAAAGATGAATTGATCATTATATCATTTGTAAAAAATCTTAAAACAATGCAATTACTTGGCAATTCGCAAGCTTCAAAAGTCTTTAGGGGTGATTCAACATATAAGCAGTGATGAAAGCAGGCACATATATGTGTTCCTTTACGTATATGCACAGGGGTTCCACTGTGTGCTGAATCTGTAGGGTCAGTTTGATAATTTTTTACCAGATTTTACCATTTTATAGCCAAAGTTCCTATATTGAGAGAAAAGTGGACCCAAAATTCTAAGGGTTCAAATGTGGCCTTTTGGAAAATCCAGGGGCCAAAAAGTCAAATTAAGGGTCAAATGGAACCCCTGTATGCAGACTTGATTAACTTTCACCTCTTGATCGATGTTATTCAACAAATAAATGGCAACACGATTTGAATTACTGTACCTTGACAAGTGCCGTCCGATGACTTCAGGTACCCGGTGTTGCATCGACAATCAAACGAGCCCGGTGTGTTGACGCATACAGAATTCACTGGACACTGGTGGACAGCGGGGTCAGTACATTCATTTATATCTACTGTACAGAACACCCCTGACCAGCCTGACGCACAATAACATCCGCCATCCACGGGGTCACATGATAAAGTATTCAACCCACATGTGCAATTCTGCAGACAACTATCGCCGTATGTTCCTTCAGAACAATCTGTAAAAATACATAAACATGAATAAAACTGTATTCTGTGTTATAATTTTCAAACAAAATCCACCATTGTATATTCTGTAAATTTTAAAACGCACAGCTTTGTACACGTGGTGTGTCTTTTTCATTTCATTTCAGTGTTTAAAAACTCATTTTGATACGAACATATCTGTTGATTGAAAGAAAATTTAGCGGTCATCATTGCGTAAAATGAAATACTATCCGGAATATTTCTTATCTTGCTTACGCAGATAAGTTCTTGAAATTTGAGAAATCTTACATTTAATTTAAAGATCTAATGAGTATACATCGATAACGACAGAAGCTGTATATTTCATTGATCGCATGTGTCACATGTGAAGTGTTTTTAACCAGCGCGCCTGGTTTAAGTACTCATATAGTTTTCGAACACTGCCACCCTAAATAGTCCAGTTTTGGCTCCAACCCAACAACTCCAGAAAAAAAACAATACGACAAGAAATAGTCCGACGATTTCGGTGATAATACACGCGATATAAGATAACACAAAGGCATTTTGCTTTGTTTTGTATAGAAAATAGTCTATTCTCAATATACTTTTATAATAAAATTATTGTATTGAATGTTCGGGAATGTTGATGTAGTTTTAATTTCGCGTGTTAGAGATGGCATCAACCAGAAGTTCAGGTACATACCTATACATGTAGATTGGTCTGAGTCCAATTTGTAGCCGTTTTGGCCACAGAAACACTGATAGGAACCTGGTATCTCTAGACATTGCTGTGAACATGGACTAGGACTGGCCGAACACTCCAGTATATCTGTAAGAAAGATGAGTCGTATGTTCAAGTACATTTTGTGTACAGTAGGACCTCGGTTATTCAACAACCTTAATCAAAAACAATAGTTCCCACATTTACAATATTTACCTCCCTTGTTCTGAATTGTCGGCCATTTTGATAGGCAAATTTCCTTTAAGTTTATAGGGAATATAATGTAAACGATGATAATACTAATCTGATAAATAAAAAATGACTTATTAATTATGCTCATGTGGGCATTTGGCTCAGTAAATTGAAGAAAAAGTGGTTGTCACATGCAAATTCTCTTGGTATTTTCTCAATTATCTCATCTTTGGAAATTACCTATATAAGGGCTTATCAGTTTTGCCTACCAAAATGACCGACAGTAAAGGAAAAGGGAGGTAAATATTGTAGATGTTACATCATGTTGGAACTATGTAATACATAGTGAAGAATTTCACTATCTACTCGAATATATTCACGATTCAAGAATAAAATGGATACCAAAAACCTTTTATCATCACCCTAACATATTAGATTTACAAATACTCATTGACCAAGACTTTAATAACTAATTAATAAAAAACTAGCAAATTTTGTGTGCTCATTAAAGATATTATTTGTAAATTTAAATAAATGCCAGACTTGACTCATCGGAAAATAAAATATTTTTCTCCTATACATGTTTTAAACAAAATGAGAATAAAAATACTTTCTCCCACACTATATGTTTATCATACCGAGGTGTTGGTGCCAGAACCATCTATTTTCATATAAATTTATGAAGGAGAAGGTAGATTCTGGCGCTAACCCCTCGATATAGGTATTGTACAATTGTGTTTCTTGTGCACGATGCACTTTCTTACTGTAATTGCAATCTTTACCATTGTATTCCTAGTTTGTATATTAACACAAATACAAATTTATTCATGATTTAGGCCACCAGCCCACAACACAAGTATATAGTACAATCATATACAAAGTACACAGGTGTTTAATGCAAAATAACAGTAACAAGATGTTTTACAATTACAAACGTTAAATTACCAGGTACATATAGCTACAAAGACAAAACCTCTTTTCTCAGGTCAGAAGCGTAATAAATAAAACAGGCAAGAGAACCAATAATTTTGTCATTTCTACATGATAATAACATTATAGTCTTATGATTACTTGGCGACCGCCAATACTTTATAGGGATATAACGCTTTCGTAAATCACCCAATACAGGGCACACCAACAGAAAGTGTAGCTCGTCTTCTATGGCATGCCTGTTGCATAATTTGCAATATACTATGTTCTCATGTTTTTATGTTTTACATGAACTGAGATATGTTAACAAACCGTAACATACCTTCACATTCTGTATTGGAACCCGACACAAACTGGTACCCAGCTTGACAGAAACAAGTTTCAACACCAGATATATCGGCACAGTCTGTGTTCGCTCCACAGGGGTTGGTGCTAGGCAAACAAGCTGATTCCGCTGAAAAAGAGAAATGTACATGTATGATAGATGAAAATAATTTCATGCATGAAACTTAATGATATAAGGCATTCTTTATATCGTGGTAAATATATACAGTCAAACCTGTCTGTAAAGACCACCCATGGGAACAGCAAAATGTGGTCTTTGTTTACAGGTGGTCTCTATTAACAGATTAAATATCATTGAAAATGGTCTGATGGGAGATAACATTGGTGATCTTTGCAGACAGGTTTTGCAATAGTGGTCTTTGTTCACAGATGGTCTATAACACAGGTTTGACTGTACTCAGTACATTTAAAAACACACAGTCGGAGACCTGGGAAATGTTTGTAAAGTGTAATTTTATTGCATTTTGAAACTGATTTTATATGAAAATACTAGATATTTGCAAAGATATACAGTAAAACCTCAATAATAAGACCACCATTGGGACCTTGAAAACTGATCTTAATACTGAAGTTGAATAAAACGCAAAACCGTAAAAATGGACTTGAAAATTGTATTCTTAATTTTGAGGTGCATTTTTCATGAGTCGGTCGCGTATAACTGCAAACAAACAGTTTTTTAAGGGTGGCCTTACAGTTCAAATAAGGCTGCAGAAAAACATTCATGAACTGGTGTTTTTGTTTAAACATTTACTTACGTAAGCACGATGTTCTATCAGAGGTGTCCAGTTTGAATCCAGTATTACATGAACAACGATAGCTTCCAACGGTATTAGTACATACTTGACTGCAGTCATTTTGTCCAGCACATTCATCGATATCTACAGTGTGATATTATTATATACATTATAAATACCAGAATGTAATATCTTAAGAATTTCAGATATTTACACAGAGAAATATTAGAGACAAAAGAATTATAAATATATTTAAAACATTGTCGTCAAGTACTCTCTGAAAAATCAGACACATCTTTAAAGTACAAAGACGAAACTAATATTTTGATTACGTATTACTTTTCATGATGCAATACAATTTACTTAATACAACACTATTCATATGCTTCTTTTCTACACAACAAAATCCATGTACGCTTAGTAAAAGCCTCTGTGCACAATAAATCACAGCTCATCGAGTACGCTCCTGCATTTTCAGTTCAGATAAATCAGTTTTCTCAAAGTTATAATATGTTCCATTCTTACCAATGCATTCGGTTCCATTCAGTTGAAATCCTGTATGACAGCTACATTGGTAACTACCAATAGTGTTGGTACATATCTGACTGCAATCATTCAATGTTGCTCTAGCGCATTCGTTAATATCTGTAAAACAATTTGTACACGTATGATCAAACTTTCTTGCTTGAAACACTTACAGAAAACATTTGTTCATCAGTTTTATTCATCGCAGCAAACACACAGTATAGTGTCCATATAGAATAATGGCTATAGTGCATTCAAAATAACTAGCTAATACAATTATTGTAAACATTACGTCTATTAGTCAATAATTTCCAAAACATGTTTTCATTGGCTGACTACATCACAATGTCTTTATGACTGAGGTGCGTTTTTTAGAGGTAGGGGAAATAAGCAAGAAAAGTTAGCCAATGTAGAAAAGGTAGCCGTCTAAAAAACGCTTGAACGATTCGCTAGCTACAAAATGGCGCGCGCCAGACCACACGACACTGTTCCGCATGGGCGCCATTTTGTTTAGCATAGCTAGCGCTGTCAAAACACGCTACCTAGGTGCTACTTTCCCTACGTTTAAGCACAGGAACTTGAAATTCTATCAAAAAAGTACAAAAATTGATGAAATACCCATAGTAGCTCTCTCATATGTATATAAAAACACATATGAGAGAGCTACTATGGGTATTTCATCAATTTTTGTACTTTTTTGATAGAATTTCAAGTTCCTGTGGTTTAAGAAACGGCAGCGCTACTTTCCCTACCTAGCGCTAGGTAGAATTCTACTCTAAAAAACGCACCTCTGTATTCAGGTAAATAGAATAGACCGAAAGCTAAGATTAGTTGTGATAGACAAGTAACATACGTTTTGTACGGATATACTTAAATAAATTAGTTTGGACATATAAAAGAAAATTGCATAAATTTTAACCAAAAAATCTTTATGTAGATATTTATAGTATTCATCCTTAATACACATAGATACAAACATGCTGTATGTAATATACCTGTACATATGTCATCATTGTCTTTCTTGTAACCAGTTTCACAACTACATACATAAGATCCCGGTGTGTTAACACATTGTTCCAGTATCCCGGTACATACAGGAGGGTATATTTGACATTCATCCTTGTCTATGTCACATTTATCGCCGAGCCAGCCAGAGTTACATACACATCCGGTGATAGAGTCGCATCGTGCAGCACCCGCACCACAGTTACACTCATTTGAACAATTCAAACCGTAGTGAAACTCATCACATTCTGAAAATGTAAAGTAGATTTTCTTTTAAATAAATTAAAATTGTTTTGTAATTATAAATTATCACCTGATTTTAATGATCCTATGAGCGCTGCTATGAGATTTACAACCCCTTCTGTAAGTGACGTCATTTCTAGAAAACGCAACATGTTATGTCACTATGTGCAAGCAGGAAACAATATTTACTCCATATGGTCACTTTGTTATAAAATTGCCATATGGGGCAAATATTGCTTACGGTCAGTACATAGTGACGTCACATGTGACGTTTTCTGGAAATGACGTCACTTAAAGAAGAAGTTGGAAATCATACAGCGGCGCTCATTATATATGTATGTTAATGTTGTGATCCTTATTCATTTTTAATGTTAATGGTTTCTCAAGACAATGTCCACTTGCTTGCAAGCTATTTGGCAGTGCACATTTTTGTTACCACATATATTTTGTTCCAATCATCGAAATTGTTCCAAACTGCAATTCCAGGTCAATTTGACTCACAGTTTCATAACAGCATTATCTCAGTACTATTACATATCAACAACACTTCAAAAAGCAACAACATTTTATAATGATTACATATTTAGCCAACTGAATTACAACTTCATTACTATTACAAATTAAACTTCAATTCAATGATGTTATAAAAAGTATTTTAAGCACATCAGTTTAAATTGCATTACAACAGAATAACTATCACAGATGATTTATGATTTCAATCTAAAGAAGAATTTTACAAACATTACTTGACACTAAAATAACACTAATTCTTTCTTGTTATAGATAGATAGATATATTTATTGCAAAAGGCAATATTGCCCATGAGCATACATGTAAATATTAACACAATTATAAATAAAATGCTTTCGATCAATGTACAAATTGTTAAAGCATCATCAATTACCAAACAATCAAAAGGTGTATTAGTTAGTTAAGATAGTGTAGTCAAGTTTGGTTAGATATGTAGTACGGAGAAAAGTGTCTCCTTGTCTTAGTTAAATTTTGGATACACATCAAAACAGAGTCAATGCATGTATGGTTTCAAAAAAAAAATCAAAAAAACAAATACAGTAATGCGTCATACAGCACGTAAATTTCATCGAAAATAACAAAAAATATCTATTTTTTTCATACTTTTGTATATACAAATTGATAGGTTATGTAAAATGCCTTTGTTATCGGAGGTAAAAAGTTCGGAGCGTACACAGCGTAAACGTACCTTTACACGTTCTTAAATCATTCTCAAGTTTAAATCCAGCGCTACACGAACATTCATATCCACCATCCGAGTTCACACATGTGTCTGTATCACTGCATTGATTCAAACCGAGTGTCGGATCACATTCATTTATGTCTGTAAATATAAAAGAAACGTTTTTTTTTACCGGAGTCTCTCATATAAACCAAGCCAAATAAACACAAAGTAAATCGCAAATAAGGCATAATGTGCATGTCAAGTTTTGTAAAGAAGCTTCCAATATGAAAAGTTGGTTTTTTTAACAAAACTTTTTTCTAGGTTTTTACTTTAAAGTTTTTTTTTCTGGGTTTTTGAACAACTAAGTGGGTTTTAAGCGAGTCTTTTTGGAAATAAGTGAGTTTAAAAACCCACTTAAACCAACTTATCAAGAAGTGGGTTTTAAGCGGGTTTTTTAACTCGCTTCACTGGAAAAAAGTGTTTTTTTATACCTAAAAACTCGGTTTTGCTCACTTTAAGTCCATAAAAAACCAACTTCTGGAGAAGTGTGTTAAAAAACCACAATTAACTCAGAAGAAAACCCACTAAGTTGGTTAAAACTATGTTTTTTGTAGGTTTTTTCTCTCTAGAAAACCCACATTTTGCCCAGAAAAAACCCACCTTTAACCCGGTGGCAATACCACTGCGTTTTACCTGGATTAAACCCAGTTTAGAACCGGGTTTTGCTCACTTATTTGGGAAGGGTGACAAAGTTATCTAAAATATATCTTATACATTCTATGTATGTAATAATAACATCTACATAATGGCATCATTAAAGGAAACATGTATCGGCATAAGATAAGTATTTTTCACATATAACAATCAAAATAATCCTCAGACGTTTACAGTTGGACACGACTTAGAGCTAACAGAGCTATGTGATCAGTATCACAGTAATTATTTGTACATAAAATAAGAATGTTCATCTAGTGTCATTCCACTGGTTCAATGACATATCACCTCAATTTTGTTTGTAAAATTGTGAACATAAATGCTAAATCCATTCTGTCAAAAAAGATTTGAAGTTATTTATAACCAACACCATTCAGTGAACGCTGTAAACGTAATTCTTCAACAAACCAATTTAACTCTGTAAAATACGCTTTGACTATTATGTATCAAATGATATTTTGTAGAACAAATTACCTATACAATTCTTCTGATCAGCACCAAGGGTATATCCTGAACTGCACGAACAAACTGGAACATTGTCCACAACTAAACATATATCTGAACAGTTGGAGTCAGGGAAATTAAGACAAGGGTCTGTGACTGAAAAAGAAAATCGAATAAGATAAGATTTAAAGCCCAAGTTTCGACATCTATATATCTGTATCCACAGGAGATTGTTCACGAGTTATCTCCCTTCTATATACATATATACTATAGAAGGGATAAAGGGAGAGAACTCTAGAAGAGATAAAGGGAGAGAACTCTAGAAGGGATACAGGGAGAGAACTCCAGACAATCGTCTGTATCAGTTTTAGTTGTACCATACAAGCTTCACCTGTCACAATCACGATAAAGACAATAAAACGTAATCATGTATATGAATTCACAAAGAACAAAGTTAACATTAAAGTAAATAGCTTTTACAACTAATGCTTATACTATCATACCTCGTTTAAAGACTACCAAGAAATTACTATCACCTCATTCGGAATACCGTTTTTCATAACTAATACCGACTTTTTTAGAAAACAAAGGCGGTCACATTATTGATGTTTCACTGTAATGTATGCAGCTTACAACGTACAGGACTCTACATGTTATACCCACAAACCAAAATGATGCAAAACTGCTGTTATTTTGCATGATTAAGAAATATCTTGAAAAAGATGGTTGGCGCAATTTGAAGGTTGAGATGTTTCGATTTCGACTTCGAAATTTTTATTACAAAATGGGCTTTTATTACAAAATGGGTTTTTATTACAAAATGATTACAAAATGGGTTTTTATTACAAAATGGGTTTTTATTACAAAATGGGTTTTTATTACAAAATGGGGTTTTATTACAAAATGGGGTTTTATTACAAAATGGGGTTTTATTACAAAATGGGGTTTTATTACAAAATGGGGTTTAATTACAAAATGGGGTTTTATTACAAAACGTGTTGTAAACCGAAATTCAGTGGATATCAGAATATTAACCAAAATTCAGTGGATTTCAGCAAGGTACCTCTTACCGAAAGGTTAACCAATCTGCGTCAAGGTTACAAACGTTGTAAGGTTGAAGAAAAGTTTGTGGAGTGGTTAACATAAGATTTGATTGGTTTACACAACACGTATATGCAAATAGCAAAGCCATGTAAGAACGGCTGCGCCAAAAAATGTGAAACAATTAGCATTTTATTCAGTTTATTAACTCAGCCAGTGTTTAGCTTACCTTTTGTGCAGGTTTTTCTATTCAAATTCAGCACAAATCCGAAATAACATTCACAACTAAATCTGCCTTCAAAATTGACACATATCTGTTCACAACCATCAACACCTGTTGTACACTCATCAAAATCTGCAAGAAAAAAGCAAAACACAAATAATTCAAGACAAGTACCTATGCAGACGTAATATCAAATAACTGTTACCATGCGACAGACTGATTATTTGTTTGTTTATCGCTTATCAGTAACAATAATATTTAAGTAATAAGAAAACGCATTTAAATTTACGTTAATATTTCCCCTAAATAATCTATTGATCAAAACTGGTAGAGCGGGAAATTTGAAGTCGCTTTTCGGGCCATAATCAAGGGGGACAATCCACTGCGATAAGCCAGCTAAAAGGCATTGAAAGTTGGGTATAAATAATCAATTGATCAAAACTGGTAGAGCGGGACACTCAATGTCGATTTTCGGGCCATTTTCAAGGGGGACAATCCACTGCGATAAGCCAGCTAAAAGGCATTGAAAGTTGGGTATGATTATGAAAATGTAAAATCGTCCTTTCACACTTTACAATTCTAGAATTAAGATTTGATCTCATGACTTGTAAAGTAACAATATTCACAATTCTTGTGTGGCCTTTCCCAATAGAGCGGCCAATTGAAAGGTATTCAAAGTAATATTAAAGGCAGTTCATTCAATGCTCGATAAGACATTTGTTTACAGTATATTAGAATATTGTTACAATTGTAGTTTTGTCTTATAAAAAGCCGTTTCCACGCAGAGATACAAATCCTGGTACGGTGTACTCGTATTGCCATAGGTTGAATTTTAAGAAATCGACTATATAATCAACAATCGAGGGACATTATTACGAAACATACCCAAACAATTGTTGGAATTTGTTGAATCTATTACATATCCACTCCTACAACTGCACGAATAACCACCAATTGCATTGGAGCATATTTGTTGACAAGTGTTCAATGTTGGATCATCACATTCATTTATATCTGCAATGATAGAAATAAAATAAATGTTAGAATGCTATGTGTTTACCTGGCCTCATGGTCACAAAGAATTAGTTTTCGGGATCAGGATCAAGTTGTATTTGCGTTTATTTATCGTCGCCACCGGTTTCCCATATGGGCGACGCCTCCAGAAGAATGTTAGTCATATTAGATTTTTGGAGGATAGTGCATGATACAGGAGATGCCCCAGTTCCAGAAGAAGCATCCCTGTTTCTTTTACGTGCTCGATGTAAAGCATCATACACGGGACCTCGGTTTTTAAAGTCTCGTACGAAAGACTCAGGATCAAGATAAAACATACAGTAAAACCTCACTTAAAGACCACCTCAATAATAAGACCACCTCAATATTAAAAACACAATTTTCAAGTCCATTTTCGCTTGTTTTGCTCTTTATTCAACCTCAATATTAAGACAATCTCAATATTAAGACCAGTTTTCAAGGGTCCCAATGGTGGTCTTCTTATCGAGGTTTTACTGTAGTTTGTTTTATACTTGGAAACAATTACTATGCTAAGCTAAATCTACTAACATACTGAGATAGATATGATCATTTTGCAAATTCCCCAGGTCTTTGAATTCCAATCTCATATTTATTTAGAAAAATAAGGTTATTGATAAGTTACGATAGACTACTGAGTACTAATTTGATCTCAGTCAGTTTCAGTCTTAAGTATAAATGATTTGTTTTTTCAACAAAAATATGTTCTCTTATGAGACGTATTGCATAAGGTAATCAGAAAAATGGCAAATATTTAGCGGGATAAACTTGATCAAAATCAGTCAATCCTTTGTGAACACGGGGCCAGAATGTGATTTGTTACAAGAGACAATTAATTGAAATTTCTGCTCCATTTCAAAGGAGAACAACACGTCTTAGAACAAAAAATATAACCACAATAATAGACAGCCTTCTGTATATTCAGCATGATACACTAATGCTAAGGAGTATGTCTTCAATTAAATCCAAGTTGACATTACAAAAGAAACTCATGTACTGAAACGAATGATTACACGAAAAGACAAATCCCTTTAAAAACTTCATTCTCGACAGCTCTCGGGCATTTCCGTACCACTTCGTTACTCGGATAACTTGACGTAGTTGGCCGAGGATTTCCGAATGTAAAAACTTACCGACACAAGCTCCATTATCAAGACGGAAGCCAGAACGACAAGTGCAGGTGTACGATCCAACAGTGTTAGTACACACTTTATTAGAATCCCCACAAATGTTTGCATCTAAACATTCATCAACATCTGTATTACAGTTGACACCGGTCCACCCAGCCTCGCACACACACCCGGACACAGGGTTACATCCAGTAGAACCACGCCCACACTGACAGATACGGGAACAATCAGTTCCGTATGTAGGGAAGTCACATGCTGTAATATAAACCGTAGAACATATCAAATGAATACGACAAGTCGTGTTACAGCAAATGCAGAATTTATATTACAATTACACTAATATATATAGTTGTATTCAAACAACGTTGACACCAGTAGTTGTATTTAAAGAACATTCACCCAAGAAGTTGTATTCAAAGAATGTTCACACCAGTAGTTGTGTTTAAAGAATATTCACGAAAGAAGTTGTATTAATTGAACGTTCACACCAGTGGTTGTATTAATTGAACGTTCACACCAGTGGTTGTATTAAAAGAACGTTCCCACCAGTGGTTGTATTAATAGAACGTTCACACCAGTGGTTGTATTAAAAGAACGTTCACACCAGTAGTTGTATTTAAAGAATATTCACGAAAGAAGTTGTATTAATTGAACGTTCACACCAGTGGTTGTATTAAAAGAACGTTCCCACCAGTGGTTGTATTAATAGAACGTTCACACCAGTGGTTGTATTAATAGAACGTTCACACCAGTGGTTGTATTAAAAGAACGTTCCCACCAGTGGTTGTATTAATAGAACGTTCCCACCAGTGGTTGTATTAATAGAACGTTCACAAAAGTGGTTGTATTAATAGAACGTTCACACCAGTGGTTGTATTAATAGAACGTTCCCACCAGTGGTTGTATTAAAAGAACGTTCACACCAGTGGTTGTATTAATAGAACGTTCCCACCAGTGGTTGTATTAAAAGAACGTTCACACCAGTGGTTGTATTAATAGAACGTTCACACCAGTGGTTGTATTAATGGAACGTTCCCACCAGTGGTTGTATTAATAGAACGTTCCCACCAGTGGTTGTATTAATGGAACGTTCCCACCAGTGGTTGTATTAAAAGAACGTTCCCACCAGTGGTTGTATTAATAGAACGTTCCTACCAGTGGTTGTATTAAAAGAACGTTCACACCAGTGGTTGTATTAATGGAACGTTCCCACCAGTGGTTGTATTAAAAGAACGTTCCCACCAGTGGTTGTATTAATAGAACGTTCCCACCAGTGGTTGTATTAATGGAACGTTCACACCAGTGGTTGTATTAATAGAACGTTCCCACCAGTGGTTGTATTAATAGAACGTTCCCACCAGTGGTTGTATTAATAGAACGTTCCCACCAGTGGTTGTATTAATAGAACGTTCCTACCAGTGGTTGTATTAAAAGAACGTTCACACCCGAAGTTGTATTAATAGAACGTCCCCACCAATAGTTGTATAAATAGAACGTTCACACCAATAGTTGTATTAAAAGAATGTCCACGCTAATAGTACTGCTGTAGTAATAGAACGTTTGCAATTATAATTTTGAAATATATTCAATATTTCTGCCGTTATTTACATGACATTTTCTTGACGTATGTGGACTGTACATTCCTCACTGATGTTGCAGCGAAATATGCATTAAACTAATATGTATTTTCCTCATCAAATATTATGACCTTCGCCCACATTAAGGTCACGTTTCAGTGCTAAAGTGAGGTTTGACTGTATGAACATTACCTGTACAGGTGGTGCCATCTACGCCCAGTTTATATCCTGTATAACAACTACATGTATAACTGCCAACAGTGTCCTGACAGTTCTGTGAACATACGCCAGTAGCGCACTCATCAATGTCTGAAATAAAACACCATAAATTGCACTCAATATTCTAGAACATTTGTACTTCCCTCAGACTTTGAGATAGGGAAAGTGGGATGACTTTGCAGTGACAGTTGTGTGCATGGAAACATCTTACGTTTAAGAATAGGTTCTGTATGTTAACTGTTTTGAGTTAAGTAAGTATTGTCAATTTGTTTCTAAAGATGCAATGGTTGCAAGGTAGATAGCAATTGCTGTCGCTTGACTCAGTACATGTATAATAAAAATAAAGTAAAATTTTATGACCTTGTATGACCACATAACTAAATACATGGCGAATAATTTTGAGACCTATATGTCCTGTACAGGAAATATTTTGATAGTTTCAAAACCGGTGACCATGACTTACTTGTGCAAGAATTGTCTGCCTGTAATTGGTACCCGGTATTACATATACATACTGGGGAACCAGTGTCATTTGTTGAGCAACCAGCAGCATTAGAACAATCTAGTGTATCACATCCAGCAGGTAGATTCACATCTGCAATATAAACAATAACAAGTTTTACTCTTACTTATTCAATAATAAATTGTCACGCGGTAATCTTCGTGACTGTTCATGCTCAATCGCCGTTCTCGTCAAGCGGTCACGTGATTATTACACATAAATTGAAAGTACCTGTCCGAAGTTTGCCGACAATAGTTTACGAACTAGTAGGAATATTCATGAATGCCAAAAAGTATGCGCCCTTCGCTAGCTACCTCGGAGATGCACAGTGGGCGCGTACTTTTTGGCAAACAGAGCGTTCGGTTGCAAAATGCGTGCACAGTTTCTTCACTCGTGCGAGTGTTAGCCTTAACCGAACGCACGGCAGGTAAATGTTTTCCGGCTTCATCGTGCTTTAAATGACTCCAAGTCGGTTGATTTAAATTAGAAACTTAATGAATCGTCTTGCACAACTTTCGTTGTACATCAACCGAACAAGCACATGTACAACACAATGTGCTGCACAGATACGTCAAAAAGATATCAGCAAATGAAAGAGTCAATAAATTGGGGAAAAAATACATAAAGTGTGAAAACTTTATGTAAATAGAATCTATGGAGACTAAACATGGTTAAACTTCATATTGTTGCCAGTAACACATGCAAAAATATCGTCGTCTTATTTCGAGAACCAGTAACTCAATTTTTGACAGTTTTGAGTATTTGGTATAGTTGAAACCGTCTTTCCAAGCTCTTTCTATCTGTACTACCTATATTGTTCTAGAATGCACATAACTTAAATAAAATGCAATTCCATAACCCCATATGTAACAATTATCTCTCGAGGATTAAACTTTAAGACTTTAAAACTTTATGGTGTTCTACAAATAATGCTGCGTTTGTGAAGTGTTCTGTGCTAAGATGGTGAAAATGGAATTTTGCCTACCTTGAGTACATTCTCTGGTGAAAAAATTGATTCGAAATCCAGGGAAACAACTACACGAATTTCCACCAGCTGTATTGGAACAAACCTGGTTACAGCCACTGGTTGATTCTTCACATTCATTGATATCTGAAATTATGTTAATGAGTTCAGTAAAACCTCAATAATATGACCACCTCAATAATATGACCACCTCAATAATAAGACCACCTCAATAATAAGACCACCTCAATAATAAGACCACCTCAATAATAAGACCACTTCAATAATAAGACCACCTCAATAATAAGATCACCTCAATAATAAGACCACCTCAATATTAAGAACACAATTTTCAAGTCCAGTTTCGCTGTTTTGCTCTTTTATTCAACCTCAATATTAAGACCACCTCAATATTAAGACCAGTTTTCAAGGGTCCCAATGGAGGTCTTATTATCGAGGTTTTACTGTATATAAAACAACTGTTTACAAGAGAATGATAATACAGGGTCATAAGCAGCTGAGTTCAGTTTATAGGACAATGTACGTGTATTTGTAGTGCAAAGTGTAATTTCTTTTTAATCAATATTGGGTAAATTTTGATATCGATTCTTGAGAAACGCACAAATAAATAATATATAAATGAAATAAGTATGTTCCCAAAACATATAATAATAAAATGAAGAATTATTTGACTGAAAATAATACATCTTTTTGAAAGCTTTACTTGATTTACGAAAGACAACTGTAACCACTTTTCTAATAAATCTTAAATTTGTTGTTAATTAAGTTGTTTGTACTAGTTGGAACCCAGGGTGTGTATCGATTGTCGTACGTAAGTTACACACATTTTATAGAAAACGCACTCTTATTAAGCCATTCGGAAAACCTCGGCCAACTACGTCAAGTGCCTCGGATGTTCGTTAGGCACTACTTTCGGAAATACCATTCGAACATCATGAAAACAAGATGGCGGAGTGAACGCTGGAATGCTGATGAATCTAATATTTAAGCTATATGAAGACTGAAATATGTGAGTTTTTAACTAAAAATGACAACGATAATCCATCTCTTACGTGAATTTATCGAAGTTATTGAAATTATAAATCCGTTTTACGAGAACTATTTCTTGACCGCACACAATGTTGAGTTTTGCCACATAGTGCTCCGCCTTACATATACACTAGAGGGTGTTATAAGAATAACGAAGTGGTACGGAAATATCCGAGAGCTGACGAGAATGTTATTAAGCCTGTCGAAACACATTGGAGTTGCTAAGTTATAGTCCCTAACGAAAATGATCAAGAGACGTTAAATTCGAGTATATTCGGTTATAGCATGGAGCCAATATCGATTATTGACCATTTTGAAGTGTCAATTTTGCGTGGATGGGAATCAATCCATTTAGAGGAATTCGCTTAAATAAAGTCGATAATCAAGGGAGATCATTCTTGATATTTATTCAAAAAAATACACATGGAACAATGAAGATGTATTAAACCCACCGTCACATGTATATCCATCTGAGGAAAGTCTGTAGCCGGAGTTACACTGACAGTAATAACCACCAGCAGTGTTCACACATAGCTGAGTACAGTTGTTTGTAGATGCATCGCTACATTCATCGATGTCTGAAATGAAGAACAAGCAGAGTGACATTTATAAATCATGAACAGATTCGGATCACAATATTTCTAATTTCAATATGTTAACAGTGGGTAGGTAGGTATTTTTAGTTTAGTACTGTAATGGCTAAAAGACCGAAAATAATTTTTTTATCGATGAACCAGAACAAATAAATTGAGTCGCGGCATTTTTCATGAGTCGCCGGTCGCGTTCCTGCGAACAAACAATTTTTAAGGATGGCCTTATATACCTTTCATTCAGCTGATGAACAGATGATTTAATAATACCCGCAAGCATTACTGCATTAATAGATTAATTAATGAATAAAAACATAACAAAACAATAACATTGTTTTCTGAGGACAGAAAGTCACTAGTATGATAATGTAAACATTTATTCATCATTTAAAAGTCATGATGTTTACCAAAACATTTATCGTCACTATCTTGGTAACCAGTTGGGCACGGGCTGCACGTATAAGCCTTTCCGGTGGTCTCATGTACTTGCGCTGTATTATCTGTACAAGTACGGCCTACAGAACATGGATCTACTTCACAGCCATCAAAGTCTGTCTCACAATCAATTCCTGAAATAAACATAAACGTGTTTATTTATTATAGTGTCATCCCATTTCCGACTTATAAGACCTACTTTCTGAGCATGTTTACTTCCCGATTCCTATCCTTTAATGCCAGGCACCAGGCAGGTAGGCGCACGGTTACCATTATTTAACTAGCTGGAGGCTCACCAACGGACCCCTACCTGGATTCAAACATTCGACCTCCCGCTCCCAAGGCGGATGCCTTAATCACTCGACCAAGGGAGACGAGTGAAATTAAGCAGATATTAAATAGACAGGGATATCTATATACCATATATCCTAAGACGATGCTTCCATGTCGCGGTAAGAGACTCAACAAATGAATATATGTGTGACTATCAGTTCAGCTAACGCTTAACATGAGACAGACAAGCTCCGACATTGGACCATCTACAAACTTGCATTTTTTTTATTGTTTTAAATGGTTTTGTAGAGTGACTGTAGTGCATACAACTTGGTACTTGTATATGAAGACTTTTGCCAAAAAACATTGTTGTATCTCAAGTATGGTCCTCATAAAACATAATTGCACACTTAATGCTATTTGATAGCAGGTCAGTAACTGCCATAGTTTCAAACAACACAATAACACATTAACTATTAAACATATTAACATGGTGTTAGTCTAAACATCAACATCAAATTAAGAAAATAGGAGTTTTCAAAAATACGGTCTATATTTATACCTGTCCAATATGGCGTACAGACACATGTAGCGTATTTAAAACTACTGGTAGCGCCAGCATCTTCACGTATCACACTATGATTGCATGCACCATGATCGTTACATCCTGTACATAACACTACGACCACGTCAACTGCTGGGGCACTCACACCACGGTCATCTTCTGCAGTTACACTGTAATCAAATAATTATACATATTACAAGGTGAAGGTCGCAGACAACGGGGAAACGACATACATTTAGAATGCCTTAATAATAATTGGGCAACCGCAGCAGTGATATAACTTGGTTGCCGTCAGATTCTTATAGCTAGGCAACGAATTTATCGAAATTCCTCGTTATGTATTATGTATATTGTATTGTACACTACACAGGTACAGAGTGCAAGTACAAATTAAGTTACTGTTGAGGCATCTATTTCTAATTTGAAACCGGCAATTTTGTCTATGGGAAACTTCAATTACAAAGAACATTGAATACAAGAAACAGGACTTTGATTGCTTGGTAGCAGAATGTGAACGATTGATATTACCATTGGTTTTTTTTCTTCAAATTAAAGCAGATAATATCATAAATGAAAATAACCTGACATAAACCGTGAATTCCAAATCGAAAATATTATGAATGATAATAACCTGATATAAACCGGATCTGTGTTGCTTAGCAACAAAATGACGAGCAGTGTTTCCGGTGAAAACCAAATCGAAAATATTATAAATGATAATAACCTGACATAAACCGGATCTGTGTTGCTTAGCAACAAATTGACGTCCACAGTTCCGTCATTCAGTGGAGTTCCCAATGTGGCCCCTGCTGTATTGTTTACAAACTGATACGTTAAAGTTCCGTCATCTGTACCCAGAAGGGTGAAGGTCACAGGTTCGTTCAAGGTTGTGTATAAGTAATTTTCACCATCTACGTTTGTTATACCGCTGTTGACGATTAGACCCGGTACAACATTACCTGAAGAAAGAAAGTTCTTATATGACAACTGTGAGCTAGATCTACTTAAATATGGCCAATATTCGGACTGGTCAGTAAGCGGGTTGTTTGCACTGTTTGAAACCGATGAAACACGGATGCAGTGCAGAGTTATTAGATTATCACAATAAATGATAATATGAGGGCTGCAATAGGGTTTAAAAACATCCTCTGTAAGTGCCGTCATTGCTTACTGTCAGTACATGTTAACGTCCCTTGTGACGTTATTTAAAGAAGAGGTTGGAGATCGAACAGCGGCGCTAATATTGTAAAAATCTTCCCAACTGACCACAGTCTTATTGCGCAACATTTGAATATTCGATACCCTTTCAGATCTTTTTTTAAAAACGTAATACTTATAATTAAATTATGACTCAGATCTTCCGAAACGTTTGCTGCAAACATTATTGATTTGACAATATTTGTAAAAGTTTTGGTGTACAAAAGATATTGGTTAAACATAGTCATCAATCTCTTTAAAATCAGCTCCAGTCGCACGCTCCTATAGTATACGCTAAATGGCCTAACAGCGGAAAGAAATGGTGCTAAAATTAGGGGCTGATTTCAATGAGATTGACATACTCATATACATATAGCTTACTTGCGTCAGCATCATTTTCAGCAGCTTGTGTTTCTGTTGCTGTTGTGTCAGCAGCAAGCTCGGTGTTTCCGGTGAATACCAAATCGAAAATACACTGATTGTTTCCTTCTCCACAGAAGATCGTGGCCTCATCAACAAGTGTTTGATTTGCCTCATCAAGAAACTTGGGTACATAATCAGGGAAACTGTAATCCGCATGTGATTTACCGTTATCGTACTTAAAAATACTTTCTTGCGATGTCGTTATCCCTGAAAAGTTTGAAAGACAATTTCAGAATGATTTTATTGAAAATCAAAGGTTCGAAGCAGTAATCTAGATATTACAGCTAATGCCATTTCGTCATTTATTTAACTTTGCCGGCGAGTCAATAACAAAGTGATCTCAGAGTCAGACGTTATCTGCTGCGTTTGCTGTTGTGAACTTTTATCTATAACTTGTATGTTTTCCATTCATATGCCTATACCTTTTAATAACTTTACATATATTCTATATTCTGCTCATTTGTATTATGAATTAATTAACTGAAATACATGTAAATGTAAAAAAGAACGTTTTGAAAATTCGTAATATTGTGGATACATACATGTGCGTCCAAAATCTTCAAATATCTGTCGGCCTGTAGACGTGCTTGCTATAGGCACCGTTAATCCTCGAGGAATCAAATCGTCTGTTGCATCATTGTTGAAGTTGCCAAGCAACCCTTCTGTTAGCGATCTGTAGGTGTTTCTAAGACCGGCGTTCATTTGTAAAAGTCCGACGCCAATAGTAACACTGAAGGATACACCTGAAATGTATTAGTTTGATGATCAGAGCTAGATAAAACATAATGGTATTATAGAACATTTGGACAACTGAATTCATATGCACTGTTTAGAGTCGTTATAATGTTTGCCATTCCCGTCATGTATCAGTGAGATGAAATTATTTAATTGAAAAATAAAACGGGATTGCAAAAACACGCGGGGTTATTCTTTATAACTTTATTATTTCTGACCGACGTACGAATAAGTTCGGTTTTAGACGTAGGTCAAATCAATGCTGGAACTCATGGAGATGTTTAAATATCATCAAATTGATGTTATAAATACGAACATGTACTAAAATAGGGCCTGTATCTCCACGAGTTCGAGCATTTACAAGACTTACGTCTAAAACCGAACTTATTCGTACGTTAGTCAGAAATAATAACTAAAAAATAACTCCGCGTGTTGTTTGCAATTAAATAATATCATCTCACAAATACATGGCGGTACTAGACACATCAGCATAACAAGGGAAGTAACACCCTGCTTACTAATCGAAACACGGGAGGTAACTGTACTAAATATCGCTCTATAAATATGTGTATGTTACAAGCTGAACCTGGTCCCAGGATTATAACGGTTATTTTGAGTCTGATAAGGACTGATATTGAGTTTAGCAAATGTGTGATATCGTTAAATGAGTGTTGAGTATTATTTATGGCCCATTTGTTTGAGAAATTTGAGTGTCATGTATACAAGTTATGGGCGTGGCATTTTCATGCATTTTCTACACTCAAATTTTCAATATAAAACGGGGAATACGAGTAAATATTGTGATTTGAGATTTGAGTGCTGAATGTAAGTATCCATTATAATTCCCGGCACTGATAAATGTATAAACTCATATGTACTCAAAATCACCATTATAATCCGTGAATATCTAATGTAAAACATATGACCTCAACTTAACACATCTCGACAACAAAAATATCGAATTCAGATTGAAAACTTAATTTACTGATGAGTTATTCAATACGACGTAACCGTTTGAAACATTAACAATGATGAATGTGATTCTTCCATTAGCGATTTTCTATTCCACGAAGTTTGTGAAAACTGCAATTTGATTACAGTGTTTGATAGTTAAAAAAGAATAGAAGCAGAACGAAAAACTGCTCTTACTGAATTGCTGAATAACTTCAACATCCATTGATTATATTGTCATACCTGAGAAGGAGACCACGAGTGTTTTATTATCTCTCTGAAGGCTGATTAAGTCGGTAACATAGGAGAAGCTATTTCCGTCTTCATAAAACTCCTCAGTGAAATCCGCCCAGTAAGAACGATTTGTACCAACAAATACGTTTATTCCGGTTTTAATATCATTAATCTCAATTTGAACCCATGCGCCCTCAGATTTAATCACAAAAGCGGTGAATATTGTCGCATCTGATGACGTATTATCCGATTTCACAGCGCGATCCGTACGACACTGTATCTCAACCCCAGCTGTCGGTATCTTCATTAACACGTATTCTCCGTGTCCATTGAATGTGTACGTGATTCCATCTAGGGTGGCTATGTGAGGGTCACCAAATGCACCAGCTGCAATTATAATAAAATTAGCATAAGTGGTTTTTATAGAGATTTGAAATTAATGCTTGAAATACTTCATTACCTTAGACGACTTAAGTGGATCATAAAGAAGGCAGAAATCTTTTTTTCACCGTGTGTTTCGTCTGTAATCAGCATAGAACTGTGCTAAATGGACCAATATTAAAAAAGTGTCACTAGCAGGGAATGTAAATCTCCTTAGATGAAATATATTTCGGTTCCATATTTATATACAGTACAACCTCATTTAAAGACCAACTCAATAATAAGATCACCTCAAAATTAAGAGCACTAGTTCAAGTCCATTTTCACTGCTTTATTCTTTAGTCAACCTCAATATAAAGACCACCTCAATATTAAGACCAGTTTTCAAGGGTCCCATGGGTGGTCTTATTATTGAAATTTACGTGTAAAACGCATACGTACGTCAAACATGGCCATTCTACATATTCGATTTATCCCGACGATGAACATTCTACTCAGATTACTTCGACAGCAACTTGCAGTTTCTAATTCAATTTATGATAGTCTCGTCTAACCTGTTAATTATTTAATTAAGACAATACTATCGTACCGTATTCTCAGTGTACAATAGGTTATTATTGGAGAATACCGTCAAAAATCATATATGCTATTGATTCTGATCCCCTTTTTCACATATGTATTTTGTGACATGTTAAATGTATTTTGTACCTCACTGTACATTATTTGAAATAAATTAAGTTTCAACAACAGGACGCTGAAAAGCGTCGGCAGAGAATCTTACCAAAGGAGAACGGAAAACTGGAATAGCAGCTATGTGTTGGTCTGACGTCATAATACAGGTTACACAAGTCAGACTGTTGACAGCAGACGGACTTGTAGTACGCGTCATTTATTGCATGCTCGCGAGGGTTACTGAGTACATTGTATGTACTGAATGATCCGGCATTCGCGCCTGTGCTAATAAAACTTCCGGTGAATATGCTGTATGCGCATGTCTGAAAATTAGAAAAATATTAATGAAATGTCTCAACATACAAACGACACATTAAAGTATCCATACGTCACAAACGTACAGTCTTGATTTATTAAGTTAATCAGATAAAAGGGCATTTATATTTAATTGTTTATTCAAACTTCACTTCAATAAACTAACAGAAATATGCATGGCACTTTTTCATATATTTTAACTAGTAGAGATCTAGGAAGAACCATTTGAGCGCTGCTGTACTATTTCTAACCTCTTCTTTAAGTGACGTAATTTCCAGAAAGCGTCACATGGTACGTCACCATGTACTGACAGTAAGCAAAATTTGCACCATATGACAATATAAAAACGAATTGACCAAATGGAATACATATTGTTTCCTGCTTGCACATAGTGCCATCTAATGTTGCGTTTTCTTGAAATGACGTCACTTACAGAATAGGTTGTAAATCCCATAGCAGCGCTCATTTCGACTGTATACTATTTCTGTATTAGACGTACATCTCGTATTAAACGCTTACAGTGCTTTGATGCATGTCAGTAAGACTGACTGAATTGCAACTATATACAATACAGTAAAACCTCAACCAAAGGCCATCTCAATAAGAAAACCTCCTCAACATTAAGACAACAATTTTCAAATCCATTTTAACTGTTTTGCTCTTTATTCAACCTCAATATTAAGACCACCTCAATAAGAAGACCAATGTTCAAGGGTCCCAGATGTGATCTTATTATTGATGTTATACTGAATCTTCTAAAACAAGAACCAATATTACACTACAAACCTTTCCATTTGGAGCGTAGACTTCATTTGGTAATACAGGCACAGTGAATGAAGTATTGGACTGGTCAACAGCAGGTCGACCAAATTGTCGATCAAGGAACAAGAAAAGTGCAGAACATGGACACTGAGGCATCTGGTTCAGTTTTGTTTGATACTGTACTTTGTTCTTTGATTCCTTTTTGTGCCATTTTCTACACTGTACTCTGTAGTTGGCTGACTCATCCTCTTCATCAATGACCAACTGGAAGGTAGCCGCACCCTTGTATGCTGGAAACAAAACACAAAGTTCACTAAAATTGATCAGATAAGAGGTCCGAGAACTAAATGCCGAAAGGTTAGGTATCCTTTCATTTTTCGTTTTCATAGAGGTATGACACCGAGTTGTTACAGTTCAATCTTTGTAAGAAGTCATCAATTTCTGATCTGTACAATCATTACCTATAGGATAAACTATTACCCCCCCCCCCTCTACACAATGTGCAACGAGAATGAAGCGCCAACTTCAATTTGTCAGATGGACAACGACAGTCATTATTTCACTTTCAAGTTGAAACCTGCGTTTTTCATTACAGATCATCATGTCATGCCCCGTGTTACAGAACATCATGTCATGCCCCGTGTTACAGAACATCATGTCATGCCCCATATTACAGATCATCATGTCATGCCCCGTATTACAGAACATCATGGCATGCCTCGTATTACAGAACATCATGGCATGCCCCGTATTACAGAACATCATGTCATGCCCCGTATTACAGAACATCATGTCATGTCCCGTATTACAGAACATCATGCCATGCCCCGTATAACAGAACATCATGTCATGCCCCGTGTTACAGAACATCATGTCATGCCCCATATTACAGATCATCATGTCATGCCCCGTATTACAGAACATCATGTCATGCCCCGTATTACAGAACATCATGGCATGCCTCGTATTACAGAACATCATGGCATGCCCCGTATTACAGAACATCATGTCATGCCCCGTATTACAGAACATCATGTCATGTCCCGTATTACAGAACATCATGCCATGCCCCGTATAACAGAACATCATGTCATGCCGCGTATTACAGATCATCATGTCATGCCCCGTATTACAGAACATCATGTCATGCCCCGTATTACAGAACATCATGTCATGCCCCGTATTACAGAAATTAATATTGGAAACGTGATGTTCTTACTTAGTTGAATATTTGCAGTTAGTACTTACGTGATAGAATTAGATTTTCGTCGGCATGACGAAGATATGATCCGTCGGGACTGTCATCAACACCCTCTGCTTTTCCGTCGACCAAGACTCCGACGAACTGAGATCCTGACTTGAACAACATACTTCCAGGAGAATAACTGTAGAAAGTATACGATCGTTGGCCGTCGGAGGTGAATACAACTTGGAATGTAACAGTCTGGAAATAAACAAGAAATTAGCATCATACTTATAGTGCAGATATTGTATTGGAAGTGGATTTCGGCAATGGAAAATAGATTTCGGTAATTTTACCGGTAATTCGGTAATACAGTAACCCTTAACGAAAGGATAACCAATCCACGACAAAGTTATAAACATTGTTCGGTTGAAGAGAGGTTGGCTTTGTGGTTAATATAGGATTTGAATGCTTACACAAAACTGATATGCAAACAGCAAAACCATGTTAGTACGGCTGCACCGAAACAAACTTAGATTCATGTTTATTTTTTTCGTCGATTGTCAACATTATATGGGTCATGTAACTTTTTAATTTGCAGATTATCATCGAACATAGTTTAAATGAATCTCTCGTAGTTTTAAAGCCAACTTAACATATCCCTCATTAACCAGTATACTTTTTTTAAATGACTGCTTAAGGCTTTTTCTGAAGGAAATACACAGTACTTTTCTAAGCACAACTTTGTATTAAACTATATTTTTTGATTCCCAAGATGTTGCTCAAATTAAATATTTTATTGTAATACAACACGGATGTGTAGTTCTTTAAAACATCTAAATGTAGACAGGTTACATTAGGCCGTATCAACATATCAACATGTTAAACATCGAGCACACTTATTGTCCAATACCTCGTCTGCAGGTCCGTCATATCTTGGACCTTCCTCCCAGGTAGCTTTCATGAAAAATGCCGGACTAAAGTTATCGTTGCCGTATGTTTCATTCACCAGTTCAATAATCCGATCTACAACGACATCTGTATCCGCATCCGATGTTTGCTCCGATGTAAGATCTAAAGCCGTATACCAGACTCTTCCAGTATTACTCAAGTTGATATCGGAGAAATACGGTGCCAGGCAATAAATATTCCGTAAATCATTTTTGAACTCTCTGTTTGCAGGAATTGAGTAGCTCTCATATCGGCGATTGAAGCACAGCAGTCCGTTGGCACATACCTGAATAATTGAAATGTGATTTATAATTTTGGTAAAACCCAGTTCATATATTGTATTTATTTTAAATGACCCAATATAAATGTTTCATTCCTTATATAACGTAAAAAGTATTACTAATGAAGTCAGCATACTTCAAGAAAACCTCATATCTCTTGCTGGTACAATGCATCTACACAATGCATCCACACAATGCATCCACACGATGCACCCACACGTTGCATCAACACAATGCATCCACACGATGCATCCACACGATGCACCCACACGATGCATCTACACAATGCATCCACACAATGCATCCACACGATGCACCCACACGATGCACCCACACAATGCATCCACACAATGCATCCACACGATGCACCCACACGATGCATCCACACGATGCATTAAACTATTAGAAACGGCAATTTCAGATCAAACAGACATAAAAATCAGGTTTTCCAAAAAAAACTACATAGTCTTACATCACTCCATTCTATGGTTTTGCTTTAATGAACAATGTGAATAATGAAGTATTGTATATACATGTACATTGTTATACTAATCAAATTACTTTGCTTAACAAATGATGTCAGCTGAAGTGATCATAACTAATATGTCTACGTGTAAAAATGGAAATCACACAAGGTATTACATGCAAATTTTACTTACATATATTTTACGAAACTTGTGTCCTCTAAAAGGTATGTCATAATCAATATCGACGCGACCATCACATCCATCGTCCGTACCAGACATACTTCTACGGTCAATGTTGGGCCCATAATCGAATAACAAGCCTACAGTATAGAATATAATGAACTGTGTTGTATTTCAGAACATTACGATACATATTTGATCATATGTTATGTTACAGAATCTTTTAAAGAAAATGATAACATAATCTGAAAAGCAATCGCTTAAAAGGATGCAACAATTATCAAGGAAGATTAAGCATGTCAACGACACCTTGGAAGAGTAGTTGATACTTCATATACTGCATAGAATATAATCTTCATTATGTTTACAACGATGTAGAATTTATTGCACAAATGAGTATATCTATACATTAGATAATTCTGAAGCAACAGAACAAATAAAACAATACAATGATTCTAATTCTTACTCACCAGGAATGAGAACTGGTGGAGCTGTTGTAGGCGCGATAGTAGTTGATGCTTCAGAAGATGTTTGCACAACGGTGGTTGTGGGTGGTACAACGGTTGTTGTCTGCGTGACAGTTGATGCTTCAGAAGATGTTTGCACAACGGTCGACGTGGTTGGTGCATCAGTTGTTGTCTGCGTGACAGTTGATGCTTCAGAAGATGTTTGCACATCGGTCGACAGGGTTGGTGCATCAGTTGTTGTCTGCGTGACAGTTGATGCTTCAGAAGATGTTTGCACATCGGTTGACGTGGTTGGTGCATCAGTTGTTGTCTGCGTGACAGTTGATGCTTCAGAAGATGTTTGCACAACGGTGGTTGTGGGTGGTACAACGGTTGTTGTCTGTGTGACAGTTGATGCTTCAGAAGATGTTTGCACAACGGTCGATGTGATTGGTGCATCAGTTGTTGTCTGCGTGACAGTTGATGTTTCAGAAGATGTTTGCACATCGGTTGACGTAGTTGGTGCATCAGTTGTTGTCTGCGTGACAGTTGATGCTTCAGAAGATGTTTGCACAACGGTTGACGTGGTTGATGCATCAGTTGTTGTCTGCGTGACAGTTGATGCTTCAGAAGATGTTTGCACATCGGTTGACGTGGTTGGTCCATCAGTTGTTGTCTGCGTGACAGTTGATGCTTCAGAAGATGTTTTCACAACGGTTGACGTGGTTGGTACATCAGTTGTTGTCTGCGTGACAGTTGATGCTTCAGAAGATGTTTGCACAACGGTTGACGTGGTTGGTGCATCAGTTGTTGTCTGCGTGACAGTTGATGCTTCAGAAGATGTTTGCACAACAGTTGACGTGGTTGGTGCATCAGTTGTTGTCTGCGTGACAGTTGATGCTTCAGAAGATGTTTGCACATCGGTTGACGTGGTTGGTGCATCAGTTGTTGTCTGCGTGACAGTTGATGCTTCAGAAGATGTTTGCACAACGGTTGACGTGGTTGATGCATCAGTTGTTGTCTGCGTGACAGTTGATGCTTCAGAAGATGTTTGCACATCGGTTGACGTGGTTGGTGCATCAGTTGTTGTCTGCGTGACAGTTGATGCTTCAGAAGATGTTTGCACAACGGTTGACGTGGTTGGTGCATCAGTTGTTGTCTGCGTGACAGTTGATGCTTCAGAAGATGTTTGCACATCGGTTGACGTGGTTGGTGCATCAGTTGTTGTCTGCGTGACAGTTGATGCTTCAGACGATGTTTGCACAACGGTTGACGTGGTTGGTGCATCAGTTGTTGTCTGCGTGACAGTTGATGCTTCAGAAGATGTTTGCACATCGGTTGACGTGGTTGGTGCATCAGTTGTTGTCTGCGTGACAGTTGATGCTTCAGACGATGTTTGCACAACGGTTGACGTGGTTGGTGCATCAGTTGTTGTCTGCGTGACAGTTGATGCTTCAGAAGATGTTTGCACATCGGTTGACGTGGTTGGTGCATCAGTTGTTGTCTGCGTGACAGTTGATGCTTCAGACGATGTTTGCACAACGGTTGACGTGGTTGGTGCATCAGTTGTTGTCTGCGTGACAGTTGATGCTTCAGAAGATGTTTGCACATCGGTTGACGTGGTTGGTGCATCAGTTGTTGTCTGCGTGACAGCAGATGTACTACTTTGTGCGTCAGTCGTTGTCTGGCCTAAGGTCGTAGTGCCAGATGTTGATTGTCCAGCAGTGGTATTGGTTTGAACATCCGTTGTTGTCTGGGAAGATGTTGGTACAACAGATGTTGTTGTTTGAACATCGCTAGTTGTCTGTTCAACTGTTGTAGCCTCGGATGACGATTGAGCAGCCGTTGTCGTAGAGGATACACCCGCCGTTGTCTGATCGACTGTCGTTGCCCCCGAAGTTGTTTGTGCAACCGTTGAAGGCGTTTGAGCCTCTGTTGTTGTCTGTTCTACTGTTGTCGCCTCGGTTGAAGATTGTGAAGCCGTTGTAGCATCAGATGTTGTTTGTGCAGCAGTTGTAGAAGTGGCTGCATCCGTCGTTGTCTGACCGGCAGTTGTAGCATCAGATGTTGTTTGTGCAGCGGTTGTAGAAGTGGCTGCATCCGTCGTTGTCTGACCGGCAGTTGTAGCATCAGATGTTGTTTGTGCAGCAGTTGTAGAAGTGGCTGCATCCGTCGTTGTCTGACCGGCAGTTGTAGCATCGGATGTTGTTTGCACAGCAGTTGTAGAAGTGGCTGCATCCGTCGTTGTCTGACCGGCGGTTGTAGCATCGGATGTTGTTTGCACAGCGGTTGTAGAAGTAGGTTCAGCAGTTGTTGTTTGACCGGCAGTGGTTTCATCATCTAATGTTGTTTGTGCAAGAGTTGTAGTAGACGGAACGTCCGGTGTTGTCAGACTAGAAGTAGATACGGCAGATGTTGTTTGTGCAATAGTTGAAGAAGTTTGAGCATCACTTGTTGTCTGGTCGACGGTTGTGGCACCAGATGTTGATTGTGCTGCAGTTGAAGTAGTCTGAGCATCCGTTGTTGTCTGGGCGGTTGTGACATCAGATGTTGTCTGTGCAACAGTGATAGTTGTTTGAGCTTCCGTGGTTGTCTGACCGACGGTTGTAGCATCGGACGTTGTTTGTGCAGCAGTGGTAGTTATTTGAGCTTCCGTGGTTGTCTGACCGACGGTTGTAGCATCGGACGTTGTTTGTGCAGCAGTGGTAGTTGTTTGAGCACCAGTGGTCGTCTGACCTGCGGTTGTTGCATCGGATGTTGTTTGTGCTACTGTGGACGTAGTTTGAGCATCAGTGGTTGTCAGGCCGGCGGTTGTGACATCAGATGTTGTCTGTGCAGCAGTGGTAGTTGCTTGAGCATCAGTGGTCGTCTGACCTGCGGTTGTTGCATCTGATGTTGTCTGTACAACAGTGGTAGTTGTTTGAGCTTCCGTGGTTGTCTGACCGACGGTTGAAACATCGGACGTTGTTTGTGCAACAGTGGTAGTTGTTTGAGCTTCCGTGGTTGTCTGACTCGCTGTTGTTGCATCGGATGTTGTTTGTGCTACTGTGGACGTAGTTTGAGCATCAGTGGTTGTCAGGCCGGCGGTTGTGACATCAGATGTTGTCTGTGCAGCAGTGGTAGTTGTTTGAGCTTCCGTGGTCGTCTGACCGACTGTTGTGGCATCAGATGTTGTCTGTGCAGCAGTGGTAGTTGTTTGAGCTTCCGTGGTTGTCTGACCGACGGTTGTGGCATCAGATGTTGTCTGTGCAGCAGTGGTAGTTGATTGAGCATCAGTGGTCGTCTGACCTGCGGTTGTTGCATCTGATGTTGTCTGTGCAACAGTGGTAGTTGTTTGAGCTTCCGTAGTTGTCTGACCGACAGTTGTAGCATCGGACGTTGTTTGTGCAGCAGTGGTAGTTGTTTGAGCTTCCGTGGTTGTCTGACCTGCGGTTGTTGCATCGGATGTTGTTTGTGCTACTGTGGACGTAGTCTGAGCATCAGTGGTTGTCAGGCCGGCGGTTGTGACATCAGATGTTGTTTGTGCAGCTGTGGTAGTTGCTTGAGCGTCAGTTGTCGTCTGACCTGCGGTTGTTGCATCCGATGTTGTCTCTGCAACAGTGGTAGTAGTTTGAACTTCCGTGGTCGTCTGACCTGCGGTTGTAGCATCGGACGTTGTCTGTGCAACAGTGGTAGTTGTTTGAGCTTCCGTGGTCGTCTGACCTGCGGTTGTAGCATCGGACGTTGTCAGTGCAACAGTGGTAGTTGTTTGAGCTTCCGTGGTTGTCTGACCGACGGTTGTAGGATCAGATGTTGATTGTGCAGCAGTGGTAGTTGTTTGAGCTTCTGTGGTTGTCTGGCCGACAGTTGTAGCATCGGACGTTGTTTGTGCAGCAGTTGTAGTTGATTGAGCATCCGTGGTTGTCTGATCGACGGTTGTAGCATCGGACGTTGTTTGTGCAGCAGTGGAAGTTGTTTGAGCTTCCGTGGTTGTCTTACCGACGGTTGTAGCATCGGACGTTGTTTGTGCAGCAGTGGAAGTTGTTTGAGCACCCGTGGTTGTCTGACCGACGGTTGTAGCATCGGACGTTGTTTGTGCAGCAGTTGTAGTTGATTGAGCATCCGTGGTTGTCTGACCGACGGTTGTAGCATCGGACGTTGTTTGTGCAGCAGTGGAAGTTGTTTGAGCTTCCGTGGTTGTCTGACCGACGGTTGTAGCATCGGACGTTGTTTGTGCAGCAGTGGATGTTGTTTGAGCTTCCGTGGTTGTCTGACCTGTGGTTGTTGCATCGGAAGTTGTTTGTGCAGCAGTGGAAGTTGTTTGAGCATCCGTGGTTGGCTGACCGACGGTTGTAGCATCGGACGTTGTTTGTGCAGCAGTGGAAGTTGTTTGAGCATCCGTTGTTGTCTGACCGACGGTTGTAGCATCGGATGTTGTTTGTGCAGCAGTTGAAGTTGTTTGAACTTCCGTGGTTGTCTGACCGACGGTTGAAACATCGGACGTTGTTTGTGCAGCAGTCGTAGTAGTCTGAGCATCCGTTGTTGTCTGACCTGCTGTTGTTCCATCTGATGTTGTTTGTGCAGCAGTCGTAGTAGTCTGAGCATCCGTTGTTGTCTGACCTGCTGTTGTTCCATCTGATGTTGTTTGTGCAGCAGTCGTAGTAGTCTGAGCATCCGTTGTTGTCTGACCTGCTGTTGTTCCATCGGACGTTGTTTGTGAAGCAGTCGTAGTAGTCTGAGCATCCGTTGTTGTCTGACCTGCTGTTGTTCCATCGGATGTTGTTTGTGAAGCAGTCGTAGTAGTCTGAGCATCAGTAGTTGTCTGACTTGCTGTTGTTCCATCGGATGTTGTTTGTGAAGCAGTCGTAGTAGTCTGAGCATCCGTTGTTGTTGGTGTCTGGCCTGCTGTTGTTCCATCGGATGTTGTTTGTGCAGCAGTCGTAGTAGTCTGATCATCAGTAGTTGTCTGATCGGCGACTGTTGCATCGGATGTTGATGGCGCTACAGTTGACGTAGTTTGACCATCCGTGGTTGTCTGACCGACAGTTGCTGCAATGGGTGTTTGTGACACAGTCATAGTGGTTTGAGCATCAGTGGTTGATTGGTCCGAAGTTGTTGCATCGGATGTTGTTTGTGCAGCAGTGGTCGATGTATCAGCAACCGTGGTTGTCTGGTCGGCAGTTGTTGCATCTGATGTTGTTTGTGCTACATTTGTAGTGGTGGGTGCATCCGTGGTTGTCTGGCCCGAAGTTGTTGCATCGGATGTTGTTTGTGCAGCAGTGGTCGATGTATCAGCAACCGTGGTTGTCTGGTCGGCAGTTGTTGCATCTGATGTTGTTTGTGCTACATTTGTAGTGGTAGGTGCATCCGTTGTTGTCTGTGCGGCGGTGGTTGCATCAGATGTTATTGGGCCTACAGTCGTTGATGTAGATGTTGATGATAATGGAAGAAATGCAACGAAATATAAAGTGACTAGCAGGTTGGTCAGGATAGGATTCCACCACTTCATGATGCTGCAATTAGAATGAATTAAAGCTATGTAATTATGCATTTCTTTACTCTAGGAATAATCTTTTCGAATGAATTTGAACAGCAATATGTTTACAGATATTATTTCGGTATATATACCCTTAACTACGAATATACCAACCCTATAGAAACAAAGTTTTCTAGATTTTGATAATCGGAATATTCTAGTTTTGAGCAAACTCGTTTAAACCAAGTTGATTTTTAGGAGGTATTTCCTAATGGAAGTATAAAAGCGTGATTTGTCAACTGTGTGAATGAGACAGGGTTATATAAGCTTGTATTTATGTAATTTCACATCTGCTATTGCAAATAAGTTTTAGACCCCGATCTCCCGAAACATCTAAATGTTAGCTAAATCTCAGCTCATATATTGTCTCAAATTGTTGGTTTTTTCTCATCTTAGACCAGACTCAAAGACGATATAACAAAAAAAGATGATATGAGTTTTTTTCTCATAAAATTTTAAGAGATCCAAAATGAGATTTTCTCAAACCCAGACTCTGATTTAAGTAAAATCTCATATTGAGATTTCTATTTGAGATGTATAGAGTGATCGGGCCCATTTAGATCAGAATTTAAATGTCAGTATTATTGCCGCAGTGTTTCTTTAATAGGAATTACATGCAAGGTATGTGTTTTAACATGTAATTATATGAACTGTTCCACGACTAAATTTGTATTATTGAACAAAAGTCCATTTTTTTTTACATTTTCTAAACGATATATTTTTATCGTTTCAATTAACAACAAAATATTAAAATCAGGCTTCTGTTTGGAAAGCCGGTACTGTCTTTAGTCTGTTTGATTTTGTATTACTTTACATATCAAATGCTAACCTATACATGTTATGTCTATTTAACATTGTATTTAGCGTTTTGTACTTATTTTATCAATCAGTAGATCATTCTAAGTTCACTATGACACTAGAAGCTGTTGGTTTCGGGAAAGATATTATTATTTGGTTCAGATGATATCTAAATGATAGACATCAGCATATAAATAGTTCCCTCTCTTGTTCTGAATAGTCAGTCATTTTGATTGGCAAACTGATAAGCACTTGCAGGAGTAATTCACAAATATGTGATACATGTAATTCGCATGTGACAGCCACTTTTTCTTCCACTTTCTGAGCCAACGACCCACATGCGCATAATGAATAAGTTGTCTTTATATCCTGATTATTGTATCATCGTTTACATTATTTTCCTTATTAATTTTAAGGAAATTTGCCTCTCTACATGTCTGACTATTAAGAACAAGGGAGGTAAATATTGTAAATGTGGGAACTATCTATTCTTAGTATTAATGAAAGTTGGACATGGATGTTTAAGGCATCTATTCCTCATCCTGAAAAGTAACACGTGGTGTTCCTCAAGGGTCAATTGTTGTTCCCCTAGTGTTGTCTAGCCCTTGACTGAATTAGTGGTTGCCATAGCAACCGTTTTAACAGAAAAATGAAACGAATAGAAATATAGTTAATTTCAACCATTTTAGTTGGTGAATATTTATATTATATTGAAAGTGTTTCGTTTAAAGCTTTACCTTTTCCTGATTTTATAGACAAGTATAACATTACCAACTTCAAACGTTGATTTAAGTTGATCACAGCATCACAAGTGTTATAGTTGAATCTATATTATAAATAATACTAATTATCTATCCCGGCCATGTAAAATATGTGATCCGTTTTAGGTATACAGGTATATAGACTACTGAAAAAGTTGGGCCATTTCTTCTTATGGCATGGGCAGTCAACATTGACTATATACACTGGAAGAGGAGGCGATAAAGGATCATCCGTAGGAAATGGTATTACTTTTTATCTGAATTATAAACTAAGGAGTATTCAGCTATAGTGTCTGTAACCAATAACAGTTTTAAGATCTCTATACAGGTTGGATACATGTGCTATATGAGCGCCGCTGTACGATTTCCATCCTCTTCTTTAAGTGATGTCATTTTCAGAAAACGTCATAGGTGACGTCACCATGAACTGACAGTAATCAATATTTGCCCCATATGGCAATATGAAAACGAATTGACCATATGGAGTAACAAATATGTTGTCACATGTTGCGTTTTCTTGAAATGACGTCACTTACATCAGAGGTTGTAAATCACATCGAAGCCCTAATTTTATTATTATGCAACTGTAATCTATTAATAAAGAATAATGCGTTAATGCTATTTATATAATAATTTGGGAAACTTTATGAATTGATTCAATCAGAAAGTAATCGGGATTACCATTTAATCTTTACATTACTTGCTTATTTCGAATTACCAAACTTCTGTAATGAACAGTTACTGTATCAGTCAGTTACTTAACAAAGTAAAGGTAACTGACAGAAGGTATTTTTGTAACATGGAAATCAATCTGGGTGTTCTGAAACTGACTAGAGTGAAATCACATAAAGCAGCTTTAAGATCAAAGGACTGGAGGTCCTGGTCGGCGCTTCCAAGTCAATACTGCTCATTTTCCATAGTATCGTAATCAAAATTAATACGCGACTGTTCAGGTAAACTCATTCGCCAAAGATGACACAAATAATCCAGTAAAGCCGTTAATTTATATCAAGACTCCCGCCATTCCACAATTTATATATCTCTGACAAATCAGCCATTATACAAATCAAATATAAATTCAAATCAGAGGACTTCACATGTACTATTTTCTTGAGACGATGAGTATGGCGGTACTTCGAGTAGACCATCAGGTTGACGTTGATAGCAATGATACGCTATAGCGCCTCAATAACGGTTCCGATTTAACTTTTAAATATGCTTAGAAAACTTCAAAGTCAGTGTCCGTATATGAAGTAGGTATGATTCTTTTACAGTTAACTGATGTGTTTTGTTAGCGGTCTTAAGCATTATTCCTTAAGTTCATGTAACACAAACGCCTTTGCTTCAAGTGTATTATTAGTGAGGTGGACAAATACGCAGATCGTGGCTTAAGCCTGCCCCTTACTATGTGCAAAAGAAGTGGGGGGTTTCCCATTTAATTCAACATAACCTACCATTATTCACTGTGTATCACATGAAGTACGTTGAGTATTCCCAAATACTGCAGAATTTCAGTACAGGATTCTTTTTAACTCTGGAAAGCCGATATTACGCCGATGAACAAAACAAAACACGTAACTGTTTTATATCGGTATTGTCATAAAGTCCATGGGTAGTTTAGAGGCATTTACTCTAATTCTATACAGAACATATAAAGCAATAATATATCCGGGAACGATCCACATTGTTGTAGGATTTTAATAATCTGATGTTTTGAAAACATTATAATGACGACATACTTGTGGTTTTGGATGAAATCACTCCTAAAATATGTAAGGTTTCATTCATTATATTGTGCAATATCGTGAATTTGTTAAACGATCAGATACACCCCAAAGATGTACAGCCAATTTAATCTAATTAGATCTACTACATTTTATATATTTCAAATCAGAGAATTACTTCCATGCCATTCTAAACCTGACCGAAACATGAAAGGCAGTTAACATTCTTTAAATTCACTGGTCACTTTTATTCCTTTGTTGATGTTTATTTAAGAAAAGTAAAGGAAACGCCCAGATTATTGTATAAAATCGCCAAGCAATTATTGATTGTTAATGTATGATTTGGACAGAGGTATATAAACCATCTTCCGCTCGGCTGGAGATAGCCTTCGAGCAAAAATAACGCTGGCTAACAAACGAAACTAAACACAGTCTTATTTGTAGAAGCATTCAACTAGGCGAGTTATTTGTTTAAATAATTTGCCAACCGTCCATAGCTCGAAATTGGTCACCCGAATAAGAATCGCAAACTTAAGTGAATGATTATTTTTTTAAGGGACGAGTTACACCAATAACCCAGGGCTTGATATTTGTTGCAGAATAATTGAAATGTTTTCTAAAAGATTAGGCCTATAATGACCACAATACCCCTAATATTCTGTCCTTTTCTGTGGTGGTTTCAACATATGTTGACCACCCAAACGATACATTTCTCTCACGCTGGATTTTGGTGCTAACTCATTCGAGACGATTCATACCACCTGCGTCCTTAATTGTGATTTGGGGCATTGAATTGATTGTTAATTGAATTGTACATGAGCTATAAGAGAAAGCTTTGAGTATAATTGTTTTGTATACGATTTAATAAAAACATATTTACTTGTATACATGATCAGACGAAACATCGAGTATTCCCTTGCCTTCATCTACATTGTTGTATGTATATACGACCAAAACATTTCATATAGCAGACAGACGGACGAACGGACGAACAGACTATTTTATTTAAGTCTCTCTATAGCATGTAGGCTTTTGGTTCTTCTATATAGGAAGGGATATGTACAAATGTTTCATCTAAGATATATTTCTGCTAAAAGAATGTTAACTTACAATCACAATAACAATGTACAGTCAAACCTGTGTCAAAGACCACCTGCGAACAAAGACCACTATTGTAAAACCTGTCTGCAAAGACCACCAATTTTATCTCCCATCAGACCATTTTCAATGATATTTAATCTGTTAATAGAGACCACTTGTAAACAAAGACCACATTTTGCTGTTCCAATGGGTGGTCTTTACAGACAGGTTTGACTGTAAACGGAATTTCAAGACCAGACCAAACCGATTGAGAAACAATTAACATACAAGTATTTAAGACGTAAAGAATGCCCAGGCATTTTGGCATTATTTCTCGTATTCACTGACATTAGACCTCGGTGGCCAGTTGTGTCATTCAGAATCGCCCGTATGTTGAGATAGGTCTAAGTCTAAACACGCAGGTGTTACGATACTTTAGAACAAGTCTCCTAGTGTCAACATTTCAGTTAAGTTAATCCTTCTCAACCACCAGAAACGTTGACTTAGCACCGGGGTCTAAATGACAAACTGCTTAAATTCATATCGAGACTACTTCAATAACACTAGCTGCTCATTGCAAGATCAAAGCCTGTGTCTACGATAGGAAACTCATTAATAACGTGTGACAAATGTACATTTAATTTGCTCAAATTAGCCATCCGTGTTGACGCGTAGCTTTCACCATCCTATAAACAACAATTATTTCCAGTTTATTTGTGGTGACATCGTCACTTTTACCTCAAGGCAAACCTATTTTGACTCATTTGACCGCTATCATTCTGTAAGTTGTCATATAGATAAAATCTAGAATGTTTCAAAAAGCGCCATTAGTTTGACTCAGCATACCTGTATGACAACAATGTCAACTATCTAGATCAGGTACCAGTATGTATTAAACAAACCAGTTATTGCAAATTCCTGCTTTTACTAATAGTTCGATACATAATTTTTCTGACAGTCTGTTGCATGGTCGTTCCGAAACTCTCTACAGTGTTACCGTTTGTTGAGAAGGTTGTTGATTCTGTTTCAATTTCAATTTAGTTCACTACCGTACGGCCTGATTGGTTTTTAGTATTTCCCTATGATGATTTGGTGCATTTTTCTTAAACATTCGTGATAAAAAAAACTTCCATTGATGGTGGCGCCCTATACGGTGAGAAATTCGCTGTACAAACACATGGACAATGAGAGTTCGCTGAAGTCATGAATGGTGAGAGATTGACTGTTGACAGGGACGGTAATAAATGCACTGAAGACATTGACGAGTGCATTAAAGACGGGCTTAAACTTTTATAAGCATGGAAACTAAAATTAGATCGATCTGTTTTATATCAAATACTTGCTTTTCATCTTAAAACTTGACTTGCGTTTTTTCCATGCTGAGCTTCTAAGGTAGTAAATAATAACGACTTCACAGTGAATCAATATGCTCCTTCCCAATGTAGTCGCGGAATGAAATGTTCAATTAAAGTTAATAATGGAAAGAAATAATGTTTCATTGATTACAAATAGCATGGGTTCAAACATTGTGATTATATTAGTTGATAGTCCCTTGAATTCCTTTCTATTTCATTGACATTCATATGCGTCTTGTACATTTGTATTGAAACCTTCCCATCATCAATGTATCAAACGACTTCTGACCTTGGTGTTTGAGGTTCTATACCTTAATGAACCAGAACATTTAACTTGAGTACATTTTATACATAGAGGTGAAACAAATTAACTATCAATTAACATAAATAAACATGTGAAACATACAAGACATTTGGTCACACATGCATGATTGAATAATAATCATCGGAATGCAAACTATCATATGGTTGGTGTAATCTTGCCAAGTGATTTGATGTGAAAGACGCGTTTACCCGAGCACAGTCAAAAATCAACCAATTGTATATTGTAAACTGGACGTAAAATTGACAAAATTTGGTGTGAACCTTACCCTCGGTCAGTGTGTCATAAGTTATAACTGAAATATTATATTGATATCCATAGTTCACTAGTATGCTATTTACGGTAAAAGAAAAGCTAAAATTGACTGCGGGGTATTTCAACCAACTGACACTTACAGTCGGTAGGTTGACAAGTTTATTACCATAAAATTGATGCTAAACAATTGGAAATCACAATTTAATATTTACATATATTAGGGAATCGTCTATTCAAAGAGAATTTCTTTTATTTAGCATACAATGATAAACACGTTTTAATATAACCGACATTAAGAACGTAACATTTCGAATGAAACTATTGCAAAGTACGAACGATAACCTTAATGTAACATTATTGGAGAGAACGGTGAAAAATAACTATGAACCAAAAGGTTTACAAGTACACCATTCTAAATCTAAGTTTGTTTCATATCAATTACACAAGAAAACATAGTACGGTTTTAATTGAATCGATTGCCTTGTGGTACTAAGGCGTGTCCAATAAGGCTAAGGTTTATAAACTTAGCCAATAAAACGGATTACAGATTATGGTGGCACAAAATGGACTTGCAATATACATTTTCGTTCATGTGCACACACCGAGCTGTTTACGTGCACACAAAGTCAAACCTTCACTTGAAGCAATGATATGTGCGCACGTAACGCCTACCACACGTATACGTAACGCCAGCTATACGTGCACACGTGATTTCTAATACATGTATACGTCACACATACTTCATGCGCACGCAACGCCAATTTTATGCGCACGTAAAAATAACTAAGCGAATATCCTTTTCGCGAGACCGTAGATTCTTTTATGGCATAAAATACTTCATATCAACCTGATCAGAGTGATCACCTCAAACACCATTTTCGCTCAATTTGAAGCAGATGAATGTGTATGACAATGGAACTCTTTTCCAGTTCACAATTACATTATTTCGCACATCCACCCGATTGGCTGACAAGTGCATTTTTTGTAGGTACTATGGTTTGAGGATGTAGCTTAGATTGCGTGTGTCCCAGTCGTAAATACTGCGTTGTCTTCTGTACCTGAATTCATTATTGATACCATATAAGGTATCATGTACATGTGTTAATTGTTCACATGCGCGCATGCCGAATATAATCAAGATATCTGATTTAGGTAGCGAGTGTATTTTGTACTTAAGCAAATATGAAGCACCCATCTGACAACGTTTGAAATATGTTTATCTTAATTATAAGATTTGATATATTTGTAGATTTATATAGAAAAGTGTTTATTTTTTATAGTGTCACCCATACTGACTTAAAGGGCCAGCCCTTCCTGACTTATGCGACACCTACTTTCTGACCACATTTACTTCCCGATTCCTATCCTTTAATGCCAGACACCAGACAGGTAGATGCACGGTAATCATTATTTAACTATCTGGCGGCTCACCAACTAGCCATATCAGAACGGACCCCTACCAGTATCCGAACCTTCGACCCCCGCTTCCAAGGCGGATGCCTTAACCACTTGGCCAATATATATTTTATCTGTAATCAAAACCAGTTTAACAAGATGGAGCGTTTGTTGTTTTCATTACAATAATTAATGAATATTGCTTTTAATTGAAATTCAATGTCTTTCAGAACCATACGATCCACAGGATTATTAGTTTGCCGTATAAACACAATGTTTTAACGGCCCGTTAATGATTGGAATTAATAATATTTTATGTTATTTACTCGCATTGTTGACAAAGATACATGATAAACAAACAGTCGGTGCCTTAGGGCTAAATAGCTCCGACGAATAGCCCTTTCAATCTACAAACATACATAACATTGCGATTTATCAATTCAATGCTATCATCCATCTAATTTCATTATACCATATTACCCCAATGTTAATTGAACAATAATGTCACCAGCGCTACCATCATCTTGTAGTATTAGTGCACCGGGTTTCACACCCCCACAACAATTGTTCAGTTATACAGATATGATGACGCTGCAACATTGTGAAGCCCCTCCGTAGGGTTGACACGATGCCACACCCACACGCCACACTGACCTGACATCAGACCAACCAGTGCCCTTATTAATAAACATTATAGGGCCAGCTATTTCTGACTTATGAGACACCTACTGTCGGAGCAAACTTACATCCTGATTCCTATCCTTTAATGCCAGGCACCAGGCAGGTAGACACACGGTAACTATTATTTAACTAGCTGGCGGCTCACCAACTGGTCATATCAGAACGGAACCTTATTGGGATTCGAACCTTCGATCTCCCGCTCCCATGGCGGATGCTTTAACCATTCCGCCACGGGAGCCGGCTTTTAAGTCTGAAATGTGATTTGTAGTATAAATAATCAAACAAGGCATTTTTACGGGTTATATATGTGTTAGAATTATTTAAAAAATCAACATATATTTGTAAACAGAGACAGAAGCATCGTATGACCTTTTCATAAAATGTTTAAGAATAATGAAGCAATATTTGTGTATACTATTTGTGTATACTATTTGTGTATACTATGTGTGTATATGATATTTTCGTTTCTTAAGACTACTCAACTAATATCAGAAAGACTGTTACATACATGAATATTTAATAATATTCGGACAAAAGCAATTGTTAAATTTTGCCGTTCAGTATTGTCGTTGAATATAGTCTAGTTACCTCCCTTTAGTATGCCCAATCCGGGTACTTCTATACAAATTGAGTTCACGTTAATCGGAGTAAAAATAATATAAGACGTTAAATAGATTAGCATCTTCCAAAAACAAATACTGATTACAATAACATGATGTTTTATAACAAAGGAGAGCGGAGAAAACCCCCCACAGCCATTCGTTTTATTTATTCGTCACGGTAAATGCATACAAAGACATACAGATACGAGTAACGTTATACAGTAAACCTAACTAAAAGACCACCTCAAATTCAGATCAACTAAACCTAACTTAAAGACCACCTCAAATTCAGATCAACTAAACCTAACTTAAAGACCACCTCAAATTCAGATCAACTAAACCTAACTTAAAGACCACCTCAAATTCAGATCAACTAAACCTAACTTAAAGACCACCTCAAATTCAGATCAACTAAACCTAACTTAAAGACCACCTCAAATTCAGATCAACTAAACCTAACTTAAAGACCACCTCAAATTCAGATCAACTAAACCTAACTGAAAGACCACCTCAAATTCAGATCAACTAAACCTAACTTAAAGACCACCTCAAATTCAGATCAACTAAACCTAACTTAAAGACCATCTCAAATTCAGATCAACTAAACCTAACTTAAAGACCACCTCAAATTCAGATCAACTAAACCTAACTTAAAGACCACTTCAAATTCAGATCATCACATTGATAGGGCCATAGTTTGATGGAGGAGTTTTTTCTTCCACATTTCATCTCAATAATCAGACGACCTCACAAGTCATTCGGAAATCCTCGGCCAACTACGTCAAGTGTTATCGAGTAACGAAGTGGTACGGAAATACCCGAGAGCTGTCGAGAATGCTCACAAGTAAGACAGACTTTCTTCGGAGCCAAGGGTGGTCTCATTACTGAGGTTTCAATGCGCACGAATACATTTCATACATAAAATTTATAAGTATATAATTATATGATACAAACTATTTAATGTCTCCGATGCAAGCGTTCTTAACATAGGTACATTATCCATTCACGTTGTATTTGTATTAAAAGTTTACTTTTTAGATATTGCATGTTTAAGTAAAATATATCACAATTAAATTCATGCATTAAATACACATTTGTTTTCTTCTACATTGTAAGTGTGTATTAGTATGGAGTATTGTTATGCAATAAATGATAATATAAAAAACACATTTTTTCTTAAAATAAGAAAAAGGACTACCTCTTCGTTGTGAATATTCCCCGCTAATGCAATTTCATATGTACGTATGATTGGATGTATAGTTCTGATTTCATTTTTGAGACGCTTTAGCGTCTCATTGCTATCATCGTCAACCTGATGGTGTACTCAGAGTACCGCCGTATTCATCCTCTCAAGAAAATAGTGCATGTTAAGTCCTCTGATTGTACTATAGGTTTGATGAGTATAATGGCTGATTTGTCAGGGATATATAAATTGTGGAATGGCGGAAGTCTTGTTATAAACGGCTTTTCCGGATTATTTGTGTCATTTTTGGCAGACGAGTTTACCCGAATTGTGGCGCATTAATTTCTAATACGATTATAAGGAAAACGTGCAGTGTTGTCTTGGAAGCGCCTCTCCGGACCTTCAGTCCTTTGATTTACACTCGATATTACATTTAGCTCTGGATAAAGTTTATAAAAATATTTTAGACAAGTATTCACATCATTATACTGAAGACAATGTAAAACCTCGACTTTTAAGCGGTTTATCTTTTATTACATTGTATTCACGCATTCTCAATAAAACGGTGCAGTTGACATTTTCGCTTGTCGCCATGGCATAAAAGCGCTTATTATGTGTTCAGCAGTAAATTAAGCATGGTTTTAAATAGAGCAGACAATGACGATATAAGATAAACATATATAAGCTTTATCCCATGTTCTACCTGTATATGATGGCGCAATGAATGCGCGTATTGGTAAGGTTCGTGACTGGCGCCGGACGATTTTATGGTTTTAGAATCAATTGTTTCCAACTCATCGTCTTTTCACAGTTTTGTAATTGTTAATATAAATCTCTATATGTCTGTACGCCTAGAAAACGTTGTCTTTACCTCTTTTATACTTCAGTACGCTGCTGCTGACAGACTGTGCTGTTGTAAATTATAATTTTCAGGTGTTGTCAATGAAATTCATATATCGATGTTTTCAAAATTAAATTGCACCGTTTTATTGAGAATGCGTGAATTACGGTTGCACGATTAAGCTCACGAAGCAATCATGATAGACTCCTGAAAGCGACTTTATGCATCGCCAGTTACCAAATTTTATATAAAGCCTGTTTCATTTCTCACCTGAAATTTGTGATTTTAATTACTGGCGTATAAAAGAATACGTAATATTGTATCTTTGTAATACTGTGCATTTACTGGTTCAATGGCGTACTTGTGATGGGATAAATAAATATAATTGTATGCATGTTCCACGGGTAGAACTTGCAAAAAATGCAAAAACATCATGAAATATATTCCTCTGTGGGACTAACTTTCTTTTTATGGTGATAATATTGTTTATTTAGACGGGTACATTTATTGAGTGCCTACTAAACAGCACACATAGATTTCTTAATAACTTCACAGATGATATAGCCTTCACGAAAATGAGTTTTTTCTTCCAAGATAACATGTTATAAATTGAACAGTAGTCAATATATTGCCCTATCACTTCAAAGACACAGCAGAGATATGTCTAATTTATTGTCGGTTATCGTTCAATACAAGCCTACTATCTTTAAGCCGACAGGTACGAGAAAGCGCAAACTTGTAGGAAAATTATCGAATATCAATAAAATTGTTATTATTACGGGAAACAACAGGAATATTGGAAACTACAATGAAACAAATCTCACCTGTTTTATCCGGTAGCATTAAGCTATATTCGCAATAATGTATTAATTCCAATCGAATGTTTTAAAATATCTGTGAAAAAAATCCTTTTCCGTAATATCCCAAGCATTCGCGTAATCAGAAAACAAAATATTTAATGGTTTCTAATAAATATATCAGCTTCACAAAATGTTGTTTGCTGCGATAATCCTGAAAATACACAAATTAGTTTCATATGTATGTACTGGACAGAGAAATACACTTCACCAGAAAAAAAACTTCCCTCCCAATGCAGACCGTGATCGAAAGTGTTAAATTTTCAATGGTTTTCTTTCATTTAAACACTCCACACCCATGTTTCATTCATACCGGCTTAAATTAGAAGATCGTAATTCCACAGGAGTTTCTAGACCGGTTAACTATTGGTCAACACCGGTATGAGAATACAATAGTGTAATTTCTGCTGAACTGACCACCCCCTACGGCGTTGGGATTAGTGTGGCGTAACATTGACCAATACAATTCGTAGAGAAGATCGCAACAATTCCCGTGGGCTTATTTTTCAGTATATTGCTATTATAAACAAAATGTTGACGCATGTGTTAAGACCGTAATACATTATTCTTTAATCGACTAATAATGTTTCACAATCTTAAAATCGTAAAATTACATAAATATGCATTATAATCGTGTATCCTGGTGTAAGTATAATACCACTTAAATTATATCATCAATAATTTCAATAGATACAAATATCTAAATCCTAATCAGTATTTAGGTCTTTGATAGATCATAGATTTTTTTTATAAAATATGTTGGGATTGATTATCCATAGCCAATCATAAGCGTAGAGGCAATGGTTAAATGTGAATCACAGTTAAATTTTGACAAAACAGTTAAAAATATTTCAAAATTTGCATCTTAATGTTTTTTTAATGACTGGCATGTTTTTCTTTTGAATTATCAATGATCTTAGAAACCCGTTAACGTATCCACGACTGATAGCCAGATCAGACAAGATACCCGTGTTTTGCCCATAAACGATATTTATGTGCAGTAGCTAGGCTTGATATAATTGACGAAATAAAGCTTAATCTATAATGAAATCTGCAACAATGCAGACCATTAACTCTCTAGTCCGTGAAGGCGAGACACGTCGGTCGTGTATAAATTGCGGTCTGGGAACGTTCGGTGGTGTATAAAATACGGTCACCATTATTTCATTTAATCTGAAATTTCAAAGGAGATTATGGGTGGTTCCTTCATATAGTAAACACATTCAAAAGGCTTAAGTGATCATTAAGCAAAACGTTGGGGATTGACCGTTTTGTAAGCTCTGACTGTACGTTTGGTGGGACACAAATAAACTAATAGTACAATATTATAAATAAAAAGTGTTCTGATGTAATCGTTTAATCAAACGCTTTGGCGGAGGATATCAAAATACTTTAAATACTAATACTAAGATACACTATTCCCTGAAACGACGAATATGATATTTCATAACTGTGTTAAATAGGGAAAACTAGGGTCTATCCCACACTCCATGTAAATACTCTTCAATTATGTATTTACCGCTATATATCTTTGATGAATAAATTATAAAATTGTTTGTGCTTCCGCTAAACAAATAGGATCAAAAATTTAAAAACGAAATATACATTTACAGTTGAATGAAATATAAAGTGGTGATCTTGTTTAACGGTTTTAGTTAAAATTTTTGCAAAGTATATAATCTTCGCCACGTTTACTACTACACGCGGGTATATTTATAGATTCTAGTTGCCTCCCTTTAATCACAATCGTGTATTTATCTATCAAAACGATGGATGTGTTATTAAAGTAGTGATACGAACATGGGTATATCATACAATACTCAATGGATGAGTGGTTAGTTTGTTACACTTTGTCAATATTAAACGTAGTATTGTGTGTATTGTATCACACCGATATTAAGAGTAGATAATAAAGATCATCTAGGTCCGGTGAACTTGAACTACGGTACGGGATTTATACAATACCACACCGAGAGGACATTGTAATACATGCAATTTGAATGAAAAGATAAATGTTAAGATGCCGGAAGATTCAGATAATTGTATCGACATCATACTAAGCTTAGTATGAACAATTGTGTAGCGATTAAGAATGGACAGACACACCCCAAAAACTCCTTATATTCAATATGAACCTAATTAAGGTAAATACTTGACACATATATAACGTCGATGGAAACTACTAATATGTACATTGTTTCATGTACATGATCACCGTGCGATGCTTTACAATTTCGTTTCGGTAGAGCACACATGCAATTGGTGACTGTACATTGTAAAATCGCTCGATCATTATAGGTTATGCGCTCTTTGTAAGGGCCATTTCCTTGATGATCTATTTAGATGTTCTAGGAGTTACCATTGACGTTAAATTATTTTATATAATTATGTAATTATGGATATGAATTGGATGCTTTGTTTTTAACATGTATTTATCATTTAAATTATTCTGCCTCCCCCAACAGAGATGAACCTCATTTATTTACCATTTCAGTGTATCTTCTTGTCACGTATTGCTATGTATTATTTTCTATGTTATATTGATGTTTTGTCAATAACCTTTTATGGGTTTAAGTACAATAAAAGTTCTTCTTCTTCTTCTTCTTATATCTTATCACCTGTTAATCACATTCAACTAAAGTCAGTTTGTTTCATCGGGTTTAACGCCGTTTCTCAACGATATTTCAGTTATATACGGCGGCCGGTGCACCTAACCATTTTTTCCTGGACTGAATTCTAACCAGTACTAACTTACCCTTCCACAAGGAGCCGGCAACTTCTCCACATGAGGAGGAAAATGGACATTTTGTCAAATTTTCATGGAATGGTATGACCTGCCGCGACCGGGAATCGAACCCGGATCGCCGGGTTACAAGTCCAGCGCACTAACCACTGGACCACGACCGCGGTGCTCAACTAAAGTCATACAGACATAGAAATATACAGTAAAACCTCACTTAAAATCCACCTCAATATTAAGACCACCTCGAAATTAAGAACACAAGTCCATTTTCACTGTTTTGCTCTTTATTCAACCTCAATAGTAAGACCACCTCAATCAGAAGACCACTTTTCAAGGGTCCCAAGGGTGGTTGTACAATTGAGGTTTTACTGTATTTGCATCTAGCTTCCATGACATTGGCTACGAACATGTCCGTCCACGTGTAGAGAAGTAGTCAGTTGCTTGCGGAAGAGCAAGTGAGTACTGGGTGTTTATTCCACGAAAACTGGTTAGGGCATTTGTCCGTATTTGGTTGAAAAAATGTTAAAAAACACGCCATTAAGCCCCATGAAACAAACAAACTAAAACATATATTGAATCAAAGCTACAGATATCCTTCCAACAAAGACATGTTGTATTTTCAATCCGAATTTAATATATCAAGAATTACGTTATTACCAGCACTTGATTAAACATGTTAATACATGAACGAAGTTCTTGATATTTTAAATTCGTAATGAAAATACAACATGCCTGTAGGGAGTAGATTTACCCGAGTATTGAATAGATCGATAGGGGATGGATTAACCCGAGTATTGAATACATCAGTAGGGGGTGGATTTCCCCGAGAATTGAATAGATTGGTAGGGTGTGGATTACCCCGAGTATTGAATACATCAGTAGGTGGTGGACTTACCCGAGTATTGAATACATCAGTAGGGGGTGGACTTACCCGAGTATTGAATACATCAGTAGGGGGTGGACTTACCCGAGTATTGAATACATCAGTAGGGGGTGGACTTACCCGAGTACTTAATACATCAGTAGGGGGTGGTTTCACCCGAGTATTGAATACATCAGTAGGGGGTGGTTTCACCCGAGTATTGAATACATCAGTAGGGGGTGGACTTACCCGAGTATTGAATACATCGGTAGGGGGTGGTTTCACCCGAGTATTGAATACATCAGTAGGGGGTGGTTTCACCCGAGTATTGAATACATCAGTAGGGGGTGGACTTACCCGAGTATTGAATACATCAGTAGGGGGTGGTTTCACCCGAGTATTGAATACATCAGTAGGGGGTGGTTTCACCCGAGTATTGAATACATCAGTAGGGGGTGGACTTACCCGAGTATTGAATACATCAGTAGGGGATTGTGTTTACCAAGTCCTGTATAGAAATTTCAGCAAATACCAGGATAATATATAGAGCAGGTTGTCATGGAAATTAGTAGTAACATTCCTTAAATACATGTTTTTTTAACTAAACAAAGATTGGCAACTTCATTTGAAATGATAAGGAAATTTTTCAAAACAAACAAGTAACGTATGTATGAAGAATAATATATTATTCCCGCACATTTTTACAACAATGAACCTTGTCAAATATTTCAAACATAATACATATTATGCAAGTCTATACAACACCAAGATGCAGACAGATTTCTTCTGAGAAGAAAACTTTATTTATTTGTGACAAATATGCCCATGACGTTTCGTCAAGGTGTTTTTGAGATAGACTGGTGATTGAAATATTTTGCTAAATTAATTATTAAGTAAATATAAGTTAATAAATTGAACTATATTGAGTAAACAAACACTTGTAAAAAGATCAAATGCAAATGTGTTGCAATCAATCACAAAATAATAAGGCAGTGACACTTTTTAAAATAATCTCTTTAATATACCTACAGATATTTCCTATATAATTATATATATATGGCCACAAATTGTACATGTATATGTATAAACAAACAAACATATAAACAAGCGCACATTTTTTTAATAAACATTTACCCACAAATGATTTTAATATGAGCATTGCAAGAGATTAGGACCAACTATGCTTCTTCAAATATACTACGCGCCATTACAAACCGCAACTAAAAAAATGTCCGTGTCAACACTGTGACATTATAGAGAAAGAATTATATTTTAATTCTCAAACCTAATTTCCTAACCTTAATCAGTTATTAACTATGAATACTAGGGCCATTATAAGTTTGATTTCTTTTTGATGAATGATTCACGCATTTGTAACAATACTTAAAAAAAAGCCAGAAATGTTCAAGTCAAATATTTTACCCCTTATATGAGTCTTGACAAAATGTATGACTTGACAAAAGGGGCATCTCATTTTTACTATATGGTTAATGCAAGTAAAAGACTTAATTGCATACAGTAAAACCTCACTTAAAGACCACCTTAATAATAAGACCACCTCAAATGTAGGAACACACTTTTAAAGTCCGTTTTCAATGTTTTGGATTTTATTCAACTTCAATATTAGGACCACCTCAATAAGTGTTCAAGAGTCTTAAGAGTGGTATTATTACTGAGGATTTACTGTATTTGTAAAGGTTCCATCCATGCCGACGAAAATGGCTTTTATTTAGCTATCATTACCATTAAGCTTCAATATTTGGGCCTAATAAAGCGTGTTGGGTCTTTCAAGCCACATGCACAATTACACATATATGTTCAGTTCAAACTTATTTATTTTACATCGATTGTGAAACAAGTTCTTACAACTTATACTAATCACTTTCGATGACAGCTTCCTGGCTACCAACCAGTACTCGCGCCCAATTTTAGGGATTGTGAAGTTTGTGATCAAACTCCGCTCATCGCGGGGCTCAAACTCACGTCCTTCGGATCAGGTGTCAGGCGCTCTACCCCTCGACCACTGCGCCTCCATATATGTAATAACCATCATTGTAATAACATCACCAAAATTGCCCAATTTTACAGTACAAGTTATGAAGTATAATTATATAAATAGAATAATTTATCACACATACTAGTAGAAACATTTTGATTTCCTAAGAAGACAACATTTGTTTTATTTGTTTATGAATCCGAATACACCTAATGAAATTGCAATAAATTGTATTGTAGAATGGATTAAAAAAACAACAGTTAAACGTCTAAATAATAACACCACCTCGAAATTAAGAACACAATTTCCATGTATATAATCAACCTTTATATTCAGACCACCTTCATAAGAAGACCAATGGTGATTTTATTATTGAGGCTTCACCATAAATGTTGTGTTGAAAAAATAACTGATTATTTACTCAAACCAGTAATTGAAAAAAATACAATATCGAATCACATTTTATGAAAATATTTTCAGTTGAACAATATACAATTAGTTCGTATTTACAAACATGTTAATAGTCTATGAACTATTGCTTTATTATAGTACATGTATGTGCATTTCTTGAATATATAGAAAAATAAAACAATATATACTCAATTCATTGACAAAACAGCTGTACGAAAGTATAAAAATATAAATGTATAAAAATGAGTATTTTTGTAAGTTGATAAACAAGTATTGTTGTTGATTCCAATGAATCATAATTATGCAAAACAACAAAGTATATTAATGTACGTAAAACAACAAAGTATACTCTTGTATGTAAAACAACAAAGTATACTTATGTACATAAAACAACAAAGTATACTCATGTACATAAAACAACAAAGTATACTCATGTACATAAAACAACAAAGTATATTCATGTACATAAAACAACAAAGTATATTCATGTACGTAAAACAACAAAGTATACTCATGTACATAAAACAACAAAGTATATTCATGTACATAAAACAACAAAGTATATTCATGTACATAAAACAACAAAGTATACTCATGTACATAAAACAACAAAGTATACTCATGTACATAAAACAACAAAGTATACTCATGTACGTAAAACAACAAAGTATATTCATGTACATAAAACAACAAAGTATATTCATGTACATAAAACAACAAAGTATATTCATGTACATAAAACAACAAAGTATATTCATGTTCATAAAACAACAAAGTATACTCATGTACATAAACTATCAAGTGATAATAATAGACATAATTATGGCAGCATTTGTATAAACATTGCACATGCAAATTATGCAAGTTTGTCATAAAACAACGACAAAGAAAATGCCCAAAATTCTTTGGAATACATTGGGCCTAGAAACAAATGGGTGACTTAACAGTACAAAATTAACTGTTTTTATTAACAACCGTAAAAAAAGTGTACAGTGGGCAACAATAATTCTGTAGACAAAATTGCATTTGTTTCGATTTAAGGAAAACAAAATGCTGGTAAATACAACTTTTGCAAATGTAAAGTCTAAGTCTGAGTTTCAGTCTTAAATGTTCGTGAATATGGCCCCTGGCTGATATATCATTAATATCTATTGAAATATGAAATAACCCAAACAGTAACGTCGTTGCGATATTTATAACTTACAATGAGAGTAGTGTGGTCCATTTTGTAAAAAGAACCCCTAAATGTTGTTGTGTTATTGCAATTTGTAAGGAAACATTATATACTCAGTACATTTAGAAATGCACAATAAAGATTTTCTCAAGTTTCATCGACTTAGACAGAAATACAAGAAAAGGTGTTTACACAGTAATATTTCATGTTTGTGCAGAGTTTCATAATGCAATAAAATGACACTTTACAATCATTTTGCAGGACAACAACTGTGTGTTTTTAAATGTACTGAGTATATCAAGAATCAGATGAACAATATAAATATTTCTACTAAAAAATGAGCACATGCAGTGTATAAAATAGAATCTATATATCTATATATAACATTTCTACAGCACCTTTAGGATATATGCCATGTTTGACATTTATGGTACGTGCTATATATTGTCGTAGTCAGAGTCCTCGTGACACAAACTGATTCCTGTCTTACTGTAGAAGTGGTAAAGTTTGCAAGGTGGAAAACTTGCAAAATTTGGGAATGCACACAATTTGCAAACATTTTTCACAGCGTAAATGTCCACGTATATTTATCTACACACTGTGTAGCAGATACTTTGAGTCCGGTACCCCACAGAGTAACACCAAAAGCTCTGCCTGTCCAATAATCAATTTTATAAGAGTGATTGTTACGTTGTGTAGATATTTTGACCAAAGTAATTTTGTCAATTCGAAACAATTCCACACGCGATTTGCAAACTTTTGGACACACGACATTATCCCCTTGTACAGTACACAACGCAATCAGAATCCATGTCACGGAATCAGACACTGAGTATATATAATTTCAGCTCAACATATAGCTACTCTAAGTTCATATCACTAATTCATCTCTCTATTATTTCATCTCATGGTCCACTTTATGTATAAGTTCATCAGCCTTGCGTTCAGTTAACGGCTAACAAGCACGAATGTGACGAAACTGTTTTGTATCCCTGACTCATTTTATCACATACAATGCACACGGGGAACCAAATTGCAAACGTTAGCCGCTTGAACACCTTTATTGAACGCAAGGCTGTTATATCACTTCTCTCACAATGTATAAGTCACTGGTACCTGAACACACATAATCCACAAAGTATAACCGTAACCATGATTACCCAACACATGTTATGAATCCCACACAAATTTACAGTATATACAAGTAATAAAAATCTGCCATTTTACACAAAATATGATCTGAATATAAAACAACACATTCTTTACAAAAAAGATTGATTACAGCGTGTCTTTTGATAAAAAGTTTTTGTGCAATCAAGCATAACTGGATTACATCCATCTTCTGGATATGTTGAGTGTTCGTATGTCTGAGATTAAGTCTAGTTCTGAAAATAGAATAGAAAATTACATGTATTATAATACAGCTATAATTATATACTCCATACCATTAATAAGGCAACTAAAAATAGTCTGCATCAGCACTGTGACATTATAAATAAATAATTATATTTTAATTGTCAAACATAATTTCCTAAACTTAATCAATTATTAAATATGAATACTAGGGCCATAGTTTAATTCTTTTTTGAAGAATTATTTACTCATTTGCAACAAAAGAACATTTTTTTACGCTTGGAACAAAATGAAGTGAAATAGTTGCATTTTAATGGTGTTAATTTTATATGTTATATGAAAAAAATACTTAATAACCCAAATGGCAGTTTAACTACACAATGGGGTAAAATTAGGATAAATTGATGTAACTGGACTTGCTAAGAACCTATTTTAATATACACTCATTAAAAGTTAAAAATGCAAATGTACACTGATAATTGTAATAATGCCAATAAAACAAAGATATTTTTGACTATTCTTTTTTCTTTAACCTTGTACTTTCTGCATGATCAAATTGTGCTGTTGCACACTTACCCTATATCCTCCTGAGTTGTCGACATGTGGTCTTTGTATCTCATACTGTAGAAATAAACACAAACACACTGTTAAATATAACTTTCTATTACTAGACAACATTAAGCGGGTAATTATTAATTTTCATCTCCCTCTTCTCATGGAGAAGCAGCCCCCCCCCCCCCTCCGATAAATATACATGTACATATATTGCAAGTTATGGAAGCCCTGGAGGAACATTTAAAATTAATATCTAAAATTTAAAACTTATGATTTAATTCTTAATATTTAAAATTTAGGCATGCATGCATATAGAAGAAACAAACTACCACAACTTATCAGACTGGTAATGTAAATTTCCAATGCAAATCAATGATCATACCAGTAGGATGGTGGTGGCTTTTAATTTAAGATTAACAGTAACTAGATGCCCAAGGGCAACATGTCGAGCCTGCTGGCATGCATGCCTAAATTTTAAATATTAAGAATTAAATATTGAATTTTAAATATTCATTTTAAATGTCCCTCCAGGGCTTCCATAGCAAGTTGCTCTTCATACTTCACTGATGATAATTTAAGAATTGGTTTAAATATAAATGAGAACCAGTAAACATTGTCTGACTATTTACATTTATTTGTCAACCTTCGATCCGAAAATTTGGTATTATCCATATTTGATATCGGGTCTCGATGTATCTACTTAGACATGTCAATTTGAAATGGGCTAGTTCATTCTCGTCAGCTCTTGGGTATTTCTGTACAACTTCGTTACTCTAATAACACCCTCTAGTGAATGTAAGGCGGAGCACTATGTGGCATAAAAAATTTCAGACCCGAGGAATTCATATTAACGAGGTCTGACTGTATTACAAATCAGATGTAAGCCAATAAATGCCGTAATATTCCTTACCCTTTCGTTCGGTGCTATATAATTGTACAAGAAATCCCAGGAGAAATTGTTTTGGTTATCATAAACTGAAATAAAAAAAATAAAAAACAGTCAAAATAAAAATAATAAAATAAAACCATATTTCTAAGAAAAAGATAAAGTCATTCAACTTTCAATGACTGTTATCAATGGCTTGCCACAGAACCATCTTCCATGTTTGCAAAAGAGCAGTTTAAGGACTACTATAGCCGTGTGACAAGCCCTCTTGATAAACTACGCCCAGAGGATATTATAAAGACATGTACTGAATAACATTATAGTTGAATTTTGACAAAAAAATATTTGGGTGTTTAAGTTTATTTGGACTAGTAATACATTGCTAAATTTTTAACAAACAGAAATTGGAATTAATATAATCAATCTGTCTTTTAGTGTGACATCCATTTTTCTGACTATAGATTTGAAAAGTCACGTGGTTATAAGAACTCACCTAATTCGTCACGTGGTTCTTGGTACTTTTCTCCACGTCGACGGTGACGGCGTTTTTTATGTGTTTCGTCGGATGATGAAGATGTGGCGTAGGAGTCTCCAGACTGTTGATCCCAACCGTAGGGGCTATAAACAGGGTCCGCTCTTCCCCAAGTGTTAATTTTAGTTGGCACAACAGCAGGGAAAAATCCTTGGTTGAAAGTTGTTCTGAAAAGTCGCACATGTATACATAATTATGCAGATTCAGATATGCAACAATTTGACTGATCTATTACATTTGCAGACTGGTTTCCCTTATTTTCTTGATGAAATAAGACGTTTCTGTCAATTTTGAAATTTTTATTACAAAACTGATTTTTATCACAAAACAGGTTGTAACACTCTAACACACAGTGGTTAGGGGCGAGTAATTTGAAGTTAGCGATGGTGAATGATTAATGATCCATTGCTACGCAGTGCGATATAAAACTGAAATCGCAAAATTACATGAACAGCAAATATGCAAACAACTAACAGAATACAAAAAAAAGAATATTATTCTGGTAAAAATTTATTAAACTGATTTGCTAGATCTTTAATATTTACTCGTGCCAGCGATGCCATATTGTTTACAGTTATGCCTGTTTCGTACACAGGAAAATATCCGTCTATTTTAAACTACGTAGTCGGGTGATCGTAACAACCAATGCAATATAATATCATGGAAAGAGTTGATTTCGCTTACTGTGGCTAAATCATTGGCTATATCAGAAAATTTTAATGGGTCAAATATTAAAATAAACCGCGTTAAAAAGCAGCGTTTGAAAGTAAAGGCAGTGGAATCAAAGCACTGTGTGGCATTGTAGTCCCTTAAAAGCCAATGACCATATGTTAGCCTAATTTCAGTTGCTGATAGGTATTTATGTAAATCCAATTACCCTTGACAACGACGCTTAAATTACGAAGATGAAGTTAAAACGAAAGTAAGATTTAAGCAAACAGTGAGCTGGAACATAGAACAGCTGATAGTAGTGCTTTATAATTACCTATCCAAATCTTCTGATGTGTACTTTCTTCTATTCTTCATATACAGCAAAACAATTACAACAATCATTAACACTGCAATGAAGAACAAGGGAATTCCGACTCCAAGGCCCAGTATCAACGCTAAATTTTCGTCTGTTGTCTTGGGTCTGTCGAGAGAGAAAAGCAAATCATTTAATCATGTGCTGTTGATTTAACAAATCCTAAATGTCTGCATCAGGAATCATTTCAGTAAACATGAAGATGGTGTACATCTTATACTACATTACATTTTTTATTTGTAATATTAGCAATGAAAGTCAACTAGAAGTCCATTTCAAAGCATCTGTTTTAAAACAACATAAACAAATACTGACAAGCCCAATATTGGAAACTCTAGATTTTGTAAGCGGAAGAAAGGGTTAGAAATTAAGACCTATATCACTGCCCAACACTTCAATTACACGGTATCTGGAGAAAATGTTCAAAGTTTTCTGTATACACTCAACAAAATTTCTAATTGGTCACTTCATATTTATTGAAGAGAACATACCATATATATCCGTTTTATGACTTTTAATTTTAGGGTTATTAGTGTTGATCTGTCGTAAAATTCCCGTGAGAATCAATATGGATTAATGTATTCCGAACAGTTGTACGAAGAAAGTATTTATGTGATGGTAGTTGTATTGTTGAATTTTCATTCACTGTTAAATAATATCAATACAATCCAAGTGACCAATTAGAAATTTTGCTGAGTGTATATGTGCTATTTTGTTCAAATATAAATACATTCAGAGAATCTCAATTAATATAAAGTAAAGTTGTGTCTTTGATAGCTCTAATATTGTTACAGATATTGAATGAAATCAGAATACAAGTGGAGGTTTCATAGTTATATCGAGTGGATTAAGTGATAAGAGTGGGGCTATGTTACTGTAACTTAATTTTGAACCAGAGTCAGTTCTGCACCAAACACTTATAAGATATGAAGTCATGTACATTATAAGTAACACTTACTGGCAAAGTGGGATTCCATCCACAAGGACACATTCTTCATTATTTTCACAAGCAGCATAAGCTTCAAAGTATGCTAAACACTTTATGCTTTTTTCCGAAACAGTAGCAACATCGACTGCAATACAAACATCAATATAAAATAAACAAATGAATGTCAAAAAAACCTATACCATTGTATTTTGTTAAGTGATATTACCATCAACAAATTTAGTCAAGTATAGCAAGAGGACTTATCTCCAATTCTGGCCAACATTTGTACTTATTATGTCCGAGTTCCTACAACTACTCACTTAATTTATAATCATCATCAGTATATGCGGTTAATGCAATAAACTCACCGGAGCAGTACATTTCTTGTTACTGGAGGGGGGGGGGGGGCTATTGCTCTTGACTGATAAAACTGGTTGTATTCTTTAATTATGGGAAAATTGCTAATGGTGTTGATGAAAGATTGGTGCTCAAGAAAGGACAACTTCACAGTGATGCAAATTTTCTCAAAAAACTATTCAAAACAACAACACAACTACAGGCCCGGATCCACCATGGGGGCCAAGGGGGCCCTGCCCCTCCCCCCAGTCTGCTGTGGAGTGACCTTTTTCTATTCCTAATATAAAAATATATCCACTGATTAGGTCTTAAGGTTACTATTCTTTTAGCTCTTCAAATACAATACATTGACTTATGGTTAATTTCCTCTTGTATACTACCAGTATAGCGGAAGCAAATGCAACAAAAGTTGGCACCCTGATGTGCTCATCGGCCTTGAGACTGTTTAGAACAATATTATGCTTTTCACTCTACATCAGACAGGCGCTTTCAATTTCCTTATCATGTTGAAAGCGTCTGTAAAACACAGATTATTGAGCATCATATGTACACAGAGACAGAGATCTGTCGTGGTGTTGTTTTAGTGTGAAACAGTGAAAATAAAATTTCTTAAAATAATTTTGAACAATTCAATAATTTATGGAAAGGAATGTAATAATTGGGCCTAAAGTTTTGCAAAATAGAATAATTGTTTTTCTAGAACAAGCCTACTTTCATATTTTCACATTTTCCTTATTAGAATTGCATTTCAAAATGCTTAAATCTATAAATTACATTTTCCTCATCGAATAAAGAATTTGCATTCAATCTAGAACACACAATGGCTTTGTATTTTGAATACGTTCGGATTACCGCGACGAAACATTATACCTGCATGGATTCTTAATTTCAACTTTACCGAGTCATAAGGAAAATTAAATAATTCAAAAGATGAAGTAATAAGACACCATCATAAGTGTGGTCCTTTCATACAAGCAAGTTTTGCAGTGTGATATGCAAAATACACTTGGTATTTGAATTCATGTATTGCTCTAACCCTGAATCTACCATAAAATCATGAATTATGATAATTTATAATCAGTTTCTGTATTTTTAAAGGTAAATATATTGAAGGTCTTTTTGAAACTTGCTTAGTCATAAACATGAGAAAATGCCTTCATACAGTTTGTACACGTGTTCCCAAAACCACAAATACACGAGTCCGATATAGGAGTTTATATCACGACGTACGTGCCGTGTTAGCGCTTGCATATAGGAAATATATGTTTCGCAATTCCGGAAAACTTCTAAGAAAAGTTATAATGCCGTATTTTTGAGTATGTCTGTATGAAGGCATTAACGTGCATTTTTCAATATTATTTCTTAGTGTGTTTTGATAAAAAAGAAGACTATCTACCTTCAACCGTTTAATTGATATAGGTGTTTCAAGAAAATCCAAATTGAAACAAATTACATGAATACACAACTACATCCAGTTATGAATGTTAATTATCATCATAAACTTTTATTTACTAGTTTTCATTATAGAAATATGAGAATATTCCGATTCTTTAGAATTAGCACTGCTAATTATGGGTAAGTCGCGACATTACCGTCCATAAAACCTGACAAGCCATACGGTATACGAAAAAATCCCCTCCGGACAATACAGGGGTATTTTCAAAACGCCATACTTGAAAACTGTGCAACATAACTTCATTTCAAAAACATTTTTATAGAGGCAAATAATTAAATAATGTTCTCGTGTGAAAAGATTGAATTGTGATTTCTGTGCCAAATGGGCCATTTTTCTGCGCTCACAGTCAATTAGTTTATGTAAGAGATGATAAACACATTTATTGTATTTCAGGGAGCATACATAAACCTGTTTGTAGTAATAGTATATACTTTAGGTGGTTAACAGTTAATACAGTTTATAAGTACTGCTCCCTGATCATGTTCATTTTGGACATTAAAAAGAGACAATTTCTGCCAAATCAGCATGAAAGTTTAAATATCTACACTATTTCACAGAGTTTATGATGAAATGGCTTCTTATTCACTTGTGACAAGGGTTTTTACTGAAGGCTGACTGGGAGTAGGTACAGGAGGGGCTGTCCCCTGAAAATTTGTTAAAATGATGGTACTTGTATGATTTGGTCGTTCTGTATTTTTAACAAGATAATACAAGGGCAATTCTCATGAATGAGTCCTAAGAAGTTAGACCCTGAAATGCACCAGAAGCCACCATTTCATATAATTGTATGGGGGAGATAAACCCCTCCCGTATCTACCCCCACCTCAAGTGCGGGGCATTTTCATCATGTTTGCCCCCCTCCCCAGTCGGGAATTTCTGGATCCGGGCCTGCAACTGCATGGATATAATTACCATTCTGTCCACCAACGGTCAAGGCCTGTGCTGAGGTGTTTATGCCATTTATGTCGACAATTTCTCCACTGGCCAGTTTGTAGGTCGCTACAGAGAATTCCTGTTTTGCCTCATTAGTGTCCGTGATAGTAACTGAATAGTTAACCTGCAGACTTCCCCTATAATATACATAGAAACGTTGACAGGCATACATACATGTATATGTAGACCATTGAAAGTTGCATAGTAAGTTATATAAGAAATGCTTAAAAGAAAACACAAGAGAAAGTCGATGCAAGGCATCAATTTTGCTGGAAACAGTAATCAATTTGGACTGATGCCATATTACATTGCATTGATGTTGGCAGACAAAGCACTAACAGTCGTGATGGTTGTAATCCTGACATAGATTCTCAACTGCTGACTACCTGTCAATATTCCGCGCAGCAAGATACAATCATAGCAATTTTGTGAGTGAATGAGGATCATGTAAGTACTTTTTCTCATATCCGAATACTGTTGAGATTTAAGGAACTTACAAAATGCGACTGTTTACTTTTTTCAGTATAGCCAGTAATACAATTTCTTTAGTTACTACCTTTAGTTCACATTTCAAATTGAAACAATATTGGACAGACTTGTAGCCAGTGTAATATTAATCAGTATTCCACTATGTAGTGTACAGGTTGATAATTATGATAGGATTCTTGGTAAAATGAAGAACTTTGGAAAAGAATGAATATATCTATAATATGCTTACTCTTCTACCCATTGTATGGTTACATTTATAAATCTCGTCACAGACATTCTTGACTCGTAAAATGCCTTCAACTACAAAGTAAAAGAATTTAATAATTTTTACACATTTGAATAATACTAAAATATATGTATATTCTAATTGAAAATTGAGTTCATTATATTTCTTCACTGTTCAGAATTCCTATATAGACGGCCATCATTTGTTTGGCATAACTCTACCCAGCACAATTTATTTTTTCCCCCTTAAAATTTAGTTTTTGTTTCTATGCCATCAATAAACATTTTCTACGCTCAGATCCCTCCATTTTTTAGTAAGGGCAATTTTCATGAGTAGGTGGGGTAAAAAATAATAAACAAACAGTTTTATAAGGATGGCCCTAATAAGATTTTATAACTAAAAATCAGAATGTACCTTAACATTGCTATTAAGTTGAAGTATTATATCTATTGCATTATCAGTAACAAAACTAACTACTTACACCCTGCAGTGCCCAGTCAATGTAAAGCTCCCATGTTTGAAAAACAGTGAGATCGTGGCTGATTGATATGGCATCCACGCTTAGGTTAAGTTCTACGTACATGATGATTCTGATCACTCCAGCTGTAAATACAAATGTTTGGTTTTTGTTTCAACTTTCACAAGTTTCAATAAAAACATCAGTCAAATAGCTGACAAAATCCAAACCGATTCATTCGATCAATTCAGCCTTCATTATTTCATATACTGAAAATGCCAAATATTATGATTGAAGTATTGGGTATTTATATGTTAACTATATTGTAATACCTACAAATATGTCAACTGCTATATCACTTCAAAATTAATTTACATATTTACAGCAGCAGGTCAACTTGACCAGTGATCCTGAGCTGCAAACAGCACTAACTTATCCCTATGCAAGCCAATGAACTTGCCCCTATGCAAGCAAATGAACTTGTCCCAATGCAAGCAAATGAACTTGTCCCTAAGCAAATGAACTTGTCACAATGCAAGCAAATGAACTTGTCCCAATGCAAGCAAATGAACTTGTCCAAATGCAAGCAAATGAACTTGTCCCAATGCAAGCAAATGAACTTGTCCCAATGCAAGCAAATGAACTTGTCCCAATGCAAGCAAATGAACTTGTCCCAATGCAAGCAAATGAACTTTCCCAATGCAAGCAAATGAACGTGTCCAAATGCAAGCAAATGAACTTGTCCCAATGCTGGCAAATGAACTTGCCCCTATGCAAGCAAATGAACTTGTCCCAATGCAAGCAATTGAACTTGTCCCAATGCAAGCAAATGAACTTGTCACAATGCAAGCAAATGAACTTGTCACAATGTAAGCAAATGAACTTGTCCCAATGCAAGCAAATGAACTTTTCCCTATGCAATCAAATGAACTTGTCCCTATGCAATCAAATGAACTTTACCCAATGCAATCAAATGAACTTGTCCCTAAGCAAATGAAATCAAGCTCATGAACTTGTCCCTAAGCAAATGAACTTGTCCCTATGCAAGCAAATGAAATCTACAATAATCCACAGTTGGAGGGTGGACATCTATACAGTGGATAGTAACTTAAATATCAGTAAAATAAAGCAAATATTTTTCTAGCAGAATCATACCTGGAACTGCAGGAGTAGTTGTTGTTGTATCTGTAAGGATTAAAGTATGATATTATATATACATGTATATACATTGTACATGTATATTAAAGGATTATGTACATTTTATAAAACAAAACATGATAAATATTTGGCTAGTTGCTGTGATAAATTATATAGAAATCATTTCAGAAAATAACTGTATGCAATATGAATGGTATTGCATATTCAATAGACAGGAATATAATACTGGATGGTGAAATAATCGACAAAAAATGGGTGTATTTCAATTATTCATTTTCTCTATTTTCTAAACAGCTAGGATATATTTTCATTTCCTACAGATAACATATTTGATAAACATTATACAGGTAAACCTGACTAAAAGACCACCTCAAAATTAAGACCACCTTATTAATAAGACCATATCTTCTTTAACCAATTTTTGATATTTCTTCCATATTTAACTCGATAATCAGACCACCCCACTTCTAAGACCAACTTTCTTCAAAATCAAAGGTGGTATTATTATTGATGGCTAACTGCATGATTTGCAATATGACAAAATCCATTATGGACCAACAGAATATATTTCACTTACTTAATTCACATGCACCGCTAGCATCACGGGCATTTCCAACCAGACATGAACAGTTATATCCACCATCAACATTGTGACATCCTTCGTTCAGTTGTGTACATACATCAATATCAGCTGCACACTCGTCATAGTCCAGCTCACATTGTTGACCTGCCCATGTTGCCTTACATATACAGTTACCCGAAATATGATTACATGTTTGGTCCGCATATGTAGCGTGAGTTGCCTCACAGTCGCACGTCTCCGTGCAATTATCCCCATATGTATTCTGGTCGCAAGCTGAAAATAAATTTAAAATATTAATTTTAATCATTTATGCAGTTTATACCAGTTTTTTAAAACTTTGCCGCCATCTTAGATCGCTGAAATAAATATTCTATTGTTGAACACCATAAGAAACAGATTAAAAGACATCACATATCATATTAGAGTTATATTGGGCATAATGAAATTTTCCAACATAAAAGTTTGATAATTAAGAGAAGGTTACAAGACTAATTAATACAAAATACGTAACTAAAAAGCTCAGAATCCACATAGAAACTGTATGAATAATTATCATGTACAATTTTAGACTGTGGCATAAAAAGGCTTATATAAATTTTCAGATTTCTTAAGAAAAAGTGTTATTCAAAGCAAAAACTAGTAACAACATACTTGTGCACGCTCCGTTAGCATCCAAGAAGCCTGTCAAACATGGACAATTGTATCCCCCTTGTGTGTTCGTGCATGTTGAGTGGGCTGGACAGGAATGTGTTCTGGTTGTAGTACATTCATCAATGTCCTCACTACAATCTGCTCCTTGCCACCCAGTCTTGCACACACAACCATTGACAGGATCACAGTCACCTTCTGTGTTTGTAGCGTTACAGGCGCATGTGTTGTCACATTGTTCCCCCCAGGTGCCGGTATCACAGGCTACAACAACATAAACCATAGAAGATGATAAGCATTACTTGCAATAAAATTAATGTATCTTTAAACTGGTCTGGGAAACATTCATGATGAGATTATTACACTAAGTCAGTCAAACAAGTATGACAAACAAAGGTAAGTAGTACAAAACACTGTGATTTCATGCCCCTGTGGTTCAACAGACATACCATACGGGACATTTGTCTGAATGAAACATTATTACACTAGACCACAGGGTTTTGTATTATATACAGACTCCAGAGACACTGTGCAATGGACAGCATTAATTTATACCAAACAGTTACCACCAACATAACATTAAACACAAAGCCAATCGATCAATTGTAACCACCTTGGAAATTTATCTATGTAAATACAGTCGAAACCCGTTATGTCGACATTACAGGGACCTGATTAAATATGTCGACATATCCGAATGTCGACACATCCGATTCCAGTACTGGCAAACTTACTTGTCTTGTATATACGTATTTTTGCTATGGTGGTGTTGTAAAACTTACCACTCGTGTGTTTTGCTGCAGGCGTTGTAAAACTAATTGAATCGTGATATTTGGTATACTTTAAATAAATAATATCACAGACATAATATATGTGTATGTTCCATTTTTTATGTTGTTTTTCGGGTTTAATGCTCTTTTTTCAACAATATTTAATCATATACGACGAGTGGCTGAATTTATCAGTTTTACTGAAACTGGTAAATATTCGCTGCGACACTTATCAATTATATTGCAAAATACGATGTTAATTTAAAGATCAGTTTTACAAACTGTGAACGAATTAATTGTGACACAAACAATAGGTCGAGATAAAATTGTTTATCTCTTCACGGTCAATTGAAACCTTTTCAATTTCAATCACGTCGAGAGGATGTCGACACAAACAAGTGCATTAAGGTGTGAAAACACTCTTTGGGCCAGAGAAATCACGTCGACATAGCCGAAATTGTCGACATAGAAATGTCGACATAAAAATCATTTTCCATATACAATATATAGGGACAGAAATCGGGACTTTACAAATATGTCGACTTAACCGGAATGTCGATATAACCGATGTCGACATAACGGGGTTCAACTCACATCAATAATTCACTGAACTTGAAAGATTAAATCAGATTAAAATCACGATATGTATACAATACCATACCTGCACAAGTAGAGGCATCTCCAGAGTATCCATCAGCGCATGCGCAATTGAATGAACCTGCTACATTCACACAATTCTCTTCCACAACATTACAATTATCGGTTCCCAACAAGCACTCATCATTATCTGTATAAAACATCATCATAGATTGTCTTTAACAACAATAATGTGAGTATTTTCATATATGGACCAAACACAGCTTACTGGTATACAATGTGCATTCGCAGCAACATCACCAGTGACAGATGATATCCAAATATAAATGAAGGAACATCCAAATGTTTGAAATGAAATCTGCAGATGATTCCAGCTCACGTAATGAGAATTTGGCGTCTTGCCTAATATACATTTTACAATTACAAGTCTGGTGATATTTAAAATGTTGTTACAGTGGGTGAAACGAACACCACATCTATATTTTTGCCATTATGACCAAATGGACTTATACAATGGTTATACTTCTGAATAAGATAATACTAGTTTTTATTTATGAAACTTACCAACACAGACATTGTTACTATTAATGGTGTAACCAGGGACACACAAGCAGTCATATGAACCAGTTCGGTCTTCACAGTCTTTCAAAGTATCATTGCATACATTGGTCAGTTCTGTACACTCATCAATGTTGGTGTCACAGACAGTTCCCTTCCAACCTGACAAACAGGTACAATCACCTGACTCATCATTACAGTCCGCAGTATTTGCAGCCAGACAGAGACACTGGTTGGCACAACTATTGCCCCAATGTGTTGGGTCACAAGCTGGAAAAAACAAAGCACCAATTGTCTTAATAGACAATATTAAATTGGCTGGAAACATATCTTGTTTTATGTGTAGTTGTTAGCATAACGGACCGTCAATCCGTAGACCCGGGTTCGATTCCCGGTAGCGCCATTGACCGATTTTTCGTGTTCCATAAACATGACTTTATATGAAGGGTATTGAATGTAAAATAAAAATATCATGTAAAACAATTAGTAATGATCCATAAAAACAAATTGCCACACATAGAATTTTAAATTGTAATAATAAGCATAAAATGCCCTCCCCTCCAACATCTGAATATGTTTTACTGTTTTGTGTAAAATAACTCCATAAAAGAAAACATGAAACATTACCTGCACATGTGCCATCTGCTGCTTTGATATACCCTGACGCACACGTACATATATAGGACCCTTCTGTATCCAAACAAGCAGCATGACTTGGACATGGGTTGCCGAGACATTCATTGATATTCACATCACAGTCAGTTCCTTCCCAGCCATTGTTGCATGTGCATACTCCGTCTATGTGGTTACACAAAGCAGTGTTGGCTTCAACACAAGAACAATTGCTGGCACAGTCCATACCATATGAACCTTTGTCACATTCTGTAACAAAGAACATCATAATCAAAAGTTTCATGCCAATGTTAACAACAGACATCAAATTGATATCAGTAAAATGTCCCATTCATATTGTGTTACAGCATAAATCTACACATGGTTCTTCTCTAATTTCAAAATTAATGAAAACTACAAACACCTTACCAATTCAAGTGGGAAAGCCATATAATGTGGACCTACCAGCTAAATCTTTATATACTGACCCTCCTTCTAGTATTCAGATTACCGGCATAAATGTTGAGAAAGGGTTATGAAATACTGAGTAGATTTTGGAACTATTTACTTGTTCAAACCATTGTTATGTTATTTATAATGTTTCAATCAACTGTTTTCAAGAAGAGCTCAGTGTGCTCAGAAACTGTATAAACTATTATCTATACTACACTATATGTTTATTCAAACAATCTTTACATACAGGGCATTTGACCATTAACAAAATAAATATAAATATGACATGGCCAAGACAATAAATGTATATGTAATATAATAAGGACAAACTAAACCTTACCTCTACATGAGCTTTCATCAACATCCAGCACATATCCGGCCTGATCACAGGAGCAATTGTATCCGCCTGCTTCTTCGTTACAATTCTGTGCACAGGAATTCAAACTGTTATCATCACATTCCTTGATATCTGAATGTATAAAACAGTACAACCATTATATGCTAACTGAATGTATAAACAGTACAACCATTGTATGATATCTGAATGTATAAACAGTACAATCATTGTATGATATCTGAATGTATAAACAGTACAACCATTGTATGATATCTGAATGTATAAACAGTACAACCATTGTATGATATCTGAATGTATAAACAGTACAACCATTGTGTGATATCTGAATGTATAAACAGTACAACCATTGTATGATATCTCAATGTATAAACAGTACAACCATTGTATGATATCTCAATGTATAAACAGAATAACCATTGTATGATATCTGAATGTATAAACAGTACAACCATTGTATGATATCTCAATGTATAAACAGAATAACCATTGTATGATATCTGAATGTATAAACAGTACAACCATTGTATGATATCTGAATGTATAAACAGTACAACCATTGTATGATATCTCAATGTATAAACAGAATAACCATTGTATGATATCTCAATGTATAAACAGTACAACCATTGTATGATATCTCAATGTATAAACAGAATAACCATTGTATGATATCTGAATGTGTAAACAGTACAACCATTGTATGATATCTCAATGTATAAACAGAATAACCATTGTATGATATCTGAATGTGTAAACAGTACAACCATTGTATGATATCTGAATGTGTAAACAGAATAACCATTGTATGATATCTGAATGTGTAAACAGTACAACCACTTTTTGATATTGATATACATACAGTGTCTCTCATTGCCGAGTGGTTAAGGAGGGTGAATGTTCAAATCCTGGTAGGGGTTCGTTTTCATATGACTGCTTTGTGAGCTGCCAGCTAGTTATGTAATGGTCACCATGTGCCTACTGGCTAGCCCTTTAAATAGGGGTGACACTATGATAAATACTTACATAGCTGACACTCAATAAAATGAATTCTCTCTGATTAAAAGTTTCATCAAGATAGCAGAAGCTCGAGATACATGTTGGAGTTTATGTCTAAAAGCAACAGTATAACATAATCTGTGCCTTCGACTTAAGCAATATCTCGACTTGTGACGTGAAGTAATCATCAAGTCTTATGTTGTTTTCCCTCTGTTTAATACAGTAACTGACATACAGATATTTCAACAACAAACCCTTACCTATACATAGAATAGAAGAACCAGTGTCGAATGTATACCCTTGTTTACATACACATGTGTCCACACCCGATCTGTTGACGCAGTCTGCACCTCCCTGACAAATGGTTGGGTCGCCACAGACATTGATTGCTGCAATATACCAATATCAGAATAAATAACATTCACACTAATTGATCAGTAATTTATACACTTATGCATAGAGTTAACTCTTATTATAATGACCATGTTTTTTCCTTGGATTTACGTCGTTGCATTGAATATGTCATTATATTGACTTTGATCAATCACCGAATGAGCAGATTCGTTCCTACTGCAATTGTGACGTTAAATGAATATTCCATTGTAAAGAGTTTCGGTATAGCGAGAGTTGACTGTATTTGGATTATTCATTATGTTAAACCAAACTAAGCCAGGTTCTGCTTACAAATAGATAGTATTTTTTCTGATTTACCTGTTGTTAATGTATATGACTCATTATAAAATCTTATTTTTTAAGATTTTAAGAATTGTTACTTTATACATGTATAAGTGTTTCATTATCATAAACTGATATACAATGTAATTTACTTACGACTACAAGTTCTTTTATCTGCGTTCAGTTTGAAGTCAGCTTCACACGAACATCTATAACTTCCAATCACATTGTTACAGACTTGTTCACAATCATGTTGTCCAGAACATTCATCAAAATCTGTGACAGAGTAAACAAAGACCATAACACAAAATGGAAACAATGAAAGAATGAGAATAAGTTGCTACAGGGAACGCCACAAACAAAGGACAATGCCTCCCCACACAGACCTCCAGGAAAACAACAATCCATAAAGCACAAGGGACTAGAGGAGGTTAAAGGGTACATATGTTAAGGAACAGAGGCGCAACAATTCAGGCCAGACAGACCACAATGAACAAAAAGGAGAACCAAAGAGGACAATGAAGGAGGAGGGAGGGGGCATTAATGGATGGAAAAGATCACAGGTCAAGCCAAGACAGCTGGCAACAATAGGCTGAAACTGAGCAGGAAATAACCTAAACACTATATAAAGTGAAGAATAGCACAGGGGAAAGAAAGGGAAATATAACATACATTCAAAACACAAAAAGAAATAGTTAAAACCATACAGCAAATTACAGCCTTGGAACTGTCAGTAAAAATACTGGGGGTTTTAATCGATCTAACAGCTAGCTAACCTCACACTAAATCGTTTTATGGTCATTGATTCCGAAGTTAAAAAAAGAAGTTGTGCCGGAAATGCCACAGAGAAAGTCCTCATCAACCACAAAAACACAACTACTTTTAGGTAAACATAGACACCTGCAGCTGATGTATAGGTGATTCAATTAGTCATTGTTACTTTTTGAGGCGCTTAAGTTTCTCATTGCTATCATCGTCAAACGGATGGTCTACTCGAAGTGCCGCCATATTCATCGTCTCAAGAAAATAGTGCAGGTAAAGTCCTCTGATTTTATTATAGCTTTGATGAGTATAATGGCTGATTTGTCAGAGATATATCAATTGTGGAATGGTGGGAGTCTTGATATATACCATTTTCTTTATAGATTATTTGTGTCATTTTTGGTGAATGAGTTTACCCGAATAGGCGCATATTAATTTCTAATACGATTATATGGGAAACGTGCAGTCTTGCCTTGGAAGCACCTCCCAGGACATTCAGTCCTTTGATTAAGATTGTGATTTTGCACTAAGACACAAAACAGCAAGCTGTTCTTGACTCGTATGTCCCTCATGGTACAATGTACCATAACGAACAAGGACATGTCATTGCATTCTGTATTTTCATGTTTATGTGTATATAAAGTACCTGATATACAAAACACAAAGGAAGACATTTTCTCACATTTCTCTATGCCAAAACATTAATAAATCAAAGCGCTGAAAGCGCACAAAGACTGGAGCAGATGAACTTTCTTGTGTTCTGTAAAGACTCAATTTATGGAACATAATTATATTGCAAAACTTTATCCAAAAAAAATAATTCAAAATTGCAAAATATCTTTGTACACAAACGTGACATGAAAGACTTATAGAGTATATTACCATCACAGCTGCTTCCGTTCTTCAGAAAACCTGCGTTACAACTGCATTCATATCCACCGTCTGAGTTGGTGCACACTTGACTACACAAGTTTAAGGTATTTACCAAACATTCATCCACATCTGAAAGATACCAGTTCATATTGTTGCGATAGATAATTCCCACATCTACAATAGTTACCTACCTGATTCTTATTCATCAGTCATTTTGATAGGCAAAACTGATAAGCACTTATATAGTAGTTTTTTTCCAAATGTGTGATATTTGAGAAAATATCAAGAGAATATGCACGTGGCAACCACTTTTTGTTCAACTTACTGAGTCAAACTGACCACATTAGCATAATGATTAGTCCCAAATTTGCTTATAAAAATAACTTTTCAGCTGTAGCTGGTGTTTGTTATATATTAGGTGATGTAAGAGCAAAGATTCTTTTGTAAAAGGTTAAATACACAGATATCTGACTTAATAAAAAAAATTAGTCAGAGGGGTGAAAATGAACAAAGAATTGGGAAAAATTGATGATTGTTTAGGAAAAATTGACACTTTTTGATAAGGGGAAACAGCCTATATTCGGCCATAAATTAACAAAAAAATCACTGATCCCCAGCAACATATATAAAAACATATTATTTCAGTTTTATTCAAGTATATTAAATAAATTGGGTTTGCTTATAATGATAATTTTATAATGCATTTCATGTATGTACATGTGTATAAATATCCACATTCATTTCTGTTATTTTCCTCACCTTTGCAAACTCCTGTGGTATTTTCGTATCCACTGTCGCAGCTACATGAAAATGTTCCGGGTTCATTGACACAGATCACGTGATCTCCCGTGCAGGGCGATGTTTCACATTCATCTTTGTCTATATTGCATTTCTCTCCAGCCCAGCCCTCATAACAGACACACCCAGTTTCTGGGTCACATCGTGCGGCCCCTTCCCCACAGTTACATTGTTGTTCACAGTTGATCCCATAATGAAATTCATCGCATTCTGCAAAATATGAAATACTAGTAAAACAACATGAATTACTTGTTTGTTATTTATAACACCATTAGAGAGGAACTACAAATTAGGGGATTCAAATCTAGCTATGAATACGAATATTGTCATGCGTGGTTCCAGAGGGGAGGGGTGGGGTGCGTTGATCTGGACCCCCAGCGATGTTAGCAAAATAGGGTTGTCCATATCCAATCCTAGATCCAGAGGGGGTCTAAAATTCAAGTGCCTCACTCTCTTTGGTCTAAAATTAGCGTATTCAGTTTCAAACAAACGCATTGCATTGTAAAGATCTAGCCCAAGGCTGACTTATATCCATAACGATCAACTATTTTATTTTATTTTAAATATTGCTGTCAATTTGAGTTAGCGAAAATATTGAAGTAGATGTGATTTGTTAATGTAAACTGTTACTGAACTGGGGTGGGGGGGGGGTAAGTAACGTGATAGTCATGTGACAAATCACGTGTATATTTACCTGTGCACGTTCTTTGATCGTTCTCAAGACGGGGGGGGTAAGTAAAGTGATAGTCATGTGACAAGTCACGTGTATATTTACCTGTGCACGTTCTTTGATCGTTCTCCAGACGGAATCCTATTGAACAAGAACAAGTGTAGCTTCCTTCAGAGTTCCTGCACGTGTCATGCTCGGTACAACTGTTTGTAGTGTCTGATAGGCACTCATTGTCGTCTGGTGAAAGAAAAAGAAATATGATTTTTCGTGACTTTTTGTGTTTAAATTCGTAATTATCCATACAGAGGAATAGCGCGAGTCAGTTTATGTCATGAGAGTGTTCACTTTATATATGTTCCTTATACACTATCTAATCAGTAATGTAACATATTGAACACTTTGGACATTTCAAATCATAGTTAAATAAACCAATGTTTCGCCAAACTGGGACAGTCATTGTATTCTGCTTTTCCAGTTGTTAATTAAGTAGATAAGTAGAATCTTACATGTAAGCAACGTACAAACCATAACACATTAAAAGGCGTGATTCGAGTCTGAGAAGCAGCATTAATCATTATCTATCTAAACTATTGTTTTGTATTTGTATACTACACGCCATTAAGAACGCAACTAAATATTGTTCGCATCAATGCAGTTATATTTTAAAGAAATAATTATATTTTAATTCTCAAACATAATTTTATAAACTTAATCAAATATGAAATATAAATACTATAGGGCAGTAGTTTGATTTCTTTTTGATATATGAATTTACCGATTTGTATCAATAAAGCGCATTTAACACTTAGAACAAAATGAAATAGTTGTGTTTTTATACAGGTATACAATCCGCAGAATAAGGTGTTTTTAATGGCATTAGGTATACAATCCACAGAATAAGGTGTTTTTAATGGCATTAGGTATACAATCCACAGAATAAGGTGTTTTTAATGGCATTAGGTATACAATCCACAGAATAAGGTGTTTTTAATGGCATTAGGTATACAATCCGCAGAATAAGGTGTTTTTAATGGCATTAGGTATACAATCCACAGAATAAGGTGTTTTTAATGGCATTAGGTATACAATCCACAGAATAAGGTGTTTTTAATGGCATTAGGTATACAATCCACAGAATAAGGTTGTTTAATGACGTTATGTATACAATCCACAGAATAAGGTGTTTTTAATGGCATTAGGTATACAATCCACAGAATAAGGTGTTTTTAATGGCATTAGGTATACAATCCACAGAATAAGGTGTTTTTAATGGCATTAGGTATACAATCCACAGAATAAGGTGTTTTTAATGGCATTAGGTATACAATCCACAGAATAAGGTGTTTTTAATGGCATTAGGTATACAATCCACAGAATAAGGTTGTTTTAAATGGCATTAGGTATACAATCCACAGAATAAGGTTGTTTTAAATGGCATTAGGTATACAATCCACAGAATAAGGTTGTTTAATGGCATTAGGTATACAATCCACAGAATAAGGTGTTTTTAATGGCATTAGGTATACAATCCACAGAATAAGGTGTTTTTAATGGCATTAGGTATACAATCCACAGAATAAGGTGTTTTTAATGGCATTAGGTATACAATCCACAGAATAAGGTGTTTTTAATGGCATTAGGTATACAATCCACAGAATAAGGTGTTTTTAATGGCATTAGGTATACAATCCACAGAATAAGGTTGTTTTAAATGGCATTAGGTATACAATCCACAGAATAAGGTGTTTTTAATGGCATTAGGTATACAATCCACAGAATAAGGCTGTTTTAATGACGTTATGTATACAATCCACAGAATAAGGTGTTTTTAATGGCATTAGGTATACAATCCACAGAATAAGGTTGTTTTAATGACGTTATGTATACAATCCACAGAATAAGGTGTTTTTAATGGCATTAGGTATACAATCCACATAATAAGGTTGTTTTAATGACGTTAGGTATACAATCCACAGAATAAGGTTGTTTTAATGACGTTATGTATACAATCCACAGAATAAGGTTGTTTTAATGGCATTAGGTATACAATCCACAGAATAAGGTGTTTTTAATGACGTTATGTATACAATCCACAGAATAAGTTTTTTTAATGGCATTAGGTATACAGTCCACAGAATAAGGTTGTTTTAATGACGTTATGTATACAATCCACAGAATAAGGTTGTTTTAATGGCATTAGGTATACAATCCACAGAATAAGGTTGTTTTAATGACGTTATGTATACAATCCACAGAATAAGGTTGTTTTAATGGCATTAGGTATACAATCCACAGAATAAGGTGTTTTTAATGACGTTATGTATACAATCCACAGAATAAGTTTTTTTAATGGCATTAGGTATACAGTCCACAGAATAAGGTTGTTTTAATGACGTTATGTATACAATCCACAGAATAAGGTTGTTTTAATGGCATTAGGTATACAGTCCACAGAATAAGGTTGTTTTAATGACGTTATGTATACAATCCACAGAATAAGGTTGTTTTAATGGCATTAGGTATACAATCCACAGAATAAGGTGTTTTAATGGCATTAGGTATACAATCCACAGAATAAGGTTGTTTTAATGGCATTAGGTATACAATCCACAGAATAAGGTTGTTTTAATGGCATTAGGTATACAATCCACAGAATAAGGTTGTTTTAATGGCATTAGGTATACAATCCACAGAATAAGGTGTTTTTAATGGCATTAGGTATACAATCCACAGAATAAGGTTGTTTTAATGACGTTATGTATACAATCCACAGAATAAGGTTGTTTTAATGGCATTAGGTATACAATCCACAGAATAAGGTGTTTTTAATGGCATTAGGTATACAATCCACAGAATAAGGTTGTTTTAATGACGTTATGTATACAATCCACAGAATAAGTTTTTTAATGGCATTAGGTATACAATCCACAGAATAAGGTGTTTTTAATGGCATTAGGTATACAATCCACAGAATAAGGTGTTTTTAATGGCATTAGTATACAATCCACAGAATAAGTTTTTTTAATGGCGTTATGTATACAATCCGCAGAATAAGGCTATCAATTCATAATTATCAAAAATATGTTAATACATCAAAAAAACATGTTTGACCACATACCTAAACAAGTTTGTTGGTCAGCCCCCAAAGTATATCCAGTATTACATAAGCATACAGGTTGACTATCAACCACAATACAGATATCTGAACAGTTCTTCGAATTAAACAGTAGACATATGTCCTCCTCTGAATTTGAAAAACAAAACAAAAACATAAAGTACTGTTAACATACATTCATGTTTAAAATAATTTCCAACCAACTAACAGTTTAAAGCACCTTTGACATAAGAACTTCATTATCACGCCTAAGAAATGTTGAGCAAAACAAAGACAGGTTCGTAAAGTTTCATTTAATTCTGAATTTTTTAAGTGAATTCTCCTGATCAGTGTGGTATTCCCTTCCTGTATGTGCCTCCTCCATTTTCTGTCTCCCCTTTCTATCGTCTTAATAAGTTCTTGTTCGTGAATGTGCACTTCTCTGGAGTGACCAGCAAATGAACATCTTGGCATTTTTTATGTTGCACAATCATTCTTAATTTTCTAATTGCTCCGACTATTTTTTCTTAAGATATTTTTTTTCATCTCAGGAGGGATTTCAACTTTTTTAAGAAAATGAAACAGATTCTATGATGAAAACATAGCGTACCTTTGACACATGTTCTTCTATCAATCAGTAACACGAAACCTTCATGGCATTCACAATTATATCTACCCTCAACATTGGTGCATATCTGATTACATTCAGAGATTCCTTCTGTACATTCGTCGATATCTGCAGTGGAATGAAAAAGAAACAATTACACCCGTGTTTTTATAAATTAAAATTTATAGAACTAGTATTCTATGGATATGTGCTGTTTACCTGATAGTACAGATATTGTGTTCATTACTTGGTACTACAGTACTGGGTTGGATACCTGGTATAATAGGTATTGTGTTGTATATCTGGTAGAATAGGTATTGTGTTGTATACCTGGTAGAATAGGTATTGTGTTTTTTACCTGGTAGAATAGGTATTGTGTTTTTTACCTGGTAGAATAGGTATAGGTATTGTGTTGTTTACCTGGTGGAATAGGTATTGTGTTTTGTACCTGGTGGAATAGGTATTGTGTTTTGTACCTGGTGGAATAGGTATTGTTATGTTTACCTGGTAGAATAGGTAGTGTGTTGTTTACCTGGTAGAATAGGTATTGTGTTGTTTACCTGGTAGAATATGTATTGTTTTGTACCTGGTGGAAAAGGTATTGTGCATTGTACCTGGTAGAATAGTGTTGCATTTTGTACCTGGTAGAATAGGTATTGTGTTTTGTACCTGGTAGAATAGGTGTTGTGTTTTGTACCTGGTAGAATAGGTATTGTGTTTTGTACCTGATAGAATATATAACGTGTTGTTTACCTGATGTAATACGTATTGTGTTTCCTGGTAATGTATGCATTGTGTTGATAACATTGGAGTATATATAGTACACTGTTTACTTGATAGCATTAAAGGTTTGAATTGTTTACTTGGAAGTGTAGGTATTCTGTTGGTGACTTGATATTATAGGTATTAAGTTGTTTATCTGATAGAAAGGTATTTTACTTCTTACCAGGTAGTTTATGTATCATGTTGTTTACTTATTAGTACAGATATTGGGATTTTAACTTATTTGTACGTATCATTGTGCTCAACATTGACTTGATATACTTGGCATAATAGTGTACCTCTGATTGATGTGAATTACAAACTAGTGATGGATAATCAGATAAATTTCATAATCTATTATCAGATCACTTTGAAAACTCATATTCGATAATCGAAATATTTAGCTTTTTAGTATATGTATATTGCTGACAGTTAAATTCATTTATACAAATATATTTATCCTTTTTTTAACTACATTTAACATCAATGGTGTTTAACATTTCTCATAAGAACATTTTATCGTCAATACATATTTGACTACTATTAACTAGATGTTCTGTACATGTATTGACCAGATTTTAGATTTGAATGTACATGTATATCCATTTGAGCCGACGTCGGATTTCTAGCGACGATTTTTCGATTATTTTCGATAATCGCGCCATCACTATTCCAAACCCTAACATCAAAACATTTGCTTACATACTTGTATGGCTAGAGTGATGTCTGTAATGTTCAACATTCACAAGGTATGTTTCAGTAGCTGCTTCGCTTGTATATTGAACATCGATTGAGATAAATGGTATGCAAATATACAAAAGGAATGAATTTGAAAGAAACACATACCGTCACATATCGTGTTGTTTGTTGGATTAACATTGTACCCTGAATCACATCCACACGTGTAGGTACCCTGGGTATTGCTGCACGTTTGTTCACAATCATGGAGCGTTATATCGGCGCATTCATCATTATCTGAAATAAATGGACTTAATATTTAACAGGAATGTTGAGCGCTTGATAATTAACTGAATTCATATATACACGGGACTTAAACTGTCACAGTAAATGTGAGTTAGGAACAAAAAACGTTATTTATATGAAAAAGTCACGTGACGTAAACAATTTTTCGTCGGTGATGAAATATGTGACGTCATCTACGAAAAAAATCTTTATATCAATTGCGAGTCTCGATTTTTGTGCATACTTCAGTTACATACATGGTATTCTGTTATTACGCGTGATCAATATTGTCATCATTATTATCTCCGATAAATTTTAGTTTCAAATACCAAGTTTTTTATACTTCTTGTCAATTTATTGCTTTTCACAACTACCTATGCGAAAGTATGATTAAAGCAACACATGTTTCACTTAGTGATGATCACTTGTCCAGTTACAGTGCAACCTCCGCAGATATGCTCTCTTTTGCGCACCAACCTCTCTTCAACAATATTATATATATCGTTTATGAAGTAATAATTTAATATCAATTCTTTAACTACAACCTTTCAACAACATTCAAAGTGTGCATGCGTCTCCTATAGGGTGTTGCTCTGTGTGTTTTTGCGACTTTGATTTATATCTATTGCATTGTGAAACATCACTTTTCTATACTATGGTCGTTTATATACACTAAGCTCTTACCTTCAGTAACTTAAGTAACCTTATTAATGAATACAGAAGCCGAGAAACCCATGTATATTCAAGAAATTTACCAGCACAAACTGTTCCAGAACCAAGATCTTGATAGGAGTAACCGCTATTGCACACACAACTGTATGATCCAAAGTTGTTTATGCACTCTTCATTTTCACCAGAACATGTATTTGGATCACTACATTCATCAATATCTGTTCCGCATATCTCGTCAGTCCAGCCTTCTCCACATTCACAGCCTTGAACAGGATCACAACCCGTGGAACCACGCCCACAACGGCATGTTGATGCGCAGTTTGTACCGTATGAAGGGTATTCACATACTGTAATAGTTAACAATACACTAAATCAACTCCATTATTCCTTAAAACTTCTAGTATGATGAACATTTCTAAGATATTTAGTTTGTCTAAATTTATTTATTTTACATCAGTTGTGAAACAACTTACAACAAATTATACACGTATTAATAACGCATAATGTGGGATTTCTAAACTTGATACAATATTATTGCATGTGTACGCAACATGTATGCTAAATTTCTTGACAATCGATAAGTATTTTTAATAAAAATGAGAATTAAAAGTAATAAAATGAAATTCAATGAAGCATGGTTGGAAAAAAGTGTGCGTTTTTTAATGTACTGAGTATATATAAACTACTCTTGATGACATCGTCTTGGGTTACTGACTCGTATTCGTGCCTAATTCAGGTATTGTGAAGTGCACGGCTCCACCTCACCGAAGACAGGATTCGAACCCACTGCCTTCTGATCATACCTCAGATGATCTAATCCTCGACCACCAAAATATTAAACAATATCGATTATTATAAGTTAGATATTTAATAAGACATTGGGCGTGTCTTCAAAACCAAATTGACCAATAATATGAGTCTATCTTCCAAAGAGGCTGACTTACGTGTACAAGACACAGAATCATCGCCCAGTAAATACCCGGTGTAACAACTGCATGTAAATCCGCCAACAGTGTTCTCACAGTCTTGTGGACAAACGCCAAGTTCACACTCGTTTTTATCTGCAATACAATGTCAACAGTGAACAGCAATAGAGGCAAACCAACATTTGAAAAAGATGTCCAACTCCAACGCTTAGAAGTGGTTGATAGCATATGGCGGTTTTTGTTTTGGTTTTTTTATATATTGAATATTGATTCCTGACGCTACTCTTACGTGTTTTTTAAATCGTTTTATCGTTTGATATTGGTTTAACTTGTTGTGCGATATTCTGAAAAACATTTTCCGTTGATTAATACCATTTTTTTCTGAAATCAAAACACATTTTAATCTGGCAGTTTCGAATTTACGAATCTGAAATTGCTTCATTTTGTGGTATACATACTGTTTCTTATTGAAAAAAAAATTAATTGTATTTCAACCAGCATATATAATATCACATCATTAGTATATTTTGCATTATGTTTGAATACCAATTTGAGTGTAATACCTTTATGACATTATCAGTTTGAAATGATACCTTCTTAAAATATGAGATGTCCTTTTTCAGCATTACAAGTATATACTCAATTGAAGATAATATATACCTGTGCAATTGCTGTCCGTGGATGACTCATTGAAAAGTTTGTAACCATTGTTGCAGAAACAAACTGCTTCACCGTCAGAGTTCATCGTGCATCCGTTAGTATTATTGCATAGACCATTACACCCGTCTGGTACATTGTCGGCATCTGCTCACAGATAGAAATTCCAATAAAATTAGAAACAAACAAATTGCTTACTCTCATACAAAATTAACTGATGATCCACAATTAAGAAATGAAGCTCCGAATGGTGTGACAGTTTTGACGTAAAACGCATCGCCTGAGTCTATTTGAGCGTCGCTGTACAATATCCAAAATATTCTTTAAGTGATGTCATTGCCAGAAAAAGTCTGTACTTAAGTTTTATAAAGTATTAACAATCTACATGTATGTAGGAATGAGTTCAGTATTTTCGTTAATTATTTTATTAGGAAAGGCCAGTTCCCACTCGTAGCAAGACCATATTTCCTTGTCACTCATTTAGTCCAGGAATCTACATTGTACAGTAAACAAGAAATGTATATTTCAATCACCTATAACGCAAGCAGTGTCATTTCTTTTGAAGCCAGTGAAGCAGGAACAAGTGAAGCCACCATCAATGTTTGTACAAACCTGGTCACAATTGTCTGTTGAATCAGCACACTCATCAATATCTGTGTGGTAATATAAGGGATATGTTTATACAATGTACACACTTTTAATTCTATAAAACACATTAATAAGACTTGATCATCATCGAACGTGACGGGAGCATGAACAGTTCAATGGAATGAGACTTGATTTATTTTGCCAGTTGTTAATAACACTTTGAATGAGTCGCTATTTAATTTGACTTGCTCATATATTTTTTAAAATAACGGACTTCGATAGTATTCAAGTAAGCAAACGGCAGGGTATTTTATACCATATAGCTTAAAAATAAAATTAAACACCCAACTATTTGAAATAGGCGTCATTTAGTAGCACCAACTATCAAAATAGTGTTTATTCGAAAGAGAGATTATTTATTTATTTTGAGAAATAAAGAATACTTTTACCTTTGTTATGTAACGTTATCTAAATTGCACACAGTGTGGTTGTGTTTTAAAAGCGTTAAGTATATTTTTACCTGAACACGTGTTTAGGGTGCTACCCTGTCTAAAGCCATTGTTGCATGAACACGTATAGCTGCCAGCATTGTTGACACATGCAGCATTGGTGCATACACTTATGCTGGTGTCCAAACATTCATCAACATCTGAAAAATAAGGGGAAAAAACACGGGCGTCATTGCCAAAGTAAGTGAATACATTGAATGAAACAACGAGGTCATATTCAATTATGGTTTTTACTTACTGAAAATGTTGAACTTGTTTAATCAAGTAAACTGTAGAAATGTCATTTAACAGGCTTTGCCAGTGACTGTATACCTTTACACGATGTCCAGTATTTAAAAGTTCGAAATGTCTACACAGTGACCGCTTAGTTTTTTTATTCCAACAACAATTATATTGTTTCTCGCTTCTTTCTGACAATTCAAGTATGAGTTATTCCATTATAAACGTTCAGGGAAAGTATTGAATAAATTTACATATTTATAGGAAATATGCTATAAAGCACACAAGCTATAGTGATTTAACGCATTAACTCCAGCCACTAAATTATGCATGTTTGTTTTTAGATGTTCTACCGAACAACTAGTTCTATGGCAATGTTCAACAGTCGCATCGCATTAATATGAAAACTACTTTTTTTGGAAGTGGCGAAAGAATAACAGGTAAGTGAAGAAATAGTTCAACATCGGAGCATAACCTGCATAACATACTCAATACCCGTAGAAATCTTTACTGCGCAATTAAATTTAATGATTCAACAATAAGGATTTCTGTGAATCTACAAGTGTTTAATACAAAACCAGTGTTCAATACCGAGCGCACTTTCAGCGTTTGATTAGTAATTGTAAACAACCATCCCATCATACCTTGGCATTTAGATTCATTATAGATGTACCCAATTGGGCATCCTGAGCAAGTGTATGCCGGAAGACTGTTGTTGGCTACCTGGTCAACAGCGCCGGTGTCAATACAGTCTTGTCCAACTGAGCACGTACTTTCAATACACCCATCGTAATCCACGTCACAGTTGTCACCTGTGTTTAAAGACAATGTTTTATGTGTTATCAATGATATTTTGATCGGTTAACCCATTCTGACTTAAAGCTATATCTAAATTAAGACTATTAATGAAAGATGATTTTGATGGACCAATTGTGTATTCTTTCCCTCTGTGTTTTAACTCGATAATCGGACCAACTCAAAACCAATACACACTTTCAATTGTGGTCTTATCAATTATATTTCACTATTTATGTATTTTCATTATTTGTTTCATTACTGACAAAGTTTGTGGTCATAACTTATGAAACATGACTTAGTTTCCATTATATGTATTACCGCTTTAAACATGTATATATTAAATTTACCGATTCTTTAAAATAGCAACATTATATAATTAGTATATTTAAAAACGCACAAATCGTGTCAAAATATTTGGACTTACGTAGGTATACAAGAAAAGCACTGTACATTGCATTATTTCACGTTTGTGTAACATACTCGGATAGGATATAATTCATTGCAAATATTGGATATTTTCAAATGCAATCAAATGACGCTTTAAAAACATTTTGCAGATCAAAAACTAAATGTACTGAGTATATTATTTCATTATTTTTATCATACTCGGTACCCAGGGTATTCATAACATATCTGATACCCTTCGTAATGCGTGAGTATTCATTAGCATTTCTCGACCAATGAAATGGACGATAACAAAAAAGAAGGAATCTCCTTTGTGAAGAGCTATCGCTCAGAACTGCGATTTCGTCCGTAACTCCTCGGCAATATCCGTATCGCACGAGTGTGTCATGCGACCGATCAAGCGGCTGGATTTCACTTCATTAGTTATTCATGAGTACGAGATTTTTACAGTCAGGGTATCATGTATGTTAGTAATAGCGTGGGTACCGAGGATGCATGATGATAACTCTGTTAACAGCATAGTTTACCTTCCCAGTATGCCGTGCAATCACACACCGCAAGATGGAAGTTATCGTCAACTGTATCTCTTTCTTGATAGTTACTAAAATCACAGGCACCATTTGGAGAATTGCACCCAGAGCAGACGACAATGATGACGTCCAAGATAGGAGATTTTGCACCCGCGGTGTCTGTACCAACAAACCTGTAGGTAACATATCATAAATAATCGCCGCTGTACAATTTCCAACCACTTCTTTAAGTGATGTCATTTCCAGAAAACGTCACATGTGACGTCACCATTTACTGAGAGTAAGCAATATTTGCCCCATATGACAATACGAAAACGAAGTGACCATATGGAGTAAATATTGTTTCCTGTCTGCAAATAGTGACATCACATGTTCCTTTTTCTGGAAATGACGTCACTTACAGAAGAGATTGTAAATCGGAAATGACGTCACTTACAGAAGAGATTGTAAATCGGAAATGACGTCACTTACAGAAGAGATTGTAAATCCCATAGCAGCGCTCAAATGTTAAAGAAAGCCTGCACTTTATTGCAAACTACAGTACAACCATTGTAGAGCAACTCCTTTCAAAAGATTAATGATTTCTTTGTTTAAAGTTATATTTATACGAAAATATATTTCCCTTGGTGAGAATTATCCGGTCTTAATATTGAGGTGGTCTTAATATCGAGGTTGAATAAAGATCGGAACAGTCAAAATGGACTCGAAGAGTGGTGTTAATATTGAGGTGGTCTTATTATTGAGGTGGTCTTCAAGTAAGGTTTTACTGTAGTAGTATCATTCACTGTCGTTACTAAAATAAATGCATGACATACCCGAGTTGAACAGGATTTGTATCTGACAAAGTGAACGTAACGGTGACAGTTCCATCACCGTTTGTAGTGAGAGAAGCACCGGCAGTATTTTTGTCATTAGTTACAGTAACAGCATCTGTATCGTTTGGTGTAATGGTTAAACTGTTTGCCACACCTACAGTAACGTGTGCAAAATAATCGTCACTGACCAGTTCAGCTCCTTCAGTTATTAATAACTCTGGTATTTGATTTTCTGAAAATGTAAAACATAACAATTTATCTACACGGATATGTTAACCGTTTGATTTGTATCTCATAACCTTCTTTGTAGACAATATACAATCCAAAACATTGGCCCACAAAGTTTAGATAAAGACAATCTTAAATGATATCATTTTAAAATCATCTTAACTTTAATACAGTAAAACCTCGATAATAAGACCACCCTTTAGACCCTAGAAAACTGATCTTTATATTGAGATGGTCTTAATATTGAGGTTGAATAAAGAGAACACAGTGAAAATGGATATAAAGTGTGTTCTTTATTTTGAGGTGGTCTTATTTGGTCTTTAAATGAGGTTTTACTTGAAACATAGATTAAACGAAAGTCAAGTATATGAAAGTGATTTTTATTTTGTTCGTTCCATTTTGGCATACACTCTTTCCAAAGGGAAATAGTGTAGTAAATGTATGTCGCAGACTCTCTGAACATTTCGAAATGTATACATTGTTTTATCTGACTTAAAGATGTATCTTATGGTGGCATATTTCTGCCACCAGTTTACTACTTAATTAAATAGATAATTATGTGGTTATAAGCACGTTAAAGAAACTATATAACTACTTAATTAACTAGATAATTATGTGGTTAACTAGATAAGTATCGTGCTAAATCTTCATACCAGATAAATATCTTTGTCTGGTACTGCCCACAACTGCCACCATTTACCCACCAATCTAGTTTAGATAAGTGATGAGTAGTTACCGCGATAAATAGCTAGTTAACTGCATAATTATATAGTCAGAGAAGAACATGACATGTCCTGCCAAGGAATCGAAATAAGACCACCACACTAGATTCATTCACTCACCTACAAGGGCAATATTTTCTGTAAGTGTTGTTTCTACTCACCTACAATGGCAATATTTTCTGTAAGTGTTGTTTCTACTCACCTACAATGGCAATATTTTCTGTAAGTGTTGTTTCTACTCACCTACAATGGCAATATTTTCTGTAAGTGTTGTTTCTACTCACCTACAATGGCAATATTTTCTGTAAGTGTTGTTTCACTCACCTACAAGGGCAATATTTTCTGTAAGTGTTGTTTCACTCACCTACAAGGGCAATATTTTCTGTAAGTGTTGTTTCACTCACCTACAATGGCAATATTTTCTGTAAGTGTTGTTTCACTCACCTACAAGGGCAATATTTTCTGTAAGTGTTGTTTCTACTCACCTACAATGGCAATATTTCCAGTAAGTGTTGTTTCTGTGTCCAATGTTTCTAAAGCCAATTCCTCATTACCCGTAAAGACAAAATCGAACAAACATTGCTTATTGGTATCTCCGTGACATGCAACTGCAGCTTCTATCTTCGTTTCATTGGAAGCTTCATCATAAAATCCTGGTTCAAAGTCCGGAAAATCATAAGAGTCGTGAGATTTACCCGGCAAGTATGAAAAAATAGATTCGTCGGATGTTGTAACCCCTGTAATGATAATAATAGATCTGTTAAGACATGACGGCAGACACGATCACGTTTGGTTTTAATTTCATATTTTATAAAAGAGGCAAGATTTGTATGATCAAGTGAATGAAGTTACTGAGATTATATAGGCATAATTTCTAAATACAGCGAATGTGCACATTTTCGAAATACGCCAAATGTGCAAGTTTTCACAATACACCAATTGGGCAAGTTTTCACAATAGACCAAATGTGCAAGTTTTCACAGTACACCAAAGGTGCAAGTTTTCACAATACAGCAATTGTGCAAGTTTTCACGATACAGCAATTGTGCAAGTTTTCACAATACACCAATTGGGCAAGTTTTCACAGTACACCAATTGGGCAAGTTTTCACAGTACACCAATTGGGCAAGTTTTCACGATACACCAATTGGGCAAGTTTTCACAATAGACCAATTGGGCAAGTTTTCACAATACACCAAATGTGCAAGTTTTCACAGTACACCAATTGGGCAAGTTTTCACGATACACCAATTGGGCAAGTTTTCACAATACACCAAATGTGCAAGTTTTCACAATACACCAATTGGGCAAGTTTTCACGATACACCAATTGGGCAAGTTTTCACGATACACCAATTGGGCAAGTTTTCACAATACACCAAATGTGCAAGTTTTCATTTTACAACAATTTCTTTGTATGAGTCGTATGGATTGGTCGCTTTAGAGGTACTACCGTATATATGTTGGGTCCAGTTTTGATCTTTGGAAACGGTCAACCATACATATTTGGCCCAGACAATACCTTTCAGTGGGATGTTAAGTAGAGAATACGGATAAATGATAAGGTTTCTTTCTAGTTATTCTGATGATTTCACATTTTTCGGGATTAGATCCATTGACTCAGTCTGGCTCCCCGTCCGCTAGTCGTTGTCATTCATCCCACTGGGTTTTTGCGTCAGACAAGGTGTTAATGGTCATGTAAATAATAGTATCATCGCCGAAAAGTCTAGATTTATTTGACGAATCTGGTAGGTCATTCGTGTGCTAAAAAGAGGCATGGTTCTAGAACAGAGCAATGGTGTTCGATCAAGTATCGGGAGGTATTGCATCAAAACATGACCTTAAGACGAAGGAGGAACGTTGTAAAAAAACACTTACATGTTTTTCCAAAATTGTTAAAAATAGAACGTTCGCTTGCGGCAATTGATATATGCTCAGTTAGGTCTCTAGGCAACAAATCATCTTCTTTTACACCGTTAAAATTTCCAAGCAATCCTCTTGTTTTATTCTCAAAATCATCCGGCACAGCAATACTTGATTGTAACAGTTTCACGCCGATGGTAATATTGAACGATATACCTGTAAAATGGACACTTCGATTAAGGGTTACTATATAATAACGAACTGTTCTCCCCAGTAATAATAATACTACTACTAATAATAAACTTTAATTATTGAAGGTAACTCATTAAGATATGCACATAAAAAATACATAAACTTATATTACAAGAGGCCTTTATATATTCATACATTATTACAAATATAAAAACATATAGAATAAGCATTATTATAATGCTAAAACAATAAATAATAACAAGTCATTTTCAAAATCTGCAGTAACCATATGCATGAAAGAGAAATTGTTACAGGGAACGACGCATGCGCAAGACTATACCCCTCGAAACAGGAAAACACATTTTAACTACAAACTTTTTACGATACTTTATGATTCCTATAATACTCAAAATAGGGGGGGGGGGCAATATGTTGAAATTAATATCCCAGACTTATGTGGAAGAAATCAAACTCGTATTCGAGAGAATTTTAGACGTATTGAGACCTTAACGCCTTAATCAGAGATTTACGAGAACATAAATATGTATATTTATCGGTAATTAAATATTCACATTACCCATTTCTCCAAACTTAGCAATCAGCGTTTTATTATTTCTTTCCAATGAAGGTCCTGCCGCATTTATTACTTTAAAATCATCTCCTTGTTCGTAGAAATCACTCGTGTAGTCGACATATGAAGTCTTGTTAGTCCCGGAAAACAGGGATATCTGAGTTCGGTTTTCGTTCAGCTCCATCTGTGAGTAAAAATATGATCAATGTAATTGATTGTACATCTTAGAAACAAGCTCGTTTACGGTGGCATTGAGGTGACATGTATGAAATTATTTTTATCTCGTTTCAACGACTTAGTATGTCGTGGGATCAAGTTAGCAGGTCGTGACCACGAGATAACTATGTCTTTCACACATGTCACCTCTATGCCACCGTACATTTCTCACTCAATTATTGCATTTTAATTGTCGTGGGAACGTGATAGTTTAGTCAAGTCCGCGACACACTAAGTCGTGGGAACGTGATAGCTTAGTCGTGGCCGCGACACACTAAGTCGTGGGAACGTGATAGTTTAGTCGTGGCCGCGACACACTAAGTCGTGGGAACGTGATAGTTTAGTCGTGGCCGTGACACACTAAGTCGTGGGAACATGATAGCTTAGTCGTGGCCGCGACACACTAAGTCGTGGGAACGAGATAGTATGTCATGAGAATGAGTTAGTAAGTCGTGGCAATGAGATGGAAATAATTTCATACATGTAACTTCTATGCCACCGTACTTGTTTCTATCAGTGATAATAAAAATAAGACTTATTTATTACGTTTACTTATTTGAGATATTTCTTTAAACTATTCAATTGAATAGGCTGTCATTATCACTTATGTTGTGTGAAAGCTCTCTGACATGGTAGCTATCAGTAGATACAGAGATAGCAAGAAGTGGCTCTTTAGAGCGATGGATTCAAATATGCACAAAGACAAGAATCTGAGATAAACTGAAACATAGAAATAATAGTTTAATTGTCCAGGTCTGATTGGAGTAGGAACATCCAAGAGCACGAACCAGTCTTAATATTGAGGTTGAATAAAGAGCAAAACAGTGAAAATAGACTTTAAACTTGTTATCTTAAAATTGAGGTAGTTTTATTATTGACGTGGTCTTTAAATTAGATTTTACTGTATTTCTAAATAACACAAAAAATACAATTTAAAGCCTTAGAAGTGGCATAAAACCATTACCTGCAACCAAGTGCCATTTCCTTGTATAGCGTACGCCGTAAATATCGTTGCCTCAGAGAAGTTGCCAGTACTTGTGATAGCTCGGCCAGTCCTGGCTTGTATTTGGAAACTCTCGTCAGGAATATCCAACAAAAGGTACTCCCCATGTCCGTTAAATGTATATGTGAAACCATCAAGTGTTGCAAAATGTGGATCACCAAAGAAAAAACCTGAAAATGTATTTTTAATATATACAGTCAAACCTGTCTGTAAAGACCACCCATGGGAACAGCAAAATGTGGTCTTTGTTTACAGGTGGTCTCTATTAACAGATTAAATATCATTGAAAATGGTCTGATGGGAGATAAAATTGGTGGTCTTTGCAGACAGGTTTTGCAATAGTGGTCTTTGTTCGCAGGTGGTCTTTAACACAGGTTTGACTGCACTCAGCACTCAGCACTCAGCACTCAGCACTCAGCACTCAGCACTCAGCACTCAGCACTCAGCACTCAGCACTCAGCACTCAGCACTCAGCACTCAGCACTCAGCACTCAGCACTCAGCACTCAGCACTCAGCACTCAGCACTCAGCACTCAGCACTCAGCACTCAGCACTCAGCACTCAGCACTCAGCACTCAGCACTCAGCACTCAGCACTCAGCACTCAGCACTCAGCACTCAGCACTCAGCACTCAGCACTCAGCACTCAGCACTCAGCACTCAGCACTCAGCACTCAGCACTCAGCACTCAGCACTCAGCACTCAGCACTCAGCACTCAGCACTCAGCACTCAGCACTCAGCACTCAGCACTCAGCACTCAGCACTCAGCACTCAGCACTCAGCACTCAGCACTCATGAATGTGCCGAGGGTGAGTGCTAAGGTTCGGGAATATGAAGCATGGGCGTAGACTCCTTTAGGTCATATAGCTTGCGGCCGACACTTTTTGTCGAAAAAATGAAATGGATAAAACTGCAATAATAAATTTTGTGTGTTTTGATGGTATTGTAACGATATTTACCGGAACGAAATATACACCAAAACACATCTCAGACAGCTACAAAACATTTTCGGGGACCATGCCCTGTGACCCCATGAAAGTAGTCCTACACATCAATTTCAGCTAAGTTACGCCCCCTAAAAGTAGTCCTACACATCAATTTCAGCTAAGCTACGTCCCCTAAAAAAAAGTAGTCCTACACATCAATTTCAGCTAAGCTACGCCCCCTAAAAGTAGTACTAGACATCAATTTCAGCTAAGCTACGCCCCCTAAAAGTAGTCCACACATCAATTTCAGCTAAGCTACGCCCCCTAAAAGTAGTCCTACACATCAATTTCAGCGAAGCTACGCCCCCTAAAAGTAGTCGTACACATCAATTTCAGCTAAGCTACGCCCCCTTAAGGTAGTCCTACACATCAATTTCAGCTAAGCTACGCCCCTGGAAAGTGGATTGAAATTGTTATCGGGTACTAATACTTAGTTTCACATTGTTTGATGCTTTATTGTACAATGTACTTCTCAGATATGAGTATAAATATTGTGTTTTACTAGTTATACAAGACATTTGGCCCTAGAGATTACACTCAACCATAAATTGTCACGCACATCTCAAAGAAAATAGATCACAAATGATGGTCAGCACTTAAAAAGCATTTTATATCCACGCTTAGTATCAACAGAGCAAATCTGAGTGCTGACTGCAGTGTGCTGTGAAATGGTTAGTATCCCGCGCCCTGGCATACTCACTAATGAACAAAGGGCGTGCCCGACGGTTGCATCTTGAAGTTGGAGGTCTGACTTTATCAAAGTCTCTACAAAACGGATTATCTTCGCAACATAACCGATGATAGTATTTGTCTTCTTTCTCGTAATCTCTCCGATGAGATATAGAATTAAATCTTTGAAAGTTTCCGCGACGATGACCTGTACCAACAAAACTCAGTCCTTCATACACGCAAGTCTGAAGATATAAAACAAGATTTCACAATTGATACAATTTCCATTTCTATTTAGGTTTAATCGTGTCTTTCATTAATACACGGCAGTTTTGCCTTATTGGCTTGCACTCGTTCATGTTAAAGGGTTAAATTTCGGTGCATACAGGTATAATATAATAAATAATATAAACAAAAATATCTTGAAAAAAGATGGTAACGGCGCAATTTGAAGGTTAAGATTTGTTGTGAAACATAACATATTGTCGAGATGTTTCAATTGATGGTCACTCCAGATCCAAAATTGATTTCAGAAAAATCAATCAAAAATCAGTATATTTCGGTTAGGTAACGTACCCTTTATCGAAAGGTTAACCAATCCGCGTCAAGGTTACACACGTTGTTCGGTTGAAGAGAAACTGCCTTGGTGGTTAACGTAATATTCGATTGGTTTACACAACAATGAAATGCAATTAGCAAAGCCATGTTAGTACGGTTGCGCCGAAAAAATCAAGAAATATAGGAAACCCAAATCTAATTCCTTTTAGCTGATCAGTACCTGACGCTATATTATGTTGCAACACAGTAAATTCGATGAAATAAGTTACCTGTCCAGAGTTACCAAAATTTCTAGTGTTTGGCCATAGAATAGCAGTGAACACACCTCCCGTCCACCAGTCTATAACGTATTGTCCTCCGAACAAAGCTACGAAGAAGTTACAAGGACATTCCGGCATTCTGTTAAAAGCTTGGATGTATTGCTGCTTTCGCTTCGACTCTTGTCGAAACCACTTTTGGCAAACTTTTTTTGGGTTTTTGACACCTACACCAACTTTAGCCGTACACGGGCCTGAAAAAAAAACGACATGAAGTTCTTCAGGAGACAATATAAATGTATACACATAGACTGTATATGGTGCACACAGACTGTATATGGTGCACACAGACTGTATATGGTGCACACAGACTGTATATGGTGCACACATACTGTATATGGTGCACACAGACTGTATATGGTACACACAGACTGTATATGGTGCACACAGACTGTATATGGTGCACACAGACTGTATATGGTGCACACAGACTGTATATGGTGCACACAGACTGTATATGGTGCACACATACTGTATATGGTGCACACAGACTGTATATGGTACACACAGACTGTATGTGGTGCACACAGACTGTATATGGTGCACACAGACTGTGTATGGTGCACACAGACTGTATATGGTGCACACAGACTGTATATGGTGCACACATACTGTATATGGTGCACACAGACTGTATATGGTGCACACAGACTGTATATGGTGCACACAGACTGTATATGGTGCACACAGACTGTATATGGTGCACACAGACTGTATATGGTGCACACAGACTGTATATGGTGCACACAGACTGTATATGGTGCACACAGACTGTATATGGTGCACACAGACTGTATATGGTGCACACATACTGTATATGGTGCACACAGACTGTATATGGTGCACACAGACTGTATATGGTACACACAGACTGTATATGGTACACACAGACTGTATATGGTGCACACAGACTGTATATGATATACACATACTGTTTATGGTATACATTTGCTGTTTATGGTATATACATACTGTTTATGGTATACACATACTCTATATGGTATACACATACTGTTTATGGTATACACATACTCTATATGGTATATACATACTCTATATGGTATACACATACTATATATGGTATACACATACTCTATATGGTATACACATACTCTATATGGTATACACATACTCTATATCGTATACACATACTGTTTATGGTATACACATACTCTATATGGTATACACATACTATATATGGTATACACATACTATATATGGTATACACATACTGTTTATGGTATACACATACTGTTTATGGTATACACATACTGTTTATGGTATACACATACTGTTTATGGTATACACATACTGTTTATGGTATACAAATACTCTATATGGTATACAAATACTCTATATGGTATACACATACTGTTTATGGTATACACATACTGTTTATGGTATACAAATACTCTATATGGTATACACATACTCTATATGGTATACACATACTCTATATGGTATACACATACTCTATATGGTATACACATACTCTTTATGGTATACACATACTCTATATGGTATACACATACTCTATATGGTATACACATACTCTATATGGTATACACATACTCTATATGGTATACACATACTCTATATGGTATACACATACTCTTTATGGTATACACATACTCTATATGGTATACACATACTCTATATCGTATACACATACTGTTTATGGTATACACATACTCTATATGGTATACACATACTCTATATGGTATACACATACTCTATATGGTATACACATACTCTATATGGTATACACATACTCTATATGGTATACACATACTCTATATGGTATACACATACTCTATATGGTATACACATACTCTATATGGTATACACATACTCTATATGGTATACACATACTCTATATGGTATACACATACTCTATATGGTATACACATACTCTATATGGTATACACAAACTGTTTATGGTATACAAATACTCTATATGGTATACACATACTCTATATGGTATACACATACTCTATATGGTATACACATACTCTATATGGTATGCACATACTCTATATGGTATACACATACTCTATATGGTATGCACATACTCTATATGGTATACACATACTCTATATGGTATACACATACTCTATATGGTATACAAATACTCTATATGGTATACACATACTCTATATCGTATACACATACTGTTTATGGTATACACATACTGTTTATGGTATACAAATACTCTATATGGTATACACATACTCTATATCGTATACACATACTGTTTATGGTATACACATACTGTTTATGGTATACACATACTCTATATTGTATACACATACTCTATATGGTATACACATACTCTATATGGTATACACATACTCTATATGGTATACACATACTCTATATGGTATACACATACTCTATATGGTATACACATACTCTATATGGTATACACATACTCTATATGGTATACAAATACTCTATATGGTATACACATACTCTATATAGTATACACATACTCTATATGGTATACACATACTCTATATCGTATACACATACTGTTTATGGTTAACAGAGAGAGAGAGAGAGAAAGAGAGAGAGGGAGAGAGAGGGAGAGTGAGAGAGGGAGAGGAGAGGGAGAGAGACACTTAATTTTGTTATAAAGCAATGAAGGGACAGAGAATGTATATGATTGTGCTTACTGACCATTTTGACATAAATTAACATCCGGGTTCAGAAGAAACTGTACAGCTTGGTAATTATTATTTGGGAGTCCTTCGGCAAATCCGTCTTGGACAAAACCAATAAATACAGACCAAGTAACCACGTTCATTCCACCTGTCAAGTAGCTGTAGAACACGTAGGATGTTTCGCCGTCTGATGTAAATATCAACTGGAATGTTGCGTTCTGAAAATGATAATGACATTATTCTCTCGTTCCGATGATGAATCTCATGTTTAATCGCAAATTTTGGAAATGTAATGGGCAAAAAAACCCAGTAACTAATACCGAATCTCAGTGAGGATATAATGAATAGGTAAAAGCATAATAGTGATAATACAAATGAGCGCTGCTGTACGGTTTATCAGTCTCTTCTTTAAGTGAAAACATTTCCAGAACACGTCACATATGACGTTACCATGTACTGACAGTAAGCAATATTTGCTCCATATGGCAATATGGAAATGAAGTTTCCATATGGAGTAAATATAGTTTCCTGCTTTCAAATAGTGACATCACATATTACGTTTCCTTGACATGACGTCACTTACAAAGAGGTTGTAAATCCCATAGCAGCACTCAAATATAAATCGTTTTAACATTGAGGACTAGTTATACTTTTCAGTGTGCGGTTAGTTAGCTGTTAATTCGATTTAAACTCCCAGTATTGTACTGACCGTTCCAAGGCTGTAAACCGCTGAATGCTTATTATATCTATTTCTGTTTAAGATGTATGTTAAATTTTCCTTTCCCCTGTGCAATTCTATCACTTTATATAGTGTCCATGTTATTTTCGCCCCCACTTTCGGTCTATTGTTGCCAACTGTCTTGACTTGTCTTTTGGGGTATCCCTTCCATTAAATCCCCTCCCCTCCCCCTGTTTGTCCTCTTTGATTCTCCTAGTTATCCCTTATAGTCGAATAGGCCATTCCTCACGCCCCGGTACCCTTAAGTATTCGTATGTACCCTGGACTCAAATGCCTTATGTTTTATGGACTATTTTTTCTCCTGGAGGTCTGTGTGGGGAGGCATTGTTTTATGTATGTAGCGTTCCCTGTAGCATCTTATTCTCTCTCTTTTACCTGTAATGGACTTCCACCATACACTGCTACTTCCTCCCACGTGGCTATCAATGTGACAACCGCATCAAAATTGTGATCGCCGTAATTGGCGGCGACTAACTCCTCTGCTCTCAGTACAACAGGTTCTGATGATACATCTGGACCGACGTTTTTGTCGTACAACCGATACCATATAACCCCACCAACATTTGTATCGATATCAGTCATGAAAATCGCCATGATGTTTCTTGAGTTAAATTGCGGATTCCATTGGCCACTAGAAGGGACCGAAAACCCGTTGTAAGGGTTGCCTATGCTAACGAAACCATTCACACAAACCTGAAAAAATACCACAGATTCAACTTAGAAATGCGATAGAAAAAGCATGTTTAAATGTTAAAATTCTACTAATACCACAGATTCAACTTAGAAATGCGATAGAAAAAGCATGTTTAAATGTTAAAATTCTACTTATACCACAGATTCAACTTAGAAATGCGATAGAAAAAGCATGTTTGAATGTTAAAATTCTACTAATACCACAGATTCAACTTAGAAATGCGATAGAAAAAGCATGTTTGAATGTTAAAATTCTACTAATACCACAGATTCAACTTAGAAATGCGATAGAAAAAGCATGTTTAAATGTTAAAATTCTACTAATAAAATACGGAATGAAGACCACCCGAGTTTTCTTCCAATACTTCATAAAAGCACGCGTGTTCAATTCAAGTTTTTCAAGACTCGTCAAAGGAATGAATCGAAAAAGTGGGTGGGGTAACACTTTCACATTTGTTTACTTTTTGTGCAAATTAGACACCCGTTCCTAATCTCATCATTAAAGTATATAATCTGTATTCAAAAGTGATTAGTTGTGTGTGTATAAAATAGAATGTTAGATAAACCATAATAATAAATATAATGAAATGAAAATAAGCTTTTCTTCTGGATCATGAAAACATTAAAAACTTTCAATATATAGTGGATAGTAATTCGTGATTATAGGTTCGCCTCTAATGATGGTGGAATATAATCTGACTTCCCTCAACAGTTTTATACATGTATGTACATTTGTATTATTTATGAACATGCACATGTAATATGTATATTAATGTGTTCTGTAGTTATGCTCTCCGACACTTGGAGGAAATAAAGTAATCAATCAAACTTGAAGGAGAATGCTGTTTGCTTGCAAGGGAACATGCGAGTAGTGATTGATAACGGGACACTAATAATTAAAATGTTTTAGCATAGACATGAACACTGTGATCAACTGTAGCATACTCACATAAAAGTGTTTGTATTCCCTGCCATGGAATGGAACCTTTGTTGAAGAACTAAGCTTCGGTGCACACCCGTCATCTTGGTTAGTTAATGACTGATCATTGTTACTCGAACCATAACTAGCGTAAAAGGACCCTGAAATAATGTGTTTGATACATGGGCCCTTATTCACAAACATTTTAAAATAAAGTCAAGTTTGAGAAACACGAAAAATCGGTCACTGGCGCTACCGGGAATCGAACCCAGGTCTACGGATTGCCGGTCCGTTATGCTAACCACTACACCACAGCGACCTGACGTCATTTTCGTGTTCATTTATCATATATAAATTTATGATTAAGGTAAACTACACTTTGGAGGATAAACTACAATAAGACTGAAACTCAGACTTAGGCATAAAAAATGCAAAATTGATATTTACCAGCCTTTCAGTTTCATTAAATCTAAATGGACGAATTGTTTTCTAAATAATTATTATTACATTATACCCAATCTGCACTTAAGCCAATTCTATTCAAACCTATATTGTGATAACAATGAAGGAGCAAATAGAACATTTAACAATCTAATGTCTAAGTCCGAGTTTCAGTCTTAACATGTTTGTGAATAAGGGCCCTGGTTAACCAATGATGAATTGCAATCACACATTTTAAGCTTTATTTCATTGATCTAAAGCGACTTATTCTGAAATGAAGGTTTATTCCGAAATATTAGGTGTACTCCCCACTATTTCACATAAACAAACAATGCAAATATACATGTATATACAAAATAACGAAATATTATTTTGTATATAATATTTTATTTGCATTGTCAATTGCAATAATTTCATTTGACATGAACAATAGTATAGTTGATGAACATAATATAAATCAAAATATGCTACTCCTACATTTTCCTTGAAACAATGTGAAAAGAATCGAATTATTTCTTAGGTTAAAAGCTTTATGAATAAACAATGACAATTCTTTAACAACAGTCTGACTTTCTGAGCTTAATAGTTCAAAAAATGTTGGTATATTGTTTTTATCAGTACTACTGTTTTACATATTGTTTACGCATTTCATGGTACAATGGACATTCAAACAAAAAGTGAAATTCATATTCGATAATATTGCATAACTGGCATTATCTATCTTGGAGTGGCATATTTGCTGCGTTGTGGCATCGACCAGCTTCGATTTCAAATCTATGTGAGGAAATAGCATAGGTACGGTACTAACCAGACAAGGGATAACAACTATGATATTATGTTATAAAGTATCGTAGAAATTTTAACTAAATGCGTAAGACTTGTAACAGGAAAAAAGTGACCACGATACGTTTTTGTAAGGGCAGTGTTATTTGTTTATAACTAAAATTAAATAAAATTAGTTGTAATATGTCAGTTTATCGAGTTTGTTGAATATGTAAATACTCACCAGCTGAAGGAGGAGGCGTTGTGACTGTTGTAGTTGTGGCTGTTGTAGTTGTGGCTGTTGTAGTTGTGGCTGTTGTAGTTGTGGCTGTTGTAGTTGTGGCTGTTGTAGTTGTGGCTGTTGTAGTTGTGGCTGTTGTACTCGTCGTTGGTGTGACTGTTGTTGTTGTTACTGTCGTAGTTTCAGTGGGTGTTACTGTTGTTGAAGGTTCATATGTTGTTGATGGCACAAGAGTTGTTGAAGATACCGATGAAGACGCAGTTGCTGTTGTTGTTGACTCGCTTGCTGTTGTCGTTCCTGTTGAAGGTGTGGTTGTTGTTGTTGGCTCGATAGTTGTTGTCGTTCCTGTTGAAGGAGTGGTTGTTGTTGTTGACTCGACAGTTGTTGTCGTTCCTGTTGAAGGTGTGGTTGTTGTTGTTGACTCGACAGTTGTTGTCGGTCCTGTTGAAGGTGTGGCTGTTGTTGTTGACTCGACAGTTGTTGTCGGTCCTGTTGAAGGTGTGGTTGTTGTTGTTGACTCGACAGTTGTTGTCGGTCCTGTTGAAGGTGTGGCTGTTGTTGTTGACTCGACAGTTGTTGTCGGTCCTGTTGAAGGTGTGGCTGTTGTTGTTTGCTCGACAGTTGTTGTCGGTCCTGTTGAAGGTGTGGCTGTTGTTGTTGACTCGACAGTTGTTGTTTCTGTTGAAGACGCAGTTGTTGTTGTTGGCGCGATTGTAGTTGTCGTCTGTGTTGTAGATACAGGTGTCGTTGTTTGCTCAACAGTTGTTGTCGGTCCCGTTGTAGACGCAGTGGATGTTGTTTGCTCGACAGTTGTTGTCGGTCCTGTTGAAGGTGTGGTTGTTGTTGTTGGCTCAACTGTTGTTGTCGGTCCTGTTGAAGGTGTGGCTGTTGTTGTTGACTCGATAGTTGTTGTCGGTCCTGTTGATGGCGCGGTTGTTGTTGTTGAATCGACAGTTGTTGTCGGTCCTGTTGAAGGTGTGGTTGTTGTTGTTGACTCGACAGTTGTTGTCGGTCCTGTTGAAGGTGTGGCTGTTGTTGTTTCTGTTGAAGACTCAGTTGTTGTTGTTTGCTCGACAGTTGTTGTCGGTCCTGTTGAAGGTGTGGCTGTTGTTGTTGACTCGACAGTTGTTGTCGGTCCTGTTGAAGGTGTGGCTGTTGTTGTTGACTCGACAGTTGTTGTTTCTGTTGAAGACGCAGTTGTTGTTGTTGGCGCGATTGTAGTTGTCGTCTGTGTTGTAGATACAGGTGTCGTTGTTTGCTCAACAGTTGTTGTCGGTCCCATTGAAGACGCAGTTGATGTTGTTTGCTCGACAGTTGTTGTCGGTCCTGTTGAAGGTGTGGTTGTTGTTGTTGGCTCAACTGTTGTTGTCGGTCCTGTTGAAGGTGTGGTTGTTGTTGTTGAATCGACAGTTGTTGTCGGTCCTGTTGAAGGTGTGGTTGTTGTTGTTGAATCGACAGTTGTTGTCGGTCCTGTTGAAGGTGTGGTTGTTGTTGTTGACTCGACAGTTGTTGTCGGTCCTGTTGAAGGTGTGGCTGTTGTTGTTTCTGTTGAAGACTCAGTTGTTGTTGTTTGCTCGACAGTTGTTGTCGGTCCTGTTGAAGGTACGGTTGTTGTTGTTGGCTCAACTGTTGTTGTCGGTCCTGTTGAAGGTGTGGCTGTTGTTGTTGACTCGACAGTTGTTGTCGGTCCTGTTGATGGTACGGTTGTTATTGTTGACTCGACAGCTGTTGTCGGTCCTGTTGATGGCGCAGTTGTTGTTGTTGAATCGACAGTTGTTGTCGGTCCCGTTGAAGACGCAGTTGATGTTGTTTGCTCGACAGTTGTTGTCGGTCCTGTTGAAGGTGTGGTTGTTGTTGTTGGCTCAACCGTTGTTGTCGGTCCTGTTGAAGGTGTGGCTGTTGTTGTTGACTCGACAGTTGTTGTCGGTCCTGTTGATGGTGCGGTTGTTGTTGTTGACTCGACAGTTGTTGTCGGTCCTGTTGAAGACACAGTTGTTGTTGTTTGCGCGACCGATGTTGTTGCTTCTGTCGAAAACGCAGTTGTTGTTGTTGGCGCGATTGTAGTTGTCGTCTGTGTGGTAGATGCAGGTGTCGTTGTTTGCTCAACAGTTGTTGTCGGTCCTGTTGAAGGTGCGGTTGTTGTTGTTGACTCGACAGTTGTTGTCGGTCCTGTTGAAGGTACGGTTGTTGTTGTTGACTCGACAGTTGTTGTCGGTCCTGTTGAAGGTGCGGTTGTTGTTGTTGGCTCAACCGTTGTTGTCGGTCCTGTTGAAGGTGTGGCTGTTGTTGTTGACTCGACAGTTGTTGTCGGTCCTGTTGATGGTGCGGTTGTTGTTGTTGACTCGACAGTTGTTGTCGGTCCTGTTGAAGACACAGTTGTTGTTGTTTGCGCGACCGATGTTGTTGCTTCTGTTGAAAACGCAGTTGTTGTTGTTGGCGCGATTGTAGTTGTCGTCTGTGTGGTAGATGCAGGTGTCGTTGTTTGCTCAACAGTTGTTGTCGGTCCTGTTGAAGGTACGGTTGTTGTTGTTGACTCGACAGTTGTTGTCGGTCCTGTTGAAGGTGCGGTTGTTGTTGTTGACTCGACAGTTGTTGTCGGTCCTGTTGAAGATACGGTTGTTGTTGTTGACTCGACAGTTGTTGTCGGTCCTGTTGAAAACACAGTTGTTGTTGTTTGCGCGACCGATGTTGTTGCTTCTGTTGAAAACGCAGTTGTTGTTGTTGGCGCGATTGTAGTGGTCGTCTGTGTGGTAGATGCAGGTGTCGTTGTTTGCTCAACAGTTGTTGTCGGTCCTGTTGTTGTTGACTCGACAGCTGTTGTCGGTCCTGTTGGTGGCGCAGTTGTTGTTGTTGTATCGACAGTTGTTGTCGGTCCCGTTGAAGACGCAGTTGATGTTGTTTGCTCGACAGTTGTTGTCGGTCCTGTTGAAGGTGCGGTTGTTGTTGTTGACTCGACAGTTGTTGTCGGTCCTGTTGAAGGTACGGTTGTTGTTGTTGACTCGACAGTTGTTGTCGGTCCTGTTGCAGGTGTGGTTGTTGTTGTTGAATCGACAGTTGTTGTCGGTCCTGTTGAAGGTGTGGTTGTTGTTGTTGACTCGACAGTTGTTGTCGGTCCTGATGAAGGTGCGGTTGTTGTTGTTGGCTCGACAGTTGTTGTCGGTCCTGTTGATGGTGCGGTTGTTGTTGTTTGCTCGACAGTTGTTGTCGGTCCTGATGAAGGTGTGGTTGTTGTTGTTGACTCGACAGTTGTTGTCGGTCCTGTTGATGGTGTGGCTGTTGTTGTTGACTCGACAGTTGTTGTCGGTCCTGTTGAAGGTGTGGCTGTTGTTGATGACTCGACAGTTGTTGTCGGTCCTGTTGAAGGTGTGGCTGTTGTTGATGACTCGACAGTTGTTGTCGGTCCTGTTGAAGGTGTGGCTGTTGTTGTTGACTCGACTGCTGTTGTCGGTCCTGTTGATGGCACAGTTGTTGACGCGACTGTTGTTGTTGTTTGAGGCTGACCTGTTGTTGTAGGTAAATCGCTCGTTGTCGTTGTCTGAGACACAGTGGTTGTAGCTGTTGCTGAGCTGGTTGGTCCCTGCGTTGTCGTTGCAGATGCAGTTGTTGAGGAGACAGCATAGGTAATGTGAGCAGTCAGTAAACATACTAGTGTACTAATGAGTATAGTTTTCATGATGATTTTCTGAAATCAATAAAACCATCGATTAGATTGGCGTTGGACTTATTTCCTTATGTTCGGTTATGCAATCATCACAAATATATCCGTACGGGAAATAGAAAAAATAACCAGGAAAGTGCTAGATCTACGTTTGTATTTGTAGTTGAAATGCACACAAACGTTACAACGTATATTAATCTGTGTGTTGAGACTGCTATTTGCATTAAATTAGCTGGCCTGCAGTAGTCCTTCATGTTTTGCTCATGCGCTGCAAACTGAATATACAAGAAATGCACATTATATTCCACGTGGACACGGAATTGAACGATCATAGAGAAACTGAAACTCATCCAATGATTAATATCCGAGCATTCCCCGTGGTAGTATCTGATGCTCTCTTGTGAAATAATTTGTATGGTGTTAAAAACGTTTTCAATATTCAACAATTCGTCATATTTGTAGAGTTTATTTACTGCGTTTTGTATATTAACTTATACACATTAATGAGCGACGCTGTACGATTTCCAACCTCTTCTTTGAGTGACGTCATTTCCAGAAAACGTCACATGTGACGTCAGCATGTACTGACAGTAAGCAATATTTGCCCCATATGACAATATGAAATCGAAGTGACCATAATGAGTAAATAGTGTTTCCAGCTTGCAAATAGTGACATCACATGTTGCGTTTTCTGGAAAAGACGTCACTTACAGAAGGGGCTGTAAATCCCACAGCAGCGCTCTTTTAGTGAAATATATTGCAACATTGCGTTTGTTTGGTAATTTATGTGCTTTTAAATATATTTTTATTTGTACATTGATCGAAAGTATTTATTTATAACTATGTTAATATTTGCATATACGCCCATGGGCAATATTGCCTTTTGCAATAAATATATCTATCTATCTATGAAAAAAATATGTATATTATTTATGTCACAAATTTAGATTTGCCGAGTATAGGGGATAGCCGTGACACATGAATGCTAACCATAAAATTGTAGTTTTATTACATGTACTACGTTTAAGAGGAACGTCCTGAATATAGGAGTGATAAGGAAGGACGTATTATAGACTCGAAGTTAAATATACTATATAGTATAAGTATAAATAGTGTAAACTAACATCTGCACTAAGAGGACAGTAACATTTCATAATACACCTCACACATTATGAAACCGGCCACTTAACAATATCAGTTATACTGAAAAATAGTTTACATTCATCAAATATTTAAACGCAACCATTTTGAATTAATAATACAGAAATATGCAGCGAGTTTAAAATGCAATAAAAACAGACGTGTACTTTCTGTATTTCAACTTAATAACAGTAAAACCTCAATAATTGACCACCCTTGGGACTGGTCTTCTTATTGATATGATCTTAATATTGAGTTTGAATAAAGAGTAAACAGTGAAAAATGTGTTCTTAATTTTATGGTGGCTTATTGTTGAGGTTGCCTTTAATTGAGGTTTCACTGTATATATGCAGAAACCCTTAATGTCGCACCGCCGCTAAAAGTGTAAGTTGTAAGTTTACGTTAAATGTCGCAACCGACGTTATATGTTGCATGGTTACCATCAAATGTCGCAACCGACGTTATATGTTGCATGGTTTACATCAAATGTCGCAACCGACGTTATATGTTGCATGGTTTACATCAAATGTCGCAACCGACGTTATATGTTGCATGGTTTACATCAAATGTCGCAACCGACGTTATATGTTGCATGGTTTACATCAAATGTCGCAACCGACGTTATATGTTGCATGGTTTACATCAAATGTCGCAACCGACGTTATATGTTGCATGGTTTACATCAAATATCGCAACCAACGTTATATGTTGCATGGTTTACATCAAATGTCGCAACCGACGTTATATGTTGCATGGTTTCATCAAATATCGCAACCAACGTTATATGTTGCATGGTTTACATCAAATGTCGCAACCAACGTTATATGTTGCATGGTTTACATCAAATGTCGCAACCGACGTTATATGTTGCATGGTTTACATCAAATGTCGCAACCGACGTTATATGTTGCATGGTTTACATCAAATGTCGCAACCGACGTTATATGTTGCATGGTTTACATCAAATGTCGCAACCGACGTTATATGTTGCATAGTTTACATCAAATGTCGCAACCGACGTTATATGTTGCATGGTTTACATCAAATGTCGCAACAGACCTTATATGTTGCATGGTTTACATCAAATGTCGCAACAGACCTTATATGTTGCATGGTTTACATCAAATATCGCAACCAACGTTATATATTGCATGGTTTACATCAAATGTCGCAACCGACGTTATATGTTGCATGGTTTACATCAAATGTCGCAATCAACGTTATATGTTGCATGGTTTACATCAAATGTCGCAACCAACTTTATCTGTTGCATGGTTTACATCAAATGTCGCAACCGACGTTATATGTTGCATGGTTTTCATCAAATGTCGCAACCGACGTTATATGTTGCATGGTTTACATCAAATGTCGCAACCGACGTTATATGTTGCATGGTTTACGATAAATGCCACAACCGACGTTATGTGTTGCATGGTTTACATCAAATGTCGCAACCGACGTTATATGTTGCATGGTTTACATCAAATGTCACAACCGACGTTATATGTTGCATGGTTTACATCAAATGTCGCAACCGACGTTATATGTTGCATGGTTTACATCAAATGTCACAACCGACGTTATATGTTGCATGGTTTACGATAAATGCCACAACCGACGTTATATGTTGCATGGTTTACATCAAATGTCGCAACCGACGTTATGTGTTGCATGGTTTACATCAAATATCACAACCGACGTTATATGTTGCATGGTTTACATCAAATGTCACAACCGACGTTATATGTTGCATGGTTTACATCAAATGTCGCAACCGACGTTATGTGTTGCATGGTTTACATCAAATGTCGCAACCGACGTTATATGTTGCATGGTTTACATCAAATATCGCAACCGACCTTATATGTTGCATGGTTTACATCAAATGTCGCAACCGACCTTATATGTTGCATGGTTTACATCAAATATCGCAACCGACGTTATATGTTGCATGGTTTACATCAAATGTCGCAACCGACCTTATATGTTGCATGGTTTACATCAAATATCGCAACCGACGTTATATGTTGCATGGTTTACATCAAATGTCGCAACCCACCTTATATGTTGCATGGTTTACATCAAATATCGCAACCGACGTTATATGTTGCATGGTTTACATCAAATATCGCAACCGACGTTATATGTTGCATGGTTTACATCAAATATCGCAACCGACGTTATATGTTGCATGGTTTACATCAAATATCGCAACCGACCTTATATGTTGCATGGTTTACATCAAATGTCGCAACCCACCTTATATGTTGCATGGTTTACATCAAATATCGCAACCGACGTTATATGTTGCATGGTTTACATCAAATGTCGCAACCGACCTTATATGTTGCATGGTTTACATCAAATGTCGCAACCCACCTTATATGTTGCATGGTTTACATCAAATGTCGCAACCGACCTTATATGTTGCATGGTTTACATCAAATGTCGCAACCGACCTTATATGTTGCATGGTTTACATCAAATGTCGCAACCGACCTTATATGTTGCATGGTTTACATCAAATGTCGCAACCGACCTTATATGTTGCATGGTTTACATCAAATATCGCAACCGACCTTATATGTTGCATGGTTTACATCAAATGTCGCAACCGACGTTATATGTTGCATGGTTTACATCAAATGTCGCAACCCACCTTATATGTTGCATGGTTTACATCAAATATCGCAACCGACGTTATATGTTGCATGGTTTACATCAAATATCGCAACCGACGTTATATGTTGCATGGTTTACATCAAATATCGCAACCGACGTTATATGTTGCATGGTTTACATCAAATATCGCAACCGACCTTATATGTTGCATGGTTTACATCAAATGTCGCAACCGACCTTATATGTTGCATGGTTTACATCAAATATCGCAACCGACGTTATATGTTGCATGGTTTACATCAAATGTCGCAACCGACGTTATATGTTGCATGGTTTACATCAAATATCGCAACCGACCTTATATGTTGCATGGTTTACATCAAATATCGCAACCGACGTTATATGTTGCATGGTTTACATCAAATATCGCAACCGACCTTATATGTTGCATGGTTTACATCAAATGTCGCAACCGACCTTATATGTTGCATGGTTTACATCAAATATCGCAACCGACGTTATATGTTGCATGGTTTACATCAAATATCGCAACCGACGTTATATGTTGCATGGTTTACATCAAATGTCGCAACCGACGTTATATGTTGCATGGTTTACATCAAATATCACAACCGACGTTATATGTTGCATTGTTAACATCAAATATCACAACCGACGTTATATGTTGCATGGTTTACATCAAATATCACAACCGACGTTATATGTTGCATGGTTTACATCAAATATCACAACCGACGTTATATGTTGCATGGTTTACATCAAATATCACAACCGACGTTATATGTTGCATGGTTTACATCAAATATCACAACCGACGTTATATGTTGCATGGTTTACATCAAATATCACAACCGACGTTATATGTTGCATGGTTTACATCAAATGTCGCAACCGACGTTATATGTTGCATGGTTTACATCAAATGTCGCAACCGACGTTATATGTTGCATGGTTTACATCAAATATCACAACCAACGTTATATGTTGCATGGTTTACATCAAATGTCACAACCAACGTTATATGTTGCATGGTTTACATCAAATGTCGCAACCGACGTTATATGTTGCATGGTTTACATCAAATGTCACAACCGACGTTACAATTATGTTGCATGGTTTACGATAAATGCCACAACCAACGTTATTTATTATATCTCACGTAACATTGTCTTTTTAAATGTCCATATATTCATTATGATTCATTCCGTACTATTTCACTGACAGTGTATTTTCCACCGGGTGATACTATATTTTATTATACCTCACGTGACTTTGCCTTGTTAAATGTCCATATACACGCTATAAGCAAATCCGTAATGTTATCCTGTAACATAACTTTGTACCCTGTGACATAATATTTTTACACGGCGCCATAACGTTTTTTACCCTCTCGCGGGTCTAAGAATTGACAACGGGAAACTCCAATAATAATGTTCTATCATTCATCTGATGTTTACTTTGAGTATAGTATTTTACTTAAATAAATGGTTTGTTTCTGTTACATAATTGATTTTATTGTTTTATATTTTAAAATCAAAATATTACGCCTCGGTTGACATTAACTTTCTCGGGTTAACATTATATGCTATCACCCTCCATGGGATCTGATATTTATATAATCATATTATCTAGAATCGTCTAAGATTGATCTATTTATACAACATGGTTTTGTGGTGATAAAACTAATCGCGACATTTAGCGCAAGGTTTTGCGACATTTACCCGTTGTTCAAACTCAAATAGCGTTGACTGTGCGGCATTTAGCGGAAGATGGGTTCCCGACATGTGGCGTTTATTGCGACATTTGGCGTTGGTGGCGTTGCGACATTTTGCGTTGCCATAATATATATCATTAGCAATTTAGATTAATAAGGATACACTCCCTGAATAATGGGACGATGCAGCAACCTTGCAAGATTTATAAACTGATATAGGGTTTGTGTGAAAAGGCATGTCTAGTGAATGTGGCGTTCCTTTTAACAACTTATTCTCATTTCGATATTTTGTAAGTATATCCGTACGTGTGCACGCAAGCAACTTAGTACAGCTTATAATATACAGTACTTGAAATCTGATCGCGTTGTTCTTATTTGAATAGGAAATTTTCTATTTGAATGTTTTAACAATGTTTGATTACGGAAATAAGATATTCGTGTTAGCGATATCGGTAAATAAAAGAACGTGCCCTTATTTGTCACATATATACCTACTAATGCCATTAAAAACGCAACTAGTATAATCTTTATTTCGTCTCATCTATATACATGTACATACAGTCAAACCTGTATGTAAAGACCACCCATGGGAACAGCAATATGTGGTCTTTGTTTACAGGTGGTCTCTATTAACAGATTAAATATCATTGAAAATGGTCTGATGGGAGATAAATTTGGTGGTCTTTGCAGACAGGTTTTGCAATAGTGGTCTTTGTTCGCAGGTGGTCTTTAACACAGGTTTGACTGTACATGTTACAATAGCATAAAAACATAGCCAACTATTAGTATATAGCCACTCTTAATAAGAGTTATAAGAGAATATACAGTACAATAAAACATCAAATTATCACATGATACGTTAAGATATTAGACATTACACAATACATGTAGTGTGTAATAAATATTTACATATATGCATATAAAACTATTTCACTTATAGGCCAGTCAAAATAAAAAAATTGGGGGAAAAAATGCACAGAAATAATTTTAGTGGATTTGTGTCATAATAGTCATCACATTAAATATACTAAAAGTATAGGACAATCACACGGTGCAACATGTGATTTTTGGGGTAAAATGGTTGAAAATTTAAATAAGAATGGGAATTTCTGGAATTTGCCAATAACTATGTCAAATTTTGCAATAAAACTACCAGAATTACTGTATTTAATAGATATTGCATGCAGTACAAAATACCTAAAGTATGGAAACATTGAACAATGTTAAATGTAATTTTTGGGGTAAAATTAAAAAAATCACAAAAAATGGGCATTTCTGGGATTTGCCTATAACTATGTAAATTTTTCCAATAAAACTACCAGAATTACTATATTTATTAGCCTTCATTTTGTTCGAACGTGTTTTATCGTTACAAATAAGTATATCATTCATAAAAAAGAAATCAAACTATTGCCATAGTATTCATAGAAAGAAAGAAACGTTTATTATGTCAGAATTGATTAAGTTTATGAAATTATGTTTGAGAATTAAAATATAATTATTACTTTATAATGTCACCGTGTTGAAGCGGACACTTTTATTTGCGTTTTTAAAGGCGTGGAGTTTAAACATACGGCACATGAACCCATAGCTGTATACTACCAGTTATGTTACTTTTTATCAGATCTGTTATAAAAATATAATTTTGAGTATTTCCTTAAACTCAAAATGATTTCGCACTTGTATTGAATTCAAATTTTTAGCAAATATAAGTATTTAGCATGCACTAGTCCAGCTTCAAGTATTTACGTGAACAAAATCCTGAATCTTCTTTGAGAAAAACATTTGAGGGAAATTGATAATTTGAGTGAAATTGAAAATTTGATTTAAGCATTAATTTGAGATGTTCTGTTCAATATCACAGTTACAATTTATGACTACCTGGAATAAAGTACATTGCATTGTACTAAGAAGATAAACACCATTATCCAACCAAAAACAAGAAACACACTCATCCTATTTAAGATGAGGGGGAAATTGTAGGATTTTTAAATATAGCGCATTTAGGGACGTGTCCGCCCTTTTTATAATTTCCTAAGCTTTTCGCTCAAACATACTGTACAGAAAAAATCTCACTTAAAGACCACGGTGACCTTAATAATAGGACCACACCAAAATCAAGACCACAATTTTCAAGTCCATTTTCACTGTTTTGTTCTGTATTCAAACTCAATATTAAGACCACCTCAATAAGAAGACCAGTTTTCAAAGGTTCCAAAGGTGGTCTTATTACTGAGGTTTTACTGTATTTGAATTTTTAAAAGATGATCTACTTTTTGACTTGTTGACGTGTATCTAGAGGTATTTACGTAAGGTTAAAACAGGTTTCGTTGAATTTAAACTATTTTTCACATTGTTTTTTTAAATTCTGATCCACCGCCTAGTTTTAAAGTACAATTCATTTCTTTAAGCAGTTGCCATGCATATGGTTTGCTTGATTGTTTCTAAACCTTTGAAAACGATAGTTGAATATATAACATTAAGTTATCTGATAAATGTATTGAATAATTTACATACATTTTCGTATTACAATGAAACAAGAGGAACACGTCATACATCAATGAGAATATATTGTTACACTAACAATTAAAGTCTTAAGTTTGACTCGATCTTTGAGAGATAACATACCCCGGCAATAGCATTTAAGTAGACCACTATGGTTTGAGCAAAAGATGTCTTCAATTACGTTACATATTTTATACCGTCACTAGAGCATGACTTGGTTTTATGGGGATAACTTAAGGCCCTGTTTGTAACATGAACCATGCATTGAATTTTCACGTCAATATATTACAAAGCATGATGGTAAGTTAACATAATATCAACTCATATTACGACCAACACCTTGACGCTTTATGAGGTTTCGCAATGCTTTATATTTCGTTAAGTATAAATTCAACAATTTCTCAATGGATGTTACTATGTGTAATAGTTAAGCAGAATAAAGATACTAAATATTACTACATGTATAATTATCTATCAACTACGGTGACTGACCCCTTTTCAGGTAGCTCTACATGGATATTTCGTGTAACAATGTATACAGTGTAACTGGTAAGGTTTCCGTCGTGAAAAGGTTTCCGAATTTCGCGAAAATACTTTTCAACATAGAAACACTCAATTCGGCGACTCGTGCAAATTTCCGTCCGCGAAACTTCAGCAATCGCCGATTCGCTAACGTTTTGATCAACACAAGTATACACTTATACAGTAAATATAGAGATTTAGACCCGAATACAATTTATAGAACCATGGTGTAATAACATCAGACCCTTTTCTGTCAATTTTGGGAAAAAGACCCTAGATAAATTGGGAAAATTTGCGTCGAAAAAATATGCAAATTTGGGAAAACGTTAAACGCTTCAATTCTAATTTTTGGATTTTTCATAGTTCAAGAACAGGCTTTTCATCTCTAAATTTAATATAATAAGCATTCTAATCTACATTTCTTATATCAACTGTCAAAAAGACACCACATGTCCGCAAACATTATGGCACAAGGAAAATAATGGCTAGAATTATGTGGAGTTGAGTTAGTTTTCACTCGCAACCGGGATATCCCATATGGGCGAGCATGAAAGAGTTGTTCAAAGAGCTTCAAGATATACCAGCTATAGGTTGTTCCGGTAGATAATGTCTCGTATGTGCTACTGATTGGGATTTTTTCTGATTGGGAAAAAAACATATACTTGGCTTTGGGAATGGGTCAGATAGTCTGACCCGTGGGAACTATAGAAAAAGGCCTGACCATGGTATCACATTCAATGTCACACTGACACCAGGTACTAATGGTGTATATCTCTTCACGGTGCGAGGGTTGTCCGCAAAGTTCGTAGACACATACTGTCACGGGCTTAATATTCATTTTAAAAAAAAGAAACACAATTTTAGGTATGCACGCACGCACGAAAAACTGAATGTTAAAGAATTGTGTGATGTAAAGCTAAGCATTGAACAAGCGTGTGTAAAGAAAAAATAAAGGACAACCCTCGTAGACGTCGGTAGTAGACCTAGTACATGTAGATGCTGGTCGAGTGGTCATGTCGAATGCAGGATATTTATCCATAGGACGCTAGTCCCGACTAAGCTAATTATCAAGTTCACTTTTTTTCGATTTTTCAATACTTAAAGTTTCGATACATTTTTGATAAATAAATCTATGTGTTAATACACAAGAAACACAACACAGAATGATTGTATTCGGCCTTTGACTAATTGACTATATTTCTCATATTTGTTTTAATAAAATATTCAACTTAACTTTCATCATCATATATTGTTGTTTATTTTTGTTTGCGATGTAGATTGGTTTAGATAGAGGATATTGTCCTCCGTGACAACACCATGAAGAGCCTAACGTCGTAGGGTCAAGCGGACATTTTCCGCACAAGCAAAATAATTCAGTGAAATATATATTCCGAACGGAAACACCGTTATTTTTTAACATGTGATCAGTATTTTGCTATACTAGTAACGGATTAATACCTCGTAAATTGTCACCCAAGACATTCCAAGTCAAGTCAAGTCAAAATTTATTTATTGTCGAATAATATAACATTAGCCATGTATGGCTATTTGCCGACATTTCCCCCGAATATAGTTCCCTAACCAGCCCCAAATATGTCACTCTGGACTCGCCTCGACTATGATACCTTAAACACGTCCTTGATATGTCAACCAACACATGTTACCCTAAACATGCTCAAAGTAATTACCAGAAACATACCAATACTTTGTTACAGTACATTAATTATTGTTTGCAGACTTAATAGGTCACATAATTACAGTCAACCCTATATAATACGACCACCTTTAGAACCCTTGACAATTGGTCTTATTATTGAGGTGGTCTTTATGTCAAGTTTTACTATACATGTGAGCAAATTCCCTTACCTATTATTCCTACATTCAGTAGTGTATATCATGCACTATTATCGTATTGTTGGTAATTTTGAAACATATATCCTCGAGTCTAGTTGGTCGGTTTGCAAATTTCCAATCAATCCTATCTTTAGTATTGCCAATGTATCTGTATAAGTTTTATCCAGAAAATACCTCGCTTGAGCATTGGATAAAATAATATTACATACTTTATAAACACAAACGTCTGTAAGATCACATGCACCTATCATACCCAAAGAACGCTACATATGTTTGTAGGTACAGTATAATTATGCGCATATTTAAATACTAGATTTTGATTCGCGCAGAAGCTCAGTGTGTGAAATGGTTCACGCAGTTTGATTTTCAATTAACAGCACACAACTGAAAGCCTGGTTGACTTTAAAATAAAACGCACCGCAGCTTTATCTGTGACAACTGACTATTCAGTTTTCATTGACTATCAACTGACTGTCATCATACCGAAATTTGACTTGACCACGGTTTTTGAACACGTACAACTGACGATTTCCAGCCATTAAAAGCGGTCCAGTCTTTAATTGTACGTAAATGGCGGATGAAATTACCGAGTGGAATTTGAATGCATACCCAATGGGCAAACATTTAAATGGGAAATCTTAGGAATATGATATGCGGAATTCCGATCAGGCTTCTAGAATAATGATATAGTATAGCTACACACAGATAGTTATCTGCCATGTATATCTTTTCATCACGATATGCTTGTATTTTGTTTAAACAGATTTTCACATTGCATTCAGGGCCTATTGCACGAAGTGTCGTGGTGACAACATTATGTTATACGTATATAATCTACTCCTATTTTATTTCAGTATAACAAATGCGATTAAAAGTATGATTACAATATAGTCGCGGCCTTACAAACGACAAATTTATGTATAGTGGTTAACTGTGTTCACATGTATTCACCATGTTGAGACTTGAGAATCAATGAATGTCATATAAGCTCTGTTCAAATAAACTTTTTTTTTCTTTTTTTGTGAGAGCTTTTTTCCCCTCGTCTGTAGGTATGAGAGGATCGATGGCATATAATAAATAACTTATATAAAAGCAATCAAACTAGAATATTTGTTTTAGTTATCATTTGAGTGTATGATGAATGTATGATTGATTATTATGTATAATGGTCTTCGTGTATACTGAAGGATTTGTGCCTTTTTTCGCACACATTGTTCTGAAATAGACGCTATAAACATTACAGGAGAAGACCTATATAAGTCTTTGGCTTTCGGTCCCATCCTTTTCACATTACTACTGAACAAACTTGTTTAATGTAAAATGTTGTATATTGTATTGTATTATTATGATGTTCATAGTATGTAAATAAAATATGTTTAAACTAAATAGACGCTACATGAATTTATATGTTTTCTGTCAAATCGTTCCATAGATATTTCTTAATATCAAAGTTTATTATCTAGCTCTGTGATTATGGTCATACATTATGCACGTAATTGACGGAAATACTTGTCCAGTTTCGCTTAAATACATTAAATCGTATTAAACATTTTTTAAAAATAATTTTCACATTAAAATGTTTTTAGATGAATAAGTAATTTAAATATACTTACCTAATGGTTCTTACTTAACCTCATATGAACACAATTATCACTAAAAGGCACAGGTGCCAGTCTCTCGTGCTGATCGTATATTGCACGCCGATACGTTAAAGCTAAAAAATAATCCTATGTTTAATCACTTTGGCAATTTTATTCCATAGAATATAACTTTTCTTCGGAAAAATCACATTTTTTGCGAAAATAACGAAATTAAATCCTGGATAGAAATTGTTTTAAGACCTCCGTTCTCTTAACTGGACGAGCAAGTTATATGTGTACCGATCAGTGTAAACTACGGATCCACCCTTTTTCGTCATGAAACACGATCCCTCACATTCAGTATTTCGTCTACCCTTAACTATAGAACACTCCTATTCATTGCCTTCACAATGGGCAGTATCAAAGAAAAAACTGTCGACTCGTTTATTCAAACCAATGTATTGGGAATGGTCGTCAGAACCTTTTTGTGTACCACAATGAAAAAAATATATATAATTTGCAAAACTATGTGACATATTTGCGCGTCGATTCGACGGGAAGAATTGTTAAATTTTATTAACATTTTTGAAAGATTTTAAGAAAAACCTATCGATGCGATCAGAAAGAACTTATTTCAAAATCTGTAATGTACAATTGCACATCATTAATTGATTTGATTTTAGTTATTGTAACTGGTGTACGGTTGGTGTATCGTACACAATGTTTGTTGTTATTGTAAATGGTGTACGGTTGGTGTATCGTACACAATGTTAGGTGTTATTGTAAATGGTGTCCGGTTGGTGTATCGTACACAATGTTTGGTGTTATTGTTAATGGTGTACGGTCAGTGTATCGTACATAATGTTTGGTGTTATTGTAAATGGTGTACGGTCAGTGTATCGTACATAATGTTTGGTGTTATTGTAAATGGTGTACGGTCAGTGTATCGTACATAATGTTTGGTGTTATTGTAAATGGTGTACGGTCAGTGTATCGTACATAATGTTTGGTGTTATTGTAAATGGTGTACGGTCAGTGTATCGTACATAATGTTTGGTGTTATTGTAAATGGTGTCCGGTTGGTGTATCGTACATAATGTTTGGTGTTATTGTAAATGGTGTACGGTTGGTGTATCGTACACAATGTTTGTTGTTATTGTAAATGGTGTACGGTCAGTGTATCGTACATAATGTTTGGTGCTATTGTAAATGGTGTACGGTCAGTGTATCGTACATAATGTTTGGTGTTATTGTAAATGGTGTACGGTCAGTGTATCGTACATAATGTTTGGTGTTATTGTAAATGGTGTACGGTCAGTGTATCGTACATAATGTTTGGTTTTACTGTAAATGGTGTACGGTCAGTGTATCGTACATAATGTTTGGTGTTATTGTAAATGGTGTACGGTCAGTGTATCGTACATAATGTTTGGTGTTATTGTAAATGGTGTACGGTCAGTGTATCGTACATAATGTTTGGTGTTATTGTAAATGGTGTACGGTCAGTGTATCGTACATAATGTTTGGTGTAATTGTAAATGGTGTCCGGTTGGTGTATCGTACATAATGTTTGGTGTTATTGTAAATGGTGTACGGTTCATGTATCGTACATAATGTTTGGTGCTATTGTAAATGGTGTACGGTTGGTGTATCGTACATAATGTTTGGTGTTACTGTAAACGGTGTACGGTCAGTGTATCGTACATAATGTTTGGTGTTATTGTAAATGGTGTACGGTTGGTGTATCGTACATAATGTTTGGTGTTACTGTAAACGGTGTACGGTCAGTGTATCGTACATAATGTTTGGTGTTATTGTAAATGGTGTACGGTTAGTGTATCGTACATAATGTTTGGTGTTACTGTAAATGATGTACGGTCAGTGTATCGTACATACTGTTTGGTGTTATTGTAAATGGTGTACGGTCAGTGTATCGTACATAATGTTTGGTGTTACTGTAAATGGTGTACGGTTGGTGTATCGTACATAATGTTTGGTGTTACTGTAAATGGTGTACGGTTGGTGTATCGTACATAATGTTTGGTGTTACTGTAAATGGTGTACGGTCAGTGTATCGTACATAATGTTTGGTGTTATTGTAAATGATGTACGGTTCATGTATCGTACACAATGTTTGGCGTTACTTTAAATGGTGTACGGTTCATGTATGGTACATAATGTTTGGTGTAACTGTAAATGGTGTACGGTTAGTGTATCGTACATAATGTTTGGTGTTACTGTAAATGATGTACGGTTCATGTATCGTACACAATGTTTGGCGTTACGTTAAATGGTGTACGGTTCATGTATCGTACATAATGTTTGGTGTAACTGTAAATGGTGTACGGTTAGTGTATCGTACATAATGTTTGGTGTAACTGTAAATGGTGTACGGTCAGTGTATCGTACATAATGTTTGGTGTTACTGTAAATGATGTACGGTTAGTGTATCGTACATAATGTTTAGCGTTACTTTAAATGGTGTACGGTTCATGTAACGTACATAATGTTTGGTGTTACTGTAAATGGTATACGGTTGGTGTATCGTACATAATGTTTGGTGTTATTGTAAATGGTGTACGGTTGGAGTATCGTACATAATGTTTGGTGTTACTGTAAATGGTGTACGGTTGGTGTATCGTACATAATGTTTGGTGTTATTGTAAATGGTGTACGGTTGGTGTATCGTACATAATGTTTGGTGTTACTGTAAATGGTGTACGGTTGGTGTATCGTACATAATGTTTGGTGTTACTGTAAATGGTGTACGGTTGGTGTATCGTACATAATGTTTGGTGTTACTGTAAATGGTGTACGGTTGGTGTATCGTACATAATGTTTGGCGTTACTGTAAATGGTGTACGGTTCATGTATCGTACATAATGTTTGGCGTTACTTTAAATGGTGTACGGTTCATGTATCGTACATAATGTTTGGTGTTACTGTAAATGGGGTACGGTTGGTGTATCGTACATAATGTTTGGTGTTACTTTAACTGGTGTACGTTTGGTGTATCGTACATAATGTTTGGTGTTACATTAAATGGTGTACGGTTGATGTATCGTACATAATGTTTGGCGTTATTGTAAATGGTGTACGGTCAGTGTATCGTACATAATGTTTGGTGTTATTGTAAATGGTGTACGGTCAGTGTATCGTACATAATGTCTGGTGTTATTGTAAATGGTGTCCGGTTGGTGTATCGTACACAATGTTTGTTGTTATTGTAAATAGTGTACGGTCAGTGTATCGTACATAATGTTTGGTGCTATTGTAAATGGTGTACGGTAAGTGTATCGTACATAATGTTTGGTGTTATTGTAAATGGTGTACGGTCAGTGTATCGTACATAATGTTTGGTGTTATTGTAAATGGTGTACGGTCAGTGTATCGTACATAATGTTTGGTGTTATTGTAAATGGTGTACGGTCAGTGTATCGTACATAATGTTTGGTGTAATTGTAAATGGTGTACGGTCAGTGTATCGTACATAATGTTTGGTGTTATTGTAAATGGTGTACGGTCAGTGTATCGTACATAATGTTTGGTGTTATTGTAAATGGTGTACGGTCAGTGTATCGTACATAATGTTTGGTGTTATTGTAAATGGTGTACGGTCAGTGTATCGTACATAATGTTTGGTGTAATTGTAAATGGTGTCCGGTTGGTGTATCGTACATAATGTTTGGTGTTATTGTAAATGGTGTCCGGTTGGTGTATCGAACATAATGTTTGGTGTTATTGTAAATGGTGTACGTTTCATGTATCGTACATAATGTTTGGTGCTATTGTAAATGGTGTACGGTTGGTGTATCGTACATAATGTTTGGTGTTACTGTAAACGGTGTACGGTCAGTGTATCGTACATAATGTTTGGTGTTATTGTAAATGGTGTACGGTTGGTGTATCGTACATAATGTTTGGTGTTACTGTAAACGGTGTACGGTCAGTGTATCGTACATAATGTTTGGTGTTATTGTAAATGGTGTACGGTTAGTGTATCGTACATAATGTTTGGTGTTACTGTAAATGATGTACGGTCAGTGTATCGTACATACTGTTTGGTGTTATTGTAAATGGTGTACGGTCAGTGTATCGTACATAATGTTTGGTGTTACTGTAAATGGTGTACGGTTGGTGTATCGTACATAATGTTTGGTGTTACTGTAAATGGTGTACGGTTGGAGTATCGTACATAATGTTTGGTGTTACTGTAAATGGTGTACGGTCAGTGTATCGTACATAATGTTTGGTGCTATTGTAAATGATGTACGGTTCATGTATCGTACACAATGTTTGGCGTTACTTTAAATGGTGTACGGTTCATGTATGGTGCATAATGTTTGGTGTAACTGTAAATGGTGTACGGTTAGTGTATCGTACATAATGTTTGGTGTTACTGTAAATGATGTACGGTTCATGTATCGTACACAATGTTTGGCGTTACTTTAAATGGTGTACGGTTCATGTATCGTACATAATGTTTGGTGTAACTGTAAATGGTGTACGGTTAGTGTATCGTACATAATGTTTGGTGTAACTGTAAATGGTGTACGGTCAGTGTATCGTACATAATGTTTGGTGTTACTGTAAATGATGTACGGTTAGTGTATCGTACATAATGTTTAGCGTTACTTTAAATGGTGTACGGTTCATGTAACGTACATAATGTTTGGTGTTACTGTAAATGGTATACGGTTGGTGTATCGTACATAATGTTTGGTGTTATTGTAAATGGTGTACGGTTGGAGTATCGTACATAATGTTTGGTGTTACTGTAAATGGTGTACGGTTGGTGTATCGTACATAATGTTTGGTGTTATTGTAAATGGTGTACGGTTGGTGTATCGTACATAATGTTTGGTGTTACTGTAAATGGTGTACGGTTGGTGTATCGTACATAATGTTTGGTGTTACTGTAAATGGTGTACGGTTGGTGTATCGTACATAATGTTTGGTGTTACTGTAAATGGTGTACGGTTGGTGTATCGTACATAATGTTTGGCGTTACTGTAAATGGTGTACGGTTCATGTATCGTACATAATGTTTGGCGTTACTTTAAATGGTGTACGGTTCATGTATCGTACATAATGTTTGGTGTTACTGTAAATGGGGTACGGTTGGTGTATCGTACATAATGTTTGGTGTTACTTTAACTGGTGTACGTTTGGTGTATCGTAAATAATGTTTGGTGTTACATTAAATGGTGTACGGTTGATGTATCGTACATAATGTTTGGCGTTATTGTAAATGGTGTACGGTCAGTGTATCGTACATAATGTTTGGTGTTATTGTAAATGGTGTACGGTCAGTGTATCGTACATAATGTCTGGTGTTATTGTAAATGGTGTCCGGTTGGTGTATCGTACACAATGTTTGTTGTTATTGTAAATAGTGTACGGTCAGTGTATCGTACATAATGTTTGGTGCTATTGTAAATGGTGTACGGTTAGTGTATCGTACATAATGTTTGGTGTTATTGTAAATGGTGTACGGTCAGTGTATCGTACATAATGTTTGGTGTTATTGTAAATGGTGTACGGTCAGTGTATCGTACATAATGTTTGGTGTTATTGTAAATGGTGTACGGTCAGTGTATCGTACATAATGTTTGGTGTAATTGTAAATGGTGTACGGTCAGTGTATCGTACATAATGTTTGGTGTTATTGTAAATGGTGTCCGGTTGGTGTATCGTACATAATGTTTGGTGTTATTGTAAATGGTGTACGTTTCATGTATCGTACATAATGTTTGGTGCTATTGTAAATGGTGTACGGTTGGTGTATCGTACATAATGTTTGGTGTTACTGTAAACGGTGTACGGTCAGTGTATCGTACATAATGTTTGGTGTTATTGTAAATGGTGTACGGTTGGTGTATCGTACATAATGTTTGGCGTTACTGTAAACGGTGTACGGTCAGTGTATCGTACATAATGTTTGGTGTTATTGTAAATGGTGTACGGTTAGTGTATCGTACATAATGTTTGGTGTTACTGTAAATGATGTACGGTCAGTGTATCGTACATACTGTTTGGTGTTATTGTAAATGGTGTACGGTCAGTGTATCGTACATAATGTTTGGTGTTACTGTAAATGGTGTACGGTTGGTGTATCGTACATAATGTTTGGTGTTACTGTAAATGGTGTACGGTTGGAGTATCGTACATAATGTTTGGTGTTACTGTAAATGGTGTACGGTCAGTGTATCGTACATAATGTTTGGTGCTATTGTAAATGATGTACGGTTCATGTATCGTACACAATGTTTGGCGTTACTTTAAATGGTGTACGGTTCATGTATGGTGCATAATGTTTGGTGTAACTGTAAATGGTGTACGGTTAGTGTATCGTACATAATGTTTGGTGTTACTGTAAATGATGTACGGTTCATGTATCGTACACAATGTTTGGCGTTACTTTAAATGGTGTACGGTTCATGTACCGTACATAATGTTTGGTGTAACTGTAAATGGTGTACGGTTAGTGTATCGTACATAATGTTTGGTGTAACTGTAAATGGTGTACGGTCAGTGTATCGTACATAATGTTTGGTGTTACTGTAAATGATGTACGGTTAGTGTATCGTACATAATGTTTAGCGTTACTTTAAATGGTGTACGGTTCATGTAACGTACATAATGTTTGGTGTTACTGTAAATGGTATACGGTTGGTGTATCGTACATAATGTTTGGTGTTATTGTAAATGGTGTACGGTTGGAGTATCGTACATAATGTTTGGTGTTACTGTAAATGGTGTACGGTTGGTGTATCGTACATAATGTTTGGTGTTATTGTAAATGGTGTACGGTTGGTGTATCGTACATAATGTTTGGTGTTACTGTAAATGGTGTACGGTTGGTGTATCGTACATAATGTTTGGTGTTACTGTAAATGGTGTACGGTTGGTGTATCGTACATAATGTTTGGTGTTACTGTAAATGGTGTACGGTTGGTGTATCGTACATAATGTTTGGCGTTACTGTAAATGGTGTACGGTTCATGTATCGTACATAATGTTTGGCGTTACTTTAAATGGTGTACGGTTCATGTATCGTACATAATGTTTGGTGTTACTGTAAATGGGGTACGGTTGGTGTATCGTACATAATGTTTGGTGTTACTTTAACTGGTGTACGTTTGGTGTATCGTACATAATGTTTGGTGTTACATTAAATGGTGTACGGTTGATGTATCGTACATAATGTTTGGCGTTATTGTAAATGGTGTACGGTCAGTGTATCGTACATAATGTTTGGTGTTATTGTAAATGGTGTACGGTCAGTGTATCGTACATAATGTCTGGTGTTATTGTAAATGGTGTCCGGTTGGTGTATCGTACACAATGTTTGTTGTTATTGTAAATAGTGTACGGTCAGTGTATCGTACATAATGTTTGGTGCTATTGTAAATGGTGTACGGTTAGTGTATCGTACATAATGTTTGGTGTTATTGTAAATGGTGTACGGTCAGTGTATCGTACATAATGTTTGGTGTTATTGTAAATGGTGTACGGTCAGTGTATCGTACATAATGTTTGGTGTTATTGTAAATGGTGTACGGTCAGTGTATCGTACATAATGTTTGGTGTAATTGTAAATGGTGTACGGTCAGTGTATCGTACATAATGTTTGGTGTTATTGTAAATGGTGTACGGTCAGTGTATCGTACATAATGTTTGGTGTTATTGTAAATGGTGTACGGTCAGTGTATCGTACATAATGTTTGGTGTTATTGTAAATGGTGTACGGTCAGTGTATCGTACATAATGTTTGGTGTAATTGTAAATGGTGTCCGGTTGGTGTATCGTACATAATGTTTGGTGTTATTGTAAATGGTGTCCGGTTGGTGTATCGTACATAATGTTTGGTGCTATTGTAAATGGTGTACGGTTGGTGTATCGTACATAATGTTTGGTGTTACTGTAAACGGTGTACGGTCAGTGTATCGTACATAATGTTTGGTGTTATTGTAAATGGTGTACGGTTGGTGTATCGTACATAATGTTTGGTGTTACTGTAAACGGTGTACGGTCAGTGTATCGTACATAATGTTTGGTGTTATTGTAAATGGTGTACGGTTAGTGTATCGTACATAATGTTTGGTGTTACTGTAAATGATGTACGGTCAGTGTATCGTACATACTGTTTGGTGTTATTGTAAATGGTGTACGGTCAGTGTATCGTACATAATGTTTGGTGTTACTGTAAATGGTGTACGGTTGGTGTATCGTACATAATGTTTGGTGTTACTGTAAATGGTGTACGGTTGGAGTATCGTACATAATGTTTGGTGTTACTGTAAATGGTGTACGGTCAGTGTATCGTACATAATGTTTGGTGCTATTGTAAATGATGTACGGTTCATGTATCGTACACAATGTTTGGCGTTACTTTAAATGGTGTACGGTTCATGTATGGTGCATAATGTTTGGTGTAACTGTAAATGGTGTACGGTTAGTGTATCGTACATAATGTTTGGTGTTACTGTAAATGATGTACGGTTCATGTATCGTACACAATGTTTGGCGTTACTTTAAATGGTGTACGGTTCATGTATCGTACATAATGTTTGGTGTAACTGTAAATGGTGTACGGTTAGTGTATCGTACATAATGTTTGGTGTAACTGTAAATGGTGTACGGTCAGTGTATCGTACATAATGTTTGGTGTTACTGTAAATGATGTACGGTTAGTGTATCGTACATAATGTTTAGCGTTACTTTAAATGGTGTACGGTTCATGTAACGTACATAATGTTTGGTGTTACTGTAAATGGTATACGGTTGGTGTATCGTACATAATGTTTGGTGTTATTGTAAATGGTGTACGGTTGGAGTATCGTACATAATGTTTGTGTTACTGTAAATGGTGTACGGTTGGTGTATCGTACATAATGTTTGGTGTTATTGTAAATGGTGTACGGTTGGTGTATCGTACATAATGTTTGGTGTTACTGTAAATGGTGTACGGTTGGTGTATCGTACATAATGTTTGGTGTTACTGTAAATGGTGTACGGTTGGTGTATCGTACATAATGTTTGGTGTTACTGTAAATGGTGTACGGTTGGTGTATCGTACATAATGTTTGGCGTTACTGTAAATGGTGTACGGTTCATGTATCGTACATAATGTTTGGCGTTACTTTAAATGGTGTACGGTTCATGTATCGTACATAATGTTTGGTGTTACTGTAAATGGGGTACGGTTGGTGTATCGTACATAATGTTTGGTGTTACTGTAAATGGTGTACGGTTGGTGTATCGTACATAATGTTTGGTGTTACTGTAAATGGTGTACGGTTAGTGTATCGTACATAATGTTTGGTGTTACTGTAAATGGTGTACGGTCAGTGTATCGTACATAATGTTTGGTGTTACTGTAAATGATGTACGGTTCATGTATCGTACACAATGTTTGGCGTTACTTTGAATGGTGTACGGTTCATGTATCGTACATAATGTTTGGTGTAACTGTAAATGGTGTACGGTTCATGTATCGTACATAATGTTTGGTGTTACTGTAAATGATGTACGGTTGGAGTATCGTACATAATGTTTGGTGTTACTTTAACTGGTGTACGTTTGGTGTATCGTACATAATGTTTGGTGTTACATTAAATGGTGTACGGTTGATGTATCGTACATAATGTTTGGTGTTACTGTAAATGGTGTACGGTTGGTGTATCGTACATAATGTTAGGCGTTACTGTAAATGGTGTACGGTTGGTGTATCGTACATAATGTTTGTGTTACTTTAAATGGTGTACGGTTGGTGTATCGTACATAATGTTTGGTGTTACTGTAAATGGTGTACGGTTGGTGTATCGTACATAATGTTTGTGTTACTTTAAATGGTGTACGGTTGGTGTATCGTACATAATGTTAGGTGTTACTGTAAATGGTGTACGGTTGGTGTATCGTACATAATGTTTGGTGTTACTGTAAATGGTGTACGGTTGGTGTATCGTACATAATGTTAGGTGTTACTGTAAATGGTGTACGGTTGGTGTATCGTACATAATGTTAGGTGTTACTGTAAATGGTGTACGGTTGGTGTATCGTACATAATGTTTGGTGTTACTGTAAATGGTGTACGGTTGGTGTATCGTACATAATGTTTGTGTTACTTTAAATGGTGTACGGTTGGTGTATCGTACATAATGTTTGGCGTTACTTTAAATATTGCCTACAAACAATACAGGGCTCTAGAAATGTTCTTTAAATATAGTTGTCCCGTACTGGTGTACATGTTAAATTTGACTTGTTCGACATGGGAGGCTAGTTGTTCAAGCATAGCATAAGGTACTGTATAACAACTGAGTAGGCGTACATAACAGACTTGTCCTGGATTGAGTCCAACTCAACTGTTGCTGACTCAAGTGGCAATGAGACTTGTCCGGGACATCTGGCCAGTCGATTTCTAGAGCCCTGCAATGCCGTACTCTCGTCTGCTTATGTTAAATTGTTGAACGATTTTACACATGTGTGTTACTAGCAGCTCGCCTGGTTGGCTCAGTCGGCAGAATACATGCATTTCATCTGGTGGTCCTATGTTCGATACCCGGGTGCGGCGTAAAATCACTGTGTCACTTAGACTGAACATAATAATCCAAAGTCATTTGACCTCCTTCTCACATTCCCGTGGACGTTTTCATAACACATTGTACCGTGGAACCTTCCTAAACCGAACTCCTTCGGAATCGGTTGAAAATTCCGGTTTCAAGAGGTTTCCGGTGGGTAGAGGTATTGTCATTTTGACGCTATTTCATACTCTTACCTAGGTTCAAGTTATCAAGTATAACCACATGATATTTCTTTATTTATGAAGAAAATAAACACAGCTATAAAAACGTGACTGCCTTTATTTTTAAAATGTACAAGCAAACTTAAAAGAGTTCATATGTTTTACTTTGTGACGCACTTGAAGTAAAATATGTTTTATAACACATTGTACATGTATATTCAAACACTCGGAGTAAACGTTTATACATTTATAAATATAAAATATAAATTATAAATAAAAGCTTTCACGTTTATGAAAATCAATACATGTAGTTATGAATTCTAAACAATATTCAGTCATGAGAGATGTCAATTAATACAGTACAATATACAGTAAAACCTCGATAATAAGACCATCATTGGGACCCTTGAAAACTGGTCTTAATATCGAGGTTGAATAAAGAGCAAAACAGTGAAAATGGACTTGAAAATTGTGGTCGTATTATTATTGAGACGGTCTTATTATTGAGACGGTCTTATTATTGAGACGGTCTTATTATTGAGACGGTCTTATTATTGAGACGGTCTTATTATTGAGACGGTCTTATTAGTGAGACGGTCTTATTATTGAGACGGTCTTATTATTGAGACGGTCTTATTATTGAGACGGTCTTATTATTGAGGTGGTCTTATTAGTGAGACGGTCTTATTATTGAGGTGGTCTTATTATTGAGGTGGTCTTATTATTGAGGAGGTCTTATTTTTGAGGTGGTGGGTTGGTCTTATTATTGAGGTGGTGGGTTGGTCTTATTATTGAGGTTGTGGGTTGGTCTTATTATTGAGGTGGTGGGTTGGTCTTATTATTGAGGTGGTATTTAAGTGAGGTTTTACTGTAGTTTCACAGTACTATGGCGAAACTATAGCTGTGTGCGTGCCATCAACATATCACAACAAGGAAATACAAAGCGCCATTCATTGTCAGTTTTCCTTATGCATTTTTCATGCTGTCCAATTAATTACATGGCTTTTAAATGCGTTTCTCATCGCGAGAAATGAGATCATTATATCCGATACATAAATTGTTATCAATATCAACGTAATATTATGGGCAAATTAAGTTTTTGTCAATATATTTACTATTCCAATGAATGGTTTTCAAAAGTGAGATTTAAATTAATATCCAAAGAAACGAATTATTTTAAGTGGGAGAACACTTGGTGTAATGTTGTCACGTGATGCAATGTTGTCACGTGGTGCAATGTTGTGTTTATAAGCCTAGCAATAAATGTATGCATAGCGATTGATGGGTAGTGCGCCAGACTCCTGATCCTCGATAATACTGCTGATCGGAAGGTCGGGAGTTCGAACCCACGTTGTGGGGATTGATAAACTTCACACAAGCCCAGAATTCGGCACGATTAATGGTTGGGAACCCAGGAATCTGTCACCAAGTGTGATTAGTTTAAGTTGTAAGAACTTGTTTGACAAGTAAGTTAAATTAAAGTTGTGTTTATTTAAAGCGCTAAAATATAACATAACATTTCTTTCGGGTAATGCCTCTAAACGTTTATACGGATGACATATATGCTCAGTCAGCATAGAGCGAGCTCTTTAATTCCTAGAACAAAACATTGGCAACACAAATATTAATTTTATTCGTGTTTTATAAGTTACAATGTCTAAGTTTTATTACAATTTCACCAGTGAATTGCGTACTTCAAACTTGCTGAGTGCTAGATGCGACCCGAGGAAAGCACACGTTATAACAAATTCATTGATACAGCCAACCATTTGTGTAAGTGCTGGCATGAATTGGCACTAATGATAATGTTTATTAATGACGTTCGAAAATCAGGGAGATAAAAATGCTCTCGACGGTGTAACATACCGTTCTGACCAACCGGAAAAAGACCCACGTATTACTAGTTTTGAGCGTTGAAAATAAAGACAAGATTCAATCGTCAATATTTATTCAGGACAATTTTCAACTTCGAAAATATTAATGAGGTTATTTTTAAAGGAGATAAACCCGAACGAGGTGACCAATATGTGTCTATACATATTTATCATCATCAATGTCATCTGTATGTAGCTTGCAGACACATATTTATCATCATCAATGATGATGATAAATATGTGTATGCAAGCTACATACAGATGACATTGATGATGATAAATATGTGTCTGCAAGCTACATACAGATGACATTGATGATGATAAATATGTGTCTGCAAGCTACATACAGATGACATTGATGATGATAAATATGTGTCTGCAAGCTACATACAGATGACATTGATGATGATAAATATGTGTCTGCAAGCTACATACAGATGACATTGATGATGATAAATATGTGTCTGCAAGCTACATACAGATGCCTTTGATGATGATAAATATGTGTCTGCAAGCTACATACAGATGACATTGATGATGATAAGTATGTGTCTGCAAGCTACATACAGATGACATTGATGATGATAAGTATGTGTCTGCAAGCTACATACAGATGACATTGATGATGATAAATATGTGTCTGCAAGCTACATACAGATGACATTGATGATGATAAATATGTGTCTGCAAGCTACATACAGATGACATTGATGATGATAAATATGTGTATGCAAGCTACATACAGATGACATTGATGATGATAAATATGTGTATGCAAGCTACATACAGATGACATTGATGATGATAAATATGTGTCTGCAAGCTACATACAGATGACATTGATGATGATAAATATGTGTCTGCAAGCTACATACAGATGACATTGATGATGATAAATATGTGTCTGCAAGCTACATACAGATGACATTGATGATGATAAATATGTGTCTGCAAGCTACATACAGATGACATTGATGATGATAAATATGTGTCTGCAAGCTACATACAGATGCCATTGATGATGATAAATATGTGTCTGCAAGCTACATACAGATGACATTGATGATGATAAGTATGTGTCTGCAAGCTACATACAGATGACATTGATGATGATAAATATGTGTCTGCAAGCTACATACAGATGACATTGATGATGATAAATATGTGTCTGCAAGCTACATACAGATGACATTAATGATGATAAATATGTGTCTGCAAGCTACATACAGATGACATTGATGATGATAAATATGTGTCTGCAAGCTACATACAGATGACATTGATGATGATAAATATGTGTCTGCAAGCTACATACAGATGACATTGATGATGATAAATATGTGTCTGCAAGCTACATACAGATGACATTGATGATGATAAATATGTGTCTGCAAGCTACATACAGATGCCATTGATGATGATAAATATGTGTCTGCAAGCTACATACAGATGACATTGATGATGATAAGTATGTGTCTGCAAGCTACATACAGATGACATTGATGATGATAGATATGTGTCTGCAAGCTACATACAGATGACATTGATGATGATAAATATGTGTCTGCAAGCTACATACAGATGACATTAATGATGATAAATATGTGTCTGCAAGCTACATACAGATGACATTGATGATGATAAATATGTGTCTGCAAGCTACATACAGATGACATTAATGATGATAAATATGTGTCTGCAAGCTACATACAGATGACATTGATGATGATAAATATGTGTCTGCAAGCTACATACAGATGACATTGATGATGATAAAATGTGTAAGAAGATGTGAATAACGATGAAGATGACGACGATGATGATTTTTGTTTGCTCGTTTTTCAGCGCAGCCGTCCTAACTTGGTTTTGCTATTTGCATATCAGTGTTGTGTAAACCAATCAAATCTTATGTTAACCACCAAAGCAATTTCTCTTCCACCGAATAACGTTTGTATTCAACGTTAGCTGACCAAAATCCACTGAATTTCGGTGAATTTACCGAAATCCATTTAGGATCTTGATTGAACAGCAATCGGCATTTTGTTTTACGTTGCACAACAAATATTAACCTTTAAATTGCGCCGAACATCTTTTTTTCAAGACAGCTCTTGTTTATCATAATATAGTTAAGGTGTTTAGCGACTATCTAACTGTAATGTGTACAAGTCGTACGTAAAGCGCTACCAGAGAGCCTAACAAACCCGATGAGAGTCTTGGGAAGTTCTATGTGTGTATAAAGGTACAGTCAAACCTGTGTTAAAGACCACCTGCGAACAAAGACCACTATTGCAAAACCTGTCTGCAAAGACCACCAATTCTATCTCCCATTAGACCATTTTCAATGATATTTAATCTGTTAATAGAGACCACCTGTAAACAAAGACCACATTTTGCTGTTCCCATTGGTGGTCTTTACAGACAGGTTTGACTGTACTTATAACGTTTCCCTTAACTTGTCATTGCGAAAAGAGCTTGATTCTGTCTCACAAAGGGCATTTAAGGTTTTGTAACTAAAATACTATCTATAAAGTAACGAATCTTCTAATAGTTATTGGATAAAAATGACATATGCGACATATATATGTTCGGCGCTATTTACAGGTAAACCTCACTTAAAGATCGCCTCAATAAAACGACCAACTCTAAATCAAGAACACAAGTTTCAAGACCATTTAACAGTTCTGCTCTTTATTACACCTTAATAATAGAACCACCTCCACACGAAGACCAGTTTTAAAGTGTCTCAAGGGTGGTCTTATTATAGAGGTTTTACTGTATATCGAAGGATATAAATAAAATAGCAGTATTTCATCGCTTAATAACCAAAACGCAATTATAAACGCGTTGACAGAACAAAAACATCGATGGTAAGTCTTTTGTCAGGGTAAATGTATAGCCTTGTAAAACGTTTTACATCGGTGTAAGCGACCCCGTGTGACTGCCTTGAAGCCGTTTCAGGCGATTACATTCAAGCCGCAGTGTGTGAGGACTTAAATTTCAGTTGTCTTAGCATATATAACTGGTAACTTCATTCCTGTTTTATTGTGGAGAATGAAGTGACCGATCAAATAGCAACATGTAATTTATAAACTAACAAAGTACTGCTTTATTCGTCAGTCGGAGCACCTCGTACAATTCATTCGAATCATACATTGTTCCGTAGTTGAATGGCCGAGGTGTTCCGACTGCTTTATTCGTGACTATAAGGTACAGTTGGATCTCGTTCATTCGAATTCACCGGGTCCGAATTTCAATTTGATGAGCCTATAGAAGAAGAAGATACATCGGGAGCTGATATTTCTTTCGGATAATACCAAGTATTCGGAAAGAAGGTTGTCGAATAAACGAGGTCGGACGGTATATAATTGAACATGATTCGTCATTAACTGGATTGCTTTTCAGAAAGTAGAAAACATACATATCATGCATTTAAAACTTACAATGCTGAAGCGACAGTTGGACTGTATGAGGTTACTTTAACACAAACAGTGATTTTTTTTCAAAATTACGAATGGTGGTGAAAGCTAAGTATGTAACCTAACCGACACGGTCGTGGAATAAACGATGGGGGCATGAGATGAATACCCCCCCCCCCTCCTTTGCTTGTCCTGTGATGTTCACATCTGACTGTTCACGGACCGAATATGGTCAAATATCTACCAATATGTCCAATCGGAAATCCTTGGCCAACTACGTCAAGTGCCTCGGATGTACATTAGGCACTACTTTCGGAAATACCATTCGAATGTCATGAAAACAAGATGGCGGCATGTACGCTGGAGTGCTGATGAATGTAATATTGAAGCTATATGAAGACTGAAGTATGTGAGTTTTTAACTAGAAATGATAACGATAATCCATCTCTTACGTGAATGTATCGAAGTTATTGAAATTATAAATCCGTTCTACGACAACTATTTCTTGACCGCACAAGATGTTGAGTTTTGCTACATAGTGCTCCGCCTTACATACACTAGAGGGTGTTATCCGAGTAACGAAGTGGTACAGAAATGCCCGAGAGCTGTCGAGAATGCCAATATGTCTACTCACATTTCAACATAAAACAAAGCAAAAATGAATATATAAAATTGTTAAACAGTCTGTTTTAGGATTATCTTGACGTTTGAATACAGGCAACCTCACATACGAACATGCCAGGACAACATTCCTTGTCTAGAGTATCTGTATTCAAAACACAGACATTCAAAGTGAAATGATATGATACATAATAATATGTGGTTCCAGCATGCAGTATCTTACTTGACAATCAAGTCATGACGGGCGTGGCAAATATAAACTAAACCATTGCAGCAATTAATGTACCGACTAGTCATGGATGGTACACGGATTGTACTCCCATATTGAATTACAAACGATTTTGCGGTGTCGTAAAATACTGTAGCTTCTATCTTTAAATGGGTGTTTACAATCTTCATCATACCGTTACAGTCAAACGAGTTTTATGAGAATGTCACCATTGTTCTGACATCAATGGCTTCACACTTCTACAACAGAGTACCATCATTAATGGTCTCTAGGCTGATTGTGATTCGCTATTATCATCATTAAATTCTGATAGAAGTGTCGGTATGGGAAATACATTATACATGTATCAATAAAAGTCTGGTTTCATTATACGTGTGCTCATCATCCGTTGTGTGACGATTTTTATTTTGAAAGGCATATCTTCGGGTACCTAGGTATTCATTTCATTACATCTCGTGTAGAGTATATTATACACTGTGTAATTTAAAATCAGTGAAAGTACGTGGCGGTGCGTGAAAAGAACATTGAATGATATTGTATATTGGTCCAGCAATTTTAAAATAGACAGAGAAGTCGAATAGGAGTTGCTACAATATGGTGGCATATTTCTGCCACCTGCAGTTAACTACATGTACTTAATTAACTAGATAATTATGCGGTTAACTAGATAAGTATCGTGACAAATTTTCATACCAGATAAATATCTTTACATGAACAATTGTCTGAAAGTGCCCTAGAGGGTGTTATTAGAATAACGAAGTGGTACGGAAATATCCGAAACCTGACGAGAATGGGACTGCGCTACCACACCAAAAGCACAAGGTAGCGTGTACATGCAATTAATTGAAGATGCAGAATGTCAACCTTCACACGAAATTAGATAAAACTGACGAAACGATTATAGACGAATAGAGGCGTAGCATGCGAGAAAATCATTTTGGCCGTAACACCAGAAGCAGAAAGTTATGATAAGAAGATAGTGAAAATGTTATACAACAATTAATGACAGAAAACCTTGATATACAGACAAAAGGATTGAATGGTTACTGCTGTGTCGATGTACTCCAGTAACTGTACACTTAACAAAACTTTTAAGTATGCAGGTATAAATATTCCGTATCATGGCTTGGTCAATATTAGTCTTATCGTCCAGAAATTTTCAACAAATATAGCGTAGATAACTGGCATAACATTTTGTTCCTTTCATACCATAAATCCACAGATTGAAAAAAAATAAAACCAATAAATGTGACGATGCGGAAAAAAATCAGTACTGCAGCTCCCACTTAAAGAGATGACCTGGTTGATTGGAAAAAGTCTAATAGCTTGTCGTGTTATTTAAACCGATAAATTCGACCCGAGGGTCATGATCTACACGTAGTAAATAGCAAATATAAAAATTACGTGTAGAAATGTTGATCAATAAAAAAGTTATACGACATTTAAAAAGTGCAAAGTTTTGTAAAGTGTATAGAACAAAACACACAATATAATGGACGGAAATAGGGGTACCGCCTTGGTATGGTCAGTGGCACAAACACCTTTAGGGGTCTCAACATAGTCTTAAGGTGGACCCAACCTCGCACTTATCCTACTACATGTATCACCAATATAAAACGAAAGTGTAAATAAAAAGACACAATGATTGCGGTGGACTTTGAAGATGTATACTCTGTACATTTAAAACGCATCTTTTTGTACCTGTGATATGTCTTTTAAAGCTCATGTTTGGTGTTTTAAAACTCATTTGGATTTGAAATACCCGTTGATTGAAAGAAAAGTAAGTGTTCATTATTGTGAAATTGAAATAATGTCTTGTCACTTTGCCTAGCATCCCTATGATAGTTCACGACATTTGAGAAATCTTACATTCCGCGTTTTTATCTTTAAGTTATATTCAATATATTACTTAAGATATTTCTTTCCTAAGATTTTCTTAAGTAAAAAAAATCTTAGTCGTGTTCTAAATTTCTACTGCTGCATGGACCAATGATTTCTGTAAGCTACTGTTGTTTCAACACATCTATATTCTACTCCCAACAATCATGTCCTATTATTACTGGTGAACCGTTCACCGTCGATAACGTGGGTAATGGGGAAAATACATGGGAACTGTGGGAAATCGTTAATATCTCAAAAACGGATTGAGATATCAAACTTGTGCAAACGGTTTTGAAAAAATTAATATTTCTGCAATACATATTCCGTTTTTCAGAAAGATTGTGAAATAACATTTTGTAAAAATCGATTACATCGATGTCAGACAGTAGATGAGTTGATTAGCACTTGTCTCTAGTTTATAGATAAAACAACAACAATATAAAACATGACATGCATGACTTAAGAGACTTGTTACGAGTGGCTCTACTGTACTCGTGTAATAATCAGGCATGAGAATTTTCCGGGGATTGATTTGACGCTCGCAATGGCCGTTTTTGAGACAATTTAAACCATCTTAGATGCTTAAAGCCAGTAGCTTCAGCGGCCCCCCTGGACCCCTTGCCGAATTTTCAGCTGATTTGAAATTTTGTATTCTCATGAATAAACACTTATACTTAAAAATGTATATACAATAATCAAAAATTTCACTGAAGCGATCAAGAATTTATAACAGTTGCAACATTCAGTTGATTATTGTAAACAAATCTAAAATGCATTATGAGGGTGCGTTCTTCAAAAAGTAAGCAATTTGTTGATGGTTATGCAGTACATATGTATTACATGAAATGCATAAAATTGCTTCGGATTTTAATCTTTAAAGTTGTTAAGCATTGGTCTGGTGAATTTTATTACATGAACGTAATCATATAACTATATAACAAAGAACAGCTAGACATGAACAGATCGTGAAATTTTGAATTGTTGTTGATGTGCCGACAAATAGTGTAAGGTGTGGGAAACGCCCATATTAATCAACATTGTACGATACAATAATAACCATCATTTCGATTAAGCACATAAGTATATACATAAATTTGACATATCACCTCCTATATGCATCTAGCGTGTCGAATTTAATGCCCCCATCACACTAGGCCACGTTCCCACTACGTCCTCAAAAATCTCGCAGGACGCAGTCCGAACTTGGTCTACGTAGAAGGAACGCAGTAGACACCGATAAGGACGTGGTTTGGTCTTCATGGACGTGAAGGACGTGAGCGGATTTTGAACATGTTCAAAAAAAACGTAGCAAGGTTTACTTCCGATTCGCAATCGATCGGTCGTATAGTTCATACTAACAACGTATTTACGGACAAGTTTTGTCATAACTCATAATACTTTGGAAAATAATAGGCAATGTAAATAATTTGTGTTAATCAATAAATATATGCTGAAATAACGATCACAGCTTATAACAAACCAGGGCCAAAACTGAAATATGCTATCGTGCTGTGTGAGTACAAAATCTGGACTTTAGTTCATATGGATCGAAATGCGTACGCTATAACACTAGTATAGAATAGGAAAAAGGTAGACGCAAGATAATTAAGTGTAATTTACATATTTAAACGTGTGGTATTGATATCACCATGTCATTGTTGCAAGCCATGTAACCGTGACGGCCTAGGCTTTCGTTTGTCTTAATTTATACGAACTAGAAATCTCGTTCTTCGTGTTAAACTTTTTTTCGATTAATTTAACACAGCGAAAACTTTTAATTTGAAGTCGGCGCTATTGTAACAAATAAATGGGACATTTTATATGTGAACTTGTTGGTCATTTACCCTCGAGGAAAGGTGCGGAATGTAATTTGTCTGGTTATTAAAGGCCGTGTCTAGTTTCATAGTGATACAACTCGATAACTATTTTGTTAAAAGGGTGTGTCCGTTTCAGACATGAGAATTAAAAATACATATATCGTACAAAGCGGCAGCTGTCGTGACATGTCGCTTCGGTTATGGTCTATAAATCTTTAGAACCGATCATCAACGTACTTCATGTGTATTCTACATTGAAGATGTATCTGGCTCATCTGAACATAAAATGTTTGAATTGGCTTTATCCAGTTTTGTTGTTACATTGGCTCAAACATCTCTAATAAAAAAGATTGCCATGTATAACCGATTGAAATTATTTTGCTTACAATATTACTAACAGACAAAACTTGTAAAATAGCCTGATAATTAAAAAAACCTGAAAGTATTTTTTTATATTTTATGATTTACAAACACTTTTCTTCAACAAATACGGATCTATACATTATGAGTTCATTCTTTGTTAATGCATGTGTATTGATGTTAAATAACTATAGGAAAGATATTTTCATGTTTGTTTAGGTAAACATTAAATGAACAAAAATGAGCATAGTATTATTTTAATGTTTACATCAGTTGTGAAACTGCTCCGTTACAATTTGTATTAATAACTCTCCATGATCGCTTCCTGTTTTACAAGCCTGTACGCGCCTACTTCAGGTATTATAAAAATCGCGAAAAAATCACGCCAGGAGCACGTAGGCCGCCGCAGGAAGCTGTAGGACATGTCCAACAGTATCTGCAGTTGGCTACGTGTTTTCGTGAACGCACGTGACACGTGCAGTCATCGCAAGGAGGAGCACGGAGCTGCACGTCCATCTTGCGGTGACTGCAAGGTTTGTTACTGGGACCAGTTGCATATCTATTCTGCGGTTGCTACAAGATCGCCGCACAACCAACGTACTTGCACTGTGCAAACGAGGCAAGGTGATCGCACACCTTACGGCAAACAAGCACTCGCTGTAGAGCGCAAGTACAATCATCTAAGATCGGAGATGGAACTGGAGTCTGAGATCCAAGACCAAAAACGACTCTTGTGTTCTCCTGTGGTGCCGACGCAATCGATGGGGTAAGATCCGACCCGGTATCCTCTAGACAGTGTTCTTGAAGCCGACATGACCTCTTGTACTGGAGTCTGAGATCCAAGACCAAAAACGACTCTTGTGTTCTCCTGTGGTGCCGACGCAATCGATGGGGTAAGATCCGACCCGGTATCCTCTAGACAGTGTTCTTGAAGCCGACATGACCTCTTGTACTCGCCTGGTATATATATACACGCGAAATATTCGCACGTGACTCGAGAAGGTCACGTACGCACTTCGTGCGAACATCGCATGGGCTTCTGTCAGTCGTCTAACGGAGCCGTGCGGAGTCGTACACAGCAGAGCGGAGTCGCACCTTGCCGTACGTCAGTTGCACGTCACCTGCACGGGGGTTGTACGTTCAACGTGCGGGTATTATGTAGGTGTTTCGTTGCAAGACACCCGCAAGGGCCCGTACGGCGAACGTAAGTTGTCTGTAGGATGTATGTACAGTTGCTTCAGTCGTGTCTAATCGCAAAGAACCGTAGGGATTTGCCCGCAACCCGACCGCAGCTGCAGAAACGTACGTACAACAAAGAGCATGGTGAGTTGTGACCGAGGCTTAACCAATTCCCGTCAAGGTACAAACGTTGTTCGGTTGAAGAGAAATGGCCTTGGTGGTTAACGTAAGGTTTGCTTGGTTTACACAACACTGATATGCAAATAGCAATACCATGTGCAAAAAACATATAGTCATGCACCAGTAAGGGTACACAGACAATTACGTCTTTAACTCAAACACTTCGTGATTACACCGACATATTTTCGAGAGTGTTAAAATTTAGCCTTTACTTCATAAGTTGACTAGTCATTGTCAATACATTTACAACATTGATTTACATAAATGAACACTTACATCAGACAGAAAATGTTTTACAGAGATGCTATCTAAATATTCAATGTACTATGCATCGCGGTTTTCAAAAAAAATCTCTTTACAGAAAAAAGTACTAGTAGATTTGCATCTATCTACAAGACATGCATAGTATTCGCTTTTATAGAAAATAGATATAATACATCAAAGTATCTAGCTTTACAGCTCACTCAACACAAGATGTTTTAACGTTCAGAAAATATGAATTCATTTGTTTGATTTCAGAAATAAATTTAATAAAAAAAATCAAAATCATGCGTTGGGAGTGTAGAATACATATCTTTATGTCGTCCTTGAAATTTTATGGGACAATATTAATACAAGAATAGCTAAATTCATTCTATTCAACAATTTCCGCGCAGTTTACACGATTGAAAGTATACTTAACGATCATGCTGATAAGATTGAATGGCAACACACACAAATTGAAACGATAAAACATAGACTGAATTTATTTGCTGGAAAAATATAGTTAAATAGTTGAACCCCGTTATGTCGACATCGGTTATATCGACATTCCGGTTAAGTCGACATATTTGTAAAGTCCCGATTTCTGTCCCTATATATTGTATATGGAAAATTATTTTTATGTCGACATTTCTATGTCGACAATTTCGGCTATGTCGACGTGATTTCTCTGGCCCAAAGAGTGTTTTCACACCTTAATGCACTTGTTTGTGTCGACATCCTCTCGACGTGATTGAAATTGAAAAGGTGTCAATTGACCGTGAAGAGATAAACAATTTTATCTCGACCTATTGTTTGTGTCACAATTAATTCTTTCACAGTTTGTAAAACTGATCTTTAAATTAACATCGTATTTTGCAATATGATTGATAAGTGTCGCAGCGAATATTTACCAGTTTCAGTAAAACTGATAAATTCAGCCACTCGTCGTATATGATTAAATATTGTTGAAAAAAGGGCATTAAACCCGAAAAACAACATAAAAATCGAACATACACATATATTATGTCTGTGATATTATTTATTTAAAGTATACCAAATATCACGATTCAATTAGTTTTACAACACCTGCAGCAAAACACACGAGTGGTAAGTTTTACAACACCACCATAGCAAAAATACGTATATACAAGACAAGTAAGTTTGCCAGTACTGGAATCGGATGTGTCGACATTCGGATATGTCGACATATTTTATCAGGTCCCTGTAATGTCGACATAACGGGTTTCGACTGTAATAAAGACTGTAAAGTTTTGCTTGCGAAAAGATACATAATAAATGCATAACTACATGTTCCTTTACTAATTCAAGTCATGCAAACCAGCCTGTGACTGTAGTAATAAATCACTGCTTTACCTACTACCTATACAAATTCATTTTCATATGAATAATATTGCATAGCCCTTTAATGAAACTGAGTGAAATTTGAATTCATTTTAAACATTCAAATGCCCGACCAAGCCACAGGGATTATTTCCAATGTTGTCGTTAATAACCCAAGCTATGTGTGGATGTGAAATACGGTCCATCATAATATAGCCAGCACCTAAGGCATTAATGTGTGGTCCAACTTAACGTCCATTATGCCATTACAATACATTAAAGTTGCCGAGAAACCAGCATGTATCTTTCACAAGCTTGTTCTACTTGATACCGCTAACAAAAACACGTGACCCTTGTCACCCATGCTGTCACAAAGCATTCATTATGCATACACAATCACAACAATATGTGCATTTAACATATTATCTAGACTTATCTGTCAATAGTATGAATGTTTAATTATCTGAGGCCAACCCGATATGGTCATTGACCTACTTCAACCCTTCGAATATTGTTTTTAGATAATGGACTTCAAATACAAAGGCCAGAAGCATAGTATTATCCATCTTCTACGCTACGAAACGGACCTCTCACGCTTGTGACATGCTGCAAATGCTGCTGCAATGGTGTTTTAGTTCATATGGCGCAGGCCACAAGCTTGTGGGGGCGCTATAACGGTATTTGGCTTTGCGTCGCACTATTTCAAGAACCCATTAACTCGTTTTTCGTCTTTTGAGTAAAACAACTTTAAAGTTTTACTCTCATGAGATAATTGATACATACGGGGTTATAGATATGCATTTTATTTAAGTTATGTGCATTCCAGAACAATATAGGTAGTGCAGATAGAAGAAGCTTGGAAGGACGTTTTCAACCGCCAACAATTGGGTTACGGGGTTCGGGAAATAAGGCGACGATTAGTCGTTGATCTGTCTCGACCTTCACCTTCCAAATTAAGAGTGCAAGCAACTTGACCTTGGAGAGATGACCCTCTTTCTTCAATAAATCAATTTCCCTGCTCGTCTCTTCAGTAGTGAAACCTATTCACTTCATTCTCTCAGTCATAGACATACATTTTATTTACAATCCAGTAAGGCTATACATACATTTAGCATATACAGTCAAACCTGTGTTAAAGACCACCTTCGAACAAAGACCACTATTGTGAAACCTGTCTGCAAAGACCACCAATTTTATCTCCCATCAGACCATTTTCAATGATATTTAATCTGTTAATAGAGACCACCTGTAAACAAAGACCACATTTTGCTGTTCCCATGGGTGGTTTTTACAGACAGGTTTGACTGCATATACTTTATTTAGAAATTAAGGCATTATGCCCATGATTCTCAAATACAAGTTATATAAATACATACATTTTGTTAAAACATGAAATAAGATGTATTAGTCATCTATACAATATATCTGTGGACAGATCATGAAATAATGTTTAAATTACCGGCTTACATCATTCTTATAAAATGCATCTGTACATTTTATCTACCATATTTGAAGTTAAGCCTTACAATGTATTTCTAAAGTATCATATCAAAAGGAATGATAATCATCTTTAAAACCAAGCTAAGTTTGTCAAAATAAAGACAGTAACTAGCGACACAATAGCGTCTTTTCTTGGTTGTAAATTTCTTTAAGCGAAATCGTGCATACGTACGAATTATTACTCTTTGAAAAATGTTGTTGTGAGACAAATACATAGACGGACATTTTGATTCCAATATTTTTCCAAGATTTATTTACACAAAGCATAAGTCCCACGGAAGTGGGAAACATTAGCATTACAAACAATATGACATAATGAAAAAAACAACAAAAAAACAATAATTAGTTATTGTCAACTCTGCTAAATTAGTTTTTAATGCAATGAAACTGAAACAAGACAAACTTACATTAATTGCTCCATAGTAAGATTTGCTGTTCTTAAAATATCTTCTCCTGTTCACGTATAGTTATATATATTTATTATTGCGTAACATTAAGACACTAAAATGTTATTCCATTGCTGCTTATATTTAATATTCATTCTTATACACAAATATCTTTGTTCTGTTCTGTGTTTGCTTATATTCCATGTTTGATATTGTATTTGTAACATGTATATTTACTGTCTTGACCATCTCATATTATGTTTATTTTGTTAATGGTCAAAGGCACTGTATGTGCAGATTGTACCAATAAACGTATAGTTATGAAACTAATTCTCCAGCAGATACAACAAATGTTTGCTTTATTATTGTCGGAGTAGTGTGATAAACAATCAAGATGCGTGAAACTCAAAGGGAATAAAACTATTTATCTATTTAATAAAGTCTCATAAATATACATTTTACATAAAACTAACTACAACAATTATATCGTAAAAAATGTATATCACTACTGAAAATGAGTTATAAGAGACTATGCAGTAAAAAATACACGCATCATTTAACCTTTAAAATAATGACATAACTCTTAAATACATAATATTATGTCTACTATCTACACATATAAAACCAAGGAGCAGTCGTTAATATTTATTGGGACAAAAAAACCCGAATTAGAATTAAATGATGAAAATAAATAACTGAATTTCAAATCGGACGCTAATGCACAAATTTTAATGACTGTTTGATTGGTAAGTACAAATTGAAGTTTTTCTTCATAAGTAAAATTATTAAAATATGGATTAAGAGATAAAGCCTTCTGTACAAGGGACGTGCGTATACTACTACATAAATTGCAATGCAACAAAACATGAAATTATGTATCCATTTCACCACAGCAGGGGCGTTTACGATCAGGTATATTAAAACATGTGGTAATCATTCAGTTATACCCGACATAACCGCCGATTTCATGTATTTGTTTACAACGATGACAGATTCCGGGGGTACTAATCAGTAACTAAATTCTTGCGGTTTAAAAGTGAACTGATTGATCTTCACCAGGAAGAGAACTTTATGATGAATCTATTTGAAATTCTTGCCACTCAACATGGTCAATGAAGCATTTGTCGAATTTATTAAAACGAGAGTCCCTTGGGGCATGACGCTCTACTTTCTACATTTTGCACATGGACCTTTAATATACAGGACTCTGGACGAGGTGATTTTATTCCCTATATAAATTGGTAGAAGACCACTTAACAAGAAATGTCTTGAACAAAAGATGGTCGGCGCAATTTGAAGGTTAAGATTTGTTGTACAACATAACAAATACTGAGATGTTACGATTGCTGGTCACTCCACATCCAAAATGGATTGCGGTAAATTCACCGAAATTTCAGTGGATTTCGGTAAGGCAACGTACCCTTTATCGAAATGTTAACCAATCCGCGTCAAGGTTACAAACGTTGTTCCGTTGAAGAGAAATTGCCTTGGTAGTTAACGTAAGATTTGATTGGTTTACACAACACTGATATGCAAATAGCAAAACCATGTTAGTACGGCTGTGTCGAACAATGTTACATACCAAATAGTCAAGCCCTTGGTATTGCAGTTTCAGAGAAGAAGATTTTCCAAGGTATTCCTTAAATAACTTAGTAAAGAATGTGACCCCTGGTGGCCAATATTGACCACAGGGGCATGATTTGATCAATCATCGTAGGGAACCATTAAACGATGTTACACGCCAAAGCTCTGGGACCTGTGGTTTCGAAGAAGATTTCAAAAAAGCCCATATAGGTCTATAGAAAACATGTGACCACAAGGGCGGGATGATTTGAACAATCAATGTAGAGGACCAGGAGACAATGTGACACACCAAACATGAAAGCTCTGGGCCATATGTCTCTTGGCAAGATTAGTTTAAAGTTTTCCGATTTCCCTAAATAATTCTATAAAACATGTTATGCTGGAGCGGGGCCAGTTTTGAAACCAGTGGAATTATTTGAATACTCTTGGAAGAGGATCAATAGACAATGCTACATACCAAATATAAAAGCTCTGCGTCTTTTGGTTCTGGTGATGAAGACTTTCAAAGACATCCACAATATATAGGTCTATGTAAAACACGAGACCCCATAGAGCAGGGCCAATATTGACTACAGGGACATAATTTGAACAATAATGGTACAGGACCAAAAACAATGTTTCATACTAGATATAAACCTCTTGACCTTGTGGTTCTGGGCAGGAAGTGTTCAATTTTAAAATCTTTTTTAACTCCTGTGACCTTTCTTTTCAGACATACCGTAACCATTTGAACACCTTTGAAAGAGGACAATCCCAGATAATGTTCCTGTGAGGTTTGGTCAAAGTTGGCCAAGATGTTTTGGAGGTGATGAAATTTGAATGAAAAGTTAACAGACGGACGGACGGACGCATTCACGCTGAACAATTCACCATGACATAAGCTCTCTCGCTTTGGTTAGCAGAGCTACAAGAAAGGTAGAATACAATAAATATCTTTTAAAAATGAGGATCGGCGCAAATTGACATAACTGCATGACTGTGTTGAAGTTTTATTACTTAACACTTTGATTTATTGAACGATCACATGTTAATAAGATCTATAATTACAGACAACCAAATATTAAAATCTGCTTCAGTTCATTAAATTTAGAAAGTAAACATATTTCAATAATAACCACAGGCGTGGTACATATAGTTTGTTACATGTTCAATAACATTTAGTAAAGTGCGAAATTAAAAGTATATCAAAACACATTTACAGAGTTTCAGAGATTTCCATAAATCACTACTTTAGTATAAGTATTTATATTTTTAAAAAAACATGTACTAGTGCATTAATAAGACATTTACACATTTATCTCGAGTCGTATTTAAAGCTAAACAATACGGTGTCATGGATAATAATTGGACCTGCCTACTTAAACTATATTAAAAATATTAACACTTTCGACTCGATGTAGGCGTAAAATGCTCAGACAATTTATCTCAGAGTCATTTTGATTTTGTCAGGAAAGTTCAAACATGATTTTTCGAATATTAATCCTAGTTTCAACCGTGTTTCGTGTTGAATCCATTCGACTATCTCAACTATAGAAATTGATTTTGTCTGATTTACAATAATAGATTAACATAACATTGCTTTATTTGTGTGCATAAATCTGCGATCATAATTCGTCCGTAGTTAAAGGTATTACTGTCTGTAAGAATGTGAAGCACAATCATAGATACGTGTGTCTACATTCAAACCATAATTTAGGATAGACGAAATTATTAATTCCAGCCCAACGTTTACAACGTGTAGATTTGAACAAAATCAGCGTTCAGTTTACAAACCAAGGTCGGCTGTTCAATATTTGCATCGTCACTTAACTTTAGATTTGATTGGCTAACATACCGCTGTCACTCTCAAGTAACAACATCGATAATAGAACGGATGCGTTGAATAATAAATTTTATAAACCGTTCATATTCATTATACAACATTTATCTGATGTCACAAGCAAATATTGTATATTATACAGTGGGAATGACAAAAAATACTAATAGATGTACATCAAAATGGGTTTGAAAAGATTTGTATTGCCTTTACGACACAACATACGTACACAAATACAATACTTTTATTCATTTCAATATCGCACTAACATTAAAATATGATCATAGTAAAAGTCTCATCCAATAACTTGAACACCGCAATGATGCCAAATGAAACGCCCTGTTAAAATATGTACTGTCACACTTGTTTGCATATGAGTACGTCAATGCTTTCATGTTTAAAAAACGAAGCATTTTTTAAATACATATTAAAAATTTAAAACAGATAAATCAGATTTTTTTAGAAATAATTGGATCCGGGTAGAACAGGGTGTAACAATTACATCGTAATTCACCATGAGTGTTTCTCTTACAGATACTTAACGATACGAAAATAAACCTGACTCTAAACGTTGTTCCAACTCATTAAATACACAACGACAATGTCGAAATTGGTCACTAGATAGCATCTGTGAAATGTAGCAGAATTTGTCAACATACGCAGCTTTCCGCGCCTTTTAGCTGGCTCATCTTAGTGGATTGTTTCACTTGAAAATAACTCGAAAATCGATATCGAGTTCCCAGCTCCACCAGTTTTGATTAATAGATTATAGAGTGAAATTATTTTCATACGTAAATTTAAACACTTTATCTTAATACTGGAATATTTTAACATCTTCTTGCTTCCAATTTGATTTTAAAAGTATCACCTATCATTACATAGAACATAGAGTAAAAATCAGTAAAATTTCCATTTCCAAAAGTTTAAGGGCTAATAAATTAAAATATCCAATTAGTGGAAACATTTTAGCAGTTATGTCTGTTTTCTTGATTAAATGAACACTCATGGTGTTTATATAATTTTAAATAATTAATTGCTTCTTGCTTCCATTCTTTGTTTAAGTTAGTACTGTACTAAAAAAATCTCGATTTTTTTCATTATTCTCGTCTGCTAAGTTTTTGTTCTAGTAACTATCACTGGGTTACATTGATTGTCGGTTGTAATTGGCTGGTTTTTAATATTATAAATAATTTTATATGATTTAGATCCGTACTTGTCACGGCGGAATATAATTATTATTGAATTATGAAGGGATTTTTTTTCCAAACCGTGATAAATCAACTTTCGTGCGCAAACAAACGTAACAGACTTAACTTTCTCTACTTTATCGTGATGCAAATATCATGTTTCTGTGATTTCCTTTTTTCTCTAGGTCACTTTATCACATTGAAATTAAGAACGGCTAAAACAAGACTTTACATTTTAATTTAAACACTTTCCAATAGAGGTAGATACATTGTGTACATATATATTACGAGTATTGCGGAAATTATGTCCTTTCGATGGCACTTTTTTGCTGTAATGTGGATTATCTTTCATGTTAGCATTTTTGTTTTTTAATGTTTTTTGTTGAGAATAGTCAGATTTAGTTCTCTTCTGTTCTGTTTTAATTTAGAATACACTAGGTATTGTTGTGTACCCTTTATCGGCATCCAAACATGGCATCTGATGAAAGTGATATATCCGGATGCAGCGATTACACTAACTGTTAATTAACACCAAAAGCGCTTTTAGGGGGGATTTTTTTTGTATTTGCGTTTATTTATCGTCGCCACCGGTTTCCCATATGGGCAACGCCTCCGGAAGAATGTTAGTCATTTTAGATTTTTGGAGGATAGTGCATGACACAGGAGATGTCCAGTTCCAGAAGCACCCCTGGTTCTTTTACGTTTATTTATCGTCGCCACCGGTTTCCCATATGGGCGACGCCTCCAGAAGAATGTTAGTCATATCAGATATTTGGAGGATAGTGCATGATACAGAAGATGCCCATTTCGAGAAGCACCCCTGGTTCTTTTACGTGCTCGATGTAAAAGCATCATACACGGGACCTCGGTTTTTAAAGTTTCGTCCGAAAGACTGTTAGTACGGTCAGTGATGGAGCGGGGAATCGAACCAGCGATCCCAGGATTACAAGTCCAGCGTTTTACCACTGGACCACGGATCCGCTCAAATTGTTGTTTTATACACCCCAAAAATATATAAAGTAAAACTATTGCCCAAGGCAATTTCAACATGCTGTCGAAACACAGTGGTGTGGCTAAGTTAGTCGCTTATGATAATGATCAAGAGACGTTACATCCGAGTATATTCGATTATAGCATTGAGCCAATATCTATTATTGATTATTGACTAGTTTGACAGGTGTCATTTTCGTGGGGACAATTCAAGTTAGAGGAAATGGCTAAACAAAGCCGATAATCAAGGGAGATCATTCTTGATATTTATCCCAGAAAGCTGCACATGGTTAGAAAATCCAAGGACAATTCAGAACGAGTCTAAGATATATTTAATCTGACATTACGTGTCAAAATTTAACATCCAAAAAAATGGACGGCGCAGTTTGAAGGTAATAATTTGTTGTGCAACATAAAAACATGCCGAGATGTTACGATTGCTGGTCACTCCAGATCCAAAATGGATTTCGGTACATTGACCGAAATTCAGTGGAATTCGGTAAGGTAACGTACCCTTTATCGAAAGGTTAACCAATCCGCGTCAAGGTTACACACGTTGGTCGGTTGAAGAGAAATTGCCTTGGTGGTTAACGAAAGATTTGATTGGTTTACACAACACTGATATTCAAATAGCAAAACCATGTTAGTACGGCTGTGCCGAAAAACAATGATGAAATTAAGATATCATTATGACTCAGTTACTTAAGTCAAATGAAGACTCATTGATGTAAAATAGAGTTTAATTCATAATGACAAGTCTGAGATCCTGTGGCATTTAGGAAGTACATGTACAAACATGCTGCCAGCTCTGACAGCACAGACATCCAAACACAGTCATGTGAATAATAGTTATACCCGGTTGTAGATATACGCAAAGTTTTAATAAAGTAAAACCTCAATAATAAGCCGCCATGGTCTTCTAATCGACGTGGTCTAATTAAATGAGGTTCAATAAAGAGCAGAACGGTGAAAATAGACTTATCATTGAGTTGGTCTTTAAGTGGGGTTTTACTGTATTAAGAAAAAAAATGAGAAGGCAATTTCAGACTGATGGTCAAATTTGTTATGATCGTTACTGGGAGCGGACTTTTGTCTGAAGGTAGAAAATACATTGTGCGTAGTCATGTACTACATGGAGGCGCAATAATTGAGGGGTAGAGCGCCTGCCTCCGGGTCTGATGGCCGTAAGTTTGAATCCTACCATGGGTAGGGAGGAACCAAGAATCTTGTAATCCCTGGATTAGGCGTGGGTAGTGGCTGGTAACCAAAGAAGCAGTTGTCGACGTGGGTGATTAATATAAGATATAACCTTGTCTCACAATCGACGTATAATATAAGATATAACCTTGTCTCACAATCGACGTAAAATGAATAAGTGTAAATGCTGAACGGGACACTTATAATCGGTATATGCCTGAAAGATGTTCACTACATGTTTTAACATTAGCTCAAGTTTAGGCATAAATCAATTCTGCATAAAATTACGCGACCCATTCGCGGGGTGTGCCTTTGCAGAAATATAAGATTTCCCATTAAGCGATTAAATGTTATCATAAACATGATACGCAAGCAAGTGTGAACATTATGAAGAATGGCATAAGTGTTTTGCGTCAGAAACACATTAAAACATATCTTCAATAGAGAAAAACATAACTATGATGTTGGGAAGATAAATTTAAAACGGCTTCACATGACGTCTAGCTTATCGTGTCCGCCTAACGAAGGTGTTCGTGCGTGTTCGTCCAAAGTTTGTTAAATTCATGCTGTAAGGGTCGAATCCTAACAAAAGCACATACGCACGTGCGTTCGACAGAATTATATAAGCCTTAAAAGAAAACAAGTGTTGAAATTCGAAGAAGACATGGAGATTAGGGGTACATTTTTGCAGTTAAATGTCAGATTTATCGAGTTTCATGTGCGCACGCTTAATTCGACTCCAAGGACGCCATTGTATGTTAACAATGCTTGTATACAAATAATTCAGAATCTATCTGATGTCTTGTGTTCCCTTACTCTCGAGTATGCAGGATCATCCCCATATGAGCGCTGCTATGGGATCTACAACCTCTTATGTAAGTGACGTCATTTCTAGAAAACGTCACCATGTAGGCCTGCTGACAGAAAGCAATATAATATTTGCACCCAATGGCAATATGCAAACGTGATTATATGGAGTAAATATTGTTTCCTGCTTGCAAATAGTGACATCACATGTTACGTTTTCTTGAAATGACGTCACTTACAGAAAAGGTCGTAAATCCCATAGCGGAGGTTCAATTATATACTTAACGCCATTAAAAACGCAACAAAAAATTGTGCACATAGATAAAGTGACATTACAAAGGCAAAAATATTCTTTATTTCTCAAACATAATTTCAAAGGATAATCAATAATGAAACAAAAAATAATTGATTTAGAGTATAATGAAGTTTAGAACAGGAAATAACACATAGATAACTGCAACACGCTTTTGACAGTTGGTAGCCTACTCCAAAATGACGCTTAGTTCAAATAGTTGCGTTTTTAGTGGCGTCAAGTATATTATTACTGACACAAAATGTTGTATAGGGTTATAACGCCGTTTCCATTGGCGTTTTAGTTTTGCGAGATGGCTTGCCGACTACAGAGGGAATTTCGTTTTGGTATCAGAAAATCAACAGAGAATGTTGGATAATCCCAGCAGAGAACATCGATAAATGACAATTCAACCTCTACATAGCAACATACTTTAGGAGATTAGCATTCTGGCTGTTGTCAAGAGGTGTTGATCTTTTGCTTAAAAGGTTGACTTGATAATAAATTCTGACTACAAGACACATGCTGATACTATTGTTTAAGGGAGGTTGTTGTCCGAGAGGACCCGCTCTCCAAATGTTACACTGTAAGTGCGTTCGACCTGTAGCATAGGATGATTATGATACGCATTCGTGCGTGTGCGCTTCTACACACCTACATTATCCGTACAGTTTACAAACACGCAGATCCTGTCATATTTTTGTCCGGTGTCAATTTCCATGAATATGAGAAGGCAGTTTTGAAACCTATGTTCATTCCGAAAAGCATATTCTGAAATTAAACGTGCATTTTGCGAAAATACGAAAATAAACCATCGTGAAATGTTTTTCTCCATGTAAGGCATTGAAAGTTGAAAATGAAAACCTCGGGTTTTTTATGTGCATTTTAAGTGTATTTATATAGAAATTAAGGAGTTAAACCCATGATTCATAATTACAAGTTATATAAATACATACATTTTGTTAAATCAAGAAATAATACTGGTATACATCATTCTTATAGAAAACACATATGAACATATGCAACACATTGTACAATCACATAAAATATGCATGTTAACATGATATAGGAATAAGTAGTGAGAGAAAAGAATGTACATGAAACGCCATTTAATTTATAGCAATCATAAGTACTTATAGAATGACTGAGGTAATGTAATAAAGACTAAAAATACTACAAAAAACAGCATCAAAGAAAAACAAATGATTTCAATACTTTGAGAAAAAGGTGCATTTAGATTGTTTTACAAGTATTGTTCTCTCAATTCAAAGCTCTTCAATAAATAAACTGACCAGTTTTTCACTACCTTTTCATTACTGGATTGTAGCAATTCTCTAAATTTTAGTATGTTTGGGTTTTGTCTATAATAAAAAGGGACATATATATGGACATACAAGTACACTGAACAAATTTCTGATTGTTCACTTTGTTATGATTTAAAGATGTATCTGGCTCATGTGATCCTAAGTTTTGTTTCATGGGCTTCATCCAGTATTGCTGTTACATAGTCTATAACATCATTAATAAGAATCATTGCCATGTATAACCGATGTTCAATCATATTACTAACACGCCAAATTAGTAAAAAAACACCTGCTAGTTTAAAAACTGGAAGTTTTGTTTGATTTTATGATTATACAAACGTTTTTTTTTTCGACAAATACAGAGAAATACATTATACATTTATTCTGTGATAATACATATTTATTGAAGTTTTTACTAGATAAAGTATTTTTTTTTGTCATGATTGGTTAGGTAAACAAATGAACAAAAAATGAGCATAGTATTACTTTAAGATACCTCACCGTATGTTACTGTTTGGTGACTTTTTAATTTAACGGTTGATCTGTCGTATTTCAACTGAGGGTAAATGTGGATGATTATTTTCAGAAAAGTTCTATAAAGAAATTATATTATCACATAAGTTGCACTCCAGGAGTGGCATAAAGCATTGTCATAAATATCATATGTAACTAGTTACATAAATAGCCGAATCACATCACTATTTAAAGTCTATTTAAAGATTGAAAACAATCTATTTATGGTGTCAGTATGTGATAAATAGAATCTTACATTCGTGCTTATTTGATATTGTTTTTATGAAACTCGTCGACTGAAACGAATATGACGCTCGGCAGAGCCTCGCGTCATATTCAGTCGACTCGTTTCATAAATACAATATCAAATCAGCACTCGTGTAAAGATCCTCTATTTACCACGGTATTCACATTGCTGAGTTTTTATTAACTGTTTAATATATCAATTAACCTGGGATGAAAAATTACAAAGTGTGTTCAGTGATTCGTCGCGAACTCAAATATTGTATTTCAGCGAATGTATTCACTCAATATTTACATAAAATTACAGTCGAACCTCGTTCATTCGAATTCATCGGATCCGAAATTTTATTTCGAATAAGACATGGTTTCGTATAACCCATTTCAATTCAACATGTACGAATATATGAAGATACGTCGGGACCTGATATTTATTTCGGATGAGACCGAGTATTCGGATAAAGAGTTGTCGAATAAACGAGGTCCACATTTCGAGAGGTCAGAACTTCTTGTATAGGTTTCCGTAATTATTTTACTTAACGCCCACTCGCGCGCCCTGCTAGCTCAGTGGATAAAACGCTGCTAGACTGTCATCCTCGAGATCTGTGGGTTCGATTCCCGGGTTGGGCAGGTTAAGTTCTTCCTCTTCCGTGACATTGGCTTCGGTCATGTCCTCCACACGTGGAGAAGTTGTCAGTTACTTGTGTAGGAGCAAGTGAGTACTGGTTAATAACTTATTACAGGAATACTGGATAGGTCAACTGTCCGTCGCATGTGACTGAAATATTGTTGAAAAACAGCGTAAAACGCGATGAAAAACCAACAAACAAAAACATAACGCCCACGCAACTGAGCTAAAATGAAGATAAATGTCAAAAACAAAAACTATGTTACATTTTTCGCATATCCTTGTACTTATAACGTACCACATGGTTCGAATTTCCGACTACTAAAGTGCACAATAAATAAGTTAGTGGCTTATACGTGTGAAACTAATATGACTAAGCAAATGAATAGTGTGTGTACTGAATGACAGGTATATAATTGAAATTGATAGCACACAACCTGCGTTGTTGCACCTTACAATACTAGGAAAAGTGCACATTTTTACAGATCAAATTTCAAATTTTTGTTTGTACTTTCATATACAAGTCTCATCAAAGTTCGTATTCCTCATTTAAATCTGCAATCAGTACTGTAATCAAAGTTATACCAACATTTTATTGTATTAAATGGCGTAAACACGCTTTTGAAAGACACCATTGCAGTTGTTTAAATTATGATTTATAAAGAGCCAACATTGCAGACGATCCAATTTGTAGATGTGGCGATCCTTATGAAAACGTAATATGTCATTATCACGATTATTCTTTCGTGCAAGACGACAAACAATTTTATCTCATGAGAATGTATACATTCTCACGAGACTTGTTATTACTCGGAAGTGTAATTATACCTCATAAGAAAAACTTGTATACCTTCTAGAAACTGAATCATTATTCGAAGAAATAAAATCGTTTTTAAACACATTAAATACAGTAAAACCTCAATATTAAGACCACCTTTGGGACTGGTCTTCTTACTGAGGTGGGTTTAATATTAAGGTTGAATAAAGCAATGGAAATGGACTTGAAAAATGTGGTCTTAATTTTGAGATGGTCTTATTACGGAGGTGGTAGCTAGGTAAGGTTTTACTGTAGTAGACTTTATATCTCAGTGTGGTTCATCTGTGGTCTAGTTACTCTGGTCACTCTCAGAATATGGAGGGTTGAAAACCCTATAGAGGTGTTCCGAATATCGACTATAGTTCAACCGTACTTAATCGTTGGTTGAACCGTAGTCAATGTTCGGAAAACCTCTATATAGTATTCAAACCTCCAATTTCGAAGAGGTAACCAGACCAGACCAGACCGAATTTTATCATCAACCATAGCACGGACATATATATGTCCGTGACCATAGTCAATATAGTTGGTGCCTCTCTGTTTGCTCTGGGACGATTTATTCCGAATGTAAATGATACTGTCACCTGAATCCAGCCCTGCGTTCAGTTACGGCTATCAGTGGAAAACGTTTTGTGTTGTATCCCTTGCTTACCGTACCACATTGGCTGCACACGGGAACCAAATTACAAAACAGGACTGATAGCTGTAACTGAACGCAGGGCAGCTGTTTGTTCTTTATTAATATTTATAAAGTACATATCAATATTTATTAAGCGGGTAATAATATGATATAACCCAAACAGGCTGTATAATATTGCGCTGTTTTCAGGATAATTCTCCAACAAACACACGCAATAGCTAACACTTTCTCATATAGTTAATGTACATGTATATTTAAATTCTTTCAAAATGGTTTCGTGATCCGTTTTCTATTTAATATCGTTGTCAACTGGCAGGTGACGTAGAGCTAACGGGTATATATATACTGTTCTATTTTTAGACCGGATTGGATTACAATGCGGTCGAAAAGTTCGTGTTCTACGTACGCTTCATTGACAAGTCTACCCATTGTGAGAAAACGGATTTGAATAGTGATTTAAATAACAATAAAGGAATGACAAGGTACGAAGTCATCGTAATGCTATAGATTATTTACTAGTGTAAGTACGGTTTAACCCAAATTACTGACACGAACTTGACCACTCCCATTTAATGCTTTTGATTGATAGTGACATAAGTACGTAAAAAATGTTTAACAAAACAAGTTGACTTTCAAGAGAATATCATAAAAATCAACAAGTGTTCTATACACCAGAATTTGTAAACACTCATGGGCGTTGGTTGGTAATATATCAGGTGTCACAATCGTAAATAATTTATTAACATGTTCATTTCTAACCATTAACATCTATAAGCGTCGCCATGTTTACCAATATTAGCTGCATTCATTCACGTTTCTTCGCCTTTTAGTATAAAAATGTATTTTTTCAACATAACCGATTTTTTAATGTGGCTTTAAGTCACATACACAGACAGTATCGTGAAGTGACTATTACAGTTATATAAGGGCGGGGGGAAGAACCCAGGGTAACACCTGGGTAAAAACCCACGACCTTCTGTGACGACGCTGACAACCGACCGTCACGGCCGTAAGCCAGCCAAATAGCTTCATCATTTACCAATTTTATATTCCGGATGGGACTCGAATCCACTGCGGCGAGGGGCAATTTATTTGAAGTAAGTGACCATAACCAATCGATCGCCCCTCAACACACGACTGAAAACTTAAATATTGCCTCCAGAGAAAAAATATAATCGAACAAATATTTTTTGCACTTATCTAATTAACATCGATTTTGAAACAATTCTTACTACTTAATCACTCTTGATGACTGCTTCCTGGCTACCAACCAGTAGGCCTATTCGCGTCAAATTTAGGGATTGTGAAGTTCGTGATCAAACTCCGCTCATCGAGGGGCTCGAACTCACGACCTTCGGATAAGGAGTCAGGCGCTCTTGCTCTAGACCACTGCGCATCCAATATATATTCGAACGGACGATATTCCGTTTGCGGATCGATTGACACAAGATTACAGACCTGGCCCCGATCTCTCAAAGCATCTGAAATAGAAATCTCAGCTCAATATGAGATTTTGCTCAAACTAGAGACTGAGATTGAGACAAATCTCACTTGAATCTCTTGATTTTTTTTTAAAATCTCATCTCATCTTTTTCGTTTTGTAATACCGTTTTTGAGTCCGGTCTCAGATAAGGAAAATCTCAACGATTTGAGACAATATTTGAGCTGAGATTTAACTCAAATTGAGGTTCTTCGGGAGACCTGGCCCTGTATACTGTACCCACGCAAATGTAGTGAAGTACCATTCTAACATTGAAATCAAAAATTGTGTCGGCAGTTCACATAGGCACCTCTTCAAGACTTTTGAGAGATGATACTTTTTCATCAATACATTTATAATTTCTTTATAAATACAGAAAATTATCAATCTGGCAATTACAATTATTCTCCCCAACTCATTTCATAATACTAAGCGTTTTACCGGGTATTTTTTCTATAATTAGAATGTTTTTTTTTCTCGAACACTTATAAATAAGTTCGATAGCATGTTACATTACAGAATTTTAACATTCAACATAAAGTGAACAAGCGATTCATTGTATCTTGACGCTGGCTACCGAGTTTAGTCAAAAGTCGTATTTATAAACGCCAAATGACTTGATCACGATTTTCGTCTACACTTTCGTTTGTTGAATCCGGATACTGAAATATGTCGTAATACAGGGAGATTTATTACCAAACAATTTGAGCGGTTACATTGTACTGGTTTTTAACCATATCTAAAAATACATATTTGATGAATGATCTGTAGCATAAAACGACGGACACTTTTAACATCTGGCAATAAAATTCTCTTTCTAAAATATATAAAATAAAATAAAAATTACTCACCGATGGTATATGTATAGTTTATTAATCCGTAAATGGCTCGATTGCAATCAGGGATGTAAACTACATGCCATCTGGGGAAGGAAACTACATGACATCTGGGGAAGGAAACTACATGACACCTGGGGAAGGAAACTACATGACATCTGGGGAAGGGTACTACATGACATCTGGGTAAGGGTACAACATGACATCAGTGAACGAAACTACATGACATCTGGGAAGGAAACTACATGACACTTGGGAAGGAAACTACCTGACTTCTTGGGAAGGAAACTACATGACATCTGGGTAAGGGTACTGCGTGACATCTGGGAAGGAAACTACATGACATCTGGGTAAGGGTACTGCGTGACATCTGGGAAGGAAACTACATGACTTCTTGGGAAGGAAACTACATGACTTCTTGGGAAGGAAACTACATGACATCTGGGTAAGGGTACTGCGTGACATCTGGGGAAGGAAACAATATGACATCTGGGGAGGAAACTACATGACACATGTGAAAGAAACTACATGATATCTGGGAAGGAAACTGCATTACATCTGGGAAGGAAACTACATGACATCAGGGAAGGAAACTACATAACATCTGGGAAGGAAACTACATTACATCTGAGAAGGAAACTACATTACACCTGGGAAGGAAACTACATGACATCTGGGAAGGAAACTACATGACATCTGGGAAGGAAACTACATGACATCTGGGAAGGAAACTACATTACATCTGGGAAGGAAACTACATGACTTCTTGGGTAAGGGTACTGCATGACATCTGGGAAGGATACTGTGTGATATTTGGGAAGGGTAATGTGAAACATCATGTTGGGAGGGGAACTCCGTGTTGTTTGAGGAAGGGCACAGTGTCTATATTGGGACGAGATATGCGTAAAATATGTGATATAAGTACATGTATATACGTATATAATAGGTATTTTGTAATTCAGTCATACAAACCAGTAATAAAATGTTTTTTTCAAGGTGTGAGCTATCAGTCATAATATCACTAAACCAATAGCCACATTTCATGATATATTCTTCGACAAAATGTAGCCTTAAGTAAAACCTTCTGAGGTGAATGTAAAACGAGTCATTCATTGATTGAATCGAAGTACTAGTATAGACCGGTTATTCAATACAAACTATACCAATTATAGCTAATATTGATTTAACCCACTTTTTACAGACATAGAGTACAATTGTAACGGCTCTATTCACCTATTGGAAGAAACCACAAGAATGCAAGTATTTACAAACGATTTTGGAACAAACACGCAATCGAAATTTCCACTTAAATCGTTTCATGTAATTTAAACATTCCGAATAGTAGAACTTCTAAAGGATTGTATCAAGCGCGGTCCGAGTTGAAAATTTAAAATTTTAAAATTTAAGTAAAGTATGGAGTGATTTTTGACAAAACTAATTTTAGGAACTATTACGACAAATTGAGAGCCGCTGTTAGATTTCCAGGCTCTTCTATAAGTGACGTCATTTCAAGAACGCAACATGTGATGTCACTATTTGCAAGCGGGAAATAATATTCACTCCATATGGTAACTTCGTTTTCATATTGCCATACGGGGCAAATATTTGCTGTCAGTACATGGTGGCGTCACATAGGCATACCCAACAATATCGCTTATCAGATAAATCCTGTCGATATCAACTTGATGAGAACACTTATTAACACACAGAATTATCAGAATTAAGTGTAATTACATTGTTAATTAGAACCATAATGTTTGTATTTTTTTTAATGTTTTATCATGATTTCTCGAAAACATATGTTGTTCAATAGAAGTGTATCTATATCTCAAATGTACGTAATTAAGGCAATATATTTCGAATACACTCTGTTTGATATTAGCTTTATTTTGAATCTGAAGACATGATATTCTTATGAATTAAGGCGTTTACTCAAGCATGCTTTATTATTCATTATGACTTCAAAATCATCGTAATCCCAATGGTAAAACCAAATAACCTATAAGTACCTTATTCCACGAATTGGTTTGAAGATTGGTGCAAAAAAATGCTTTCCAATCACGCCATTGCCTCGCTGGGTATATGCCTGCTTCATTTGGGGCAGACGACTTGTCAACAACATTTTGAAGCTGTTTCAATGAGTCACAATCAGTACGGTGGTAAAGTTTCTTCACTTACGCCAAAAAACTACCTACAGGACATGCACAATAAATATATTTTTTTGCGTTGACATTATTTAATTTGTTTTTAAATTATTATAAATGCTATTTATAATGCAATATAGATGTTGCAATTGTTTAGACAAATCACCTGTATAACTTATATACAATAAATTGAAAAGCATTAAAACTAATATTCATTTTGTAAGTTTTATATTGGATTTTTTCTGCAAAAGAGAAATCTGTCCGTGAATAATGCACACGTAATACTCAAAGTATACAATTCGCTTCAATATCGTATCTTCAAAGTAAAAAACTTATCGTTTATGACTCTTCATAGTTATTACTTGTTATTTATTATAATATATTTAATTGCTTTGCTCAGTATTTGAAATGATATTATTCATCCTTAAAATGTCAGTACCAGCCACTAGTATAGTCAACGACGTAAACGGTAGAAAAATTAAACCATAAAACTAGAATATAAAGTTTTACATGAATGATTATTATTATGTTTCTATGGATGCTAGGTGCATATTTCAGAACATAGTAGATCTATGAACGTGGCCTAAAGGCGTTAATAAATCATGTCTAAGTGTTGGTATATTATATTGTACGCATGTATGTTCCAGATTAGTTGGCCCTGTGGCTCAGTGGTTAACACTGCTGACTACTAATCCGAAGGTCGTTGGTTAGATCCCTCGTCTCGCCGGATAAAACAGAAATGTTTTTCAGTGTTTCCCACCTAACATAGTGCTGGCATGTAACCAGGAAAGTACTGGGTAGAGTCCAGGAAAGTACTGGTTAGATGCCAGGAAAATGGTAACTGTACGATGTGTCTCGTTGGCACTGTGCAGTGACCGTATTCGTATTTGGCTTCAAAAATTGTCTGTTTGACCTATACTGCTCTACTGGCAGGTAAATTTCCCCCTTCTGTTTAAAAAAGTATATTTATGGTGTGCGGCGGACATACCTGGTCGACCAAAATACCATAAAGCACATTATAAAAAATGTGCGCGGCGACGTGCGACCTCATAAAACACAGTAATACATAATGTTCCAGATTATATACAACTTTTCTTCCCGGTTCACTGAAGAGTAGTACATATAGAACGTACTATATTACCACCGACCTAAATAGCTCCGTGATACTTATTATTGAACCAGTAAAACCAATAAAGACGATAATGTTTTTCATTATTGCTGCGGAACGATGATTGTCAAACTCATTTTTGTACTTGAAGAAATAAGTACCCATAATCGCGATGGTATGTTCCGGGTTATTAAGCACCGGCCTGTTTATTGATCAATAAATTTAAATAATATTATGCATACATATATTGGTCCCAGATGAAACACGAGATTATTTTATTATTGAAAATTAACCTATGTGTAAAGCAAATGTTTTCTTATGAAATAAACTAGAAAAAAACAAGGAATTCACTTAACATGACTTGTGTAATAAACACAATTACAAACAATTTTGGGTAATTTAAATACGCAAGATACTGTGGTGCCCGCTAATAGTTAACCGCGTAATATAAATTTATATTAGCATTAAACTGTTTGTCTGATTTTCATCTATGTAATGTATCCAGCATTATTGAAAGTTTAATAACAATAAATATTTATTCTTTGTTTCACGGTTATCTCAGGATTTGTGTAGCAAGACCTCCTTATGTTTGGTTTTAAGGAGTTTTTACGCTATGGTACGGGTCTGTGGGACAAACATTTAAGAGAACATTTTTATTGTCATTGTGTTCCCTACTATCCCTTCCCAGGCCCGGATCCACGGGGGGAGGCGAAGGGGGCCCCAGGCCCCAAGTCGGCTGTGAAGTGACCAGATTATGTCTCTCAAGGTTGCTATTCTTTTAGTACAATACATCAATTTATTATCAATATCCTCTTTACTACCAGTATAGCGGAAGCAAGTGCAATAAAATTTGCCCCCCCCCCCTGTTGTGCACATTGGCCTTATGTGACCGTCAAGTAAAATCGGATACTTTTCACTCGACATCAGCCAGGCGCTTTCAAATTCCTTATCATGTATATTCATGTATATTAAAAGCGTCTATAAAACATATTGATGTAATTTATTTTCTTCGCTCTTGCTGGTCTTTCCTTTTTGACTGCTTTATCCTGTATAAACACTGCCTTGCGTTCAATAAAGGCTATCAGTCCAAAACGTTTCAAAACAGCGAGCAAGTTTTGTTAATGAAAAACGTTTCATATCACTCGCTATCGCAACTCGGAGGTAGCACGCGAATATTTGAGCCTAACACTGCGTTCAGTTACGGCTAACAGTCGCTCACGTTTTGTTTTGTATCCCTGACCCACCGTATCACAATGAGTGCACACGGGGAACCAAATTGCAAAATGAACGCATGGCTGGTTCCCTGCCTTTACTGTTTTTGAGGCAGGGAACCAGTATTCAGAATTATATTAGTTCATGGTATTTGTGGAATATCATTCATTTATTATCATCATACAGTGGGATTTATAAATCAGTTTGAATAATTCGTAATAGCACGGACATATAAACCAGCTATATCTTTGCGCTGAATAAAACATAATGTTTATCACAATTGAAATTAAGCTGTTGCTAAAGAAAATTCGACACAAGAGTCGCGATATGATCTCATAGAAGAAATTAATTTCGTGAAGCATAACACTCTATATTGCATAATTGCAGTCTACACTTTACCACCATAAACCATGGTCCAGTGAACAGTTATTTTGAGATAATATCTCAAGAGACCACATGTGGAGATTAAACTTGTCAAAAAAAGACTACTAAGTAACCGAATCAGTACCACTCGCTGATCTTCGTGAATTTCCGTGAGATATCACGGAAACAATCTTGACATTGACAGGTACTTTATGTATCTCTAAATTCCCCCATTTTTTTCATAATAAATTACATCAATTGACACAGTTGGAACAAGCATAAAATGTCCTAACTTAATCTGCTTGAAACTTTGAATTCCCGTCTAAGTCTAAGTTAAAATAATGATTTAAACACGTCGGACGTCCAGGAAAAACGCGCCGTTCACACTGATTTCAATAGGAAACTGGGTGGCTCAAGAAAACTGTAAATTCCCCCGCCTTAACGTCTAAAAAATCAATATTTTTATACGATCGAAAAGACGATACATTGAGGTTTCCAAATCTGGTTGAAACTTTTGAATATGTTAAGAAATAAAGAAATACTCATAAAAAAAAGTAGCGTTCCTAATCTACTCAATGCAAATTAGACGACTGGAAATATCGATTTGGGCCGATGCGATAAGCGATAATCGTACAGCGGAGCTAAAATATATTGAGTGCAGGGATTCTATTTGCAAACATATACATTGTATCTAATCATTAAGGGTAAGGAAACACCGTTTGTTCATAGCCATATCATATATAACCATATATATATCGCCATGTATGTAACATTATAGCAGCTCATTCGGTGTCTTGCTATACGATACATATATATCTCATGTACAATGACATGTTAAAATATAGCGTGTCTGATTCTATATTTAATTGTGTCACGAATATTGAATTACAAACTGAGGAAGCTTGTATTCCAATCTGTCTCGCGATGTTGAAATCAAACACGTACGTGTCCTGATTCACAAACGCGTATATAATTATATAGGCGTTTATTCAGGTGTATAAGGGAAACAACTCGTATTGTATGTCACGCATATTATTGCTAGAGTTCTTTCCCTTGTTACTTCTTTCTCGTTGCTGTTGGTTGAACATTTATAAGCTTTCATTCGATCTTGTGGCTGGTACTACCAAAGACTCGGTGGGACTAGGACCAATAATAATTTAACAAAAGACATGACAATATGTTTGGCATTGCATCTGATAGAATTATGTTGGTCCAAGTCCGGTAGGGTCTACGATAATATCCATCGCTATATATGATACACCGTAAAACCTCACTTAAAGACCACCTCAATAATAAGACCACCTCAAAACTAAGAACATATTTTTTCAAGTCCATTTCCCTATTTTTTTCTTTATTTAACCTTAATATCAATACCACCTCAATAATAAGACCAGTTTTCAGGAGTCCCAAGGGTGGTCGTATGATTGAGGTTTGACTGTATATATTTATTAGATCTTTGTAAATTAATAGGTAAGTAACTCTTTACGTAAACAAAATCAATCTGATAAATTTAGACAAGTTATCCAAATGTTTCCGAGTAATTCGCATATTGTTAAGAATAAAGCGGAAGCTATTCGAAATCGCGAACGTTGAGATAATAGTCGAGATTTGAGCTGTACGAAACTTACGTCATGGGAATTCCCGCTGTAAACTTGACGAGTTAGCTAGAGTTGGGCGCATACGAATTAACGACGGATTGCGTAGTTTACTGTGATACAGACCTAGTTAAAGTATGTAAGAAGTATGTCTTATTAATGCCAATGTAAATATTAGATTTGACAAACTTGTGCGTCGTTTGAAATGTTAAAAACCTTACTGGACATCTCTACTTTCGGTTTTGAAAATGACTTCCGCAATTGTTGTCCGTTGTTCATTGCTCGCTTTTACAATAGATTTTAGTGTAAGTGCAAATAATGTATATTAAATTCAACAAACAAGCCGAAGTAATTGTTTTTATAAAGTCTATAAAAATCTGCTAGAGCTACTTTCGTTTTTACCTTTCTACTTTCGGTTTTAATTCTTTGGAATTGGTCAACATTTTTATATGTGTTTCTATGAAATTAGACATCGTACTTATTGTGCATGATATAATCGACAATAATTGGCTTGGCGATTTGATTATGCAAACCTTAACATAATTTTTTTCCCTCCCATGACCTGAATGCCATTGAAGATTTGGTATGTAGGTAGGTCTGAGGGATCGAAAACATAATTGTTTTATATTTATTTCACGGTTCTGTTTTGATTATGTACACATTTTCAAAGCATCTTTTCAGCTTTTTGATCCATGTAAATACAAATTTAAATTTGTACCCAAATGACTATTTTTTAGGATATCTAGCAAATTGGGAATATACATTTTTGGCCCATTTGAATAGTATATAAATTATGTACTTTGACATGGCAAAAGTTAGTCAAAGGTGTATGCAAAGGGGATCCCCCCCTTTGGGTGTATGGACATACATTTGATTCAATGTCTAAACATTTTTCTTTCAAAATGCATCATGGTTCTAGAATTGTTTTTCAAAGACGGCTTGTCCCGGACTAATGAAAATGTAAAATTTGACTTGTCCGACATAAGAAGGTAGTAAGTTGTCTGAGAATGTCGGTCAATTTAGTAACAAATAACCATGCACAATGATAGCTCTACAATCAAAATTCAGCTATTTAAATCAGGTGTACATGTATGTGTTTGTGGGATTCTAAGGTAACTTCTAAGGAACAATTGCTGATGTTGGTTAGCTATAAAAACAGACTTGTCCGGGACTGAGTTCAACTCAACTGTTTGTATTCCGATTTAGCATTAGACTTGTCCGGGACGTCGGGCTCGTGGTTTCTAAAGCCTTGTGCATGCAGAAAATATTCATGACTAACTAGATGATTAATCTAGTGCAGCAGTTATTCTGTAAAGTTAAATTATTGGATTTTTATCCAAAAAAAGGACAAAATATTTGGTGAATGAGTATTTTTTGATTAAAAGATATTGTTAAAAGGTATTTAGTAAAAAATAACAATATTTCATATATTTTTGAGTGGCTTAACATACAAGCAATAGAAGCCCCCTTTTGTCAACAACTATCACTAATTATTGACAGTATTATTCTGCAGTGGAGTGAATAGGTGATATACCCGTAGCCACACTCCCCTTTTGAGAATGGTTTATTTCGTGATCGGATGATTTGTAAGCATATTTACCAGAACGAAATATACACCAAAATGCATCTCTGACGATCTAGCTAAAAACATTTTTCAGGGGGACCATGCACCAGACCCCCTTAAAGCTAGGCCTACACATCAACTTCAGCTAAGCTATGCCCCAGGTTATGAGTTAAGTACATTAAAGATACACAGACATCATTTGCATACAATGTCATTATTAGTTGATGAACTATTGAAGATGCAATACTGAATACCATACATCAATTGTCAAAAAATATGTGTGTAATGTCAGGGGGACCAGTCCTGGTTGGGACCCCCTCTTGGTCTAGGATTAGTTATGGACAACCCTATTTTGCCAAAATCGCCGGTGGGGGATGCTGGACCCCTGGTTACCCTCTTGCTCCCCGCATGGCAAAGTATGATGTTGAATCCCCTTCAGATTCTCCATGAGGTGGTCACCGCACAAACCTCATCTCACTCTGACACACCACAGGACCATGAAAGCTATGGTGTTAAAAATATATTAGGTTTACATTGTGTTGTATCATTTATTTTTGTAGAATGGAGATTCATGATTGACAAAGGAAGATTGTTGAATTGTATACACTGCAATAACACAGGTAACACAGTAAAACCTCACCTAAAGACCACCTAAATAATCAATAAGACCACCTCAAAATTAAGAACATAATTTTCTAGTCCATTTTCATTCCTTTGCCCTTTATTTAACCTCAATATTAAGGCCACCGCAATAAGAAGACCAGTTTCCAAAGGTGGTCGTATTATTGAGGTTTTACTGTATTTGATAAATGAGTTGATTTTTGTTGTTTCTACATACACCTATATTTAGGTCAAAATTGACAGTAAGGATTTTACATGCACTCACATATACAATGACAGTGTGCACTTATATTCACATATGCAATTACTAACCAGATAATAGAGTACTTAAATAAAACAAAATCTGTTTTTTTTGTCATTGTGTGCAATTTGCATGCAAATATACAAGAATTTGCATGCAAGTATACTAGAATTTGCATGCGAGTATACAAGAATTTGCATGCGAGTATACAAGAATTTGCATGCGAGTATACAAGAATTTGCATACAAGTATACAAGAAATTGCATGCAAGTATGCAAGAATTTGCACACAAATATACAAGAATGTGCATGCAAGTATACAAGAAATTGCATGCAAGTGTGCAAGAATTTGCCCACAAATATACAAAAATTTGCACGCAAGTATACAAGAATTTGCACGCAAGTATGCAAGAATTTGTACGCAAGTGTACAAGTTGTCTCATCAATATAATGCATGGACAAACAATTTAAGCAAAAATGGCTATTATTTTATCTCACACTGGAAAGCCTCACTATATCACCACCTTGAAATTAGTACCACCTCATTACATGGAGCATTCATTTTTCTTCCATAATCAGTTCACATCACAGGAGATTGTCATGAGTGCCCTCCCTTTATCCCTTCTAGAGTTCTCTCCCTTTATAGAAAGGATAAAGGAAAATAACTCATGACAATCTCTGTACAGATATCATAGAAGGGATAAAGACAAAGAGCTCGTGACAATCTCAATACATATAGGAGGGATATAGGGAGAGAACTCTAGAAGAGGTGATAGAGGGAAAGAAGTCGATCATGACCATCTCCTGTGGTTCACTCTACAACAAAGAGTGACATTCTTCAGAACTTTGGGTGGTCTTATAAGTGAGTTTTAAGATCAGTTTTATTTACATGTAAAAACCTTGGAATGTGTCCCAATACTCTGAGGTTCAAACATTTGCCAAAGTTTACCTGCTGCTTTGGAGTTTAAAAAAAGTGGAATATATTTGTATTCTGTGGTTCAGTTATCCAAAGTTTAACAGTATGTCTTCCTAAGTTCTTTTCACAATGAAATATAATGTACAAATGATCGGCCCAATACTCTGAGTTTTGTTCACTTTTTCCGAGGTTTGCTATGAAAATGAACAGACAGGTGGGATGCTCTATATCTACAAATATGGCAAAAACTAGAAGTCCACAAATATTTCTACAGGAACAGTTTACATACTATATTCCCTTTTACATGTATACATGGTATATCAGTTTATTTTTCTAGTACAAATCCTGTAATTGCAATAAATGGTGATTATATTTGATCACTGTATGATAACAATTCATTAACATATACTCAGTACATTTAAAATGCACACAACAGATTTTCTCAAGTTTTGTGGACTTACAGTTGTCTTGACTTGTCCTGTGATCTTTTCCATCCATTAATTCCCACCTCCCCTTCCCTTACTGTCCACTTTGATTCTCCTAGTTATTCCTTGTGGTCTGCTGGGCCATTCCTTGCACCTCAGTTCCTTAATATGTGTACCGTTTGACCTCCTTTAGTGCCTTATGTTTTGTGGATTGTTGTTTTTCCGGAGATCTGCGTGGGGAGGCATTGTCTTATGTATGTGGCTTTCCCTGTAGTTACGTATTCTCTCTCTTTTACATAGGGATACTAGAAAAGAACTGCATATATACTGTATTATACAACATTCATGCAGTACATACGATTTATTTCATTGCAAATATTGAGTACTTTCATGTAAAATAAGTTTCAAAATACAATGAAATGACAATTTACAAACATTTCGCAGGTCTCAAACTGTGCGTTTTTTAAATGTACTGTGTATAATATTTATTAGTGAATTCCAAGTGTTATATTGCTTTACTGAACTCATCAGTGGCATCTTTCATTTTATTTTCAGATAAATCATGGACCAAGAACTGAAAACTGGTAGAGTTGGGTCCTCCGCAGGAAGAAGTGAGAATTCAAATCCCCTTGAATCATTGCTGGCTACTGCATCTGGGACTAGCACTCATAATCCAAGGGATCGTAAATCCAGTAGAAATACAGTTGGTGATGCAGGTTATGACTTTATTCCAATCTACAGTAGCTTAGACCAAGGACCACATCTCAGGACTCATGGTATGTGCAGTGGTCATTCATCTGCATCATCTAATTCCAGGATCAACCAGACACGCTTGTTTCCTGAAAGAAGCTCTATGATAAATGGTGGTCATGGTAGGCTGCTGCTGTTGACATCACCAAATGGAAACCCATGGTCTCCATTTTCATCATTTGGCCAAATGTCAGGTCGATTTTTTCCATCAAGTTCACCATTCTCATCATTCAGAGGCATGATGCCACCACATTTGAGTTCTACAGGTTCTTTATTTGAGCAATCTTCTTTTAGAAATATGCAAACATTTGACGAACTGTTCGGTTACCCTAGTAGAAGCTCTTTGAATGATGAAGGTTATGATGGACCGATTATCACAGAAATATTTGATGATGATGATGATGATGTACAGGAGAAAGAGATGAAGAAGAAGAAAGAGGATGATTATGGAAGCACTGGCAAACAACCTATTAATGACATGCATGATGAAGGTTATGATGGACCAATTATCACTGAAATATATGATGATGATGGAGATGATGATGATGATGATGATGGAGATGATGATGGAGAGGATGATGATGATGATGATGACGTACAGGAGGAGGGGGAGGATAATAAGAAGGAGGAGGATAATGGAACCACTGGCAAACAACATATTAATGACAAAGAACCATTAGGTGAAGTTTTAACAGTTACCAATGATGCAAAACATGATAAACTTGAATACAGTGAAAATACTGAAAATAAAAAATATGAAGAGCCAAACGAAATGGATACAAATGACAGAATTCAAAGTGCTACTGAAATTGCTGACATAGATGTAAATCAAAAGCATTCTGAAACTGCTGGGATTGACAAAGGCCCTGGTGTCTGTTATGCAACAGAATCTGCACAAAGCAAGATGGAAGATCATGTGAAATTGATTGGAACAAGTTTGCAATCATTCACAGAGAACAAATGTACTTCATCTAATGCAAATGTTGATCCTAACCAGTCAGTACATACCATTCTAGGCACCAAAGAAAACCAAGCAGACAATTTAATAAGTAGAGGAAAAAGAAGTTTTAGAACCCAGAGTTTTGTCAATACACCTTTACCCTTTGAAGATATGGCGATAGGTCAAAATGAGTCAAATCCAAATGGTACAAAAAGTCCTACATCTCTTCCTAGCCTAGAAATTGATGGTGACAAGATAAGTGAAATGAGAAGTGAGGATAAAGGTTGCAATGAAAATGTTATGGAAAAGATTGAAATTGCTGAATTTCTTACTGATCTTAATTCTTCTATAAAGTCTAGAGATGTGGAGGATGTTGACATGGCAAATGAAATGCCAGGTCATAATAAAAACGTAGAGGATTCTTCAATGGAGTTAGATAAGAATCCTTTTCATGGGACATCTTCCTTGAGTGCTGATGCGCAACTAGTGGGTAATGAAGAAACTGTTTCAAATAAAACACATTCCTTTAACAGCATTTCTGACTGTGATAATGACACTTCTGAATGCAGTGAACATGAAATGAATGATTCTATAAGTGTTGGAAGAAAGACTACACATTCAAAAATGTCAAAAGCAGATGTTCTCTCTGAATTATATAAATGTCAGGATGTGAATGACATTGATCAACAAGAAGGAATTCCAAAGACAGAAATCTGTGATAATAAGCAAAATGCAGATGATTCAAATATGGATAAAGGTGGTGAATTAAGGGATCCATATACCCCTGAATATTTTGAATTTAAAAGTCCATCTAATGAGGAACAGTTACAATCTCCTTCACATTCTGCAAGCAGAAAGAACTTTGAAAATGAATCTGGCCTTACAACTCCATTGCAAGATAAAAGTGATGAAGATATTCAATGGCATTATCCCAAACCATTACTGCAACAAGGAAAACAAAACAATCCAAGTTCAGAACCATCAAGTGATATATCTTCACGCCAAATGGCTCATGAAAGTCACCATGAAAATGAGCAGCTGCATCAACAGCAACATCACCTACAACAACATTTGTACCAAGGACATCAAGAGCAGGAGCAGCATCAACAGCAACATCACCAACAACAGCATTTGTACCAAGGACATCAGCAGCAGCAGCAGCAGCAGCATTTGCATCAGGGACATCAGCAGCAGCAGCATCAAGGACATCAATATAGTGGTTGTACTGGACACCCAGTAAAAAATGGTAGCCATTTTCTGACTAATTCTCAGCATTCTCCTGAGAATATACACAGGGTTCAAAAGAGGTGCAGTCATTACCATGTAAATATGTATCACATATGTATGCACACAGTAGCGTACATGTGTCTAGATTGTGGCATGGAGAGCCGTGTTGGTAGATGTTGTCACTCTGGTGAACATGTACATAGTCAACCTCATGAACATGGATATAGTCAACCTCCTGAACATGAATACCCTAATGGACATGGACTCCCTCATGGACATGGTACGTTTTCCATTTATAGTTTTTCGAAATTCACATTCAGCATTTTCTGATATGAAAATATAATTCTACAGCTGACATGCTCCTCATTGTATTGTACACATTTTGTTAGGTTTCAAAACCAATTGGAATTCACAGACCTTAACTATGATGGGTTGCTTAAATGGCTTAGTTGAGCTTATATTTTTCTGCCTTGCTTTTGCTATACATATATTATGACAGTAAATTCCTGATATAACTATACAGTAAAACCATCTTGTAAGGACCACCTCAAAATTAAGACCACAATTTTCAAGTCCATTTTTCCTACTTTGTTCTTTATTCATCCATATTAAGACCACCTCAATAATAATACCAGTTTTCAAGGGTCCCAAGGTTGGTGGTATTATTGAGGTTTTACTGTAGCTAGTTTCCACATTTAACATTTTAGGTGATTAATTCTTCATCCCCACCTTATAAAATGATATTCAAACAATATGACCATACTTACCATGAAATTTTGAGACAGGATTGTTTTATATTCCTATGGCGTACCCAGAGCTGGTAGAATGTGTACGCAAACAATCTATGGGGGTCTAGGGGCATGATATCATTTCTGTTCTAGATTGATCTGTTCGTGGTGCAATATGGTGACATTTTCACAAGCAATAGAGTAATTTTTTATATGTTTTATATTCAGAAAATTATATATCATAAAGTGCATACAAAGGCTCAACTGTTGATTATGTATTTTTGCTGTTTAATTTGTTCTGTTTGTGACAACCATGTGTATGCAATGGTGTACTTTGCACACAGGTATGGCTTAACGCACCTGGTTATTATTCATGTTGTGTATGCAGCAAAATCAGTTTTACAAGTTTAAAAAAAATGTTTTCCAGAAATACCTTCTTCTGGTCAGTTCCCTAACAAACCTTCATCAACAACTATGAAACAAACACGAAACAAGAATGCCTCTGTCAGAGTTAATAAATTTTCAACAGAAAATTCTGAACAGAACTTTCCAAGTGGTTCATCCCAGTCCTCGTCTAAGAATGAACTTACAGCAGGTAAATCAATGAGAATAAACATCATTAACTTGAAATGGTCAGTACCATGTTTTGTGTTAGATTTTTTTAAAATTTTTGCTCATGAGATTGTTAGTTAACTTATCAATTTTTGCTCATAAGATTGTAAGTTGACTTATAAATTTTTGCTCATGAGATTGTTAGTTGACTTGGCCAGTTGACTTGAATTGTCCTGTGAGCTTTTCCATCCATTAATTCCCCCCTCCCCTCCTTTTACTGTCCACTTTGATACTCTTAATTATTCCTTATGGTCTGTTGGGCCGTTCCTTGTGCCTCTGTTCCTTAATATGTGTAACGTTTGACCTCCTTAGGTGCGTTATGTTTTGTGGATTGTTGTTTTTCCTGAGGTCTGCGTGGGGAGGTATTGTCTTGTGTATGTGGCGTTCCCCGTAGTTACGTATTCTCTCTGTTTTATCAATTTTTGCTCATGAGATTGTTAGTTGACTTGTCAATTTTTGCTCATGAGATTGTTAGTTGACTTATCAATTTTTGCTCATGAGATTGTTAGTTGACTTATCAATTTTTGCTCATGAGATTGTTAGTTAACTTATCAATTTTTGCTCATGAGATTGTTAGTTAACTTATAATTTTTTGATCATGAGATTGTTAGTTGACTTATCTAATTTTGCTCATGAGATTGTTAGTTAACTTATCAATTTTGGATCATGAGATTGTTAGTTAACTTATCAATTTTGGATCATGAGATTGTTAGTTAACTTATCAATTTTTGAACATGAGATTGTTAGTTGATTTATCTATTTTTGCTCATGAGATTGTTAGTTGACTTATCAAATTTTGCTCATGAGATTGTAAGTTAACTTATCTATTTTTGCTCATGAGATTGTTAGTTGACTTATGCAACATTCATTATAAATTGGTTTGTTTAGATCAATACGATGCCACTAAAGTGGGTAGACATTATGATAATCATGGTAAATGGTCAAATGGACTCAATGGTCTTATTGAAAGTGTTGGACTGCAGATGAAAGATGTTATACCTGATGGAAATTGCCTTTTCACAGCCATAACGGACCAACTCCGGATTCGTGGAGACTTTTCCTTTACTGCTAGAACCCTACGTTGTGCCGCTGTGGATTCTTTAAGGAAGAATCCTAACCAAGTAAGTTAACTACAACTAAGGCCAACGTGAAGCCGATACTTGGAGTCTGGTGCCCCATGGAGTCACGTCCAAAGCACGGCCTTCCCTACAGATAATTCTATAATAGTGATTGTTTTGACGTGTAGATATTATGATCAAAGTAATTTCGGGGATTTGCAAACATTTACGCAAGCGAAACGTCTGGAATTGGCAATTCGCGAACTTTTCGATATGCGATATTATCCACTTATACAGTATTTGATGACAGTGGTTTTTCTTCAGGATGATGGCACTCCATTGTCTGCATTCTTGGATGAACATGAAGGCAGTTGGGATGAATACTTGAATAAAATGTCGAGAGAGGGTCATTGGGGTGATCATATTGTTATTTGGTAAGATTAAATTTACATTGCTGTACGCGTTTCTCTAGAACATTCGTATGCATTCTCTTTTCATATGTTTAGTTCATATTTAGAACTCATATTTAGCAACTTTAGCAGGTTCAAATATGCGAGGGGTATTTGAAAAGTTTGTGAACTTTTGAATTTGTTTGTGGACTTTTGCATTTGTTTGTGGACTTTTGCATTTGTTTGTGGACTTTTGCATTTGTTTGTGGACTTTTGCATTTGTTTGTGCATTTGTTTGTGGACTTTTGCATTTGTTTGTGGACTTTTGCATTTGTTTGTGGACTTTTGCATTTGTTTGTGGACATGTGCATTTGTTTGTGGACTTTTGCATTTGTTTGTGGACTTTTGCATTTGTTTGTGGACTTCCACTTTATTTTTCATTTATTTTGTTATTCTGCACCATTATTGCTCATTATACTCTTAAACATATAAGAGTTATACCATAGTTGATGAAATCAATATTACATAAGTAACCATTATACCACACTTCCATAGCGTTATACCACACTTCCATAGCGTTATACCACACTTCCATAGCATTATACCACACTTCCATAGCGTTATACCACACTTCCATAGCGTTATACCACACTTCCATAGCATTATACCACACTTCCATAGCGTTATACCACACTTCCATAGCGTTATACCACACTTCCATAGCGTTATACCACACTTCCATAGCATTATACCACACTTCCATAGCGTTATACCACACTTCCATAGCGTTATACCACACTTCCATAGCATTATACCACACTTCCATAGCGTTATACCACACTTCCATAGCGTTATACCACACTTCCATAGCGTTATACCACACTTCCATAGCGTTATACCACACTTCCATAGCGTTATACCTCACTTCCATAGCATTATACCACACTTCCATAGCGTTATACCACACTTCCATAGCGTTATACCACACTTTCATAGCGTTATACCACACTTTCATAGCGTTATACCACATTTCCATAGCGTTATACCACACTTTCATAGCGTTATACCACACTTTCATAGCGTTATACCACATTTCCATAGAGTTATACCATACTTCCATAGCGTTATACCACACTTCCATAGTGTTATACCACACTTCCATAGCGTTATACCACACTTCCATAGCATTATACCACACTTCCATAGCGTTATACCACACTTCCATAGCGTTATACCGCACTTCCATAGCGTTATACCACACTTCCATAGCGTTATACCACACTTCCATAGCGTTATACCACACTTCCATAGCGTTATACCACACTTCCATAGCGTTATACCACACTTCCATAGTAACGCATGTATGCCAAGTCTGGGTCAGTTCCATTTTCACTAGATTTATATGTACATGAATGTTAAATATACAGTGGAACCCCTCAAAACCGGAACCTCAGTAAACCAGAATTCCCTCTAAACCGAACAATGTGCGTGGTCCCGATTTTTTCTGTTTTATTTTCATTGTGTAAAAACCTCTGTAAACCGGAACCCCTCTATTCCGGAAACCGAAGAAGATTTCCATTATTTCTAAACAATTTCAACAGTAAATTACCCCTCTAAACCGAACAGCAATTTATGACACCTAAAGTGTTTAGACAATAAATGTGTTAACACAGCGTTTTCACACCTTATCTGTTATGGCTTCAATCGGCAGTAGCTACACGTTTGTTAACTTTATGATGGTGCGCGGGTAAATAGGTACAGTGTGATAATCGCTATTATTAACCGAGTTATGACAAAAGAAAGTGACAGTTTGCAAACATCATTAATAACTTTTAATTGCCAACCATAAACATCAATCGATGTTTTCAATAATTTATTTAATGATGAATGCTACAGTAGGTGACTGTTCAATTGATCTTTTGTTAAAAGAATCAAATTATCATTCTAGTTAAAGAGCGTATTAGCAGAGTAAAGACGAGTGTAGGTATTCTTGTTTAAACTAACAATAATGTGGAACAATTTTGTTGTTTTATCAATCAGTTTCTGTCAGATTGATTTTATCATTCACACAATCAACATGTCTGTGCCTCCTTCTAAATGTCGAAGAATAGAATTGTCACTTGATGACAAAATTAAATTGATCAAAGAGTCAGAATCTGTTCTGAAAAATACATGTGCATGCATAAAATAACAGTGTTATAATATAGTATAAGTACTGTATATATATATAGTGCATGTATAAGGAATGAATAAAATACACTTAGTCATTAATTATGTTGTTGTTTAATGCATTTCCTAAAACCCCTCTAAACCGGAAACCCTCTAAACCAAACTTTTTATCCGGTCCGGACGAGGTTCGGTAACTTATGGCTACCAATTCAGGAACTAAATTTAGCTACTCAAAGAATAGTGTCTTCATGGTATATTGACACATCTGGTGAATGGGTAAAAAAACATTAAAAATATGTGAGAGTGGGCAGTGATTATTTGTAGAAGATGTAGTCCGGTAAGGTTGTGAACAACGTCAGTATAATGCTGACGTGCTGTCATTCATGTGGTTAAACAAATAATGACACATTTTATAAATTGTAAATGATCCCCTTTTGATTTATGGTTACTTATTTGTGAGATGTTGAACATTCCAAGTGTAAATTTTTTTAAAGCGTTTTTGTAAAAAATTTGAGTGACAAAAGTCTCCAAACTTAAGGAACACCCCTCGTATTTATTAAAACACAGACACTTCTAGTCAGAAAGCCAACTTTCAGGGGGTTGGGGGGGGGAGGGGGGTAAGGTGTCGGTGCTTTAGCGAGTAAGGTGTCGGTGGTTCATCGAAGAAGTTGTTGGTTCAAACCTTCCAAAGGTCAAAGCCATGTCTTGACTTGTCCTGTGATCTTTTCCATCCATTAATTCCCACCTCCCCTTCCCTTACTGTCCATTTTGATTCTCCTAGTTATTCCTTGTGGTCTGCTGGGCCATTCCTTGCGCCTCAGTTCCTTAATATGTGTAACGTTTGACCTCCTTTAGTGCCTTAGGTTTTGTGGATTGTTGTTTTTCCGGAGATCTGCATGGGAGGCATTGTCTTATGTATGTGGCTTTCCCTGTAGTTCTCTCTCTTCTCATAAAACACCAATGCTGTTATATTCCAGAGGTGTCTTGAGAGTTATTATGCTTCCATGACACATCAGCTTAAATAAATACGAGTTTAATAATTTTAATAGCTAACTCCTTATTTTGTAGTTGGATAATCTTCTCAAAACTGTTACATGTACTACAGTTGGACCTCGTTAGTTTGAATTCATCAGGTCCGAAATTTTATTTCGAATAATGCTTGGTTTCTAATAACCCATTCCAATTTGTAGTGCATAAGAAGTTGCATCAGGACCTTTATTTCGAATCAAACTGAGTAGTGGTTGAATAAACAAGGTCCGACTGTACTAAGCAATTAAAGTTTGAGAGTGGGATGATAATATAGATGTGCATCTATTAATTTGATAGTAATGATTTTAAAAATGTTTGTTATTTCTCATTACATTTGCTTAAAGAAGTAACCAGATGCTTTTAGAAACCAACAGGTTGGCTCTGTTTACTGTATACATTTTGTCTTTTTTTCCTATTTACTAGATACCTCGAACAGGTTCTTAAGTCCTGGCAAAATCCCTTCTTGTTTCATATCATCTAATAATACCGGTAGATCACTCGAACAGAGACAGGTCAAACACTTGAACATAAATTGTGGAAATTTCCTGAAATGTGTTATACTAATCATATTTATAATGCATAGTACACTCATACCGGAAACAGTAAGTTTGTACATAACATGTATACCATAGATGCCTCGAACAATAGAAGGGCTAACCTTATTGCTAGATCTGACGGCAGATCGAGGTTTCGAAGTTTTACTGTAGTTTTGAATAATCTGATTGATGTGGTTACTTTCAGTGCCTTAGCCCATGTACTGAATCGACGAATTATTATCTATCGTGGAAACAATCAACTGGTCAGCACTGTTGTTGAACCACGTGGTAATGTGAAACTAAATGATAATGAATCATCAAATGAATCATCGGTTGATGATACTACGGATAACAAAGAAGGTGAAGACAATAGTCTTGAGGAAATGTATATTGGCCACGTATCTGACGCCCACTATGTCAGTTTGAGGCCGTTGGATTGGAAGGATAAACTGATGCAAGGTACTTCTGGTTAAGTCTGTTTATGTTGTTGTATTACTGTGTATAATTTATCATGAAAAGTCTTTTATAAAATGTGCAGACCAGGGGCATAGCCAGAGCTGGTAGAATGTGTACGCAAAAAATCTAGGGGGGCATAATACCCCGAAAAAAACCTGTTTTCTAGACAGTTTGTGGTGCAATTGGGTAACATTTTCACAAGCAATACAGTAAATTGTGAAGTGTTATATATCCAGAAAATTTATATCTCGAACTGCATATAAATGCTCAACTGTTGGTTATTGCACATTTTTCTGTTTTGGATAATCATGTGTACACAATGGTGTATTTTGCATACAGGTAGCTCTACAAGCCTGCAGTCTCTCCAAAAGCATGAGCGGGCATAAATAATATGTACATGTACAAAATAACAAAGACAAAAGGGACACAAACAGAACTGTCAAATTAGGGATGAAATAGAATTAGTACTACATTTAAATGATCGGAAGTCAAACCTTGAAAACCAACAGGATTATATTAAATGACAACATGTCAGAAAAAACCTGTCATGAATATTGATGTACTGTCTGATCACTAAGTATCCGATGGGGTCTATAACCTCGGGAACATATTGCAAACCTAGCTGTTTATTGCAATCTCTACAGGACATGGAATTTAGCGGTCTTTAGAAGCTGCATGTAGTGTTTCATTTCATTGTGAAAGGTTTATGTGTTTCTGATTCAACTGAAATTAAGCGAATGCAAACTTGAAAGTCTTACACATTGAGCGTGAGACTCCTGCCTTTTGGCTATACATTATGCTCTCATGCACAGTCTTGCTAATCTTACACATTTTATGCCCCAGTCATATATATGGGGGGGCATATTAATAGTTGCTCCTATCTGTGTGCGTGAGTGCGGATTCTTGTCCGGGCTATAACTTCATAATGGATGGAGGGATTTCAAAATTACTTGCCCCATGTGATCATCATAACAAGATGATGTGTTGCGGAAGTTGTTAACTCGGCAACATAGCATAGATCAACTGACCGTTGACTGAAATGATGTTGAAAAACAGTGTAAACTAACCAAATTAAGTAGAAATATAGGTACTGGTAGTATTGCTTAAAATTCACTACTCGTATTTAGACATTGTACACACTGTATGTTGTTCACATGTATTTTGATTTATGTTTTATATTTTTGGCACCAATGAAAGCTTTTCCTCTTTTTCACACTATATTTAGACTTACTCCTAAACATTGCTGAACACATTTAGATGCCCAGGATAATAATGAACTTGAACTTCAGTGCTAACCTGTGAACCATTTATATCCTGAACATTCTTCCTATATTTTATTTCAGAATTGAAAAATAAGCCAACATCTTGCCTTGTTGGCTGCAATCCTGAATCAAGAAAGATAGGTAGGAAAATATCTTAATTTGTTAGTTAAGAACATATCAATAACTATGATTATGAGGCTTATTGCACACACCTGAGAGATTGTATCAAGGACCAAGTTGATAATATTACTTACCAAAGGGTTTGTGTCAAGCAACAAGCTAATGTACTCTCCCATGGTTTGAATCAAGTAACAAGCTTATGTACTCACGCAAGGATTTATATCAAGCAACAAGCTAATGTACTCACCCAAGGGTTTATATCAAACAACAAGCTGATGTACTCACCCAAGAGTTTATATCAACCAACAGGCTAATGTACTCACCCAAAAGTTTATATCAACCAACAGGCTAATGTACTCACCCAAAAGTTTATATCAACCAACAGGCTAATGTACTCACCCAAAAGTTTATATCAACCAACAGGCTAATGTACTCACCCAAAAGTTTATATCAACCAACAGCGTAATGTACTCAGCCAAGGGTTTATATCAAACAACAAGCTGATGTACTCACCCAAGAGTTTATATCAACCAACAGGCTAATGTACTCACCCAAAAGTTTATATCAACCAACAGGCTAATGTACTCACCCAAAAGTTTATATCAACCAACAGCGTAATGTACTCACCCAAGGGTTTATATCAAGCATAAGGCTAATGTACTCACCCAAGGGTTTATATCAACCAACAGCATAATGTACTCAGCCAAGGGTTTATATCACCCAACAGGCCAATGCACTCACCCAAGAGTTTATATCAACCAACAGGCTAATGTACTCACCCAAGGGTTTATATCAACCAACAGCATAATGTACTCACCCAAGGGTTTATATCAAGCATCAGGCTTATGTACTTACCAAAGGGTTTGTGTCAAGCATCAGGGGTTTGTGTCAACCAACAAGCTAATGTACTCACCCAAGGGTTTATATCAAGCAACATGCTAATGTACTCACTAAAAGGTTTGTGTAAACCAACAGGCTAATGTACTCGCCCAAGGGTTTATATCAAGCAACATGCTAATGTACTCACCCAAGGGTTTGTATCAAGCAACAAACTAATGTACTCACCTAAGGGTTTATATCAAGCAACAAACTAATGTACTCACCTAAGGGTTTATATCAAGCAACAAACTAATGTACTCACCCAAGGGTTTATATCACATCAGGCTAATGAACTCCCCAAGGGTTTATATCAACCAACAGGCTAATGTACTCACCAAAAGTTTATATCGACCAACAGGCTAATATACTCACCCAATGGTTTGTATCAAGCAACAAGCTTATATACTCATCCAAGGGGTTTTGTCAGGTAACAAGCTTATGTTCTTACCAAAGGGTTTGTAGCAAGCAAGAAATGGTAAGATTTTTTAAGAAGAATATAAGTGACCTGAAATTTTACTCACATGAATACAGTAAATAACAGTTTTCTGGGTGAAATGTTTTTTCATACCAATAGTCTTGTACAAATAAGTGTCATTGAAATTTCCTTTGAAAACTGTACTATTAGAAGAACAATGCAAACAATTGCTTACAGAATGTATCAGATGATAAATATGATTGACTGTATAATCACCAAAGCATCTTCAAATGAGTCTCTTTATGTTTCTGCTGATACAAATATTGATAGTATTTTATATGCAGAATGGCTTTGTTCCTTCCTACTTGATTTTTAGGGTTGAAAGGCTCGAGGTTTGGGTTGGCATGAAGTTTACCAAACGTGTCTATGTTCATGTATTTATTTGTACTTTCATTTCCTTACATTATTTGGAATTCGACTTTGACTGAAACAGTAGTTTTATTAACCTTAAGATCATTGTACCTTTCTCGAACCAGCTTTAATCCATAATTGCTGTCAAATGATACAGCCCTTTAAATGCAAAATATGTCGAACACTTGAGAACCCTCTGAAATTTAAGTCTGGATTTTAAGTGTTTTTTGGTGGAGATGGTTGGTAACACATCTTAAAAAAATGTCAAATCCTAATTTATTTGCAAAATCATAGCCCTGGGTCGCTGGACATTTGCACACTGTTAAAATCAACTTAACGAAATATCGAAAAAAACAATGGCTGCCAGGGGTGAGCTAATTTGCAATATTATTATATAGAAAACCTTAAAAAATATATTTATTTGGCTACTAATGCAGCAAAACTGCTGAAACTAATATATTCCATTTGAAAACATGGATTTTATATTATACATGCAGGTCCATACCACTCTTTAATTTATCATTTAAAATACTTTGTTGTTCTCTTTTCAATTGTTCTCATTATCTTTAATTGTCAGTTCAAGAGTGTGAATTTCATCGATTTACTGACAAACGGTACCTAATATATGCTTACAAAAGCTTTTATTGAGCCAAATTCACAGCATTATGATGTTATTTGAGTTTAAATATTGGTTGTTTTAACAAAGTGATATATATATACAGCATACATTTGTTTGAGAATTGATATGATGTATTGACAAACTGTACTTCAAATGAGCTGTACATTTTAACTCAGTCCAGAGTGATAAATGAATAGAGAAGCTATAGTCTCTGCAGAAAAGACTAAAATTGTTTCAAAGGTACTACAGTTAGTACAATTTGTGCACTTACAGATTCCAATGACGACATTTCTGTTACAAGATGTGCTCTCCAATACTCATCTTATGATGTGAACTTTCTTATAAACTACATCCTGAGAGGTGACTTCTTATGGCCTAAAACTATGTTGTACTTTCCTAAAAGAAGCTATATGGCTTACACTCACATTTGTTTTGACATGATGGAGACCTACATATTCAATACCAAGCACAGAAGAACATACAGCCAACCATCAATGACATTCTTTGTCAGTCCTACAGATACAAAAGTAGTGCATGAACACCATGAAGCCAATCAGAAAGACTTGGTTGTATTAACAGAAGGCGTACCTGTTGGGAAATTAAGACTGAAACCAGCTCAGCCTTTTTTATGGAAACCATTGACTGTGTCAGAAATGAATACTTTTGTTGTGAAACATGCTGATATAAAATCATTTCCTGAACATCACAGAATACATAATGACAACATGATCTTGGCATTCGAGAGTGGATGGCCAAAGGAAGCTGAAGAATGGAAATCTAGGAAAAGAGCGAGTGGTTGGCCTGATGAGACTCTGGTAAACAGTGTGTTAAGGAGTCATGTGTATGTGATTCCTTCTAAAGATAAAGAGAATGATTCTGGAGGTACTGTATGGGAATATAACTTCAAGGAGGCCGAGTTCATGATGTATCAAGCCACCGACATGCAGGTTTCTCAAATGTCCTTCATCTTGAAAAGTATGATTAATATGATATTTGATGGAAAGGAAATAATAAATAACCAACATTTAAAGGCAGTGGTTCTATACATGTGTGAGAAGGTCACAGTAGAAGAGGTCAAACGGTCACCGGCAACATGCTTGTTGTATATCATTGATGAAATGCTGGAATACCTAAAGAAAGGACATTTCCCATGTTATTTTATTCGTGGAAAAAACCTAATTGCTGGAATGGATTACACGGATAGGAAATGGCACATAGAGAGATTAAATACTTTGAAGAAGCATTTGATAGTGTGTTTGTACTTTGTGTTAGATGAAGCAAAACTGACTGGGAAGTTCTTTGGTTTTGAGAAAGTATTTTTTGGTCTTACTAAAGCAGCATTTGGGACACAAAATGAAGACATTGTTGATGATACTGAAATGAAATCCAATCTTGCTTATCTTGTTCCACTGGCTGGGATTGGTATTCAACATTGGGTTAGGGCTGAAGTGTTCTCACAAGCTAGAGAGCTGGTTACAGTTTGGCTGTCAGATCTAAATGAGAATTTCCACCAACAAGGATTATCCGAAGAAACTTTGATGAATTATGTATTGGCAACATTACCTGATACTGACAAGTGGCTAATGGCATTTTATGTGGACTTTAAAGAGAGTGGGAATGCATTGGAAGGCGTTTGTTATGGTCAAGATTGTGCTAATATTTCAGTTTTGTATGGTGAACATGTTTTACCCTTGCTACAAAAGAAGACTGCTTTAAGAAGTGACGTACTGTTAGTACCAACTAGAATTTTGTTCAGTAAAAGGTTAACACAGTTTGCATGGAAACTCAGAGCTGTGCTGTTAGAGGCTGATGATTCAGAAAGCATTTTCCAAGCAGCAATTCATTACTTCTTGAAAGCAAATACGCATGACCTTCTTCTGAGTGTAGAAAGAGAGAGAAAAGAAGATAACTATACAGCAGAGTCTACATTACAGGAATTATCGCATCTGTTTGATGACTTGTATATGTCATATAAAATTGTTGAAAAAGTACGTCACTTTAGAGATCTGATGGATGTGTATGAGGAGTTTTGTAATGTTTATGCAAATGAAAATTACTTCAAAAATCTTGCTGTATTGTGGAATTGGTTTGGAGACACCCAGCGTGGAGAGGAAGCTAACATGAAAGCAGATTTAGTGAGAAGTGAAAAGGAAACTTATATTTGATCTTTTCAGTGGGTCATTTACAACAACCAAAATACTCTAGGTATATAGTTAAACCTGTAACGTTTGGAGCCAAACACTGACAAATATTCAAGATAATGTTCTGCTTAGTGCGATACTGTTACATATTTAGAATACAGTCGGACCTTGTTTATTAGACAACCTTCTATCCAAATACATGGTATCATCCGAAATAAATATCAGGTCCCGATGTATCTTCTAAGGCACATCAAATGGAAATGGGCTTTTCGAAACCATGTATTATTCAAAATAAAAGTTTGGACTCTGTGAATTCGAATGAACAAGGTTACTACAGTAGATGATTTCTGCTATCTATATTGTAAATATGTGAAGTAAGATATTTATTAGTATAAAATCAAAACTATTTTATGCTTTTGTTGTAATACCAAAGTTTGTGTCTACAGCTTTTTGTTATAGTAGTATGACTGTGGGGCTATTGTTTCAAATATTGATTGGCCGTCCTTGTTCTATAGTCTATAAGCTCTGCTACCATTTCTACTCTATTGGTGTAGAAAAACGGAAAAACAATTGTATTTCTTCGATGAAACCACGTTTATTTTTTACCCTTGACATTGGTTAGATGTATCAACTAAAAACTCAAACAGATTTGTCTCCCCTAAACACCAACACATGATTTTATAGGTTAGACACCACTAAAAACAATCTATTGTTATCTCCCTTCAATACAGTCCTTAATAATTTGTTTGTGGTACCTGCAAGCGATATTTGGGGTAGGTTGATTAATTAAAGTAAAAGTTGCACACTTTTCTTTTTATTCTAAATGTGTGTTTGCCCTCTGATATCAGTATCTGTTATGTCCTCCTCTCCTACGAATCAACGCAAGTATTCTTGACCGCATTGACCTGACGTAACGTCTTACCACGTCGGGGGGGGGGGGATGGCATTCCACTCGTGAATTAAGGCAGCAGTCAGATCATTGATATTGTTGATGACGTGGTGCAACTTTTACTTTTGACCCCTATGTCATTCAAGCGTTATCATTATACCGAGAATGACCTAAATTTAATTTAAGAATAATGCATCATGTAGCCAATAAAAGCTGTCACATTTTGCTACCAAATTTGCCTATATGTTTTATCTAAATGGTTACAAACTTTATTTCTAAGTCAGTGCACAGTTTCTTTTTGGTGTCAGTATATATATCTTTATTAAACATACATACATGTAGTTTGAATATATATGGGTTACAACCACATTGTGTATAAACAAGAAAATGTCCATCAAATTATGAGAAATAATTCTAAACATTGTATAACAGACATTCATCAACTTTTGTTGGTGTTTAAATTCTTTGTTACAAAAAGTTGTATTAAGGAAGTCCTGGTATGTTCTTAAGACACTATTTAAGCATTAATAGCAGTTCCCTTATTATGACCAAAGTGTTTGCTATTATTTTTTGGTGATCCAGATTTCGCCTTAATTTTTACAGAGCTTTGAGCTCATTTGAGCAAGACACTCAATAAAACCACTACCCTGAGAGCTTTCTTAATTAACCTGGTACTATGAGATTATGTTTTTTTTAAAACCATGAAGACTCGATTATGTATCTATACAATTTGTTAAAATTATGGGTGGATTTTTACTTTTCTCTAACTCTTTACAAAATATTTTACTAAAAATAGCACCTGCCATTCACAGGCTAGCATCATGGAATTTCTTCATGCCTGCAATAAACTTTACTGGTTCAGGGCTCTTTGATAGTGGATTGCATTGAAGACTGATGATCATTTTATAACAACTCAATTATTAGATTGTACATACAAAATGTTAAATGTGTAAATTATTTAATTTTGACTGATATTTTTAAATGTGATCATTTATCAGTCTATTTTACATAATATACAGAGGTGAACAGATATCTTATTTGGACTTGTACAAATTACATCCTCTGTTAAAGATAAAGAAAGTACATCATACATGAATGTTTTTTATAAATCTTTTTTTTTCTATTAAACTCATTATTTTGTATATTGCTTGTCATAGATTATAAATGATTTTGTATATTGTTTGTCAAATTGATTATAAATGCTTTTTATGGGTATTTTTCATTTTATGACTTACTAGTTTTTGTTTATTTTGTACATATTGTTATAATATTATATAAGTTTGTGGATACAATGTTATATAATGGAATTAAGATTGAATTTTATACATTGTTATCGTTATAAGTTTTTCGGCGTAGCTGTATAACATTTATTTTGACCTACATTTTTTACCAACCAAATGTTGTCCTTGAAGCATGATTTTTAGAATCTGACCAATCATATTTTCACCCAAGAGGCACCAAAGGTGGTTTTTGTTCACCCAAGAGGCACCAAACAGGGTTCTCCTAAGATGTGCGTTCGTTAGCAGTTCCAATTTTGCTGGAAAAAGTTGATATGTTTAAGCAAATCCAAGTTAATTTTTTGTAAGGATTTATTTCTCAACCTGTTGCCACAAAACATTATTTCATTTAACATACCGGAAGACATCATTCTATCTACGCTGTTTATCTTTTTTTTGTTAATTTACACATTGTTACATTACACATGTGGACAAGCAAACACATAAGCATGCATAAATTCATGTTTTATTTGAAAGAAAAAACATAAATTAAAATATTGCTAGATAAGGCCTAGATAACTTACTAACTTGCTTGATTGTTTTCCCTCTGTGTCCCCTATTTCTCGCAACTTCAACCTTTTTCGGCGCAGCCGTACTAACATGGTTTTGCTAATTACATATTCAGTGTTCTGTAAACCAATCAAATCTTACGTTAACCACCAAGGCAATTTCGCGCAATTTCTCTTCAATTTAAAAGTAGTTGTAACCTTGAAGCAGATTGGTTAACATTTTCTATAGTGTATTTCAAGATTTATCCAGTAAGTAGCCTTGTTATTCATCACCACGGGGAATTCTCTGGTGTTGGAATTAAGAAGACTTTCTTGGTTTTATGTACCAGTCACGAACATTTATATTCTTTTAATCAGATAAATCGCTATGTTACAAGTTTATTACATGGATGTGTGAGTTCATGACTTACGCAATAAGTAATGATGAACTATATTGAAACAGACTATTCTGTGTCTATGATCACACTACGGAGTTATTTGTTATGCCGTCTCATTCGGAACACCTCGGCATTATTCGCTCTCCCGAATACTGCCAAGAAGTTACGATTGATGCAGTCTCAAACGCAGTGATCTCCCCTTACAGGTCTCGGAGTATTTGTAGTATATCGTAATTGAATGACATTTAGGCATTTTTTATGTTGTACAACAAAATTTAACCTAGAGAGTGCAACCAATTTGCAAACTTCAAGTTGCGCCAACCATCTTTTTTAAAGATATTTCTTGTTTTCCTTTAAGTATGTCAAAGCATCAGAAAGAGTTAATTCTGGTCTCACTCATATACTATTATTCAAAATAATTTGTTTAGTACTTTGTGTATCATAAGATAGGTGTATTTATGTTCCCAGAAGATTGTCAAGAGTTATTTCCCTTTGTCCTTCCCAGAGTACTAGAAAGGGGTAAAGGGAGAGAACTCAATACTGGGTAAAGGGAGAGAACTCAAGACAGAGTAAAAAAGGAGAGAACTCAAGACAGGGTAAAGGGAGAGAACTCATGACAATCTCCTGTGTTCTTGTTATAATTATGCTAGAGAGTGGGAAGGAGGCAATATTTATGTTGAATAATCAGAAAAGAATCGGTATTTTACTATTAAGGTGGGCAAGTATTGACCAGGCACACCCTACATGCCATCAAAATGAACTGCTTTTAATAAATAGCGACTTTCCACTATTTTCTTGCAATAATTGTCATGATTGTAATAAAAATTCAAGTATTTAATTGTAAAATGTCTTATGATTATTTATTGTGTAATATGTGTTCTATGTGTAATATAACCATTACATTATGTCTCAAAATAAAGATGTTATTATTATTATTAATATTATTATTATTACATATTTCTATATGTATCTTTAACTTGTACTCAAATATAAAAATACAAGCATATTGTTCACTAAGTATGTATTAAGAATCTAACATTAAAGTGTATAGTATATTTTTTTTCTTTGAAAGTTTGTTTTCAGTTATTCCTAGCATTATGTAACTTTGTGTGCAAGCTCCTCTAGATACATGTATTAACTTTGCTGAAACTTCTGTAGAAAGTCACTAGAATGGTCATTTATGTAAATTGCTATAATATACCTTGCACTCTGGTTGCCATGGCAATAAACTGGAAAAAAACAGTTAATTGTGACCTGAAGTCAACCTAAATTGACTCATGAAATCATAAGATGACTTTTTGATCAAATTGCTCAAGGTAGCCCCCTCCAGAAAAAGCCGTTTTGAGGTGTGTTGATAAAATACAATTTTACAAAAAAGTTCAAACACAAGCATATACTTTTTTCCACAAAAAACTAACTACATGTAATGACACTTATTTCTTAACTAGTATAACAGGGAATCATAGAATCGTAGTTATAAGGAATTTTTTTATTTCACGAGGCATCCTTAAAGTCAAACTTATTTTTAAGGTAAACATATCCAACGAGGAAAATAAAAATATATCCCCTTATAAAAAACAAAAAAATTCATATCCATCTTAAAGAACATGATTTGGTCTCGTTTTGATTGATAATAAATGTATACAGTTTAAGAGCCTGCCACAATTACTCGAATTGTTTAGTAAAAATACAAAATCATAATTTATTCAGATCTTAAATTCTACTCTTTTGCGATACATTTATGTTGAAATAAGAACTTTATCATAGTGTTCAAATTAACAGGAATTGACTATACATGGAGGAGAGAGTTGGGGACTGTTTTTCAATAGAATTAAAGTAATATTAGGCATTCAGTGAACCATAGCAACTCGTCGCATTATTTCCAGAACCCCATAAATTGTTTTTTCGTCTTTTTGAGAAAAACAACTTTTAAGTGTTCCTCTTGAGATAATTGTTACATATCGGGTTATGGAATTGCATTTTATTTAAATTATGTGCATTCCAGAACCATATAGGTAGTACAGGATAGAAAGAGCTTGGACAGACGGTTTCAACGATACCAAATACTCAAAACCGCCAAAAATTTAGTTACAGGGTTCAAGAAATAAGGCGACGATCTGTCCTAGCTGTGTAACTAACCAGTCCAGAAATGTCCCTTAACGAGCAACTTGTAACTATCACATGCATTGATCAAAGTATAAAAAGCTCTAAATGTATTATTTTCAATCATATTATAGAGACGTACCTCGTGCCAGGTTTTGAACTCATTAAATCAAGAAACTTGCTGTTTACACCATTTTGTCATATATTGTATAAAGTGATTTACTGTACTTTGATTGCATTCAAAACAAGACTTTATTAAACAACATTCTATAGAATGCAATGCAACCTCTCCAGAACAACACCTTTTGGGGAATGCAAATTTAGATCATTGCTGGGAGGGTTTAACTGATTGTAATTCTTAGTACAGGAAAATTGATAGAGGGTCACGTCACTGTGGAGATGTTATACTGTATAACTAAAACCTTTACTTCCACTACAGTATGGTTTTTGGACGGTACCGCTCAGGTCTTTCTAGAACAAGTCGGATTGAAGATCTTTTGGAAAAAATGTTTACTATTTTTCAATAAATTTTTATTCTTTTTCGCATTTCTGTCTTATGTTTTAGTTTTGTTTCATATTCCATGCAAATCATCTTACCTATTTACACATACTTTGATATTATAAAACTGTCTAGTTACAAAATGGAAACTTGTATGCAACGAGTTCCCAGCTTGGCTACAGAGACGAGTGGTACCGTCCCACAGCACTTTTGTGCTTTGATATTTCAAAGCTGTACAGCATATGTTCAATAGGCACACATTTTTCGGCACAGCCGTACTAACATGGTTTTGCTATTTGTATACCAGTGTTGTGTAAACCAACCAAATCTTACATTATCCACCAAGGCAATTAATCTCTTCAACCGCACACCATTTGAATCCTTAACACAAATTGGTTAACTTTTCGACAAAGGGTACGTTACCTTACCGAAATCCACTGAATTTAAGTGAATTTACCGTTTAACTTTTTTTTTTCAAGATAGTTCTTGTTTACCATATTCTTTTAGGTAGATGGTTAGATGTTACTCTTAAGGCTGCTTTCAAACTTAAGGTTGAACATTTCTATGAACTTTTTTCTTTCTTTGTTTATTGAAGGCAAAGATGGAAAGATGAACTGTGGAGTCCCTTGTGAACATTTTACATTTGCTACAAAATATATTCAGATGAGTGACATTATATTTGCCAACAAAAAGACTTCCTACATAGATGAAAAGAAAATGGGTAGAGTCGAGTTGTATAGTCCAGTTACAGACATTATGAATGCACACATAGTCACCAATCATCAGGAAGTTGCAAGTGCTGACACATTTTTGATACCAGCTGATACCATTGTTGTTAACTCTAGAGATAATGCCGAGGACAAAGATTTGCTTTGTGATAACAATGACTGTCTGCCCGGTTATACCAAACTTGTACCTATTGAACATTGGCGATGGCCAAAGGTTTTGGACAAAGAGCATTATCTTACCCATTTGAAAATACCTGAAACCAATGAACCCAGGCATAAACAAACGGTATGGAACACAACACTGGCCTTTACTTGTGAATGGCCGATGGAGGCCCAGGAATGGATTAAACGGCCAAGAAAATATGGATGGCCACCAGAACATGTGATGGTAGATATACAACGTGACTGCTGCCTGGTTGTTCCACAAAGCCATCCCTCTAGTGATGATAATGACACGGAATGGAAATATTCCTTCAATAAAGCTGAACATGTTCTAGCTGAAGAAGCATTATCCGACCCTCAACTCGAATGCTTTCATATCATTAAACTGATGCTACAGTATGTACAGAAAGACTGTAAAATAGGGTTGCAAGTGCTAAAGCAAGTCTTTTTCTACACTTGCGAGGAACTTGACGACAGACTTTGGCATTGTGATACACTAAATTGCATCCATATATTTTTAGATCGAATGTTGACCAGCTTGCGATGCAGGATTGTGAAGGGGTATTTCTTGGAACAGGAAAACTTCCTTGATGATGAGCTAGATGGTGATGTACTAGATGAATGTATCAGACGGATTGAAATTCTTAAAAGGCACACTTTTCCTTTTTTGTACTTCACATTCGATGCTTATATACAACTGTACACCTCCATGAACATCTTGTTTGATCGACTGATTGAAGATGTACTAGTGAATGCTATGCCAGATGAGTACAACTCTACAATACATAATTGCTTCTTGCCACTTGTAACAAAAGGAATTTTGATTTTGTGGCAAAAAAAATGCTACTATGATGCTTTTCATCGCAGCAAGAGAGCAGTACATCAAATAAACTCGATACGTCAGACAACTTACCCACTCTCTCAGCATGATGTAATACTAAGCTTTATCAATTCAGTGGAAACATTACTAGACAAATGGTTATACGCATTCTGTGCGGATCTAGATCTTGGAACTAGTTATGTGGACACTGTGAGTGATCAACGTTCCACCACCTCACTGCATGACATATACGGTCCCACACTGGCAGATTACGTTCATGAGAAACATGGTTCAATAACAATTCCATTTGAATTGATTCAAGTAACAAATCTTGGCCAGACTACTGTCGCATTCCTCGATATGCTCGAACAACTTCATTTGCCGATGAACATTTACAGCAGTATTATTTCTCAATGCTCAGCTCATGCAGATTTTATACTGAGGTCCGTCCCATCAGTGGATACAAGAGATAAGGAATGGATGATTCACGATGTGAAACAGCTCATTCACAAAATACAAACACATTGTCTAAGGCTAAAAAAAGGGTCTTATACAACGAAGATTGTAAACAATCTGATAACCATAGCGAAATATCAGAAAGCACTAGGAAACTTGGAACAGTTTCAAGCAGCTTTGGATGAAGCCAAGCAAATTTTGGACAGTTCTGACAAAACTGGTTCGGAAGCTGAACTTAACCTTACAGCATTGTGATGTGATCATGAATGGCATGTTTACATGATGATATTTATGTAGAGAAATTTATAAGAACACTTTACAATCCACATCTATCATGAAACTTTGGCTGCATCGTTACAATTTATAGTGCTGTACAATGTTGTGTGATTGACTTGCAGTGGAGGACATATAGGATTGAACTTTGAAGAAGATTCCTGCTCAGTGTTGTTCAAATATGTGAGAATATTCATTTACAATTTTATACAATGGATATTTATGGCAATGTGTTGCTCTCTTCCAAATTTTCCTTACACAATTAGCTCTTAAATGACAACTATGTTTTTTCTTTGCATATTCAAAATGTATACATGTATATAATATATACTTAAAGCCATTAAAAATTAGACTTGTTTTAAGACATGACATAAAAAAGAAATAATTCTGCATTAATTCACTGAAGTAATTTCCTTTACTTATTCAATCATGAAATATGAATTATCGGTCCATAGTTTCAATGCTTTTTGAACAATATTTTAAACATTGGCAACAGTTGGTAGTTTTTAACACCATGTACAAAAGGAAGCCCAATTAAAACAGTTGCGTTTTTAATGGTGTCGAGTATACATATAGGGTAATCTCTCCAGAATAACACCCTGATGGAGATGTCAATTTCCGCAGCAGTTATTCTTGAGAGGTGAACATTGGTGTGAATGTTTATTGTGGTAGAATTGATGTTTTTCAAGAGATGTAGTCGCTCAGAAGAGGGCTACTCTGGGGGAGGTTGTTGCTCAAGTGAGGGTCACTCTGGAGAGGTTGTTGCTCAAGTGAGGGCCACTCTGGAGAGGTTGTTGCTCAAGTAAGGGCCACTCTGGAGAGGTTGTTGCTCAAGTGAGGGCCACTCTGGAGAGGTTGTAGCTCAAGTGAGGGCCACTCTTGGAGAGGTTGTTGCTCAGCTGAGGGCCACTCCGGAGAGGTTGTTGCTGAAGAGGGCCACTCTGGAAAGGTTGTTGCTGAAGAGGGCCACTCTCGAGAGGTTGTTGCTGAGAGGTCCACTCTGGAGGTTCCCCTTTATTCTGATTCTGTCAGACACAGACTTTCATGAAAATGTGTTATGATATTGTTTAACTGTGATAGTGTTTTGTTGTGTGATAAAATCTCTATTTGGAAATAAAACATACTTACATGTTCACTGTTTTCAGTCTTGTTATATTATGGTTCATTGATGTTCATTAATATTCAAATGTAAGAAATATTACTAACAAATAACTGCATCATTTGAACATAAATTGGAAATGTAAAATTTCTTTGCACAATTAAGATTTTGTTAGATTTTATCAAATTCCATCTTATTTCATTTTACACAATGATGAACACTAAATTTTCTTTCAATCAACGTGTATTTTCATATCAAAATGAGTTTTAAAACACACTAAAATGACCTTTAAGAGACATATCAAAGGTAAAAAAAATGTGCGTTTGTAGATGTATCGAGTATATCATACAACCTTCTATGTAAGAAGAGTGTTGTGCTGATGATGTCACAAAATGACAAAAGGCGTCTTGAATGAATTAGTAAATTCACATGCTACCTAAACAAAAAAGTCCTCGAGACATTAGTTGTCTAATTTGATCTCATCCTTAATTCCATACAAAACTACGCAAGCAAGGTAAACCATCACTGGTTGGCTACATAAAATCTAGTTCTCGGATAAATATTTAGGTAGAAACTCGGCACAGTCTCTGGCTTGTTGCCACCTAATCAGTTAACCAAGAGCCGACAGGTATTTCTATCCATACCAGGGCCACGGACATATAAACCATGGATAGGAAACGTCCTACAATGTATGTTTAGATTTGTTTGAACTTAAGGGAGCGGCAAGATTTTCTTCCGAGATCAAACCCACGATAAAAATTTGTGACGTCCGCCATCTTATTATCAATCAAGAGGAGTTGACATTTTGATCTGCCGTTGTGGTAATATTTAAAGATTTCTGAAGTCTTAATGAATACATTTTTTAAAGAACTAAATATAGACAATTAAGATGATTACACGGACATTTAAGTGTTAATCAACAGAGCTAGGAACAGACCTAAATGAACGGAGATTACCAACTATCTCTGATAGATGAAAGTGGTGGAAATTCATGATACTTACCGAGCGCGTGCTAAGAATTGTGGGTAAATTATTTCTCGTTATCGTTTCACCCATATCGGAATGTTTCGAATCCATGGTTTATATGTCTGTTCCAGGGCCAGTCGGAGATTCTTATAATACATCAACCCAAACAATACAACATGAAACACGTCCAATTTTAACAGAGGTTTTAATTAAATATAAATGTATGTAAAAAGTTGAGTAACATGAACACAGTGCAACAATGGTAACAATTTTGGCGAATATACAAAAAAACATCATCTGCATGATTAGAAATAAACTTGTGCTCTCACATAACAGCTGGTAGTGGTAATTCTCAACACTGTCAGAGCGATAAATTCCTTAAAACAAACAAAACAGCTACCACTTGTAAAATTGTAGGTAATACATAAACAGATAAATGCGCATCTCGAGCAATGACGGAATCTGTATCTGTAAATTAAACAATTCAAGCACTTAAGAATAATCACCATTGCTCTGGAAATGTGCCCAGTTGAACATGTTTTAGGATGGCATCACTATGACCAACTGTATGACATTTATTTATAAGATTTTATTGTGTTTATTTAATTATAATAGTTGGCAAAAATGTTTTGGTCGCAACTATGATCTGTTTGGTTTGAGCCAAAATGGATGAAGAGAAATCTCAGCTCCTGAAAGACGATGACATAGGGGTTTTGAGAGTCCCTGGAACAGGATGACAAAGGGGTTTTGAGAGTCCCTGGAAGAGGATGACATAGGGGTTTTGAGAGCCCCTGGAAGAGGATGACAAAGGGGTTTTGACAGACATACATTATGGTTCTGTACTAAAGCAACCAATAATTCCGGATTAAATAGCAAAAAACTAAATTTCACCTGATTGTGATTGCTAGAGTACGATTCAAAGAAAATTACCAGTTCAAAACAATTTGATTTAATGAACACATTTTGGAAAAATACTTCAAACAATTAAACAAGTGTATAGAAAATGTAAGAGTAATTTCAACAAAGATATATGTAAAACAACAACATTTACAAAGGCATAGTCGATACAAAGTTATCTGACAAATCCGCATTAATAAACTAGGTATCAATAGGTATCGCCTAACAGACTAACAGACTAGACAGGTCTATAAGAATACAATCCATTGTATACTGGTACGAAGTATCAATTCATGTTATTTCTAAAAAAGCTTCTAGATACATCTTCTTAAGTTTGATTGCAGTAAGCTACAATATTCACGATTCAAATGAGACTAATAAACACTTTTAATCAGTTTATAAACTATAAAGCTTATGAAAAGGGATCATAAATTGCAACCACCTGTTCAATCGTTTATTGATGTACATGTGCAACAAGAAAACATTCCGGCAATTTTGTCAGACAACTTTGAAAGGACTGGGCAATGTAGATGCCAAGTTGTTTATCGAATACTGTCTCGCTTCAATGAACACTAGGGTGAAACTATCTATGATGTATGCATAATCTGAACTAACATAATAAACTAAAGATTTATACAACTGTTATAATCAACCTGCCTTCATTGTTGAGACTAAACGCAGTGCACCGAGACCCAGACTGATGAACTGAAATCTAAACGCAATACAGCACAACTCAATTGTTTATGTCTTATATACGTTACATTTGTTGAAGAGTAGGATAATACAAACTCAGTATTTCTATAAGCATATAAAAGGGGCCAACTGTAGATCTTTTATAAATACATTCACCGAATAAAATGTGGACAGAAACTGTGGTCTTTAGCCTTCACCTGTTTTGAAGCAGGGATAAACAGATTTTAGCTACAAGTATCATAATTTTTCTACCCTAATGAAGATAAATCTATCAAGATGTTAAATCTATACAGAACACATTTTGAGCTTGTGAAAAAAAAATTGTTAAAAAAAAAAGATCTGCCCTACCTACCTACCCTACCCTACCCTGGTGGGCTAGGGTCGCGGGAGGGGAAACAAACATATTTTTAATGTAGGCCTGAAGGAGCCAGATTCAAATAACTTTATAACACAAAACAATGATAAAACATGTAGAACTTTTTCCTGCATTGTCATCAAACAAAATTCTTACAAGATGTAATTCTTCACGACCTTTTGTATGGGCCTTCTGCAAACTGGACAGAGCTTACCACGTCGTTTTAATCGTTTTGCACAAGAGAAACAACATACTTGATGACCAGAACTTCCGTGGATCAAACTTGCAGTCTTAGAACCTGTCAAACAAATCATACACCTGTCGTCGACATTTGTCCCCATACCATCAGTTAATTTCCTCGAGTTATCATTACTAGAATTTTTCACAGGACTGAAAGCACTAGGACTTTTAACAGGACTGAAAGCACTATCTTTTGAACCTATTGATAAACTTGATTCGCTTCCTAGCTGGAAATTAGAATATGTAGACCGTGAATCAGTACTATGAATCTCCCGAGTCAATGGAGGAAAATATGACGGACATTTCAAGTGGTCACTTTTCTGGGAGTCGGTGCCGAGACTTTCTTGAAAAACTGTATCAAGTTTAGACAAGGATATGTCCGACGCTACAGTCTCCTGACTGGAAGGCAAAGTCGAGCTGAGACTACTTATTCCTGAATCAAAGATATCTTTGTCAACCGACAACATTTTCTCTTTAAATTTGCTATGGTTTAGTTCATTTAGAAGGTCCCTATCTTGTAAAGTACTATCCATGGGTACTTTCTCGGAGCACATTCTATCACCTCTGACCTTCGATGAGAGTTCTGATGGCAGCCAATCAGATCGTAGTTTCCAGCATCGACTACAGTATCTCTGTACAGGTGGATTAACCAGGTCACACTCCGTACAACACCAGTTATCCTGTTAATAGAAATAACACAATAACATGTCTGTAATACAAGCCAACGGGCACATACGAACATATACATATATACATACATACATAGGGGTAAAAGTTCTATACAGTAAAACCTCACTTAAAGATCAACTCAATACACTGCAACTCTGATATACCGCGGTCGGATATAGCGCGATATCCATTATAACGCGATGTCGTCGTGGCTCCCGATGATTTTTAAGAAAAAGCCTAAAATTTGTCAAAAAAGGAAGAAAAATTGATCAAAATCGTATTTTTTCGCGATTTGCTGTCTGCTCTTTCGCGAAATCACGTGCTGTTACGTTTACAAGTTTATTTTACTAAGCGATCGCGAATCAACAAGATTATTTAAACTGAATATACACACCATAAGAGATATATGTCCAATTATGATAACCATCAATATTTACACAAATGTCACCTTCTAATGTTTTTCAACCCATTTCATAAACATCAACGTAACTTGACCTTGGATTGTGCTGAATCTATGACGTAACGGGAGTAGCTGATGTTGAGTCTAACACGCCCACGTTCAATTATTCTCCTTACTCTTGACCAATTAGATGATCGCGAACCGGCGAGATTTCTTTTAATTGAATGAATGACAGTAGGGGATGTCAATCATGGAACAAAGCAGTGTTAATCCTCAATAAACTAAATGGTAACCTCGGATGCGCTAATTACGATTAATACAGCACTTGTTGTTCACACATATCTACTAGATGTGTCGGTCGACTATTTCTCAATCTGTCACAAAAAGTAGTTAAGTCAAGGCAAAAGCGGACAACTCGGCACGGAATGTTTGCAGACTACAAAGGCGCCGCGTCTTGACTTGTTAGTCGGCCCAATGTTTGATGAGACGCACGTGGAAAATGTTCTACTCGCAGACTTCAAAGGCGCCGCGTCGTCTTCTAGTTTCAGAGGTCGACCGTCGTGGGTGGTGATTTTGTCAAATGCACATTTTGATTGACATGAAAAGCTTTATGAGACGTATGTAATATAAATACGACTAGGCGTGGTGCAAAAACTGATCAGTAGCGGATCAGTAGTCCAGTCGTAAAACGCTGGACTTGTAATCCAGGGATCGCTGGTTCGATTCCCCGCTCCATCACTGACCATACTAACAGTCTTTCGGACGAGACTTTAAAAACCGAGGTCCCGTGTATGATGCTTTACATCGAGCACGTAAAAGAACCAGGGGTGCTTCTGGAACTGGGGCATCTTCTGTATCATGCACTATCCTCCAAATCTAATATGACTAACATTCTTCCGGAGGCGTCGCCCATGTGGGAAACCGGTGGCGACGATAAATAAAAGCATATACAACAACAGCAAAAACTGAAGGCCATCGCATTTTTCACGCGTGATTGTTGGTCGAATCAACATTTATACGCGATGGATTATTCTTTTGTTCTGGTGAATAACGGATAAATATCGATAGGTACGAAAATACAATTAGATATAATTATTGAATTAATTCTCACTCTAAATCTGCAATGTTCACATGTATTTTGCGAGAGTGTCACAGGGGGTAATTTTCACGGGTAACAAATTATACAAACACCGCCAAAATATCGCGGTTCCGAAAGAGAAATGATCATATTTTAGCTTTGTTTTAAATAATTAATGAGTTTTGTTTTGAAATAGTTTCAAATAATAACCCATAAATACATTTTATATATTATCCTCTACCTATTTATTAAAACAAATACGAAACAAATACGAAATATATGAAAACATAGTACGCACAACGCTATATTGTGTGGGTGGGGTAAGTTGGTATTCTGTCTCTATACCGCGGTCGGATATAACGCGATCGCGAGTCATTGGACCCCACCGATCGCGGTATAACGGAGTTGCAGTGTAATAAGAACTCCTCAAAATTCAGTACACAATTTTCAAGTCCATTTTCCCTAGTTTGCTCTTTACTTAAGCTCAATATTAATACCAACTCACTAATAAGACCCATTTTCAAGGGTCTCAAGAGTGGCTCTATTATTAAAGTTTTACTGTAATTCATACCAATAAATACATATAACAGATGGTGGATTCTTTTTTTGCCTATCAATTCTGCCTCTTAACAAGGGAGCAATGTTAGCCCATGACCTTTAAAATAAGTTTGAAAGGCAAATCAGGTATGGAAACGTGCCCTTCAATTCAAGTGGTTCAAGAGGAGGTGTCCTTTGAAGTAAAGGTGATAAGGTGAGTCGACAACATCAAAATACATACACTTTAACACGCAAGGTATGTAGTTCTTCTATATAAATTTCAGCATACAGAAGAATCTGTTTAACTTTAAGGTCATAAAGACGCTCTTATTTCTTGGTTCAAATCTACCAGACAGGTGTTTTGAAACTAGAAAAATGAACGTAACAAATGACATATAATCAGCCAAGGTCGTTAAGGCAGTGCAATAATTGCCATGTAAGCAAGAGACTTAGGATAGGAACAACCCTCTAGTCAATTTAAAACACTGAAAGTATTTGAAGTTTAAATGAGTCGAGAAGATCATAAAGAAAAGCACTAACAGCAGCAGAAAGTTCCTTATCGCCATCATCGCTATCAGAATCGCTGCAGTCAGCGAAAAATTCCACATCACTTTCTTTGCAGATCACCAGCAATCCCTGAAACATGATCATATAAAAGTGCAGTTAGATGTTAATGGTGTGAATTTTCAGCCTCTTTGACTTCCTTGTAACAAAGCAGGTAATTGATTATTAAGATTTGATCCAGGGACCACCATATGTGAAATGATCGGTAATAAATTCATATAATTTTAACTGTATGTTATACATATAACGCAATCTATAATGTACAAAGAATATCCATGTATGCATTTGGCTAAGTCCAATGGCTCTAAAATCTGCAATGCTTAAATCAAGACATATCTTTACTTCATGGTGATCTTGTGAATGAAGTGTGGAAGAAGTTCACACCCAAACACTCGTGTACCACTAAAGCCAAAATACTAATGTTGTCCAAGACAAACAGAGCATTTAACAGTAATGCACGGATTGACCCTCAATTGGATTCCTTTACAAAACAAGTAACAAGCTCATGCCACATCTTTTTGGAATGGACCTAATGACCACATGAGTCAGGGTTGGCAAAAAGTGGAAATACTGTTGAGACCATAAGTGTAACCTCCCAGTACGGGAAATACCAGGAATAACCACTGGTAAGTGCCATGCCAACCCTGCGCATGACTGACCACTTGATGACTCCCATGAACCCCCTTCAAACTTAGTTTGCAGGGGTATAATCATCCGAGTTTTACATAAAGTAGTCTAATATTTTTATAAACTGTTTACCGATTATAGTAGCAGAAGCTACTGACACACAAGATAATAAATCAACACTTACCTCCCCTGATCTCACAGAACTCAAATCTGACTCCGTTCCCGGGGAAACATCGGACTCTACATCATATTCTACAGAAAAATCAGTGTCCGAGGGAACTTCCACGGAAATCGACTCTTCCTCTAAAAACCACATATCATCAGTAGAGTCTTGTACAACGACTGTTTCCTTCCCCTGTTCAGATATATATAGATGGTCAATTACGTACACAACAACATAGTGACTTAAGTATGTGGGAAAATTCTACAATGACAACAACTGTTTCCTTCCCCTGTTCAGATATATATAGATGGTCAATGAGCTACACAACAACATAGTGACTGAAGTATGTGGGAAAATTCTACAATGACAACAACTGTTTCCTTCACCTGTTCAGATATATATAGTTGGTCAATGAGCTACACAACAACATAGTGACTGAAGTATGTGGGAAAATTCTACAATGACAACAACTGTTTCCTTCCCCTGTTCAGATATATATAGACTGTCAATAATGTACACAACAACATAGAGACTGAAGTATGTGTGGGAATAGTTCTACAATGAAAAGCTATCCGATGTGTTTTATTTGTCCAGCATGATTGACAAAATTAATTAAGAAAGGAAGAGTTTTGTACATACTAAGTCCAAAAATAAGACCACAATAAGTAGCACCTTGTTAGCCCCCACCCCCTTTTCAAATCACTTTTAATTTTCTTAAGACGGCTAAAATGGCCAACACATTGCTTACCTGAGTACATGAAAAAGTTAAAAACTTGGCCAGTAAGTTTCATAGAGTGTCCAAGAATGTGACTTCTAATAAGCTAAAATTACCAAGTTTGATGTAACTGTAAAAATCATATCTATCAAACTTGATCCAGATCTTAAGACTACAAAGTTCTCTGTAAGTTTCATGAAGATTGATTCAGAAATGAGGTCTCCAGCGCATTAACAGTACATTTGTCGATGACTGGACCTCAGAAACATGACAGTAACAATTGTTTGCCTTGAGCGTTAGAGACACAGACATCTATTTACAGTCAACTCCTCCTCTGACGTCTTTAAGCAAACAACCAGATACTAATCCAACCATTAATTTGCTAGGAAACTGATAACAACATTAGCACATTCTTTCCCAGATGACGTTTGGATTAGACCATGCAGTTACGCAACTCCGAATTTTAAGAATGGGTAGGTAGGTAGGTTTTTTTAAGTTGAGTACAGTAATGGCTAAAAGACTGGGAAAAAAATGTTTTCAGCAAAAAATAAATTGAGTTGCGGCATTTTTTATGATTCGGTCGCGTAACTACAAACAAACAAACAAGGATGGCCTAAAGTAGAGATTTGTTACCTGAACACTTAGCACTTCACTTTTATCATCGTCATCATTAGGACCTTCACCAAGTTCCACCTGAAAGTACCATGGATAATCACCAGCAGGATTTTCATCACCGTATGTAATACTGAGTGATGTGCCTCGTCGCCGTGACGACTCACCACAACTTGTATGTTGAGGTTCTGTTTTATGCCTCTTCCTTCCTGATGTTCCAGCATTGTTGTTGCCTATAAAACAGTATATAAATTATAATTGTAGTGAATGTTAGTTATTACCTTTAAAGCTTTGAACAAATTTGAAGCTCATTCACCAATACAGATATATTCTATCATTCACAAAAGCAAATGACAGCATCCTTGATTATTCAAAATCATTATCACAAACTGACAATTTTTTTTAAGTAACAGGGAAATCACCAAAAGTAGGCGGGAGTATGTTTGATACTCCCCTTCATTGTGATCATTCATACAAGGAAAGTAGCCGGGTGATGATGTTTAGGTTACTGGGTTATTTTACCAGCTCCCAGCTTTTATTGACACCACTGAGTAAGTTATGAACACAAACATTTTATCTAGATCAGAAATAACAAGTACACATTGAATCTGTAAAATCTATTAATGAGCATAAGGACATTGGTCATCATTTTAAAATATGCACCAGCGACATCTTTAATCATGCAGTAAAGTGAATACTTAATACTAACTTTTATTTTTTCGTTTTCTGAGAGTTGACGTCTCACTTCCTGATGATTCATCAAAATTATTTGGAGCACTTGAACCTGACGAAACCTTGTTCTCTTTTTCCTTGGTTTCCTTGGACACAGATAACTCCATCCTTTCAGATTCCTTGTCCATATGAGGTAAACCGCTGTCAGATTTCTCCAAGCTCGAGGACGATGACTTACGACTTTTGGTAAATGACTTGGGTAACGCTTTGTTGGTTGATGAGCTTGACACAGCTGATGAGGAGGACGGATTGGAAGACGGACACAATGAGATTGTGACGGAGGTAGGTGTGGTGCTTGATACATTTATGGAAGACTGTGAACTTGATATACTGATAGATGGATGCTGAGGTTTCGACACGAGGCGACGCCTTCTTTTCAGACAGGTATCCGGTAACTGGGTGCAGCTTTTTGTGACAAGTTCACTGAAATAACAAAGATAACGTGTCATTGTATTCAATCCAAGAAAAAATAGCTCAACTTAACAGTAACGGAGTTAAACGAACATTTTACTTCAAGATGTCATCTAGTAATCTGGGCAGTTTCTATTTGTTGGTGCTTAGTCAGCCATTTTTTTCTCAGTTATTTTGGGAAGAATGGCGGTCCTTTTGATAGGAGAAATTTGCATCATGAATCACCTGGGTATTTATAAGGCTAAAATTTTTAATAATTTTACTGAAGGGGAATTTTCTTTCTAAGTAGGGGACAAATATGTACTTTTTTCTTTGGGGAATGGGGCCCAATATCGGCCCCAAATTTGCCTTAAAAAAGGGCTGTAAGTAATATCACACTAGAATAAGGGGTTTTAGATACAAAGTTTATAAGTATAACAGAGAATTCAAATATTTTCCTGGCAGTCTATTTCTAAAAATTTCCTTTAAAGAAGTCATTTAACAAATTATGCATGGAGAAAAAGTTTTCACAAGCCGAATGAAGATTACTTTGACAAAATGTAATATTAATAGTTTTGTCTGCACTATTTTTCAAAGATGGTAGCCAGTTGTGATAAAATATTATTAACTTGCAAAATGCCATTGCAAAATTTGATGTTGTTAGACAATTTTAGCGAACTTTATTAGCTAGATTGAAGTTTTAATAGCGATTGAATATTTTGATACCTACTATTGCTAGTCTAGAAATAGCATGAAAAATAGAGAGAATAAGTTGCTACAGGGAATGCCACATACATAAGACAGTGCCTCTCCAAAACAACAATCCATAAAACGTAAGTCATTTGAGGAGGCTCAAGGGTACATCATACGTAAGGGAACATTGGTGCAAGGAATGGCCTGGCCGACCATAAGGGATAACTAGAAAATCATAACCATACAGTGATTTACAACCTTGGAACTGTCAGTTAAAATAATGCCAAAAGATTGCCAAAGTAAGTGTTTCTTCAAAACTTACATTACTTCATCTATCGTAAACTGCTGCACTTCAAATACTTCTCCAAGTAAATCATCATGACAGTGAACAATCCTTGGATTTGAATGGTCAAACAATTTCCGTTCAACAATATACGACTTCATATATCGTAAAATCTATAATAAAAAAAACGAAAAATAATGTTTCAATTGCTGTACATATGAATGTTTTGTAGTAGATATATATTCAACAACTAAGTAATGCCAACATTGATAGCCATTAAATAAGTGCTGCTATGGGATTCACAACCTCTTCTGTAAGTGATGTAATTTCAAGAAAACACAACATGTCGTGTCACTATTTGCAAGCAAGAAACAATATTTACTCAATATGGTCACTTTGTTTTCTTATTGCCATATGGGACAAATATTGCTTACTGTCAGTACATGGTGACGTCACATATGACGTTTTCAAATACTTTCTCTCCAGGAAGAAAATCTTTCAGCTGAACCATTCTGAGATTACCTTCCAGCAAACCATTAATGCATTCAATTAAAAAAGTTCATCAAAGAAGGATTAAAGTTGTTCTGCTTCACAAAATTTCATGCTGTCCATATTTTTCCAATTACAAAAAACCAGCGTAATAATAAACAACTTACCTCTTTCAACGTAAATATTTCATTAGCCGCACCAGCAAGTTGCAGAAGCGTTAAGAAAGCTGGTTTAGGACGTACCTGTAAAAATATTTACATGAAGAATATATTTTCTTGCATACCAGACCGGGTTTTCCTGCGTTTCCACCGACGCTGGAAACTCTATCTTACACCCTCTTGTGTAGGACGAGTCTCGTGCTGATGATGTCACATAAATGACGTCACGTAACATTGAATAATAACTTGAGTTAATTTGTAAAATATGTTACTATAAGCGAAAATCACTCAACACTTTAATCATTTATTCAATCTGTCCCTTTATTTCTTAAAAAAGGTATGCAAGGAAAAGAATATTTCACTGGCTTTGTGTGCAGATGGAAATAGCTGGCTCTCGCCTGTTTTGCGGGAATGAGGGTCTGCCCAAAAACAGTAACCCTTGTGCTGGATATTTCCATCCATACCGGAGGCCAGAGAAAGATTCTTATTCTCAAACGTTACAATTATTGCAACACTATCTTGAAAACTTTCCAGAACAAAAATAGTTGCTCACAACATAATTTAAGTTTTATATTCAGAAACAAGACAGGTTTGAACACAATTTCAATGCAATTCCATTTTCAAAAGACTTGTTAGCTAACATATTTATCTTACAAATCATTTGATGTAATTTACGATAAGAACTAAAATACCGAATATAACAAAAATAAGTTAATGAAACACAATATCACTTCCATCCTATCAATTGGTATACAGTGTTAACAATATAAAAAAGGTTAGCTTTCTGTAAATCTGACAGCAAAATCAAATCTCAAACTGACCAAAGGTACAGCTATTGTAAATTCCTCCTCAACAAGTCGATAGTTACTAGACGGTTTGTCACCTTTTTCACCTTCAGTATCCATGACAACTGATCCTGTCACTTCCCAGACAGTCTGAAAATATGAATAAAAAAAGGTAATTTATACATATATTTAAAAGCACAAAAAATACTATCTTACCATTGCTGAAAGACCAGCATGATTGCTCATAAATTCTACAAACCAATAATAGCCAAAAATTTGCAAGGGCTTAAAATGGAAATTCAGCATTGATTATTGATAGGTTTTAGGTTAGACATTTGAAATTCATGACTCTCTAATTGGGAATTTTTTAGGTACCATTTATTGAAAAAAAATAAAAAAATTCAAAACAACTAAGTCTTCTCCATGATAATTTGATAATATTTCTTTTCTGCAAACAATTTTTAAAGGATGGCATAACTACATAAGACATCTAAGTAAGAGTGATCATTTAACCCAATACATAATTATCCTTTAATTACTAAAAATATAAAAATAAAACAATTCAAAGTAAAACATGTAAAAAACACACTGCCAAGACAACAAATTTCATTACCATTGTAGCACAAGCAGTAAGTACAATATAGTCCGCACTAAATGAGAGCCTTCTGTTGAAAGAAATGTAATACATGTGGCTCGGACTCAAATCAAACATGCGCACAGGTGTTTTGCGCATAAGACCACATGCGCGGTAGTATTTTGCGCACACATTACGACCACTCCCTAGGCCAATCCAGACAGAAAGTTTCGTCATCGCCCAATAAATACTACCATACAAATGATACACATGTTACAAAAATGATTACTTCAGTATGTACAATTAACCTATACTTCAGCGTTTGAGATTTATTATATTATACGAATCGGCAAAAAGATGTACAACACTTTGTACACCAGCATTCATATCAAAATGATCACACAAGCATGTCACTAAGATTTCTACCACTTTCCTGTTATGCACATAATATAGCACAGTAAATTTATTAAACCTTTTTTATTATATATGCATTTTAAATATAAGACAAATACGCTATTTCAAATACAAAGTATAATAATAATTAAAGGTATGTATTTATAAGTAATACACAATGTATTATAAATGGACTAGTGAAATAGAAGTTAAAAATAACACACCAAAGAAAATTTAATAGTTAGTTAAAATACTAAATGGATGTTTGGATATTTAGCAATTTGCACTATCTAAATTCCTTCAGATTAAGTGTTCAATTTTTCAAGAAAAATTCCAAATATTTATTTAATACAAATTCAACCAAGCTTTGAAATAAACCAATTTAAAACAACATTAAAATTGAAGCCCTAAAACAAGAAATATAAAGTATGCAGCATGAATTTACTTAATCAACCGAATACAAACACAGCACATATATACCGGCGTATTTTTATAAATTCCATCAAAATACTTGATCCATGATCTTCCACAGCATTCATTGTTCCTGCTATGACCAACAGAAAAACAATCCAGTTTTCCAATATGCATTTTTATTGGAGCAATGCCCAATTATATCATAGAAAAAGCTAAAAACAACATTCTTTAGGACCATGTGAACTATTTACACGAAACTTTCATCAGTGCTATAAATAGCACAATTACCTGACAAGTTCGGTCACATTCAATTGGTTACCATGTACCATTGCATCCATTGTTAGAACGGTTCAAGGACATGAAACAAGGTTAAACTGTGGTCAAACATAGTAGTGAACCATAGAACCAGGCTTGACTAGGCCCCTGGACCAATTAACAGCCATTAAATTACAGTAAAACCTTATCTAACGACCACCTCAATAATAAGACCACCTCAAAATTGAGACCACAATTTTCAAGTCCATTTTGACTGATTTGCTCTTTATTCAACCTCAATATTAAGACCACCTCAATAATAAGACCAGTTTTCAAGAGTCCCCAAGTTGGTCTTATTTTTGAGGTTTTACTGGAAAATGATAATTTTCACATAGATACTACTGGGTAGTACTGTTACAGATAACAGCTCCAGGTTAGGTTAAGTTAAATAAATTGTCAGATTTCAGGTTAGGTTAAATAAGTTGTCAGATTCCAGGTTAGGTCAAGTTAAATAAGTTGTCAGATTCCAGGTTATGTCAAGTTAAATAAGTTGTCAGATTCCAGGTTAGGTCAAGTTAAATAAATTGTCATATTCCAGGTTATGTCAAGTTAAATAAATTGTCAGATTCCAGGTTAGGTCAAGTTAAATAAGTTGTCAGATTCCAGGTAAGGTCAAGTTAAATAAGTTGTCAGATTCCAGGTAAGGTCAAGTTAAATAAATTGTCAGATTCCAGGTTGGGCCACACCAAATAAATTGTCAGATTCCAGGTTAGGTCAAGTTAAATAAATTGTCAGATTCCAGGTAGGGTCAAGTTAAATAAATTGTCAGATTCTAGGTTAGGTCAAGTTAAATAAATTGTCAGATTCCAGGTAAGGTCAAGTTAAATAAATTGTCAGATTCTAGGTTAGGTCAAGTTAAATAAATTGTCAGATTCCAGGTAGGGTCAAGTTAAATAAATTGTCAGATTCTAGGTTAGGTCAAGTTAAATAAATTGTCAGATTCTAGGTTAGGTCAAGTTAAATAAATTGTCAGATTCCAGGTTAGGTCAAGTTAAATAAATTGTCAGATTATCATTATCATTATTCTTGCGCCCCCATATTAATTATTCTTAATTTCTTTGAAGGAAGACTTGGCATGTAGGTCAGGATAGAAAATACAGCTATTGTCCACTTGTATTTGTAGATTATAGTAGTGATGGATAATCGGACAAATTTCATAATCGCTTATGTGATTGGTTTGAAAACTCATAATTGATAATTGAATCGGAAATAATCAAAATATTTAATTTTTTAGTAGAAGTATAATGCTGACAGTTAAGTTCATTTATACAAATTTATTTATCTCTTTCGTAACTATATTTAACATCTATGGGGTTTTACATTACTCTTATATCATACAAACATTTTATCATTCTATAAATTTATTTTGTTTTTTATGTTTACTAAAATGTATATTTGTATTTGACTGAATAAATTGCAAACAATTATATTTTACTTTCCATGTACAGTAATTCTGGTATATCAAATTTTCGATTATAATCGATTTTTGTAGCTCTTAATTGATTGTCGCCGATGTCGGATGTCTAGCGACTATTTTTCGATTATTTTCGATAATCACGCCATCACTAGTTTGTAGGAAACATGTAAGAAAAGTGACAATGCAGTGTTGTAGATATTTTGTCAGAAAAATAAGACTATAGACCTTTAATCAAAAATGAAGTCAGCTACCCTAACGCCAGTGTCATAGCCAGTCAAGTTGGTCTCGCAAATGAAAGAAGTTATTATACAGTGGATGTAACATCATAATTCAATGACTAATTGTATCTATAACTAATTGAATGCATATATACATGTACACTCAATGTCATTTGGTTATTCAATGACTAATTAAACTAAAAGTCTTTTACCGCTAGGAAACGGGATGAAATTCAAGAAATAAAATTATGCCCCTATTCAGGCTTGTAAAAGTGTACGGAATTGTGATCTTAAGAATACGTATCTTTTATATGTCAATTTGTAGACAAACAATTACACTGTTTGATAAGTAGGTTAACAGCCAGAGGGTGGTAGTATGGTCATACATAATATACAACACTAATTTATCTTTACTGATTTAATTCATGCTCAAATTTCAAGGGAACAACATCAAATGCAGACTAACATACCAATAAATTTTCGCTGCTCAAGGTCATTATGTTTCAAAATGTATTGGAATCAAATTTCAGGTCATTTCGACAAAGGGTCTCAATATCACACAAGGATACAATCTCAGCAGATTGCCTTGGATTTTTCAAATGGGGTCCAGGGACTCCCATATTTGAAAATTTTCGGCTCCGACATTTTTCAAAATTGATCACGTCTTACCGAGACGTTTCATGGTGCAAGCTCAGCTGTAGTGATATATAATGATTATGTTGGGTCCAGGGGTTCCATTTGACCTGGGGAGTTGACCTTTTGACTCCTGGAATTCCAAAAAGCCACATTTTGACCCTAAGGATTCTGACTGAATCTCTAAATTACAGACATTGTAGCTATAAAGTGGTAAAAACCGGTTAAAAATTCACAAAACTATCGTTGAGATTCAGCACTTAGTGGAACCCTCTACGGTCTCATCAGTTATTATTGTTTAGTTACAAAACTGAAGTATGCAAGGAGTTGCCAGCTTGGCTTCAGAGACGAGTGGTACCATCCCACAGCACCTTTCGTGCTTTGATTTTTACAGGGATGACTCCCAGATTACAAGTTCTTTTTACAAAATTACAGCCACAGAAAAATCTCCTGCTTTGAGTCTAAATTGAGTCCCACTTTTCAAGGTGCAACCTCCAGATTGGCCTTCTGAAAAGGTTCACATGTATGCAGTATTATATTTATTATTGTTGACATTTGGAATGCACTATCCACTAGAACACTGTTTAACAAGTGACTGACTACAAAGCCATGTTATGCAATTTTTTGCACATTTTAGACTGTACCTATTCTCCTGTTTTTTCCCGCCATAATATTGATATTTGTAAATGTGTATTGATATAGATGGATAGAAAAAAATTGTTGATACATCTATATAGATTGATTGTATCAGTGACAGCCCTATAATAATCACATCATGTAGCAGAATCTGACAAGATTGCCACTACTATTAACTAAGTCTCAACAATCAAACAAAATCAGCAGTGATATATAGAGCTGTCATTGATTCGGCAAAATGCGTATCAACACAAAAAAGTCGATTGACGAAAAAAATATCATTTCTACAATGACAGGTCAAGTGAAATAACATTGCCTATAGCAAAGTCAAAGCTTTCTACCATGAGTAAGATAAAAAATAACCAACAATGTTAGCTAATTTTATAGATATTTATGTGGATTAATTTCCTTTTAACTGCAGATTTCTTCAAACCAGATCTACATTATGGCTGTGCACCAATTTATTCTGAATGCTGTAAACATGGTCAGTGAAAAATGTTGATAATGGATAAAATCTTTAAGGGCTGGAAAGCATGGAATCGTTACATTATTCCAATGATTTTGGTGATAAATGAAACATTAGTGTAAACATATTTTGTCCACGCTGACTTTACATAATAGTATATTTCGATACTTGTATGAACAAACTTGTGTTGGAAAGATTACACAATTATCATATCATCCAATACTAAGTGTATTTTCATACATGATATCATTACAAAACAACTTACTACAGTAGGGTTCAACTATAACTCGGAGTCGAAATGCAACATAATATTGATTAGGGTCCATTTACATGACAAACAAAGTGAAAGTATAATTTGAAATAAAAAATGAATGCATAAGTAGAAATTAGCATACATGCACATACTGCCCAAGGCTTATAAAAACCCACTGCACCTTAGTTGAGATCCATTCAATAATTTCAACTGAAATACTCTAAATTCGTTTGATATACAAATAACTTCCTAAAACGAAAGTACTTGCACAAACGGCAATTCACAACTGGAACGCATCCGAATACACATCAAGTTTTAACAACATATCCACAAAATCCAATGCCACCATTTACACAAAATTTATTATAGTAGTTGCACGTACCTGTCTTTGTATGGTCTCACAACAATATAACAGCCATGCAGTTCGCTTGAAATTGCGTATACCACGTTTTTATCATAATCGTGCAGCGTGTCCGAACTTGTTTTTCTGTAAGGTTAAAGATCAGTCATGACCGTATGGTACCCGTGTTATCGGTCACCGTCATAACTGACATAAAACAAACTTGAAGTGCAGACAAGAATGCGTATGTTATACATACCTTTTGCTGGACTTATATATGTATAAGTAGATAATGCTGCATATATTTTGAATTGACTTTGAAAGAACATTCCAAAAATTCTAAATTTTAGGCAGTGGCTATTATTACGGACCCGTACGTAATCATAGAATTGCTTACTAGGAATACGGACATTCCGTATCAGACACCCGTAACGGTTTACAATCCGTGGACATTGCATAAACTATGATTATATTCCAAGTTTGTGTGACGTTAAACTAAATACCGTTCATGTTAGCGTAAATTATCTATAATGTTCATGTTGCAAATATACATTAACCAATGAATTGTGCAAACATCGAAGATAAGTTATTCCAAGATTGAGGACATACAGGTATATGAATAAGTGTCATAAATAGAGGATCTTACATGAGTGCTTATTTGATATTGGTTTTATGAAACGAGTCGACTGAATATGACGCGAGGCTCTGCCGAGCGTCATATTCATTTCAGTCGACGAGTTTCATAAAAACAATATCAAATAAGCACTCATGTAAGATTCTATTTATCACATAACACCATAAATATATTGTTTTCAATCTTTAAATACACTTTAAATAGTGCTGTGATTCGGCTATTTATGTAACTAGTTACATATGATATTTATGTCACCGCTTTATGCCACTCCTGGAGTGCAAGTTATGTGATAAATATGGATATGTCCAAATCACTGCACATGTATGTCTACACGGTAACACCCTCCATAATTAACCCATTTCAACAGTAAAATAATCAACCTATCTAGGTATCGGACTTTCTTCTTACTTTTCTTGGACTTCTCATACTGATAAGATAACTAATATAACTAGACAAAACCTTTAATTACAGAAACGACATTTCCATTCGACAAAACCAGACACTTAATCAGCAGATTATGAAATAAGATACATAGTCAGACCGAGAGTACAGTTCGTCATTTTGGTATGCACACCAAATTAAATATACTGGGAATTGAATGTGAAGAGAAGAGTGGCACGTTTTCTCACGAACAGCTATCCTAATAATATTGCAGTGGGAATCCCTTGGAAGGAGAAGAAAAAACAACAGCCAGACCCTTTTCTATTAATTCCATTATATGCTGGTTATTATTGTCCTATCCGTTTGCATGACTTCATGTATGACTATCGAGACATTACCGTCACTTAGCAAACCAGATAGTTTGGACACCATGCGATTTTACAAAGCATTCATACTACCTACGTATCATATTGAGTAGAACTCTTATCTTGCTAATACAGTCAGTGCTGAATCAATCTTTGCTTTTAAGGCACGACTTGCATTTTCAACCATTTCTTACGCAGTGAATTACTATTCTTTTTCTTTTTAGCTGCAATCACATATCCATCGACCTTTTGTATTTTCTATTGTTTTTTTAAAGACTAGGCACTTTCCTTCTTTGAGCGCATTGCAGGGGCGTCTCTAGGATTTGGTTTTAGCGGGGGGGGGGGGCGTAAGTTTTTGGTCATTTATTGGTTTTACTCACCGTATAAAACGGCAATGTCTGTGTTTTATACTTTGTTTTTAAGTTATTGAAACCAATTCAGAATCGCTTATTTGAAAATCTTATAATGAAAGATCTCAGCCTATTTTCATATTTATACTCAGATATACATGTAAGGTTGATGAATTTTAGGGTGCGCCCCCTTGGAGCCGCTAGTGCATTGCCTTGTCTCTTGGTGGATTGAGTAGCTTGAGAGGCTTGGCAATCTATCTCCTTTAAACCCTCACGCGTGGCAATTATATAACTACAGTAAACACATCAAAATCACCTCAATAATAAGACCACCTCGGAATTAAGAACACAATTTTTACTGATTTGCTCTTTATACAACCTCAGTCAGTGATTAAGACGAAGGATGGTCTTAATTTTGAGGTTTTACTGTATAGTTAAATTTGACGGTTCGCCATTATCAGAGAAGAAGAAGATGCCGTCGCTTCCATACAAAATGAAATATCGTCGAATGAGATATTCGTTGTTGTCGTCGATTTTATTGCTGCAGGGTACATATAGCCAGAATTATAGTTTCTGATCACATAAATATTATCGGGCGAATAATTGCACTATTTAACAATTATTTACGTTAGTAGTGTTATTTTCTCGAATGTTACACAAACTCCCATAACAATAACACGGACAAATATCCGTGACAATAACACGGACATATATGCAGTGTATTTTGTGTGCAATTTCGTTACCGTAATCCTAGCAAGCGAGTGTAGCGTTACGGTTCAGTAATTTGTAGCCACTGCCTAAAGGCCATACCAATATGAATATAATTTAACGTCCTCATGCAGGTAGGTTCTCAGCAGTCTGATAAAAAAATATGAAAGTGTCAAAAAGCCCCAACAATATTTAGTTTTCCCCTGACTGGTAGGTATAAGTTTCGAAAAATGAACCAGACAATAAACATAGATCCATTTGGTATGGCCTTATTTTACATTCTGCCAACAGAGTTACTGAAAGATCCGGTTATAAATACAGGCGTTAGATTTAAATTCAGGAAGTGAAATTTGCCTCAAATCAACTTGATAAGGAAATTGTTTCATTAATTAAAATTTCCTATTTTTGAAGTGTTGTTAGTGTTACCAAAAGCCACTTAATTGGTTTAAGAATTAAGGATGTGTAGTTTAGATGCGATTTTAAAATTGAAGAAAACATAACGACACACCCTGCTAGCCTACATAATAATATCATATTGTCCCAGATATGAAGTGTTTCATATAAACTTAACCGCAGAAGGATACGATCTTAGATTTTATATCCGTGATAACATGTATGCTTATTATATGCTTCCGTTGTCAATACACATGTACTATCATAATATCGATCAATACATTTCTAAGAAGAGACGTGTGGCAGTGATAAAATATAGATAATGACTTACACTGTCATAAGCAGACACCGGTTAAACATTATACTGCCCTCTTCCGAATGGTCCTGTTACAGATACAGAAAAGACCACCTGAATAATAAAACAACCTCAAAATTAAGAACACAACTTTGAAGTCCATTTTCACTGTTTTACTCTTTATTCAACCTCAATATTAAGACCACCTGAAGATTAAGACCAGTTTGCTAGAGTCCTAAGGGTGGTCTTATTATTGAGGTTTTACTGTATATCGAAACTTGAGCCCAATGTACTACAAAATGTATGAAATGACTCTTCATGCTATCCTGAATGTAATGCCAAAATTAATCACTCCGTGTTGATAATTTTTAAAAAGGTTCATATATACATAAATGTGTGCTCAGAAAGTAGGTGTCTCATAAGTCAGAATTGGCTGGCCCTTTAAATAGGGGTGACACTATAATAAATAAACACTTTACACATACTTTTACTTTTATATGTTGGTTGCGTTTGAGTGATAAACACATTATTAGGTCAACTTTCAGAAGTTAATCGTTCATCATGGCTTAGATATTAATAATCAGACGGAGTAATTTAAGTATGATGATCATTATGAGCCAGATTATTGTATACATGTATATAACACATAGTTTTACACTTTTGCCGAATTGGATATATTCCGCAATCTCAATCTACTTGTTTAATCACCAAGTTCGACGACAGCATATTTTAAAATGATATATAGGTCATACTGACCGCGCGCAGTTTGATACCAGTAATTCCTATTGCATTCGATAAGAATTATTATATTATTTATACGAATCATAAGAAATAGATTTGTTGTGCAACATAAAACATACCGAGATGTTACGATTGCTGGTCACTCCATATCCAAAATGGATTTCGGTAAATTCACCGAATTTCAGTGGATTTCGGTAAGGTAACGTATCCTTTATGGAAAGGTTAACCAGTCCGCGTCAAGGTTACAAACGTTGTTCGGTTCAAGAGAAATTGTCTTGTTGGTTAACGTAAGATTCGATTGGTTTACACAACACTGATTTGCAAATAGCAAACCATGTTAGTACGGCTGCGCCGAAAAAAGATACTTTTAATAAGTATTACATCATAAATCAAACGATGTATATTATGTATCTATGTTTTAAAGCCATTATCCGCTGTGTCACTTTATATTATGCTGGGGAGTTGTGTGGCTTTGCTATTTGCATATCAGTGTTATGTAAACCAATCAAATCTTACGTTAACCACAAAACCAATTTATCTTCAACCGAACAATGTTTGAAACATTGACGTAGATTGGTTAACGTTTCGTTTATTTGGACCGATCAATTAATTTGGGTGATATAATATGATACATGCATAGCTGCACTCTTTAATTAGGTTTAAATTCCCTGCGGGGCCTTTGCCGAGGTGTTCCAAGGAGGTATATACATGTCTCGTGTGTCATTCGTTTACTTTGGAACAAACTTTTATCCTTGTACGATAAACTACTTCAAGTGTAATACATATAGTAATTAATATCAAGTGATTTCGGAAATGAGTTTATATGGTGTAATGTGTTGACAATTAACAATTTGAAAGCGTTGAAAGTTATGGAGGGTATATGTATTCGATATTTATGTTTGACCGTTTGTTGGAATATTGTCCAATCTTCAGGTAAATGTACTTGTGTATATTGCACATTCGTCTAAATTTTGTTAGTTTACTAATATTTGATTAATTATGACTGAATAATTATCTAGTCGAGGTAAACATAAAATAATATTTATATGATAGAAAGTAACATAATATTTTCCATTCTAGACATAAAAGTCAATGTTTAAAACATACATGTAGTTACATCGTACTGAAGCGCGTATGCACAAAACATTCTGTATCTTTGATCATAAATGTATTTCTTTGTAATGCATTAATCGATGTTAAATATTTAGAGTCGCCGTCTAATGCTACATTAAGACCACTCACATCAATCGATAACTGTAAGAATTGCATTGTGGGAGGACAGAGTGTTAGAATCATTGTCTTTTGTGATGTGCTTGGAGGAACTGAGCCTCACAATGTGACGATGAAAGCAGGCGGTACGTCACTTATCACGGAAAAATTGAATAGGACTACGGAAAAATACGAGGAAAAATACGAGTATAAAGCTGCTTTTTACCTGGATGGCACTATACATCACATGGCCAAACTGACATGCTCCGTGCTATACAACGCTACAAATGAAACATTCACAGTAGAAGCAGATATCTACGTTACTGTAGGTAAGTTTCACTGTATTTGAATGAGACATAATGTTTACAAGATAAGGAATATAATGTATTGCCACTTTAAGAGTTTGATTTAATATACATAAAACGTTTCTTGTTAAATACAATAAAACCTAACATAAAGACCACCTCAACAAAGACATAAAGTCTTTGACCTCAATAAGAAGACCACCTCAAGATTACGAACACAATTTTCAAGTCCATTTTCACTATTTTGCTTTATATTTTAATTCTGAAACATAATTTCCTAGACTTAATCAATTAGGAAATATGCATGAATACTAGGGTCATAGTTTGATTTCTTTTTGATGAATGACTTACACATTAATTTTGTAACAATAAAACGCGTTAAACATTTGGGATCAAAATTAAGGCCAAGTGAAATAGTTGCGTTTTTAATGGCGTGGTGTTTTAAAACTTGCATAAAACTTGTATATTTACAGTTTTATGACGTCATTAACATTCTTGACACTACCAAGAAAACTTTTATCTCTACAATGCTGTTTTATAACACATCTTAATATTCATTGAGTACGGTCGTATGTTTGTGTTTTTGTTTTAGTTTTCTTAATATACATATTTCTATTAGTTTTAAATGCCATTGCCCTATCACTAGTATCTAAGAATTGTTTAATTATTAACTACAGTATCAAGTTGACTTTACTTTAAATTGCATTATTAATTGGATAATTTAAGGTTATTTCACATTCTGTTGTTACTAATTTAGTTACAGGGAGCAAGGTCAGTATAAGGCTGCTTGTTTCTTCGTGCTGGATTAGTAACAGTATGTCTGTTGTTATGTACGTAATGGTTTATTGCTTTTAATGATTAGTTACTGCCTTCTTAGTCAATTTATGTACATTGTATATATGTTGGAAATCAATGACCATATAGCGATTAAGTGTGAGGTTAGCTAGCTGTTAAATCGATTTAACTCCCAGTATATTTACTGACAGTTCCAAGGCTGTAATTCGCTGTATGGTTATTGTTTCTGTTTGTGTTTTGAATGTATTTTATATTTTCCTTTCCCCTGTGCAATTCTGTCACTTTATATAGTGTTCAGGTTATTTCCTGCCCAGTTTGGGCCTATTGCTGCCATCCGTCTTGACTTTTCCTGTGATCTTTTCCATCCATTGATTCCCCCCTCCTTCACTGTCCACTTTGATTCTCCTAGCTATTCCTTATGGTCTGCCAGGCCATTCATTGTGCCTTGGAACCGGTGGCGGTCGATCACGCTAATGTCCTAGATAAAAAAATGGTGTCCTGCCATAGTCTGGTCAATCGAGCTTTACTTCTTACAAAGTTTGTTCAAACTTCAACTTGTTTTGACACGGTTCACTTGGTTCGTGTGCGGATGGCAATATCCAGCACCTGGGTAACTGTTTTTCGCGGGAACTCGACAGAAACTCATTCCCGCCAAAACAGTAAACCTCGTGCCGGATATTTCTTTCTTTCTGTACCGTAAGCCGGTGAAAGATTCTTATGATCTTTTTGTGCCGTGACTTCCACGTACGGACGTTTCTCCCGAGATCTATAAAAATAATCAAGAAGATGTGTCCTTTCCTCGTTTAATGCAACTTACGCAACCTAACACATGTAAAGTCAATATTAAGAAATCTAAGAATACAAGAAATCATACATGCATGAATACAGAATAGTAAATATGAGAAATAACTACAGAAAACATTAGTTACAGAATACAGAATAGTACATATGAGAAATAAACTACAGAAAACATTAGTTAAAGAAGTTATTTCTTACAACACAACACCATTTAAATATTTTACAACAGACAGTTTCTGAAACAATCACCGCTTTACATAAATCACAAAATACATCAAGAATACAATATCAATACCTGCACACATAATTCCAGAGAATAATTGTAAAATTAGAATAAAACTTTCGCGTTCAAAAACTTCGGGGTTCGTTTTTCTGCATGTTACCCAAAGTACCAAAATCTATCGAAACTACTGATTTTAACCTAAAGAATAAATAACCGAAAAGTGCATCTGCTTTAAGCTAAGAGAAATATCACTTACATATAAAAAACCTAACTTACTTCAAATTCTAACAAAATTACGCAAAGAAATAACATAAAATTCTTACCTATAAAAATAATCAAGAAGATGTGTCCTTTCCTCGTTTAATGCAACTTACGCAACCTAACACATGTAAAGTCAATATTAAGAATGACTTTACCGAGGAAAGACACATTTTTTACCTAAGCGCCAAAAAGGGACTAGACCAATGAAATTCTCTGTTACAAAATTTTATCAAGAATTGTAGCCAATGAAATTTTGAGCGACTTCTGTCCAAATATGAGACGCTGAAGGCTTTGCCGAAAAAAGGTGCTAAAAGGGCTTTTGTTCGAAACTATCCGAAATATGGTATAAGCCAGACATTTGTTTACATAGTAATTACAAACAATCAACAGTTTATACAAATGGCGATTTGTTATCAAAGGAAGCGATTAATAGTCATTATTTAATTATGTCGGACCTGGCTTCCTACGTATGGACAAAGAGATGCTATTGAAACAAAATATTTATGATAATTCTGAAAAAACGTTGATAATAAAAATGTATCAATTTTACTGCATAAAAATCTCTTATCTCCCCAGCTGGAGGGGGGGGGCTAGAATTCCCCAGCTGTGCCTGCCCGTTTGCCGTGGGCTGCTACCTGTGTCGCCTGATGAGAGGATCCTGGTAGTTGAGCGGGTTCTGAGTCGGCAATATATACTTGGTTCTCGCAATACACTGCTTTGGCCTTTAGTAGGCTAAACGGGAGGTCTGGAAGGCCCGTCCAGATCAATCGGCTAGTCATGCCAAGCCCCAAGATATATTGTGCCCCCATGTATATTTGTTCATTTTATAAATACATACATTATCTCGTTGAAGACTTTCACGATCTACCTTTACTTATTTGTATCTCGGAAGGCGGTGGCCCATGGGCCAATCGGATAATTATTTGGCCTTTAGCTGCCATTCGAAATCTCCCAAAGTATGTTTAAGCTTGTAAAATGTTCCGAGGGAACTCATTTGTCCAGTTTAACCCTTTTACCACGAGTATATCATTAATGTATCCCTGTCATGACTAGTGTTGGATATCCCCTGGTCATGACCACTTGTTGGACTCCATGGCGGGTGGGGAGCATCAATGACGAAGTAATTAAATCAGCATGGCAACCCCAAAAAAAGCCAAGCGAACACTCTCAGAGTCAGACTCTGAGACAGACTTATCCAACATGACCCCCCAAAAGTTCTCTCGTTTTATTATCATCAAATCTACAGATCCAGGAAAACCAATTACTAAACTATCACCCTTTGTTCTACAAAAAACATTACAATCAATTATTGGAACACCAAAAACAGCCAAACAATTAAAAGATGACACGTTGCTGGTGGAGTGTTCCACCATGCAACAAACAAAAAGTCTTTTAAACCCCACCCATCACTGAACTCCTCAAAAGGGGTTATTCGTTGTAGGGATCTCGCATGTTGCGAGTCCCTCGACGAAATTACAACTAATCTCAAATCGCAGGCTGTCTCTGAAGTAAAACGCATTTCCATTAAAAGAGACAATAAAATTATTCAAACAAATACATACATCCTGACATTCGCAACATCTATCCTTCCATCTAGTTTAAAAATTAGTTACGAAAATGTTCCAGTCTCCGTGTATGTGCCAAATCCTCTGCGTTGTTTCAGATGTCAGAGGTTTGGCCATCACGAGACAAAGTGCACAAGTGCTCCGGTTTGTGCGGTCTGTGCATTTGAGGGGCCGGACTCAAAGAACTGTCAAGAGAAACCCCACTGTATTAACTGTAAAAATTCCCATCCTACTTTTTCGAAGAATTGCTCATCATGGAAAATTGAGAAGGAAATACTGCAAGTTAAGTATAGCCAGAATATTTCGTTTGTAGAGGCAAGGAGGGTTGTGCAGAACCACCAGAGGGACCAAGCACAGGCTAGCAGTAGTACTAGCTATGCCAACAAAGCTACCCCTTTGGCGAACAACCCTCCTTGTCACTCTTGCAGTGAACTTATTAAACTCCTAACTGAAAAATACCCTTAGATTGCAGAGGACCATAAAGGTCTGGCCCCCTCATCTGTACAGACACAGAGACAGCCTGTCCCAAAGGTTCCTCCACCTGCACCAAAAACATCCAATCAGCCAAAAAAACCTGTTATGCCCGAAAAACCAAAATCCATTTCATCAAATACCACATCACCAGCCCCTCCTACTTTGAAACCCTAGGTAAAATCTACACCAGTAACCAAACAGAACAACAAACCTGCCTCCCAACCCCCTAAAGAAAAACCTGCAAATCTACATCTCCATCACCCAAACCAAAACCACGTAAAACTAACAATCACGAAACCCCCCTCAACAGCAAGTTCGAATGTCTAAGTGACATGGAGGATGACAGCGATGGAATCCTTGTCTCGGGGGGTGAGAGCATGCCCTCTGGTGAAGAAACTTAGTATTTTATCTTATTTTTAACTTATTTTAATCTATTTGGACTGTATTCCATGTAATACGCCTTTCACAGTACATCTTTTTCTTGTAGACTGTGTTGACCTTCAACCAGTTCGTTCCCATTTTTTCAATACCACTGACATTAAAAGTCTCTTTGAGACTATACAAGTTGGAAAAATTATAAGCTACATCATAGAGATTGGCTTTTACAACAAGCTATGATATTTATAATCTAAACTCTCATATTATACTATATTTACCCCAATTTAACATATACATGTATATCACGTACCTTTTTAGTTTCACATATTTTTAACATTTCTTGCGCGCTAAATGACCAAAGCTGTCGATGCGCCATAAAACGACATATAACTAACTAACTATAATCTCTTATACATGTGTACTCGCAATTTTAATGTCATTTGAGGTGCAATCGTGGGTTCGGACGATTTTTTTGTATTTCGGCTCAAATTACTTCGAAGTATAATTTAGCTAACTGAAATGAACCAGTATATAATTATATCGCACATCGAGCTGTGTTGCAATCGGAACACATCAGCGATTATTAGCTTAAATAACGTTTGTATTCCGAGCTCTGCCGGATACCACCGAGCAGTTACGATTGGCTGTATTGGCAACATCGATTTGATTCTGACCAACTCATATCTCAAATAAGCGCCTATATTTTGGTAAAGATAATGCATCGATGAACGTTTAATGGTGTGAAGTATTTAACCATGCTGAAGATTCGATGTACCCGTACCCCGTGTAGTCTCTTGCTCTGGGAATATACGTGTTTATTCCCCGCGCACATTAACGAACATTGTTATTGTAGTCAGAGTGTGGTATTTGGGACAACAGACCGATCCTCAGTAAAACTGTTTATATTTTCATAAAAATGTTTTTGCTTCGGGAAACTTATTTAATTATACAGGGTGTTAAAAAGTTCGTTAACAAAATATTGAATTTTAATATTTTTTTCTAAATACGCTTTTATCTATGTTGCTATGGACCAATATTTTACTTCTGCACGAGAGTTCTTAATAAAACAGATATCCATGACAAAAAAAACAGTATCTTTCTTTTACACAATAAAGCCAGTGCTCACAGCATTCTCCTCATTGTATCTAAATTCAAACTTTTGTGAACAAACTTTTTAACACCCTGTATATGCACGTTGCCATCCAAATTAAACCATTTCTAACTACTATATTGAGAAAAGTTATTTTTTGAAGACCAGTTTGAGTTTCTGTTATAGTATTAGTTAACTCTTCAAAAGTAAATAACAAATGGAAGTTTCTAGAGCTGTCTCTCTTGTATTATCATCATGTTTATTGGCGCCGCCCATGAGGGCGGGGCCTTTAATGGAATCACGAAATGTTTGAGACTATGGTAGGAGCATCTATTTATAACTGAATCTATTTTTTTATTAAGGGTTAAACTGCAGTAAATATTACACGTTACTTTTTGTATTTTTATGATTTAGAAATAAAATATTTTTAATGCATTTGTATTGTCGAATAAATGTCTTTTACAAAGTTAAAACGATATGTTTATGATAAATACTTGCTGATCCCCGAAAAATAGGACGATTCTACATAAACAGCATGCGTGTTAGGTGTCGAAGATAAAATAAAAATTTTTTTTATAAAAATCTTCAATTTTCACTTTACTTAAATCAATATTAACACAGTGGTACTTGTAACGTGGATATTCATGCAAGTTACGGTGTTAAAAAGGAAATACACACCAATGATAGTGTGAAAATGGACTATTCCAAAACGGACGATTCTACATAAACAACATGTGTGTTAGGTGTCGAAGATAAAATAAAAAATAATTAATTATAAAAAACTTCATTTTCAATTTACTTATATCAATATTAACACATTGGTACTTGTAACGTGGATATTTATGCAAGTTACGCTGTTTAAAAGGAAATACACGCCAATGAAAATGGACTATTCCAAAACATTGTGCACCAGTTTTGCGGCGCCCTTGGATGCTTTGCATCAATGCATTTCTTGTATATCATATAGTGCTTGTATAAAATGTAAATGCATGCCACTTTGTTATGAGTTGCTGTATGACTGACATGCTGATAAGTACACATTAAAATATACTATAGTGCGAATCCTGGTTATTTATTATTATCTATATGGTATATTCAAGTTCCATAACAGTTTCAAAGCGTTTCGTATATATTTTTTATTCCGTATTTTTTTCTTTCAGTGTTTTATGCCGCACCATTACTGATTATTACACCGAACAGATTGCTTGAAGGAGATCATGTCAACATAACATGTCTTAAAGAAAACATGCGTCCTGCCGCTACAAACATTACAATGTTGATTGATGGAAATATGGTAGATGGATTAGAACTCATACATTATTTACAACCAACCAAACTGTACAGCAGTTGGATGACATTGACAAAGTTTCATCGAGATTGGAACAAGAAGAATGTGACATGTTGCGAATATAATGAGGCATTTGTAACTGACGATTTCTGTATGTGTTCATCCCAACAGTCTGTAGATTCCATTTGTAAGTAGATTTACTATAATGGACTTTAGTTACCTAGATGTTGTTTATTGCTCACTAATATAACTACATGTATATATTCATAGGTCAGCGATGTTTTGTACAGGTTAACAGCCTTTATCCATTTTATAGACTATCGTCGCCTTATTCCAGAACCCTGTAACTCACTTGTTGGCAGTTTTGAGTATTTGGTATCATTAAAACCGTCTTTCCAAGCACTTTCTATCTGCACTACCTATATTGTGCTTGAATGCACACAACTTAAATAAAATGCAATTCCATAACCCCGTAAGTAACAATTATCTCAAAAAAGACGAAAAACAATTTATGGGGTTCTAGAAATAATGTGACGTTATGTTGATATAGTGCTGTGTACATTGCACACACATGTAACCTATGGTCAATATTTCAGGTTACACCGGCAGCAAACCAAACATTCCTTCAAGTTGACATGACACAGTTCATAGTTAAATGTGCATAGAAATACAATGTACCAATATAATTAAAAGTAAACAATCATCTTTACATGCTGCCGTTATTTAATATTCATTATTTCTCATGTGAACTCTAGTACTTGCATCTTCTGCATACCCATCATGAACAAATACTTATATGGCGTAGATGTATTGTATCTACCGCAGGTTCGATACCCCGCTCCTCCACTGACAGTACTAACAGTCTTTCGGACGAGACTTTGAAAAAACGAGGTCCCGTGTAATATGCTTTACATCGGACACGTAAAAGAACCAGGGGTGCTTCTGGAACTTGGGCTTCTTCTGTATCATGCAATATGCTCCAAAAATCTAAAATGAAAAAATCTTCCGGAAGCGTCGCCCATATGGAAAACCGGTGGCGACGATAAATAAACGAAAATACACAAGTCATTGTATTGTAACTACCACGTGCTAGCGATAAAGTGATTTTCCTGTGTTTATGTTTGGAGACAAATGGTTCTATTATGAGCAAACGGTGGTCTTAATCCGAAACCGACGAGCGTTTTAGAAGGGGAGATATTTAATTGTTTACCAATTCCTGCATTTATTTATGCTCTTTTCATTATAGTTCCACCGAGCAATGTGACTTTACTTGTCACACACTTTAATGGTCTACCTACCCGTTCATGGTCTATAAAAGTACTATGTGAGTTATGGTTATTATTTATATTTGTGTTTTGAATGTATGCTATATTTCCTTTTTCCCGGTGCAACACTGTCACTTTATATACTGTTCAGGTTATTTTCTGCCCAGTTAAGGTCTATACTATAGGCTGTCTTGACTTGTCCAGTGATCTTTTCCATCCATTAATTTCCCCCCTTCACTGTGTGTCCTCTTTGATTCTCCTATGTTTTCCTTATGGTCTGCCAGACCGTTCCTTGCGCCTATGTTCCTTAACGTATGTTTCATTTTAACTTCCTCAAGTGCCTTATGCTTTATTGATTTTTGTTTTCCCGGAGGACTGTGTGGGGAGGCACTGTCTTATGTATTTGGCTTTCCCCGAGCACCTTATTCTCTCTCTTTTGTCTTTATTTTGTCTCCGCAGCACCACGCAGATGACTATAATACGTTAAAGCCGTTTGTAAATAGATGTGTTTTATTTAAGTAAGAGGTTGAGTCAGAGGCGGAGGACAAGTGTCACAGCAGGACATCACATTCCCTGCTCGGGAATGAACCCGGACCTTCCGGGTGACAATCCTGTGCTCTACCAACGGAGCTAATCGGGCGGCTTTGAAATTCTGAACACTGTCTTGATTCAGCAAACGATTATCAATCTCTTCTGTAAGTGACGTCATTTCTAGAAAACGCAACATGTGATGTCCTTCTGTGACACTTGTTCTCCGCCTCTGACTCATGTGGGGTACTAGTACCATTTAGTTGTCAGCTGCTTGGGGAAGGGCAAATAAGTACTGGTTTTCTTGGGGGGGGGGGAGAGTAGGTACGTGAAGCATTATTGTTGAAAAATGGTGATAAATTCAACAAAACAAACACATTGGAAATTCAGATACACACTTACACACATCTAGAAAGTTGATACAAATATTCTGCTATGTGCTATCCGAACAGGAATCTATTTTAATTTAGATTTGTTTTGTAAACAGACGTCATTGTATGTTTTAGTTAAGAAGCTCGATAAATCATGAGTACAAAACTACAAAGGCAGTAAACTATTTTTTTGGTTTCGAGACAAACAGTTTATTTTGAGTGATACTACATTGTACATGTATATTGTTTTCTAAAGTGACCACGTAAAAAATCTGTTTTGCAAAGTTCTCAGTTTGAAATGTCAAAATTTCAAATGCAAACTACATTCGCATGAGGAAAAAACCGCCCGTCTGTACCTCATTGACCATGGTTAAATGATAAATCATAATATAATCATTCTTCCATCTATCTTTAAGCGAATGAACCAGAGATGGATAGGGCTGGCAAAAGCACGAGTGTTAAACAACTTCCATTAGGTATGATCGCTGGTATTGGAGTCGCTGTTACAGGCATTATAGTCATGTTTGTGTCTGTATTTGTTGTCCTCAAATGCAAGAAAACAAAAGGTTTGTGTTTTAATTTAAGACGACAAATCGAGGGTTCAGCGCAAGACTATACTAACTCCTATCTATTTATATAGGACTTAGTATAGTCTTGCACCGAACCCTCGAAATGATCAACGGAATCAGGGGTTCCACTAGGTGCTGAATCTCAAGGGTCATTTTGATTATTTCTTACTGGATTTTACCATTTTATAGCAAAATTACCTATAATTTAGAGAAAAAGGTGACCCTTCAGCCAGAATCAGGAGGGTCAAAATGTGGCTTTTTGGAAATTTCAGGGGTCAAAGGGTCAACTCAGCAAGGGTCAAATGGAACCACTGAACTCATTGTTGTCCGGATATCATTTAATTTTGTTTCTATTTCTTTGTAATGTGGGACCTTTAAAAGACCATAAACAGCCAGCATTATATGATGATAGTTCGAGCAATTAGGTTGGAAGAAGACCACAGGCGTACACCTGGATAGAACTATTGTCCTTTCATAGTCAGCTATATAACTTCCATACTTAACCCGAATGGGATTCTGAACCGCAGCGGCAAGGTACAAGTGATTTGAAGTCACTGGTCATAAGCTGTCGATGCGCATTCAGCGATGAATATTTTGGGACCATTGCAATGGTATATTTTGTAGAAAAGGCCTTTAAAAGTAAAAAAGATTGATATAAGTTTAGAATTAATCAATATGTAATACATGTATAACGAAAGGATGTATTGACAGATACTGAGGAGAAAGCTAGTGACAACAATGATAGACGAGATGGTGAAGAGATGCAGGAACTTCAACAGAGACTTGGGTCACCACACAACAATGAGGTAACTTCTGAACCACATTGCAATGTAAAACATTCTGGCCCCAATCTCCCGAAGCATCTCAATCGTTGAAACTATTCAACTCAAATTCGGTTTTACAAAACAAAAACGAAGATGAGCTTTTACTCAGAACGTTTCCAAGAGATCCAAAATGAGATTTGTCTCAAACTCAGGCTCTGATCTGAGCAAAATCTCAATATTGATCTGAGATTTCTATTTAAGATGCTTTGGGAGATCGGGGCCTAGTTGTAAGATACAAATACTTGTGTTATCCCGACTTATTGATCAATGTGTAGCACTGCGGATGCTGCATTTTTTACTATTTCTGTTTTTTTATAAGATCGTAAAGTCTTTGCTTTTCATTTAAATTACAGTTAGAATTGCATGAATGTTTACATACGAGTACGTTATGGCATTCCCTTCATAATTGAAAATAATTCTTTCAATGGTTTGAATTTAGACTGGAAAATAACATGCATAGCCGAGCATGAAAAACGAAAAAATGAATGTTTTGGATTTCTGATTTATTCAGCTTCATTTAGTATCCCGTTCAATAAGTCTGCTATGGCTTCTGGAATTATCTATACGGGTCACGGATGGTGAACTAAATGAGGGCTGTTTTTATTATACAGGAAGACAACGCTGTGCAACTGGTTTACGCGGATGTTGCGTTTGATACAAATGCGGTATCATCACATATCAATCGTCGAGAATCCCAGGTTGACTACGCAGCAATAGACTTGGTAAAAACTGCTGATATAGCAGGACAAGATAATGATGAGAGTGAGGAGAAAAATATATACTACAATCAATGAAATGACATGCTTCGAGTAGACACCGACGAGTAACTGATAATTTGAAACACACACATTTTATGTATTCATCAGAACTGACATTCATGAAGAGACTTGAAAAAGTACACACATATGTAAACCTTTGATACAAGTTTGTATGTCATTGACTGGGTCTTTTAGAATTATTTGTAATTGGTATTTAATTGATGTATGACTTGCTGACACTATCTGCTGAAGGCAGCAAAGTCCCATGGAATTGGCATTCTCCAAGGAAAAGACAAAACATTAAATTTGTAAACGGTATTTTACAATATAAACTTTGCAACTTTTCTAACTCCACACTTCCATTTCTAAATACCTTTTTGTTAAACACAAAAACTAAATACAATTTTGCCAGCTTCCATATTACTATACAGAAAACACTTTCCATTAAACAAGTCGACCGTCGACGGCGTGCATTTCGTCCCCCCCCCCCCGAGTTTGCCAATAATCTTCACCTACCGTGTCCATAGAAGAGTAAATCCACCTCAGGACAGGCACCAATAGATACTTACAGAATGATCCAATATTCCACATAATTTTATTCTTATGTTCGTTATGTCAATGGGAAGTATATGCCAAACCATTATCCAGAAAAACGGCAGTTACACTCGATAATTACCGTTTTAGTTAATCTGTGACTTTTAATTTGTGTGTGATGTGTTATGTAATTGGCTTGATATCAATGAACTGGCTGTATTGTGCGCTGCAATTTAGTACAAGCATTACAGACATATTAAACTTTCGGTGTGTAAAATTTCTATTTGAAATATTCACATTTAATTGGAATAGCTTAACATAAATCGGCGGTGTACTTAGCAGTTTTGTTATGTGTAAACACGCGTGTCGCATTACAACATATAGAATGAGGGTGAACATGGTATGGGACTTCAAAACAGACCAATAAGCAATTCTGTTCAATTTCCTACGTTTCAAGAGTTATATAGCACATCTACCATACTCGGGTACATTCTAGCTGTGTTGTTAAGTTTACCAACTTCTCTGGGAGCGACAGTAACACCATTACCAACCTAACTGTCAAGTATGTTGATGTAAGCCTATGAACCGTCCGTAACCCTAACACAGCACCTGCAATCTTTGTCGTTTTAACGTTGCAAGGTTCTCAGGGCAGTATTAACAACATAGCCAATACTGCCCGGTTAGCTCAGTATGTAGCGCTCTGCTGTCATCATGGATAGCTGGTATGCAGTGGAGATAATTTCAATAAGCTTATACTTCCAATTCTGTCATTTTGTCTATTACATGTACATTGTGATCTTGTCCTATGCTGTATATTACACGACAATTTAGACAAATAAATATGCGTACACTAAACACATGTTCGTTGCTGAAAAAATCTTTGGTCAATAACATGTGCTAAAGTTTACAGTCGGTAGTATGCAAAGATGGCCGTGTCGTCCAGTTTAGTTGCTAGCGACTGGAACTGTTGTCTCCTGGAACATTTGTGTTAAAGGTATCGTGAGTACACATTTCAGAATATTTAAAATAAAGAGGGTACTCAAGGATGAACCATTTCCATTCTGTATAATTATCCATTCGAATATGAAAATGTCAGTATAGTTTCACAAACACAGTCCAGTTCGTATATATACTAGTTAACATTATTATTATATTGAAGACAGAAAAGCAGAGGACGAACGAACGAACGGACAGGGAGACGATAGGACGGACAGAGAGACGAACATATATGGAGATGGACGCACATACATTATTTGGTTGATGCATATTGCAAATAGTCTTAAAAAAATATCTACTGCTTCCAACGGAAGCAGTAAAATAATATGATATGCAGGATGACTCCGGACAAGCATAGAGTTACGGACAGACGGAAGGACGGACAAAAAGTGACGACTATATGCGTCCCTACGGGGTGCACATATTTCACTCAAATTAGCAGTGTAATTATCAGACGAGTAATCCGACGGTTTATATCGTGAGCCGAGTATTGGTGCCACGTGAAACCCGCGGGCAGACCCGTCCCACACAGACAGTGGGAGAGACATCCCGAACGGGAAATTAGATGACTGCTTTGTACATTTAGTGACTATCGGATTATTATGGAATTTGTTGTGTCCAAAATTGTTACTTTTTAAATGTTACATATCTTAAAAGAATGAGTAGAAATTGGAGATTGGATATTTTAGTACACTCAACAAAATTCCTAATCGGTCAGTTTATATTGTATTATTATTTTTCTAATACTGCATGTATTAACACAAACGAACACGTGCAAATATGTGTCCATGCCCCGCACGTGCAAAACGTGCTATAAACGTCAATACGCCTAATACGATTAATTTCATAGCGAGCCGGCTAAAAAGAAATAATAATTCGCTGCATTACCTGTTCAAATATCGGTATGTGAAATTTTGTATGAATACATGCATTATTAGAAAAATAATAATACAATATAAACTGACCGATTAGGAATTTGTTGAGTGTATGGCAGGAATTACATATAAATACAAAATTGAGCAAGATACATTGGCACTTATACCATGTTTTATTCAATGTACCATTTATGGCATGTATACTTATAGATAAATATTTGTTGATCCAAAAACACCCCGTACAACCTGCGGTGTTGATGGCAGTTATGTTGGTTGATGGCTGTTCCTGGTGAAAGATGAGAGATCGACATAGGTTAGGTATTTGCTATTTCCGTTACGTTTTTGTTGATTTTCAGAGTAACCGCTTATGGTTATCGCTTTAGCAAAGAACAAGAAATTTCTACAGAGTTATGGTCGTATTTACCGACAAAACAGGTTATATACATGTACGCAATGTTTGCAAAATGGTAGACATTTTCTTATTTGACATTGAATTCTTGGCTTGATTCATGAAATTGACAAGTTTGAATAACTGGGAACAAAATTGAATCATTCTCTTATACAACAACCAAGTGACGCTGTGCAATTTCTTATTTTCATGGAGATACAGAGTTTTTAAAGCTAACACTAAGGGTAGTTCCGATTTTAAATTGCTAACAGCTAAGACAGTTCACAAATATTTTATGCTAACAGCCATGACAGTTTTTAAACACACGCACAACGATATAACTGCATGTAATAACACGAAAATATTCCAATACATGAATAGGAGATCAAATACACATAGAATACTCGAAATACCTTTTGGCATTGTTTAAAAAAGAAAGACATTATAAAGTACAAATGTACCTTAAAATGTAGGACGCACATACACACATGAAAATGGATCAATGTTTTAGTTCTCGTACTACATAAAAGTGTTACACTAATAGCAAAACGAAGGTTCAGTTCATTTTACATTTATGTACATATCCTCTTCCTCGGCTTCACAATCAGCTTCCTTTGCTAACTCAACAGTCTTCATGATATCTATTGCAACATACTCAACCGGTGAATCACGTCGTACCATAACTGGTCGACTTGACGAATCTGCGTTACCATCAAACACGAGATCCGCATATACAAGGTTTTGTTCGTTTTGTCCCTGATAAAAAAGAGGAAAGTTTTAACAAAACTATCTGTGCAAAAAAAACCACTTATATACAGCCTACAGATTGTCTGACGACGAATACAGGACAAAAACTCCGGTAGAAAGCAAGTGGTAAAATCTACAGTTCAAGTATGTTCAACAACATGTAATCAACACTGTAAGTGAACCAAAGTTCGACTGGCAATGGTTGGAAGTAAAACTATTAACTGTCAAAAATCGGACAGTTGATCTGAATATTATGAAATATATACACCACGCCATTAATAACGAAATGAATATTGTCCGCGTCAGCACGGTAACATTATAAAGATATTCATGTTATTATATTCTAATTTTCTAACGTAATTTCCTAAACATCAGTTATTAAATATGAATACCAGAGCCATAGTTTAATTTCTTTTTGAAGAATGATTTAGACATTTGTAACAATAAAACGGTTTTTACACTCGGAAAAAATGAAGGCTAAAGCAGTGATATAGTTGCGTTTTTAATGGCGTTAAGTGTATGATTTGAATACATCATTACACTATCAGTACACCAATTGTATAAGGACTTGTTTGATATAGATACCTCATCCCTAGATGGCGATTCCTGTCCCTGATCATGTTCGTTCATTTCTACGTCTACTGGATTCTGATTCTCATCAGCTGTAACATAACAGTGTAATTAAAGAGAGAGAGAAAGAACCTGCAAAAGGAAGACTGAATACAAACAGGGACTCCAAACACAAATAGGAACGAAATACACATGTACAACTAAAATGCGTATGAGGAATAAACTAAAACACTCAAACATGTTGGATACAAGAACTACGAAACTTAAATTTGCTAAGGACAAGAAAGTAGATAGATAGATAGATTTATTTCAACGTAAAATGTACAATTTACATGGCAATATAAAATTAAGACATATATTAGAAACAACAATATGTATGAATCAATAAAGCCATATCAATCAACATTATATGTAAGGATAACACAAAAAAGAGTACAAGTAAAAACTCTTATTTCCATTGTGGTCCTTAATATATAGTATTGTGTGACATAGGAAGAATTTTAAGCTATAAATAAAGTTCTCATTGTCAGTTAATCAAAGAAAGACATTGTGTTACATGTTTATAAACAAATAGATAAAACGATGAAACAATGAAACAATAAGTTATCTCTGACAGGAATAATGGATGAAAAAGCTAAACAAATAAAATTTAACAAGGTATTAGGTTGCAAATTATAAAACTGTTATAAAGGAAACACAATACATTACTTAAGACGAGCTTAAAAGTAAGTGATGGTAGGTCACTTAATTCTATATATCAATGGAATTTAAATTGTACTTACATTCAATCATTCAAATCGGAGTAAACATTCCTATTCATTCTTTTATCAAACGGAATCGTTTTCATAGATCGTGAGTTAATCAACTCCAGGAAGGATTCCCCCCACAACTCTTCATGGGTGGTATTACAGCAATAATGGAGCATATCACGAACATTGCAAAAGCTTTATATTCAACAACATTGAAAAAAATATGAAATATAAACAAACAAACCTTTGGACTTCCTGTGTTTGCAAGCAGGAATAACAAACATACATGTAAATATGACTATCAGGACCACAGCACCCCCAATACCAACCATCAGCTCTATCGGAAGTTGTTTTTCTGTTTCCTCTAAAATGGTACAGTGCTGTTAGATTGACTGCGACCAAGTGAATGAACTTTCAGGACTGATACATGACAATTTAGGTAATGAAATGTTCTCGTGTATTAAACTGTGCTGTTGGTTTACATTTCTATCAAAACACGACCGTGTATTTTTCTCCACCAAAATGTAACTTGTAATTAGATAGACACTCATAGACATACAAACTGCAGAGGACCATCTACGGGTAACAACGCGTTCAAACATTACGAAAGTAGCAAATGCGTATGTAGGTTAGCGAACCTAATACAGCCATAACGCTGGAGGAATTAAAGAACGGGAACTGTTAGTTGGAAGAGTCAGTTCAGTTTAAACTTATTTATTTCACACCGATTTGAAACAAGTTGTTACACGACTGTTTCTTGGCTACCTACCAGTACTCGTGCCAAATTTAGGGATTGTCAAGTGCATGATCAAATCCCTCTCGTCGCAGCGCTCGAACTCATGACTTTTTATCAAGAGTCAGACGCTCTATCCCTCGACCACTGCGCCTTCCGTAAGAAGAGTTACTATTGTAACGTGTTGCTTTTCGATTAAGGGTAGTCATTGTCTTTATCCTGTATGTTTATATCTAACTAATGGCATGACGAGAGTTTTTGCTGTCATTCTGTACAAAGATACACATTGCGCATTAATTAACTTGCTCATTCCAATTATGGCCATGCCTCTTCCATACATCCGATGTGTATATTGTAGTTCGGCTTAGAGGTCAATATGAGCGGAATATTTTGAAAACTACCCTAATGTCTGGACCAAGCCAAATATTGTGGGATCAGTGTTCGAAGAAAGGAAGCATATGCAGATAAGTCGAAAATGTTCTTACCGACAACGTTTATGGTCAAACTTTTATTTACAGATATGAAGATGTGATCTGCCCTGCAGAACAGTTGCAATGTTCTAGCACGTGTGTTCCTTGTGTCAATGGCGATCGTACACTCGGTAATTCCGGCATGATGATTGTGTGGTCGCCAAGCCACAGCGGACGAATTCACATGTTGATCATTCTGATTGCAAGAAATGATGCTGGTATTTGTATCTGCATCAAACCATGTAATTCTTGAAGGTGGATGACTATAGCTCGTGCATTTAACATACGTTATCGATCCTTTGAAGATTAGCAACTCTGATGTCGATGTATTAAACTCGAGGTCAGGTACATCTGCCAGTTGAAACAGCTGATGATAATAACATGACAATTATAGCACAGAACACAGTGCTTACTTGATAATTAAAAATATAAACAAATCGTGGAACATGTTACCATGTTTTGTCTTAATCTTAATTTGCAGTGACCCTGCGAGGCTGTTTGTGTCCATATTTACTAACTCACGACAATTGTATAGTGTTTCAATTGACTGTCGTCCCTTCTGTATCGTATAACAAGCACCGACACAAAGGAGTTTGTACATACATGTTTCTTTTGTTGGTTCGTGGAGTTTTTATTTATTTTAAATCCCTCCCCACTGTTTGATTCTCCTTAGACATCCCTTATGGTCAGCCAGGCCATTCTTTGCACCCCTGTTCCCTAACGTATTTACCCTTGCGCCTTATCAATTGCCTTATGTTTTATGGACTGTTGTTTTCCCGGAGGTCTCTGTGTGGACTGGCATTGTCTTATATATGTGGCATTCCCTGTAGCAACTTATTCTCTCTCTTTTATCCTTGATATTACGGTAACAGAAACATAAATGTTGAAGTAACAGTATAGGTGCTTTAAAACATAGAACGTGATCGTAAGAACAACAATACATTAATAAATATGAACACACAACTTACATGGTAGCAACATTGACCATGAACTACTTGGTATATCATCGAAGTGTGTTCCACATGAAGGCGTACATGTGACGTTCTTTCCATTTTCTGCAACAGAGGCATTTACAAATGCTGAGAAGATAGAAGTGGTCGATTCATGTTCAGAGTTTCGAATTCTTTTTTCGATACCATGAATAACTATGACCTCATTAGGTGCCTTCCAAGTAACATTGCACTCTGGATTGGAATCATTTATGTAGCATTTTACTCGGAAAATGTAATGCTGCATTTTCTGTGTAATGTTAGTATCAATCTGCAATGTCACACTGTTCGGTGGAACTAAAATTGAAAAATATAACATGAACTTAATTTTGATTTCACTTCACGTATGAGTTGGTTTAGACGATTCTTAAGAAGTATTTTTTGTTTCTCTACCTATATATTTCTTTTACTGTACAACACTGATAGTGAAAAAGCAGTCTCGCATTTCCATATTTTCTGTCTAAATGGTAATGTTTGTGCATACATCTTATTTTTAAATAGCTTTTGGTGATACCCGCATATAATTTTCGATGTTATCTCAAAAGACGTCATCAAAAAGATAAGGAGTGCTGATATTTGGACCAGGAGTTTCAGTAAATTCTTATCTTTTCGACCGGTTAGGTTAACCTTTCGATTGTGTGTTTGTTTACTCTCGTCTACTGATTGCATCCGGCAGGAGAACATAAATCGGTGACGTCTCAGCACGTGAGGGCAGTTTTAAATATGATTGAGTGTTGTAATTTGTAGGTGAGTTTGACGTCATCAATGGTTGTGCTCTGATGTGACGGGAGCACATCGCGACACTGTACAATATGACGTATTTTGAAAACAACAAATAATGTCTTTCATAGGAGTTTGTCAAAGACTAAACATAAATTACTGGTTGTAGCAACTTTTGCAGTTTAAGAGCATAAACATGACCCTTATTGGAACTTTAAGACACCGGTATAACATTCAGGAATTGTATGTGTATGTCGCTGACAAAGGGCAGCGAGCAAAATTGTTTCACATCGATATATAACATGTACATACAAGAAAATTCACACTCGAGATTCATAAATCTTAGGCGGATAGAAAATAGTTAAGTGCACTCTAAAGGTGAAAAGTGGGTTCAACTTATTTCTAAAATCACGATATATCTTTAAAATAAACGATGATCGGCGTATATTGACAAAGGCGAATTTGTTGTAGTTTTAAATTCGTTCAATTTTTAATTGTTTTCACGAACACTTGTTAATAGAATCAATAAACACATACAACCAAATAATAAAATTATGCTTTCGTTCATTTATAAATATAAACTTAGGAATATATTCAATAAAAATAGCATGTGTGATACAAATGGTTTGTTACATGTTCAATATAATTTAATAAACTGCGAAAATGCTCAACACTCAATTACAGAACCATTGTGGCATTGTCAATTGACCTTTCAGAGATTTCCATAAAATCACTACTTACGTACATATATTTATTTTTAAAAACATACGACCATTACGCATTTTTCTCTTGCTTAATTAAAGATAAGATACGTATGTCTACATTTAAACCATAATTTTGGACATACGAATTTATTCCTTTACAGTCCAGCGTTTACAACGTGCATATTTGAACAGCGTCCAGTTTACAAACGAAGTTCGACTGTCCAAAATTTTCATTGAGTTTTAACGTTAAATTGTTACCTTGTTGGAAACATCTGCTATCACACTTTAAGTACCCTCTTCATATAAGCGAAATACACTCACACATCTTTCCAAATAACTAAACATACTTACAAATGAAATCAACAGACTTTGGAGATGAACACACCCTGTAATCGTTAGAGGTAATATCTTCATTATATTCGCAACATGTCACATCCTTCTTGTTCCAATCTCGTTGAAACTTTGTCAATGTCACCCAACTGTTGTACAGTAATGTTACATTGTCTAAATGATGCCTGAGTTCTAATCCATCTACCATATTTCCATTAATCAACATTGTAATGTTTGTAGCGGCAGGACGTATGTTTGTTTTAATACATGTTATGTTGACAGGATCTCCTTCAATCAATCTGCTCGGTATATGCAGTGATGTTGTACTGGACACTGAAAATGTCGACTCAACCATTATTGGTTTGACCAGTGTACACCACAAAAATGCAATAATTGAGTGAGAAATGTACGGTGGCATAGGGGTGACATGTGTGAAAGACATAGTTATCTCGTGGTCACGACCTGCTAACTTGATCCCACGACATACTAAGTCGTTGGAACGAGATAAGAAACACACATGTCACCTCTATGCCACCGTAGAAATGAGTTCAAAATTTCCATAACAAATAAGTGTAAGGATAAATGTAACACAATTAGGAACAATAATACAATTCTTAGTAATGTTAGTTACAATGTTGTAAAACTTTGTACCTTGGAGGTAAATAGAAAACACATAATTTACAATTGTTACAGGCGCTGGTGTATGCCACGTGCACCATTTTGTAAATCGTTTGTATTTGCGCGCACACTTGCTAGAGATAAACGTTCATTAGAGTGGACTGGTTTCTGTAACAATATAGGTTCTTTGATTATAAACAATTATTATTTCAATTAACGGACTCTGTTGTGTTTATAACTCATTATCTTATTGCATTAATAACTGAAACTAGGTTGAACATACCTTTAATGATGTAGATATACGCTTCCGCTGTTAAAGGTACTGCTGTAGCTTGATTGTCCACTGAACAGACCAGCTTGGTCATATGGTGTACGGTGTCATTCAGACGCAATCTAGCTCTATATTCACCATTACTTTCATCTGGTTCCACTTTAAGCCGAGTATCGGCTATCTTTATTGTCACATCAAAAGGCCTCGTTCCTTCTATGCTCCTACATAACACTTCTATTTCTGTATCATCCTTCCCCACAATGCAATTCGTGCACCCATCAATTGTTTCCAGTGGAGTCAAAGTAGGAGTTGATGGTGGCACTGGTTATAATACAATTCTTTATTATTTGAACGCCGCTGTACGAATTCCAATCTTCTTTAAGTGACGTCATTTCCAGAAAACGTCACATGTGACGTCACCATGCACTGAGAGTAAGCAATATTTTACCAATATGGAAATATGAAAACGAAGTAACCATATGGAGTAAACATGGTTTCCTGCTTGCAAATAGTGACATCACATGTTGCGTTTTCTTGAAATGATGTCACTTTCAGAAGAGGTGGTGAATCCATTAGCAGCGCTCATTTGTAAATGAGTATTCCAAATTCTATACAGCATGTTGTTTGTCAAATCTAAAACACGTAAAAGTAGTAAAATTTCTTCTTAACGCTGGAATTATATATTGCAATATGCACCATTTGCATCAATACATTTTTGTCACACGTTGCTGTCTTCGGCCGACCTGATTTTTGCTGCATTTTTAACAGACTGTACCCCCAATAACATTTATTTTTCCATCTACGAACATTCTCATTAGACACCTCACCCAATAAACAGGAGAACTTTCGGCAAAAAAACTATTTCACAGAACAACTGAGCTTACTGCGAACATTTATGCAAGACCAAATTTCTTCAGTATTGGCTATTTTTGCAACAGTGGTCAACAATTTCCTAAATTGAATTGAAAACAACTCTACAAACCGGTTATTCATTTGATACATGTATACACCATTGTGTACTTATTGGACAGAAGTATTCAGTGGTATAAACATCGATGTCAAATGTTTCGAGGAATTTTTTTGTTATCACAATACTTTTCGAACATCCCTCGTACTGATGGTAATCAATATACGTAATAACGTACATGAAAAACTTCGAGACAAAAATTCGTCTTAACCGACAGAAATTCATATAGACAAAGAAGGATAAAATCGGGACTTTTGAAAACCTTCGATGCAACGAAATATTCGTGTGAAGCGAGTTCGTCATAATGAGAGTCGACTGTAGTTGAAGTGGAGAGTGATCTGTATATTTTCAGTATACCAAGAGGGACACAAGCATTGAAAGATCCATTTAAATAATAAAGACATAATTAAGTGTTGGATAAGTTATAAAATAAATTATTTTAATATTATGCTAAAACACAGAAAAAAATGGTTGCGTATAAATACAGTAAAACCTCAATAATAAGACCACCCTTGTGACAATTGAAAACTGGTCTTCTTATTGAGGTTGTCCTAATATTGAGGGTCAATAAAGAGCAAAACAGTGATAATAGACTTAAAAAATATGGTCTTAATTTTGTGGTGGTCCTATTATTTAGGTGAGGTTTAAATGTATAAATGTCTGTATGAGCATCTACATTCAATCTAGCAATAAAATGCTAAAATACGAGGACTCACCTGGTAAAACAATATTGACTGGATCTGTAAAGACGTTTCTTGGTCTTCCTGCCGTACATTGCAGTGTGTACTCCCCTTCGTCAGTTGTGTTGAAGTGATGGATTCTCAAAACATATTCATGGTTTGGATAAAGCTGGGCTTCGAATTTGCTATTTGACTGGTCAGTCGTGCAGCCTTGTATACACTCTTCTAAGTGAAACCAATGACGAACATATCTATCCGGAAAGTTAAATATATTCAAGGTGGGATAGTAACCTATCTCGACCGTTTCGTTAATGATGATTTTGGTAGATCGTAAATAAATATATCCACATTTTTCCAAAACTGAAATGTAAATCAATTCCAAAGACATGAATTCCTTAATGATTTGGATATTTCGAAGCCCTAGATGCATTCGGTTTTTTTCTGTATATGTACTTGTTTGTAATTTAATTTAACTAATTTCAAGTAAAGGCTTTTCTGAGATTTTGCAGTATTTTAACACTGTATCCAATATTAGTGATTTCATGAACCAAATTTAAGCAGTGATAATTGATAAGCGGTTTTTGTCAATTTTATTTGTACATTATCTTATATTTAAAACTAAGATGAAAAAACATACAACCACTTAAGGCAATAATTAATTGACGAAGAACAAATAGACTAAAATGCAGATAACCAATCAGGCCAACAGTTTTGTAGGTAGAATATATGCTAACAAGTGGACAAAATGACGTGCTGCAGTGACTAGAAACTAGTGATGGATAATCGGACAAATTTCATAATCGATTATTGGATAGGCTTAAAACTCATAATCGATCATCGAATCGGAAATAATCGAATTAGTTAGTTTCGTTTAGTAAAAGTGTAATGCTGACAGTTAAGTTCATTAAAACAAGTTTATTTATTTATATTCGGCAGAGCCATTAATGCCGAGGTGTTCCGAATGAGACTGCATAATAAATTACTCCATAGTGTGATTAGTCATAGATACAGTATAGTCTGTTTTAATATAGTTCAACATTACTTATTGCATAAGGCATGAACTCACACATCCGTGTTAATAAACTTGTTACATAGCGATGCATCTGATTAAAACAATAAAGGTTCGCGACTGGTACATAAAACCAACATAGTCTTCTTAATTCCAACACCGGACAATTCCCCAATATCAACAATATCAACACTACTTACTGGATAAATCTTGAAATACGCTATACACAATTTAAACCAATCTGCTGCAAGGTTACACATATTTTTAAACAGTTTACATTCAGATGAGCCAGATACTTATTTAAGTATCGACGTAATAATTACACTCATACCATTAGGTATTGTTTACCATGATATAATAACTCACCAATCAAAGTTAAAGACACGGCATCACTCTCGCAAGCGGTCGTGTCGCCAATTTCGTAATAAGCCTTGTAATCCGCAGTATCTCTTTGAGAGGAGGCTCTAGTGATGGTTAAGTAATAAACACCATTCTTTTCATATTGTAAGAATCTAGAGTTGCCATTCAAATTGCTCCATGGTGTGTTTCCATTTCGTCTCTTCCATTCAACAGTTCCATACTGATTTCTTTGAATAGGGAAAAACTTCAATGTTACGTTTCTACCTGCAATCGGTGGTCTGACAATTACAATTTGTCCACAAACATCGCTGGCATTTACGACTGGCCCTGATTGTAGAAAACATGTTTATAGAAAACATTTGAAGACATTATCAACAACAACATAAGCAAAGGTATGCGCTTCGAGAACGTATCCTGTGGGTTGTCCGCCATGCCTCAAATTGTTGAGGGGGTAGATAATAAAGTTTAAGCCAACTTAAATGCATAGCGCTTATGGTTGGCCATACTACTCATATATAATTATTTTCACCGCGGATGAAATATTTTCACTCCGGTAATTATGCAATTTCACTCCGGATGAAATAAAACACTAGCGCGGATGTATTATTTATGGTGGCATATTACTGCCACCAGTTAGCATGATAGCGTTCGCGAATTAATTCGTGTTAACCACTTAATTATTACGATAATTATCTAGCTATCTAGTTAAAATTCGTGATTAATTTTCGGTAAGATAAATATCATACAACTAGAAACAGGCTTGAAAGTGCCCAGAACTGCCACCTCTTACCTTTTTATGATGTATTACACTAGATTTAAGTGGTAACACGAATCTTATCTAGTTGACCACTTATTATGTTACTTGACAACTCAAATTCGCGAGATTCGTGTTACCACTTATTTATAAATGCAATTTTGGCTTCTATATGTAAGTGGTAACACGAATCTTAAGTGAAATTCGCGAATTTGAGTTATTAAGTAACATAATAAGTGGTCAACTAGAAAAGATTCGTGTTACCACTTACATCTAGAAGCCCAAAATTGCATTACTCGTTACTCAAACAAAATTGACGCCATATTGTTAAATCGAGCCCGCTTCGACGGCAATTTAAGTATTTCCAACAAATCAACGCTGTTTCGAATATTTTATGTTGCTTGCAATGAGGGCCTTATGAAAATATACGAAATATAAAGCAAACGCGATTCACTGACTTTTCAGATTTTTTTTTGATTTTTTTTTACATACAGTCTATCCTGCGTTAAGCAGCCAACCAAGTTCTTGAAAATTTAGGACGCATCCTAATTTTGTATGTTTTGGGGTGTGCTTTAACTAGTTCAAGGGGCGATGTCACAATCCCTAATTAATTTTAATCTATGACCACAATATGAACATTAATTGTATATAAACAAATATAAACAAGCGAGTTTGGCTTAAACATGCACGCATGTGTTTAGAAAATTTTAGGGATGTCAATATTTGGTTATTTTGCTAACTGGTTAACCGTTTAATCTTCCGAACGGTTAACCGGTTAACCGAACATGCCATTCGATACGTGTTTTCGCGGTTTCACAACTTTCAGGGACAAAGTATTGAAATTGTTATCAAGGATATCATGCAATATTTTTTTTCCAAAGTAAATAGAGTTCAAAGTAGATATTTAAAAAAAAAAACGATTAGCCGGTTAGTGATTTTACTAACCGATAACCGCATGTTCGAACGGTTAACCGGTTAATCGTTTACATCCTTAGTAAATAAATTCGATCACACAGGTGCAATTTCATACATATTCACCACAAACACAGCCGCTACTTACACTAACTTGCGATAAAAACTAAATCAATACATTTTTACTTCATACTTACTTAACCAATGTCACAAAACGTGGTCATGTCACAAACTATGACATTTGAGTAGTTTTCATTGACGCATCTAACTAACATGTTAGAATATCTGATAAACGGTTGGCTTAGATGCAGTTAAAAATACAGTAAAACCTTAATAATAAGACCACCCTTAGGACCCTTAAACACTTATTATTGATGTGGTCTTGATATTGAAGTTGAATAAAGAGTGGAACAGTCAAATTGGACTTGAAAAGTGTGGTCTTAATAATATTATTGAGGTGGTTGTATTATTGAGGTGGTCTTTCAGTGAGGTTTTACTGTATCCAAGAAGATGGCTAGTTTTAACGAAGAACCCGATAAGCCCGATTGTGTGACCGCAAAACACAATTTAGCTGAAAACTGTATACGTACATACCTGTTGATTGGAAAACATCCGACAGAAACAACATCCACATCAGTGGGACGTTGACGATATCCATAGTTTCAATCATCTGACCAAGTCGTTCATTTGAATAAGGAAAACGATTTTGTTTTTATTTTCACACGTTAATTTTACTCGCCCATCACTTTGGTTATTTCCTTAACCACTTGAACGTAAAACGATGGAGTGATTTTCCAGCGAAACTTTATATCGTTCCCATAAACTGGTGTCACAATGTCAAGAAACACTTTTGATAGTTGTTGTCTATGTTGTGTCGTGTAAAATAATAAGAACGTAGTCAATAATTTCCTCATATTCAAACAGCTTGTAAATAAACCTTGTGGTAAGACTTTACGATCATATGCGTCGCTTTAAAGTACTAATATATAGTATGTTGATTCAGTAAACTTAAGAAACCACAAAACTTGGAAAGTTTGTTTCAAGTGTACTCATGTTTAGTTTTATCTAAATAAAGACAGCATGTACATACATAATGCAAAACAAGAAACATCTTGACAAAAGATGGTCGGCGCAATTTGAAGGTTAAGATTTGTTGTGCAACATCAAAAATGTTACAATTGCTGGTCACTCCAGATCCAAAATGGATTTCGGTAAATTTACCGAAATTCAGTGGATTTCGGTAAGGCAACGTACCCATTATCGAAATGCTAACCAATACCCGTCCAGGTTACACACGTTTGAGAAATTGCCTTGGTTGTTAACGTAAGATTTGATTGGTTTACACAAAACTGATACGCAAATAGCAAAACCATGTTAGTACGGCTGCGCCGAAAAAGATTTAAGACTGCTGTCGAAATGAATATGATATCGTTCTTATGATGACCCTTATGCACCATATGTGAACAATTTCGACACATATATGTTACCAATGTTACCAACGTGGTTGTTGTTTGTAGTCATCGTGAGTGACTAATATAAATACACAATCGGTGAATATAAATAAACCAATCTACTCACTTCAAACCGATCACTAAACAGAAAAAACATGACACGACGGACGTAAAAAAATGAACTAAAGTGTATGGAAAAATTGCATTTGACGTAAAAGCGTCAGGCTTATTTCCACAGTTAACATGGATTGCTGTTTATGGATCAAACTTCGTTTTTCCAAAACTAATTTCATGGCAATCGATTCCATTCTTGGACAAGGGCAAGTAATGTCACGAATGTTATTCCAAGTAGTTATAACATATTATAAAAATAAACGTGCACAGTTTCTGAACTGCGTCAGTATACTATATTACAGAAGGGATATAGAAAGGGGGATAACTTGTGAAAATGTCATGTGATGTGTGGTCCACTCGCAATGGGCGCATTCGGAGGGAAATAACACAGTAAAGTTTATATTTCGTTAATAAGTATTGGAGTTAGTTCCCTTTAATCAAAACTGAACATAGACTTGACACTATTTCCACAGTCAACATTGTTCTCTGTATTATGGATCAAACTTCGTTATTTCCAAAACTATTTCATGGCAATCGATGGTTCATTGGACCCAGTCCTTAAAGAAAATCACTTTAAGTGTTACTCTAGTTAGTTGTAAGGGTGTTCGTGTTCTTTTCTTCCCCTTTCGGTCTGTTGTTGGCGGCTTTCTTGGCTTGTTCCGTGGTGTGTTTCATCCTTTGAGTTTTTCCTCCCTTATTGTCCTCTTCAATTGTCCTTGGATTTTTTTGTGGTGGATCGGACCATTCCTTGCGCCCCTGTTCCCATGCATGTTTTCCCTTGCACTTTCTCAGAATATGTGTGGGAAGGCATTGTTTTGTGGCGTTCCTTGATATCTCTGTCATTTAATCAAGGGGAGGCTACATGTAAAAGAGGGGCCAAATCAAAAGTTACACAGAGTATTAGTGTGTCCTCGTCTTGATTGAGTGCACGCGCAACACCTCATACCTATAGGTTTACTATAATGCCGAAAATGCTTGATACGTATATGGCGTTCCTGACTCTCATCAAGGCATCAATTTAAGAATTGTTAATTATGTGTTGTTTTCTTGATTTGTTTCCTGTAAATGTGTTAGACATTCCGTAATTTGTTCAATACCGATTGTGTCTAAATCTCCTATGAATCAAAGCAACAATTTGCGACCGCTTGACCGTATATTATAATGTCGAATGGCATAATTTGGAAGACATTCCATTCTTAGACAAAGGCAAGTAATGTCACGAATGTTATTCCAAATAGTTATAAAATAATACAAATATAAACATGCAATGTTTCTTAATTGCGTCAGTATACTATACTACAGAAGGGTTATAGAAAGGGGGATAACTCGCGAAAATTTCATGCGATTTGTGGTCCATTCTATGTTACGAAAAACAATCGATACATAATCATCAATTGTTTATCAAGTTTATCAGTGACGAACAATAGTGGTGTCGTAGTACAAGTTTCCAATATGTTCACCTGTTACATTGCATATATATATATATACATATATATACGACTTCGAATGGCTCATATCAAATCAACGATGATAGCATATTTTATTGAAAAAGAAACTTTTTGATGTAACAAAAATATTGTAGGCCTATTTCAGCTATCAGACAATTATAGATGTACTAGATATATTAAAAATGTTATGGTATGCTTTTTTACTATGACTTAAAACAAATGTATCATGAAAGAACACAAGGATTTTATTGCATTTGATCTGAATGTTAATGCCGAAATGAAGGAGGGTAAAACTGAAAGTTCACAAAACCCAGTAACGAGTGTGACTGCCGTTTGCGTCTACTACAGACTGACATCGACGCCTCATAGCGGATGAGACGCTGAATCCTGTATTGTGGGATTGCATCACACTCGTCTATCAGCGCTTGCCCTTACTGTGCCTTGTTGTTTATGACGTGATATACATTGTCCACTCGCCGCCCGAGATGGTCACATAAACGCTCAATTGGGCTCAGTTCTGGCGAAAACACTGGCCAGGGCAGAACGTGAACGTTGTTTTGACCCATGAACTCAGTTGTTATTTTGGCTGAATGAGGCGAAGCGTTCGTTGTCCTGCTGAAACAACGTGACGTCACTCTGATCTCGAAGAAATGGCACAACGCACGGCTCGAAGATTTCGTCAGACAGCCTACAACCACTATCGGAGTTGTTTGTGATGCAATGATATACCCACCCACACCATTGCACTGCCCCCTACCCACCTTGCATGTGTCTGACGCCGCATCGTTTGCCTCCCATCCAGCATATCTATACAAACCCGAACATCTTTCCACTGATCTTACGTCCATCGTAGATGCCGACGACACCACAACTCTCTGGTGTCACTATATTATTGAAAAGCCGTCAGATAGTTTGTATATATGTAAAAATACATAACGAAACATGTAGCTGAAAATAATAAGACAAACATTTTGGTGCGTTTGAAATCATTGAACACGAGTATAAATACCTAGCTTATATTATGAATACCCAACTTATCAAACATGTTACAATATGTTGTCATGTCAAAATGAATAGATTATCAAAAAACACTGATTTAGGTATACATGTATATACCATGCTTTTAACTTTCGTAACTTGATTATATCTCTGACTAATATTGTATAAATATCTGATAAATACACAAGTTATGTATTAGTTAATACATAGCAGGACAACACTTTTATACTAACTGTAGTAAATTTGTACATGTATATGTAATGTTGTCGTACATGATTTTGAAACAGGTTGTCGGACCTGATATACATGTTGTAATGCTATAGTGCCCCCTTTCTGTCCGTTGACAACTTGCGTTTTTCACTTATCCTGTAATGTATTCCCTCCATTCCACCCCTTCCCCTCTTGTTGTCCCCTCCTACTCTCCATGATAGTTTTTGAGAATCAGTCAGACAATTCCTTTCTTCCCCATTACCATAAATGTTTGCCCTTACACCTCCTAATGTTTCGTATGCTGACGTTGTCACAGGAGTCTGTCGTAGGAAGCCCAAACCCAGTGACATATTTATTCAAAAGGAAAGACTAAGTTGTTACAAGGAACGCCACAGACGCAGGACAATGCTTCCCCACACATATCCTAGGGAAACAACTGTCTACGAAAATTGGGGATTGAGGATTTGCAAGGGAAACATACCGAAATGGTGAAGCAAGTAATTGTCTGGCCGACCATCAAAAACAACCATGGAAAATTTAAGGGGACCGAAAGGGCGAAAGGTAATGAATGTTGCATTATATGAAATTATGATGCTGTCACGTGTGACGTTGGTCCAGAGACATTAAGGACACTCCCATTGTGTTTCTCGACGGTCACTCAATTGTCTGTTTTTTTTCTCGAATTTGATGTAAAAGTTTAGGATTGATCGTGGTTAGAAAATTAAAATTCAATAATATACATGTATTCTATGACATTCAACATATATTTGAAAGTCGGTGTTGCATAGAAAACGTTTTTAAGACAAACATTTATTGAGTAACAACATACTCGAGCTGCAAGAGGAAGACTTTTTGGGGATATATTCTTGACTTGATCATTATCTTTTCATTCTTCGAAAACAGATTGCTCTGAGAAAATTATGAATCTGCTAGATTACATGCCTGTTAACTTTTCTGTTTCTGTTGATTTATTGTAGAATGTAATGCTTGTTTAAACATCAATCCATGCACGTACTATGGACACTGCATTCATTCAATTGAAGTGTTGACATTCTATCAAAGACTATCCGTATATGGCTATGATGCATTCTTTAAACGAATTATGAATTCCAATTAATATTAGGTTCATGATAAATGTGTCATTGTTGATCTGACGACATCTATCTTCCTCCATTACTACCGACTTTTCTTGATTGATTTTATGAAGATAACAAAACTTGACAGCAATGCAGTTCTACTTTCACTTTCGAACATGATATGAAATGTACATGTTCTTGACTGAATAATATCTTGATGTGACATAACTATAATTAGTTGGTCATACTATATTTTAATTAGATATTTATGGATGAGATTATGTTACTGTAGTATAATGTTTGTCTTTGTATTTGCGTTTATTTATCGTCGCTACCGGTTTCCCATATGGGCGACGCCTCGGGAGAATGTTAGTCATACAATGTATTAGATTTTTGGAGGATAGTGCATGATACATGAGATGACCCAGTTCCAGAAGCACCCCTGGTTCTTTTACGTACTCGATGTAAATCATCATACACGGGACGTCGGTTTTTAAAGTCTTGTCCGAAAGACTTTTAGTACGGTCAGTGATGGAGCGGGGAATCGAACATGCGATCCATGGATTACAAGTCCAGCGCATTACCACTGGACTACGGATCCGCTATTAACTATAATTAGTTGGTCATACTATATTTTAATTAGATATTTATGGATGAGATTATGTTACTATCTTAGTATGTCTGGCAGATGTTTGCAGAATATGCAGTAGTGGTTGGTAAACCATGAAAATGGCTAAGAAAGCATCCAGCTATTCACAACTAAAGGACGGTCGTGGATGCTTGTGAGGTTCCTATTTATAAGTTTATGTGTAAATGCATTCGAAAGTTTGTTGCACATGTTAATGCATCTTATAGGTTCTCATTGGCTTGCGCTTACTAGGGAAGGGTGACTTTTTCTCTGAAGTTGCGGACCTACATGGTGTCAGCAAAGCACAGTGTGTCTAGTGTTTGAGGCATTTATAGATGCTCTAAATAAAAGCATTGATAATATCAATTATGAGTGTGTGATAAATACATGTTTTATTTAGTAATTGTGTTTCTCATTTTTATGGTCAGAATATTTTATGCTGGTGTTATTGTTTAATTATACTAAACTTGAAAACTGCTTAATGGAATAGTGCAAAAATATACAGAGTCTATGTGAGTTATCAATTGAATATACAACAAGCTCGAATCGAATATATCAAATGTATGTATATTACTTCGATGATAGTTTACCAAACTTTATTGAGTCAGTACAGGACATGCTAATATTTAGCCATGATCTTCCAAACTTGGGGTCCATCCCATTTGTGTAGGATACTAAACCATAGTGTCATTCAGTTTTCTATACTATGATGTTCAAATCTAGGATAGCTTATTGCTAATGTAAACATATATTGTGTTTGATTTAGTGCTGTTGACTACTATTTGACTATCTACATAATTATGTACTTCATAAAGGTTTCCACAAGCACGTGATGAACAATATGCCAATAAAGTTGCATTCTACAGAAAGTGTAGAATTCCGGGTGTGCTAGGCGCTGTTGATGGAACTCTGGTTCCAATCATAGCTCCTTCACAACAGGAAGAAGTTTATCGGTGCAGAAAGGGGTATCATGCGTTGAACGTCCAAGCTGTTGTTAACAGTAATTTGAGGTATGTACAAATGTTTATCATTTTGTGCGTTTCTTTGTCAACGATATCAATTGACAACTGCACTGTAACAAATGTCATACAGTACCGTTCCAAATATGAATATACACATACATGTCATATGTGGTGAATAATCAGTACATGGCATGACTATAGGATTCCACACTCACTTGGCAATTGCTATACTGTCTTAGATAGTGTCACTGTGCCTATAACTTCGTTTTCATTGACAAATTCCTTAATGCAGTAAACATGACATTTCACAGTGTTTGTAGCACTAATTATGTGTAAAATAACTTTATTGACATTGTCTTAAATATTGATATCATATCATGAATGTGATTTTCATTATATGTATGTGTTATGCAATCATGTCTTCATACTTTCCAGGTGTCTTGATGTTGTTTCAAAGTGGCCAGGGTCACAACATGATTCAGCCATCTTCAACAGTTGTGGATTGAAGGTAATTCATCTTTTTAATTTGAATGTGCATTTTCGTGTGAGATCTTGTAACCACAAATGACCTTCATGGACCCAATAGTCAGCGGCTTTTGTCAATTTTCCATATACATCATTCAATGCGATACCAATACATAACGAAATTCTTATTGGTAAAATACAATTTGTTTATAGAGGATATTGAATGAGTGTTGTATTAGTATTACATTTACTAAACAAGTCGAGTAAAAGTATATGAAACCAGCATCTGGCTAGCTTCATATTCTTTTTATTAAACTACTTCAACACTCATTTGATATAACATGTGCATTTATCGCATACTCGACAAATTAGTTAAAACATATTATTGAACTGACTTCTTTAATATTGACAGCTGCAACCTGAACTTTTACTAGACAAGCTTAGTAGATTTGTCAGAACTTGCATGTTAATGGTAAATGTTATCATTCTTGTTTTTGAGTTTTCTGCAGTGTACATGAACTTTCTTATTTAATATATCAAAAGATGGAGATTTGAATATTGTTAACATTATTCTTTTCGTTAATTGTAAACAAGCAGCGTATGGATTTACACCATGCTTTATTCAATGTAACATTTGTGGCATATACTTATAGATAACTATTTGTGGATCCAAAAACACCCCGTACAACCAACGGTGTTGATGGCGGTTATGTTGGTTGATGGCTGTTCGTGGTGAAAGGTGAGAGATCGATATAGGGTAGGTATTTGCTATTTCCGTTACGTTTTTGTTGATTTTCAGAGTAACCACTTATGGTTATCGTCTTAGCAAAGAACAAGAAATTTCTTCGTACCATTGGTGTGCGAGTAAGGGTAATATTTTCCGAGAAAACAGGTTATATACATGTAAGCAATGTTTGAAAAATGGTCGACATTTTCTTATTTGACATTAAATTCTTGGCTTGATTCATGAAATTGAACAAGTTTGAATATCTGGGAACAAAATTGAACCATTCTCCTATACAACTACCAAGTGACGCTGTGCAATTTCTTATTTTCATGGAGATACAGAGTTTTAAAAGCTAACACTAAGGGTAGTTCCAATTTCAAATTGCTAACGGCTAAGACAGTTCACAAATAGTTTATGCTAACAGCCATGACACTTCCTCAAGATAATCGCTAGGGAGTTTTACCCCCAATGAATTGGTACTGGGTTATTTCTGCGTTATAATGGTAAATTAAACGGATTTTCCTGTATTACTAACAAGAATAAAATAATAATTCGTAGTTTTTAAACACCCATACAACGATATAATTGCATGTAATAACACGAAAATATTCCAATACATGAATAGCAGATCAAATACACATAGAATACACGAAAGACCTTTTGACATTCTTTAAAAAAGAAAGACATTTTGAAGTACCTTAAAATGTAGGACGCACATACACACATGAAAATTGAACAAGGTTTTAGTTCTCGTACTACATAAAAGTGTTACACTAGCAGCAAAACGAAGGTTCAATTCATTTTACATTTAAGTACATATCCTCTTCGTGGGCTTCACAATTAGCTTCCTTTGCTAAGTCAACAGTCTTCATGATATCTATTGCAACATACTCGACAGGTCAATCACGTCGTACCATAACTGGTCGACTTGACGAATCTGCGTTACCATCAGACACGAGAACCATATATACATGGTTTTGTTCATTTTGTCCCTGATAAAAAGAGGAATGTTTTGTGCAAAAATAAACTTATATACAGCCTACAGTTTGTCTGACGACGAATACAGGACAAAAACTTTGGTAGAAAGCAAGTGGTGAAATATACATAACACCATGTGACCATCACTGCAAGTGAACCATGATACGACTGGCAAAGGTTGGAAGTAAAAATAAGAAAGTTGCTCTGAATAAAATGAAATATATACACCACGCCATTAATAACGCAAATGAATATTGTCCGCGTCAGCATGGTGACATTATAAGATATACATGTAATTATATTTTAATTTTCAAACATAATTTCCTAAACGTAATCAGTTATAAAATATGAATACCAGAGCCATAGTTTAATATCTTTTTGAAGAATGATTTAGACATTTGTTACAATAAAACGGTTTTAACACACAAATGAAGGCTAAAGTGATGTAGTTATGTTTTTAATGGCGTTAAGTGTATTATTTGAAAACATCATTACACTATCAGTACAACAATTGTATAAGGATTTGTTTGATATAAATACCTCATCCCTAGATGGCGATTCCTGTCTCTGATCATGTTCGTTCATTTCTACGTCAACTGGATTCTGATTCTCATCAGCTATAACATAACAGTGTAATTAAAGAGAGAGAGAGAAAAACCTGCAAAAGGAAGACTGAATGCAAACAGGGACTCCAAACACAAAGAGGAACGAAATACACATGTACAACTAAAATGCGTATGAGGAATAAACTAAAACACTCAAACATGTTGGATACAAGAACTACGAAAATTTAACAAGGTATTAGGTTGCAAATTATTAAACTGTTAAAAAGGAAAGACAATACATTACTTAAGACGAGCTTAAAAGTAAGTGATGGTAGGGCACTTAATTCTATATATCAATGGAATTTAAATTGTACTTACATTCAATCATTCAAATCGGAGTAAACATTCCTATTCATTCTTTTATAAAACGGAATCGTTTTCATAGATCGTGAGTTATTCAACTCAAGGAAGAATTCCCCCACAACTCTTCATGGGTGGTATTACAACAGTAATGGAGCACATCACGAACATTGCAAACATTTTACATTCAACAACATTTACAAAAATATGAAATATAAACAAACAAACCTTTGGACTTCCTGTGTTTGCAAGCAGGAATAACAAACATACATGTACATGTAAATATGACTACTAGGGCCACAGCTCCCCCAATACCAGCCATCAGCTCTATCGGAAGTTGTTTTGCTGTTTCCTCTAAAATGGTATATAGTGCTGTTAGATTGACTGCGACCAAGTGAATGAACTTTCAAGACTGATACAGGACAATTTGGGTAATGAAATGTTCTCGTGTGTTAAACTGTGCTGTTGGTTTACATTTCTATCAAAACACGACCGTGGATTTTTCTCCACCAAAATGTAACTTGTAATTAGATAGACACTCATAGACATACAAACTGCAGAGAACCAGCTACGGGTAACAACGCTGATGATTGTATCCATTTTACATACGTTCAAACATTACGAAAGTAGCAAATGCGTATGTAGGTTAGCGAACCTAATACCGTCATAACGCTGGAGGAATTAAAGAACGGGAAGTGTTAGTTGGAAGAGTTTGTTTAGTTTAAACTTATTTATTTTACATCGATTTTGAAACAAATTCTTACACGACTGTTTCTTGGCTACCTACCAGTACTCGTGCCAAATTTAGGGATTGTCAAATTCATGATCAAATCCCTCTCGTCGCGGCGCTCGAACTCATGACCTTTTATCAAGAGTCAGACGCTTTTCGATTAAGGTGTTCATTTTCTTTATCCTGTATGTTTATATCTAACTGTATTGGCATGACAAGAGTTTTTGCTATCATTCCGTACAAAGATACAGGTGAACACATTGCGCATTAATTAACTTACTCATTCCAATTATGGCCATGCCTCTTCCATACATCCGATTTGTATATTGTAGTTTGGCTTAGGGGTCAATATGAGCGGAATATTTTGAAAACTACCCTAATGTCTGGACCAAGCCAAATATTGTGGGATCAGTGTTCGAAGAAAGGAAGCATATGCAGATAAGTCGAAAATGTTCTTACCGACAACGTTTATAGTCAAACTTTTATTTACAGATCTGAAGATGTGATCTGCCCTGCAGAACAGATGCAATGTTCTAGCACGTGTGTTTCTTGTGTCAATGGCGATCGTACACTCGGTAATTCCGTCATGATGATTGTGTGGTCGCCAAGCCACAGTGAACGAATTTACATGTTGGTCATTCTGATTGCAAGAAATGATGCTGGTATTTGTATCTGCATCTAACCATGTAATTCTTGAAGGTGGATGACTATAGCTCGTGCATTTAACATAAGTTATCGATCCTTTGAAGATTAGCAACTCTGATGACGATGTGTTAAATTCGAGGTCAGGTACATCTGCCAGTTGAAACAGCTGATGATAATAACATGACAATCAAACCACAGAACACAGTGCTTACTTGATAATTAAAAATATATACAAACGTGGAACATGTTACCATGTTTTGTCTAAATCTTAATTTGCAGTGATCGTGCGAGGCTGTTTGTGTCCATTATTACATAAGTACACCAATACAATAAATATGAACACACAACTTACATGGTAGTAACATAGACCATGAACTACTTGGTATATCATCGAAGTGAGTTCCACATGAAGGCGTACATGTGACGTTCTTTCCATTTTCTGCAACAGAGGCATTTACAAATGCTGAGAAGATAGAAGTAGACGATCCATCTTCAGAGTTGAAAATACTTTTTTCGAGACCATGAAGAAATATGACCTCATGAGGTGCCTTCCATGTCGCATTGCACGCTGGATTGGAATCATTGATATAGCATTTTACTCGGAAAATGTAATGCTGCATTTCCAGTGTAATGTTAGTATCAATCTGCAATGTCACACTGTTCGGTGGAACTAGAATTGAAAAATATAACATAAATTTAATTTTGATTTCACTTAATAAATAAAGTCATGTTTGAGAAACACGAAAAATCGGTCAATGGCGCCACCGGGAAACGAATCCAGGTCATATTTGTTAACTTTTTGTTTCTCTACCTATACATTTCTTTCACTGTACAACAATGATAGTGAAAAAGCAGTATCGCATTCCATATTTTCAGTCTAAATTGTAATGTTTGTGCATACATCTTATTTTTTAAATAGCTTTTGGTGATACCCGCATATAATTTTCGATGTTATCTCAAAAGACGTCATCAAAAAGATTAGGAGTACTGAGATTTGAAACAGGAGTTTCAGTAAATTCTTATCTTGTCGACCGGTTATGTTACCCTTTAATAGTGTGTTTGTTTACACTCATTTGTTTGTTTACACTCATTGACTGATTGCATCCGGCAGAAGAACATAAATCGGTGACGTCTCAGCACGTGAGGGCAGTTTTAAATATGATTGAGTGTTGTAATTGTAGGTGAGTTTGACGTCATCAATGGTTGTGCTCTGATGAATATCAAAACAACGGGTAGTGACGGGAGCACATCGCGACACTGTACAATATGAAGTATTTTGAAAACAACAAATAATGTCTTTCATAGGAGTTCGTCAAAGACTAAACATAAATTACTGGTTTGTAGCAACTTTTGCAGTTTAAGAGAATAAACATGACCCTTATTGGAACTTTAAGACATCGGTAGAACATTCAGGAATTGTATGTGTGCATAATGACAAAAGGCAGCGAGCAAAATTGTTTCACATCGATATGTAGCATGTACATACAAGAAAATTCACACTCGAGATTCATAAAAATATCAAACTCTTAGGCGGTTAAGAAATAGTTAAGTGCACTCTAAAGGTGAAAAGTGGGTTCAACTTATTTCTAAAATCACGATATATCTTTGAAATAAAAGATGATCGGCGTATATTGACAAAGGCAAATATGTTGTAGTTTTAAATTCGTTCAAATTTTAATTGTTTTCACGAACACTTGTTAATAGAATCAATAAACACATACAACCAAATAATAAAATTCTGCTTTCGTTCATTTATAAATATGAACTTAGGAATATATTCAATAATAATAGCATGTGTGGTACAAATGGTTTGTTACATGTTCAATATAATTTAATAAAGTGCGAAAATAAATGTACATCAAAACTCAATTACAGAACCATTGTGGCATTGTCAATTGACCTTTCATAGATTTCCATAAAATCACAACTTACATACATGTATTTATTTTTAAAAACATACGACCGTTACGCATTTTTCTCTTGCTAAATTAAAGATAAGATACGTATGTCTACATTTAAACCATAATTCAGGACATACGAATATATTCCTTTTCAGTCCAGCGTTTACAACGTGCAGATTTGAACAGCGTCCAGTTTACAAACGAAGTTCGACTGTCCAAAATTTGCATTGACTTTTAACATTAAATTGTTACCTTGTTGGAAACATCTATCACACTTAAGTACCTTCTTAAAATAAGCGAAATATACTCATACATCTTTCCTTGTTTATTTTTCTAAGACATTTAGTTCTTTATTACAAACAACTAAACATACTTACACATGAAATCAACAGACTTTGGAGATGAACACCCCCTGTAATCGTTAGAGGTAATATCTTCATTATATTCGCAACATGTCACATCCTTCTTGTTCCAATCTCGTTGAAACTTTGTCAATGTCACCCAACTGTTGTACAGTAATGTTACATTGTCTAAATGATGTCTGAGTTCTAATCCATCTACCATATTTCCATTAATCAACATTGTAATGTTTGTAGCGGCAGGACGTATGTTTGTTTTAATACATGTTATGTTGACAGGATCTCCTTCAATCAATCTGCTTGGCATATGCAGTGATGTTGTACTGGACGCTGAAAATGTCGACGCAAACATTACCGTTGTGATCAGTGTACACCACAAAAATTGCAATAATTGAATGAGAAATGTGTACAGCAATTGCTTGTCCGTTCTATAAACCTAGGGGATTAAGTGGGCAAGTGGTGGCAGTTGTGATCAATTTTTGTGTTAAGATATTAATCTGGTTTGAAAATTTATCACGATACTTATCTAGTTAACCTCATAATTTTCTAGTCAATTAAGTAGTTAACTAGTTTCTTTAACGTGATAACCACATAATTAAAGGTAAATGGTAAAACATAATTTACAATTGTTATATGCGCTTGTGTATGCCACGTGCACAGTTTTGTAAATCGTTTATTAGAGTGGACTAGTTTCTTTATTAATAGGTTCTTTGATTATAAACAATTATTATTTCAACTATCAACAACATTAGTTCAACTGCCAAAATCGGACTTATTATCATAACTGATTTTCTTATTGCATTAATGACTGAAGCTAGGTTGAACATACCTTTAATGACGTAGATATACGCTTCCGCTGTTAAAGGTACTGCTGTAGCTTGATTGTCCACTGAACAGACCAGCTTGGTCATATGGTGAACGGTGTCATTCAGACGCAATCTAGCTCTATATTCACCATTATTTTCATCTGGTTCCACTTTAAGCCGAGTATCTGCTACCTTTATAGTCACATCAAAAGGCCTCGTTCCTTCTATGCTCTTACATAACACTCCAAGTTCTGTATCATCTTTCCCCACAATGCAGTTCGTGCACCCATCAATTGTTTTTAGTGGAGTCAAAGTAGGAGTTGATGGTGGCACTGGTTATAATACAATTCTTTATAATTACTAGATGTACGGATATCAACCTCTTCTTTAAGTGACGTAATTTCCAGAAAACATCACATGTGACGTCACCATCTACTGACGGCAATATTTTACCAATATGGAAATATGAAAACGAAGTAACCATATGGAGTAAATATGGTTTCCTGTTTGCACATAGTGACATCACATGTTGCGTTTTCTTGAAATGAAGTCACTTTCAGAAGAGGTGGTGAATCAATTAGCAGCGCTCATTTGTAAATGAGTATTCAAAATTCTATACAGCATCTAAAACACGTAAAAGAAGTAAATTGTCTTCTTAACGCTGGAATTATATATTGCAATATGCACCATTTGCATCAATACATTGTCACACGTTGCTGTCTTCGGCCGACCTGATTTTGCTACATTTTAACAGACTGTACCCCACAATAAAATTTATTTTTCCATCTACGAACATTCTCATAAGACACCTCACCCCATAAACACGAGAACTTTCGGCAAAAAAACTATTTCACAGAACAATTGAGCTTACTGCGAACTTTTATGTAAGACCAAATTTCTTCAGTATTGGCTATTCGTTTTCCAACCATTTTTGCAACAGTGATCAACGACTGCCTAAATTGAAATGAAAAACAACCTCTACAAACCGGTTATTCATTGGATACATGTATACACCATTGTGTACTTATTGGACAGAAGTATTCAGTGGTATAAACATCGACGTGAAATGTCTCGAGGAAATTGTTTGTTATCACAATACACAATACATTTCGAACATCTCTCGTACTGATGGTAAACAATATACGTAAAAACGTACATGAAATACTTCGAGACAAAAATTCGTCTTAACCGACAGAAATTCATAAAGACAAAAAACTATAAAATCGGGACTTTTGAAAAACTTCGAGGTAACGGAACATTCGTGTGAAGCGAGTTCGTCATAACGAGAGTCGACTGTAGTTGAAGTGGAGAGTGATCTGTATATTTTCAGTATACCAACAGTGACATAAGCATTGAAAGATCCATTTAAATAAAAAAGACATAAGTGTTGGATAAGTTATAAAATAAATTATTTTAATATTATGATAAAACACAGAAAAAAATGGTTGCGTATTCTTATTAAGGTTGTCCTAATATTGAGGGTCAATAAAGAGCAAAACAGTGATAATGGACTTGAAAAATATGGTCTTAATTTTGTGATGGTCCTATTATTAAGTTGGTGGTCTTTAAGTGAGGTTTAACTGTATATACATGTCTGTATGAGAATCTTCATTTAGCTATACGACGTAATGCTAAAAAACGAGGACTCACCTGGTAAAACAATATTGACTGGATCAGTAAATACGTTATTTGATCTCCCTGTTGTACATTGTACTTTGTACTGCCCTTCGTCAGCTGTGTTGAAGTGATGTATTCTCAAAACATATTCATGGTTTGGATTAGGACGTGCTTCAAATTTGCTATCTGGCTGGTCAGCCGGACAGCCTTTGATACAATCGTCTAAGTGAAACCAACGACGAACATATTTATCCGGGTTGTTAAGTATATTCAAGGTTGGATAGTATCCTATCTCGACCGTTTCGTTAATGATGATTTTGGTAGATCGTAAATAAATATATCCACATTTTTCCAAAACTGAAATGTAAACCAATTCCAAAGGCATGAATTCCTTAATGATTTTGGTTATTTCTAGCCCTAGATGGATTCGTTTTTTATCTGTATAATTATGTTTTATGGTAAATATTATAGATAAACACGTTAATTCCTCCGGTTTACTAATTTCAAGTTTAAAGTAAAAGCTTTTATGAGATGTGTCAGTATTTTAACACTGTATCCAATATTAGTGTGTTCATGGACCAATTTTAAGCAGTGAAAATAAGCGGATTTCGTCAATTTTATTTGTAAACTATCTTATATTTAAAACTAAGATGAAAAAACATACAACCACTTAAGGCAATACTTAATGGACATTAACAATAGGCGAATAACGAATAGACTTAAATGCAGATTACCAAACAGGCCAACAGTTTTGTAGGTAGAATATTATGCTAATAAGTGGACAAAATGACGTGCTGCAGTGACTAGAAACTTAACTGTATTCTTTCTTTTTTAGTAATATTATGCTCAATTTCGGGGTCATTTGTGTACCCACCAAAACAGGAAAAATGTATTTCATACAGTTAAACTATCACAAAATGTGCAGTGTCAAAGAATGATCTCATTATGTATCATCTGGATTTGTTGAAAAAAGAAGTTTATATTATCACAAATTAAAACAAGAATATCTTTAAATAAGATGGTCGGCGCAACTTGAAGTTTGCAAATTTGTTGCAATCTGAAGGTTAAAATTTGTTGTACAACATAAACAATGCCTAAATGTCATTCAATTACGCTATACTACAGAAACTCCGCGACCTGTAAGGGGAGATCACTGCGTATGAGACTGTATCAATCGTAACTACTCGGCGGTATTCGGCAGAGCCAATAATGCCGAGGTGTTCCGAATGAGACTGCATAATAAATTACTCCATAGTGTGATTAGTCATAGACACAGTATAGTCTGTTTCAATATAGTTCAACATTACTTATTACATAAGTCGTGAACTCACACATTCATGTTAATAAACTTGTTACATAGCGATTTATCTGATTAAAACAATATAAATGTTCGCGACTGGTACATCAAACCAACAAAGTCTTCTAAATTCCAACACCGGACAATTACCCGTGGTGATGAATATCAACACTACTTACTGGATAAATCTTGAAATATACTATACACAATTTAAACCAATCTGCTTTAAGGTTACACATATTTTTAAATTGAAGAGAAATTGCGCGAAATTGCCTTTGTGGTTAACGTAAGATTTGATTGGTTTGCAAAACACTGAATATGCAAATAGCAAAACTATGTTCAGTTTTTTCAACAAGCGGGTCATTGTTGTAGTTTTGTCTGTTAGTATTATGATGAATTGAGATATTTTCAATGGGTTATATATTGCAATGGTTCTTAAAGATGATTAAGCCGATGTAACAACGATACTTGATCAAACCCATTCAAACATTTTACCTTCAGTTGAGCCAGATACATCTTTAAATATCGACGTAATAATTACACTCATACCATAAGGTATTTTTTACCATGATATAATAACTCACCAATCAAAGTTAAAGACACGGCATCACTCGAGCAAGCGATCGTGTCGCCAGTTTCGTAATAAGCCTTGTAATCCGCCGTATCGCTTTGAGAGGAGGCTCCAGTGATGATTAAGTAATAAACACCATCCTTTTCATATTGTGAGAATCTAGAGTTGCCATTCAAATTTCTCCAGGGTGTATTTCCATTTCGTCTCTTCCATTCAACAGTTCCATACTGATTTCTTTGAATAGGGAAAAACTTCAATGTTACTTCTCTACCAGCAATCGGTGGTCTGACAATTTCAATTTGTCCACAAACATCGCTGGCATTTACGACTGTCCCTGATTGTAGAAAACATGTTTATAGAAAACATTTGAAGACATTATCAACAACAACATAAGCAAAGTTAGGCGCTTCGAGAACGTATCCTGTGGGTTGTCCGCCATGTCTCAAATTGTTGAGGGGGTAGCTAATAAAGTTTAAGCCAACTTAAATGCTTAGCGCTTATGGTTGGCCATCCTACTCATATATAATTATTTTCACCGAGGATGAAATATTTTCACTCCGGTAAAAATGCAATTTCACTCCGGATGAAATAAAACACTAGCGCGGATGTATTATTGGTCTTGAATTTCGCTGATTTTGAACATATAATGATTGTCTGACTAAAGTGAAATGTCCGCGCATTTGATTCATTAAGATTTATTCACTGAAACCATAATGGTAATATCATGGAATTAGCGAGAAATGGACGAGTTGATCAATATGTAAAGGACAAAGAACTTGAAGATGGATTTAAAACTGCTGTTAAGCACGCTTAGGCGTATGAAGAAAAAGATGAAGACGATGATGATTTTTTAATTGTTAATTAAAGTGATAGTGACGATGATTCAGTTCGGGATCAGTATGAGGAACATTTACTAACTCAGAATTGTACGTTGGTGTATTCTGTATTCGCTACCGGCGAGTTTTATACTGAAGGTACACTTAAAGCTATTCAGTAGCCCACTGTGGATTTTTAATGTACGCATTTATATAATGCTTCTGTGGTGTTTCTCGGTGTTTTGTCTCAGTACATAATCTCGCAGTTATCTGGAGGCGTTTTATCAACGTGTCTGAGACCGATTTTTATCGTATGTCTGTCGTATGACACCGAACTAACGACAAAGACATTTTATCAAGGTGTGTGAAGTTGGCGCGTAGATCGTAGATCAACCAAAGTGTGTCGACCTGGGTCGTAGATCGTAGATCAACCACATTTGGTCGACGTGGGTCGTAAGTCGTAGATCAACCAAATTTGGTCGACCTGGATCGTAAGTCGTACATCAACCAAATTTGGTCGACATGGGTCGTAGGTCGTACATCAACCAAATTTGGTCGACATGGGTAGTAGATCGTAGATCAACCAAATTTAGTCGATCTGGGTCGTACAAAATAGCACGACCACGGAAAAAACCTTAAATGAGGTTGATCTGGGTTGTACATCGTAGCACGACAACTGAAAAAAAATTAAATATGGTTGATCAGGGTCTACATCGTAGCACGACCACGGAAAAAAACTTAGATATGGTTGATTTAGGTCGTACATCGTAGCACGACCACTGAAAAAACTGAAGTATGGTTGATCTAGGTCGTACATCGTAGCACGACCACAGAAAATAACATACAATATGGTTGATATGGGTCGTAACCCGTAGCACGACCACAGCAAATAACATGAACTATGGTTAATCTGGGTCGCACATCGTAGCGCGACCATTGAAAAAAACTTAAATATGGTTGATCTGGGTCGTACATCGTAGCACGACCGCTGCAAATACCATAAAATATGGCTGTTCTGAGTCGTACATCGTAGCGCGACCACTGTAAAAAAAACTAAATATGGTTGATCTGGGTAGTACATCGTAGCACGACCACTGAGAATAACATTAAATATGATTGATCTGGGTCGTACATCTTAGCACAACCTTTGAATATGCACTTAGAAAATAATAAACAATTTGCATATTACACCACTTGTTTAACTGATTGAGATAATGTTTTTGTTATATTAATAAACAAGAAATATCTTGAAAAAAGATGATCGGCGCAATTTGATGGTTAAGATTTGATGTGCAACTTAAAATATGCCGGGATGTAACAATTGCTGGTCACTTCAGATCCAAAATGGATTTCGGTAAATTCACCAAATTCAGTGGATTTCGGTTAGGTTACGTACCCTTCATCGAAAGGTTAACCAATCCGCGTCAAGGTTACAAACGTTGTCTGGTTGAAGACAAATTGGTGGTTAACGTAAGATTTGATTGGTTTACACAACACTGATATGCAAAAAGCAAAACCATGTTAGTACGGCTGCGCCGAAAAATTAAGTCCAAGTACACAATTATAAAGTAAATGTATATTCGAACACGACCAATTACATGTAATACCTATTCACTAGTGAAATAAATGGTAGAAATATATAGTACATCGGTGTTTTTAAATACATGTAATTGAACGTATTAAACTCGATTTCAGGAAACTATAAAAACTTGAGAAAACAAGAAACTCGTTAAATAAATTCCTCAATTTATGACCACACTGAAAGTCTTGTAGTATCCTATATTTTAGTGTAACAAATACATGATATCATGTACTGTGTTGCTTGTTTTATCCTAATAAAAGCAGCATTACATTTGAACGCTCTACTCAGATCATGGCTACATGGTAGTTTCAAACCATGCCATGTAGAAAATTACTTTCTGTTAATTTGCTATTGACATATTTCTTAAAGGTGCTGGACTCCAGATTTAAAACAAATCGTCGTATTTTGCAATTCCGCAAAATATGTGTAGTCTTATCATCATAAACGTAAATAAAAGCTGTATATTGTGAATATTTGAATCATTTAAAGCAATTAGGCTAATTAAATCGTCGTCGTAATATCGAGCAATCGGTGTTTTCCAGTTTAAAAATACCGCGGAGTTCCCATCTAGCATGCACCTCACGAGTCACATGATCAATATGCAATATAAACATACACAATGGCGTGATCCACTACTGACATCGAGGAGATAATTGTTCAGTGATTATTTATTTTCGTTGCGTGCAAATAAATAAGAAGTGACTTATGGCTACCTTGTTTACTGCATTTATTATTTTCTTTGCGCTGATGAATTTTTAACATGACAGAGACGTTTCGAATGCGCATGAGCTCAATGTTTACGGTTCTATTTTTAGATTTACTGGGTAGACTTACCCTAATAAAATTTTCGATGGAAAAATACGAACAACTACGCTATGACAATGTTTCGCAAGTAATGATGAATGAAAGTAAGAATGTTTTAGAGCTTTACGTGCAACAATATCAAGATTTTGTAAATGTTTGACAATTTTCTTTTTTTTTGCTCGCTCGTCAATCTGGAGTTCAGCACCTTTAACCGAAAGTAGCCGATTTAAGTCAATAATCATTAAAGTAGGGATTTTGGCTGATCGGAGAGGAATTTGATTTAATAACGAACATGGAATGACATTAGGTTTAAATTACACCAAAAAGTTTTTCATACATTTTTTCCATGCCAGAAATCATTACATTAACAGTTGTTGCCTACAATTCTTCAGTGACAGCGAAATTACTTAAAAGAGAGTCGGACGTTAAATGTCTTATTAATTGCAAATTTACACTTTCAGTGAAATAAAAATATTTTCTTCGAGAATGTCATTCCTTACCAAATGTGTAAAACCAAATTATGTACATACATACATGAAATAATATTAGGGATGTCAATAAACGGCAATTTTGGTATTCGACTATTCGGTCAACCTTCCGAACGGCGCCAATTAAGTGTTTTTTATCGTCGCACTCATGCATACTGGTAGTTTGTGCTTGATTTCGAGAAAAGCTCTGTTACCGGCAATATTATGTACATGACAATTAGTAAGTGTAGTACATGAAATATTTATAACAAAAGCTCAGAGAGTACTTCACTACAACAATATAATGTTACGAGATCATTGTCAATGGCCCCATGTAAATTATGGGAGGAGTTAATAAACACTAACGTAAAGACAATGGCCCTATGTAAATTATGGGAAGAGCTAATAAACACTAACGCAAAGACAATGGCCCCATGAAATTATGGGATGAGCTAATAAACACTAACGCAAAGACAATGGCCCCATGAAATTATGGGAGGAGCTAATAAACACTAACGCAAAGACAATGGTCCCATGAAATTATGGGAGGAGCTAATAAACACTAACGCAGAGACAATGGTCCCAAATAAATTATAGGAGGAGCTAATAAACACTAACGCAAAGACAATGGTCCCAAGTAAATTATGGGAGGAGCTAATAAACACTAACGCAAAGACAATGGTCCCAAGTAAATTATAGGAGGAGCTAATAAATACTAACGCAAAGACAATGGTCCCAAGTAAATTATAGGAGGAGCAAATAAATACTAACGCAAAGACAATGGCTCTATGTAGATTATGGGAGGAGCACACATGTCTGTTTTTTTTAATTTATTTTTAATGTTATTATAGATATATCGAATACATTTAGCAAGTAATCAGGCTCATTATGTTACAAGCATGGATGAGCTGACAAAAACTTGATAGATTTCGGTTTCGATTTATAAGAACTGTACAATATAGCAATGTATACTTTCAGAAGAAAATATTGATTTTTTTGAATCAACACAATCCTTGGATGAAGATGCTGTTCTTTAAAGACAAATGTCTTTAACTTCATAAATTTAAAAGCTATATTTTTGTTTAATTCCGTATTTTTTAAATACAACTGTACAAAATATAAATGACTTGCAGCAAGTTTCGGGTTTATGTTTTTTCATTGAATTAATTTATTTCAGCCATATGTGCATTATTTGTTGACAAAAGGAAAGAAAGAGACACCATGTTTTTGTGCAACATCTTTCCCCTGTAAATGTAACGTAACGTAACGTAACGTTAATGTAATTGTCATGAGGATATTTATATTGCATATTTTGGATGTATATTAACTGATACAATTTGCGGTCTGTATGCACAAAATTATATGCAAACGATTTATTTTGCCTGTGTTTATATGCCTATTTTGCCTGTGTTCATATGCCTATTAGCCTGTGTTTATATGCCTATTTTGCCTGTTTTATAGGTCTATTTTGCGTAATAACAATAATCAAGATGATCTATGGTATCAAATTCAAAGTAAGTACAAACACGGACATATAATATGTCCGTGGTACAAACAGGAAAAAATCAAGATGATAATAATTATATACTAATATAAAGAGTGCTTCGTGACGGAATAACTTCATATTAGTACCCAGAACAATATATCACAATGTATACGGCTATATGTCAGTTATACGAAAAAGAATACGCCATTGTATACGCCATAATAAAAACATACATTGATGAGTAATTGCTTCAATAAAGTCTAGGTCGGAGACGATATTGCTGATGTCATTTTGATTTTCACTAGAACTATACTTTTTAACAATTCTAATATCTTATCTATTATTTGCACAACTCACATCATTCAAACTTATATATTCCAGTAATTGTACAAAGAATGATTAGACGTCCATCATTGCTAAATCTTATTATACAGAAATGGATAAAAATCCAAGTTGTGAAGTTGTACAGCCATCACCTAAAATTGAAAGTATGGACCTAGTAAAATACAGTAGTCGCTAAGTGACATTCTATTGAAGTGCAAACATTTAAATTGTCTATTCTTGTAGTGTGCACGTATATCTGGCCCCTATATAATCGAAAGCTATAAAATCAAATTAGGACCTAAAACTCTAGATGATATGCTTAATTCGTTGATCGCCGAGTCCCCTCACTGATTTCTCCCTATCCCATTGATATTTTGCGACAATTATGCGCACACGTCACTCACTTCGGAATCCGTATGTCTCACAAGTCAAATGCTATCCGAATACGTCAACCCCAGGTACATATTTACATGACAGACATATAAATACACAGTAGACGATTTTAGTACCCTTATTAGGCGTTGAAAAGGCGTTGAATATAGTACGGAACTGCGCTATTCAGTATAACAAAATTACTGCCTCAATTTCACCATACCATTTTACCGAAAGTCATGCTTCAGCGCCGATTTTTCACAACGCGCATGGGTCTTTCTACAATATAAGTGCATCATATATATACATGCATGTTCATGTTTCAAGTGGTGTAACATAACAAAAGGAAAAATGCAATCTCCAGTTTTTATTAACGTTAAGGTATTTGTATTAGCTATCTCAATAACATCTAAGTAGTTATGTTACAAATTAAAATATCTCTTTCAGAAACATGATACTCGTTATAAAAATTAGTGACAAAACATGCATCATATGTGCACGCAACGATCAAAGATTTGCAATCTCATTGCTTAATTTTTAAATAACACCGACCATCTGTTCAGACGATATAATATACCTTCTCACTATTAAACCTTGATAAAAATAGATATCAAACGGAAACTTAAACCTGGGAACAATATATACATGTATATATTAGTCCCAGCTTAAACGTTGAAACTATATTAGCCATACCGGATACATAATCTATGCGACTGCTTGTCATCATTTTTGTTTCTTCTAATTGCCAACTTTCTGGTCAGTAGTGATTGCTAAATGCAGTAACAGACAGAGTGTGAAAGCTTCTTATAATGTTATTATAATCACGAACATATAGACCAGGGTTAGGGTTATCACTGATGCACAAGATGAACCGACTTGTATAGTCTGCACAAACTAACTAATGGAAAAATACTGGTAACATGATATAGAAATACAGAAGTTAATATGATAATGTCACTAGATCTACACAGGGCAAGAAAATCCACAATTCAGCTATCTGCAGCCCCAGGCCTTCAGCACTAACAGCGCTTTGATTGTTGTGTTCCATAGTTTTCAAGTATGCCGTTTTGAAAAATCACCGTATCATGTGTATGGCTTGTCACGTTTTATGGACGGTAATGTCGAGACCTACCCATAATTAGTGGTGCAAATTTTTAAGAGTCGGAATATTCTCGAATTCTATTATGAAGACTAGTAAATAAAAATTTATGATGATAATTAACATTCATGACCGGATGTAGTTGTGTATTCATGTAATTTGTTTCAATTTGGATTTTCTTGAAACACCTATATCAATTGAACGGTTAAAGGTCTTCTTTTTTATCAAAACACACTAAGAAATAATATTGAAAAAAAAGGCACGATAATGCCTTCATACAGACATACTAAAACATACTGCATTATGACTTTTCTTAGAAGTTTCCCGGAATTGCGAAACAGATATTTCCTATATGCAAGCGCTAACACGGCACGTACGTCGTGATATAAACTCCTGTATCGGACTTGTGTATTTGTGGTTTTGGGAACATGTGTACAATCTATATGTAGGCATTTGCTCATGTTTATGACTAAGCAAGTTTCAAAAAGACCTTTCAATATATTTACTTTTAAAAATACAGAAACTGATGATAAATTATCATAATTCGTGATTTTATGTAGATTCTAGCTTAGAGCGATTCATATATTCAAATAGGCTACCAACCAACATTTATCACAGTGTATTTTGCATATCGCATTGCAAAACTTGATTGTATGAAAGGACCACAATTATGATGGTGTCTTATTACTCAATCTTTTAAATTTATTCAATTTTCCTTATGATTCGGTGAAGTTTAAATGTATAAAAAAACATGCAGGTATAGTGTTTCTTCGCGGTAATGCGAACGTATTCAACATACAAAGAAATCCCTTATCAATAATAATAACAATAATAACAATAATAACAATATTTATTGCGAGTAATTTAGGCCTCCGGCCCATAATACAAATCAGTCATATGGTAAACAAAACAACCCAATCATTTACAAATGTACATACAATATAAATAAAACGCAAATGTACATACAATATAAATAAGACATATGAGTACATAATATGTTAGCAATGTGTTTAAGTTTGAATGCAAATTCTTTATTCGACGAGGAAAATGTAATTTAAAGATTAAGGCATTTTGAAATGCAAATCTAATAAGGAAAATGTGAAAATATGAAGTAGGCTTGCTTGTTCTAAAAAGACAAAATTATCTTATTTTGCAAAAATTTAGGCCCAAGTATTACATTCCATTCCATAAATTATTGAATTGTTTAAAATTATTTTAAGAAATTGTATTTTCACTATTTCATACTAAAACATCACCACGACAGATCTCTGTCTCTGTTACGTACGGATCTCAATAATCTGTGTTTACAGGAAATTGAAAGCGCCTGTCTGATGTAGAGTGAAAAACATACGATTCTTCTAGACGGTCTCAAAGCCGATGAGAACAACAGGGGGCCAACTTTTATGGCACTTGCTTCTGCTATACTGGTAGTATACTGTATACAAGAGGAAATGGACCATAACTCAAGGTACTGTATATAAAGTGCTAAAAGAATAGTTAACATTAACACCTTATCAGTGGGTATAATTTTATATAAGCATTACAGAAAAAGGTCACTCCACAGCCAACTGGGGGGGGGGGGGGGCAGGCTCCCGGTAACTATTATAGTTACATATCACTATTTGGTATGAAGGGTTAGTTGACATGGAACAAAATTACAAATTAATGTCAACATGATACATTAGAATATGTTTTATTTGTTCTAATACAGTTTTAGTTTGAACAACTATCTCGTGACAGTGTAAAATACGACCATGATCAAACATATCTTAGTGTATTTTCAATGGTCGAAGCTACGATGTACGACCCAGATCAACCATACATAAGTTTTTTCAGTGGTCGCATTACGATGTACGACCCAGATCAACCATACTTAAGTTTTTTTTCAGTTGTCGCTACGATGTACAACCCAGATCAACCATAGTTAAGTTTTTTCAGTGGTCGTGCTACGATGTGCGACCCAGATCAATCATATCTACGTTTTTTCAGTGGTCGCGCTACGATGTACGACCCTGATCAACCATATGTTATGTTATTTTCAGTGGTCGCGCTACGATGTGCGACCCAGATCAACCATATTTAAGTTTTTGTCAGTGGTCGTGCTACGATGTACGACCCAGATCAGCCATATGTCATGTTATTTGCAGTGGTCGCGCTACGATGTACGACCCAGATCAACCATATTTTATGGTATTTGCAGTGGTCGTGCTACGATGTACGACCTATATCAACAATATTTAAGTTTTTTTCAGTGGTCGCGCTACGATGTACGACCCAGATCAGCCATATTTTATGGTATTTGCAGTGGTCGTGCTACGATGTACGACCCGGATCAACCATATTTAAGTTTTTTTCCGTGGTCGTGCTACGATGAACGACCCAGATCAACCATATTTCAGTTTTTTACCGTGGTCGTGCTATGATGTACGACCCAGGTCAACCATATTTCAGTTTTTTTTCAGTGGTCGTGCTACGATGTACGACCCAGATCGACAACATTTCATGTTATTTGCAGTGGTCGCGCTACGATGTACGACCTAGGTCAACCATTTTGTATGGTATTTGCAGTGGTCGAGCTACGATGTACGACCCAGATCAACCATATTTAAGTTTTTTTCAGTCATCGTACTACGATGTACGACCCAGATCAACCATATCTAAGTTTTTTCCGTGGTCGTGCTACGATGTACGACCCAGATCAACCATATATAAGTTTTTTTCCGTGGTCGTGCTACGATGTACGACCCAGATCAACCATATATAAGTTTTTTTCAGTGGTCGTACTACGATGTACGACCCAGATCAACCATATATAAGTTTTTTCCGTGGTCGTGCTACGATGTACGACGCAGATCAACCATATCTAAGTTTTTTCCGTGGTCGTGCTACGATGTACGACCCAGATCAACCATATATAAGTTTTTTCCGTGGTCGTGCTACGATGTACGACCCAGATCAACCATATATACGTTTTTTCCGTGGTCGTGCTACGATGTACGACCCAGATCAACCATATATAAGTTTTTTTCCGTTGTCGTGCTACGATGTACGACCCAGATCAACCATATTTAAGTTTTTTCCGTGGTCGTGCTACGATGTACGACCCAGATCAACCATATCTAAGTTTTTTTCAGTGGTCGTATTACGATGTACGACCCAGATCAACCATATTTAAGTTTCTTCCGTGGTCGTGCTACGATGTACGACCCAGATCAACCATATTTAGTTTTTTTCTGTGGTCGTGCTACGATGTACGACCCAGATCAACCATATTTCAGTTTTTTCCGTGGTCGTGCTTTTTTTTATATATACAAGTTCTTGTAAATTTAGGAAGCATCATAGTTTTGTATGTTTTGGGATGTGCTTTAACTAGTTGATGGGACGATGTCACAATTCCCATTTAATTTAATATATGACCACAATATGAACATTAATTGTATATATAAACAAAAATAAACAAGCGAGTTTGGATTAAACATGCACGCATGTGGTTAGTAAATGTTAGGGATGTCAATATTTCGTTATTTTGCTAACCGTTTAATCTTCCGAACGGTTAACCGGTTAACCGAACATGCCATTCGATACATGTTTTCGCGGTTTCACACCTTTCAGGGACAAAGTATTGAAATTGTTATCACGGATATCTTGCAATATTTTTTTTCCAAAATGAAAAGTAGATATTTTCAAAAAATAAACGATTAACCGGTTAGTGATTTTACTAACCGATAACCGTATGTTCGAACGGTTAACCGGTTTACATCCTTAGTAAATATATTCGATCACACAGGTGCAATTTCATACATATTCACCACAAACACAGCCGCTACTTGCACTAACTTGCGATAAAAACTAAATCGATGCATTTTTACTTCATACTTACTTAACCAATGTCACAAAACGTGGTCATGTCACAAGCTATGACATTTGAGTAGTTTTCATTGACACATCTAACTAACATGTTAGAATATCTGATAAACGGATGGCTTAGATGTAGTTAAAAATACATTAAAAACCTCAATTATAAGACCACCCTTGGGACCCTTAAACACTTATTGTTGATATGGTCTTGATATTGAAGTTGAATAAAGAGTGGAACAGTCAAATTGGACTTGAAAAGTGTGGTCTTAATAATATTATTGAGGTGGTTTTATTACTGAGGTGGTCTTTCAGTGAGATTTTACTGTATCCAAGAAGATGGCTAGTTTTAACGAAGGACCCGATAAGCCCGATTGTGTGACCGCAAAACACAATTTAGCTGAAAACTGTATACGTACATACCTGTTGATTGAAAAACATCCGACAGAAATAACATCCACATCAGTAGGACGTTGACGCTATCCATAGTTTCAATCATCTGACCAATTCGTTTATTTAAATAAGGAAAACAATTTGGTTTTTATTTTCACACGTAAATTTTACTCGCCCATCACCATTGGTTATTTTCTTTACCACTTGAACGTAAAACGATGGAGTGATTTTCCAGCGAAACTTCATATCGTTCACATAAACTGGTGTCACAATGTCAGGAATCACTTTTGATAGTTGTTGTCTATGTTGTGTCGTGTAAAATAATAAGAAAGTAGTCAATAATTTCCTCATATTCAAACAGCTTGTAAGTAAACCTTGTGGTAAGACTTTACGATCATGTGCGTCGCTTTAAAATACTAGTATATAGTACATGTATGTTGTTTCAGTAAACTTAATAAACCACAAAACTTGGAAAGTTTGTTTCAAGTGTATTCATGTTTAGTTTTATCCAAATACAGACGAAATGTACATACATAATGCAAAACAAGAAATATCTTGAAAAAAGATGGTCGGCGCAATTTGAAGGTTAAAATTGTTGTGCAACATAACAAATGTTACGATTGCTGGTCACTCCAGATCCAAAATGGATTACGGTAAATTCACCGAAATTCAGTGGATTTCGGGAAGGCAACGAAATGCTAACAAATACCCGTCCAGGTTACACACATTTGAGAAATTGCATTGGTTGTTAACGTAAGAATTGATTGATTTACACAAAACTGATTCGCAAATAACACAACCATGCCCCGAAAAAGATTTAAGACTGCTGTCGAAATAAATATGATATCGTTCTTATGATGACCCTTATGCACCCTATCTGGACAATTTCGACATATGTATGGTAATTACCAATGTTACAAATGTTACCAACGTGGCTGCTGTTTGTAGTTATCATGAGTGACTAATATAACTACACAATCGGTGAATATAAGTAAACCAATCTAATCACTCCAAACCGATCACTAAACAGAAAAAAACATGACACGACGGACGTAGATAAAGGATCTAAAGTGTAGGGAAATATCGCATTTGACGTAAAAGCGTCAGGCTTATTTCCACAGTCAACATTGTTCGCTGTTTATGGATCAAACTTCGTTTTTTCCAAAACTATTTTATGGCAATCGATTCCATTCTTGAACAAGGGCAAGTAATGTCACGAATGTTATTCCAAGTAGTTATAACATAGTATAAAAAAAACATGCACAGTTTCTTAACTGCGTCAGTATACTTAGGGCGAATTTGTTTTGCAAAACCTGGTTACGGTTTGATGTTTCAGTTTTGTAGTAGTTTGGTTGAAAAACTTAAACCAGTTATGATTAAGATTGGTTTGCAAACAAACAGTTGGTTTAGTTGAATAAAAATGACCCACGTCAGAAGACCATTATAACGATTTAGATCTTGTTGACACAGTCGCATCAAGATCTTATTCCATTTACTGCAGTTTTAACCGCTAGCAGTATTATGATTGCAGACAGGTGCTTGATAAGAAAGTCCTAGTTAAGAACTATGTAACTTCTGTTTTGCAACGTTACTATGTGGACGATTTAATAATCAGGTTCCGATTAAGCAGACCTACATTTGACCTGTAGGTTCGACTGTAGGTTTGTGATTTACAATAACATACATTTACTACTGTAAATACATTTCGTTGTAGTTTAATGCGCAAAATATATACATGCATGTTTATGTTTCAAGTATGTCTCCAGTACATTAATAATTTAACGCGCATACAACTAAATGATGTCGTTTTTATTAAAATTAAGACATTCGTATTAGCTATCTGAATAACAAATAAGTAGTTATGTTTCAATGCAAATATCTCTTTCAGGAACATGATATGCCTTATACCCATTAGTGACAAAAACATGCATCATAATGTGCACGCAACGATCAAAGATTTGCAATATCGTTGCTTAATTTTCTAATAATACCGACCATCTGTTTAGACGAGTTATCACATACCCGTGCATGTTTCTACGATACAATAAATATCATATTGCACAGTGTGCATATACTATGCAAATGAGCGGGAAAACCTAAATGAAATCCATACGCTGCTTGTTTACAATTTACAAAATGAGTAATGATGAAAAATATCAACACTTTTGATGTATTAAATAAGAACCCTCATGAACACTGCATCAAAAACAAAAATAAATATGGTAACATTTACCGTTAAATGCAAGTTACAGTTACAAATTTACTGCTGAACGCGTGTATACTGAATGCCGTCAGAAATGTGTTAATGTGATGACGTCATTAGATATATTTATCGATGAGAGGAGTTGTTTTCCTTTATTTACGTTTTACAGTTACGCTTGATATAAGTGAATTGTTAGATACTAGAATATTCAATAAAACAGAAAATGATAAAATATGTTTTTACCTTATTTTGTCGGGTATGTGATAAAAAGAATATTAAATTCGTGTTATTTAGTATTAAATTCACTGAACTCGTTGAATAACAAGAATAACTCGTTCAATAAATTCAATACTCATACAACACTCATTCAATATCCTCTGTATAATATCAAAATTTGAAGGTAATTTCCTTCTATAATTCTATAGGAAGTAGGTTTGACCACAGTGACGCAAAAGTTGGGTATGCGTCTTTGTTTTTTATTGCGAAAGGGAATTACCCATAGTTATACTAAGTCGGAGTATGTCTAGGTCGCGTTAGAAATAAACATGTCCGATTTGCATGCATACACTTCTCCCTATTAAACCTTGATAAATGGATATATCAAACGGGAACTTAAACCTCGTACCAATATACAATGTATACATGTATATTTTTGTCCCAGCTTAAACGTTGTTTCAAAACTATATTAGCCATACCGGATACATAATCTATGTGACTGATTGTCATCATGTTTGTTTCTTCAAATTGCCAACTTTCTGGAAAGTAATGATGGCTAAATGCAGTAACAGACATATTGTGATAGTTTCTTATAATGTTATTATAATCACGAACATATAAACCAGGGTTAGGGTTATCACTGATGCACAAGATATACCGACTTGTATAGTCTGCACAAAATGACTAATGGAAAAAATTGCTGGTAACATGATATAGAAATACAGTTGTTAAATGTCTCAAGATCTACACAGGGTAAGCAAATCCACAATTCAGCTATATGCAGCCCCAGGCATTCAGCGCTAACAGAGCTTTGATTAAACATGGCCCCACATATGAGCGGTACGGTCACCCGGCATAAAATCAGTCCACCATATTGTTTAACTAGTATACGATTATTCGGATAAATTAAACCAGACAAACCGCACCTGAAGGTAGTTCGGTCAGTTTGATTAACCAGTTTAAGATGTGTTATACAAATACAGAAACTTGTTTTAGTTTGAACCCAGTTGGTTAAAACAAATGAAAGGTTTGACAAACCAGTTTTGGATTCAAACCGGTTTGGTACAAACAAATTTGCCCTATTATATTACAGAAGGGATATAGAAAGGGGGATAACTCGTGAACATTTCATGTGATGTGTGGTCCACTCGCAATGGGCGCATTCGAAGGGAAATAACCCAGTAAAGTTTATATTTCGAGAATAAGTATTGGAGTTAGTTCCCTTTAATCAAAACTGAACATAGACTGGACACGCTGTTGGTCAAATAGCAGTAAGCAATGACAAAGAAGTGAACTTTCTATTTACCTATGTTACAAAAAAGAATCGATACATAATCAACAATTGTTTATCAAGTTTATCAGTGACGAACAATAGTGGTGTCGTAGTACAAGTTTCCAATATTTTCACCTGTTACATTGCACATATATATATATACGACTTCGAATGGCTCATACCAAATGAACGATGATAGCATATATTATTGAAAAAGAAACTTTTTTATGTACTAGTACGACAAAGGCGATTGTCATTGATTGTTGCTCAAGGTTGACATACCCGCAATTCCATAAGCTGTTCTCCTTTTGTACAGCTCACCATCGACTGTTTTGTGAATACCAGATTGTTATAAAATTATTGTTGTCCATTGATTTATCGTATCAAAGTTATTTCTTTTGTCCAAAAGTGTGACTTTTTGAATGATATGAATCTTAAAAGAAGAGGCAGAGAAGAATACGAATGAGAATCAATGAGTGGGAATTGGAAATTGAGTATTTTGGTTCGGCAGGAATTACATCTAACTACAAAATTGAGCAAGATACATTGGCAATTTAAAAAGCGTATTTACACCATGCTTTATTCAATGTAATATTTGTGGCGTATACTTATAGATAAATATTTGTGGATCCAAAAACACCCCGTACAACCTGCTGTGTTGATGGCAGTTATATTGGTTGATGGCTGTTCCTGGTGAAAGGTGTGAGATCGACATAGGGCAGGTTTTTGCTATTCTCGTTACGTTTTTGTTGATTTTCAGAATAACCACTTATGGTTATCGTTTTAGCAAAGAACAAGAAATTTCTTCGTACCATTTGTGTGCGAGTAAGGATCATATTTTCCGAGAAAACAGGTTATATACATGTAAGCAATGTTTGCAAAATGGTTGACATTTTCTTATTTGACATTGAATTATTGGCTTGATTCATGAAATTGAACAAGTTTGAATATCTGGGAACAAAATTGAATCATTCTCTTATACAACTACCAAGTGACGCTGTGCAATTTCTTATTTTCATGGAGATACAGAGTTTTAAAAGCTAACACTAAGGGTAGTTCCGATTTCAAATTGCTTACAGCTAAGACAGTTCACAAATATGTTATGCTAACAGCCATGACAGTTCCTCAAGATAATCGCTAGGGAGTATTACCCCCAATGAATTGGTACTTGGTTATTTGTTCGTTATAATGGTAAATTAAACGGATTTTCCTGTATTACTAACTATAATAAAATAAGAATTCGTAGTTTTTAAACACCCACACAACGATATATATAACACGGAAATATTCCAATACATGAATAGCAGATCAAATACACATAGAATACTCGAAAGACCTTTTGGCATTGTTTAAGAAAGAAAGACATTATAAAGTACCTTAAAAGGTAGGACACACATACACATGAAAATTGAACAAGGTTTTATTTCTCGTACTACATAAAAGTGTTACACAAGTAGCAAAACGAAGGTTCAATTCATTTTACATGTAAGTACATATCCTCTTCCTCGGCTTCACAATTAGTTTTCTTTGCTAAGTCAACAGTCTTCATTGCAACATACTCGACAGGTGAATCACGTCGTACAATAACTGGTCGACTTGACGAATCTGCGTTACCATCAAACAAGATATCCACATATACAAGGTTTTGTTCGTTTTGTCCCTGATAAAAAAAACAGGAATGTTTAACGATCTGTGCAAAAATAAACTTATATACAGCCTACAGTTGAATACAGGACAAAAAATCAACGCGTGAATAACACTGTAAGTGAACCAAGATACGAATGACAATTGTTGGAAGTAAACATATGAACTGTCAAACATCGGAAAGTTGATCTGATTATAATGAAAGGTATACACCACGCCATTACTAACGCGACTAATATTGTCCGCGTCAGCATGGTGACATCATAAAGATATAATTATATTTTAATTTTCAAACATTAATTTCTCAAACTTAGTCAGTTATTAAATATGAAATCTGAAAGCTAGGGCCATAGCGTAATTTCTTTTTGTAGAATGATTTACTCATATGTAACAATAAACGGTTTAAAAGGGAACAAATGAAGGCTAAAGTGATATTGCTGCGTTTTTAATGACGTTACGTATATTTTTTGAATACATCATTACACTATGGGTACAACAATTGTATGAGGAGTTTGATATTAATACCTCGTCCTTAGATGGCGATTCCTGTCTCTGATCATGTTCGTTCATTTCTACGTCAACTGGATTCTGATTCTCATCAGCTGTAACATAACAGTGTAATTAAAGAGAGAGAAAGAACCTGCAAAAGGAAGACTGAATGCAAACAGGGACTCCAAACACAAATAGGAACGAAATACACATGTACAACTTAAATGCGTATTGGGAATAAACTAAAACACTCAAACATGTGGGATTCAAGAACTACGAAACTTTAAATTGCAAAAGACAAGAAAGTAGATAGATAGATAGATTTATTTCAACATAAAATGTACAATTTACATGGCAATATAACATAAAGACATATATTAGTAACAAAAATACGTATGAATCAATAAAGCCATATCAATCAATAGTATATGTTAAGGATAACACAAAAAAGAGTACAAGTAAAAACTCTTACTTCCATTGTGGTCCTTAATATATAGTATTGTGTGACATAGGAAGAATTTTAAGCTATAAATAAAGTTCTCACTGTCAGTTAATCAAAGAAAGACATTGTGTTACATGTTTATAAACAAATAGATAAAACGATGAAACAATGTAACAATAAGTTATCTCTGACAGGAATAATGGATGAAAAGGCTAAACAAATAAAATTTAACAAGGTATTAGGTTGCAAATTATTAAACTGTTAAAAAGAAAAGACAATACATTACTTAAGACGATCTTAAAAGTAAGTGGTTGTAGGGCACTTAATTCTATATATCATATATAAACATTCATATTCATTCTTTCATCAAACGGAATCGTTTTCATAGATGATGAGTTAATCAACTCCAGGAAGAATTCACCCCACAACTCTATTACAGCAGTAATGGAGCATATCACGAAAATTGCAAAAACTTTACATTCAACAACATTGACACAACTATGAAATATAAAACAAACAAACCTTTGGACTTCCTGTGTTTGCAAGCAGGAATAACAAACATACATGTACATGTAAATATGACTACCAGGGCCACAGCACCCCCAATACCAGCCATCAGCTCTATCGGAAGTTGTTTTGCTGTTTCCTCTAAAATGGTATATAGTGCTGTTAGATTGACTGCGACCAAGTGAATGAACTTTCGGGACTGATACATGACAATTTACGTAATGAAATGTTCTCGTGTGTTAAACTGTGCTGTTGGTTTACATTTCTATCAAAACACGACCGTGGAGTTTTTCTCCACGAAAATGTAACTTTGTAATTCGATAGACACTCATAGACATACAAACTGCAAAGGACCAGCTACGGATAACAACGCGGATGATTGTACCCATTGTACATACGTTCAAACATTACGAAAGTAGCAAATGCATATGTAGGTTAGCGAACCTAATAAAGTCATAACGCTGGAGGAATAAAAGAACGGGAATTGTTAGTCGGAAGAGTTAGTTTAGTTCAAACTTATTCATTTTATACCGATTTTGAAACAAGTTGTTACACGACTGTTTCTTGGCTACCTACCAGATCTCGTGCCAAATTTAGGGATTGTCAAGTTCATGATCAAATCCCTCTCGTCGCGGCGCTCGAACTCACGACTATCAAGAGTCAGACGCTCTATCCCTCGACCACTGCGCCTCCCGTAAGAAGAGTTACTATTGTAACTTGTTGCTTTTCGATTAAGGTGTTCATTTTCTTTATCCTGTATGTTTATATCTAACTATTGGCATGACAAGAGTTGTTATTATCATTCTGTACACAGATACAGGTGAACACATTGCGCATTAATAAACTTGCTCATTCCAATTATGGCCATGCATCTTCCATACACACGATTTGTATATTGCAGTTTGGCTAAGAGGTCAATATGAGCGGAATATTTCGAAAACTACCCTAATGTCTGGACCAAGCCAAATATTGTGGGATCAGTGTTCGAAGAAAGGAAGCAAATGCAGATAAGTCGAAAATGTTCTTACCGACAACGTTTATAGTCAAACTTTTATTTACAGATCTGAAGATATGATCTGCCCTGCAGAACAGTTGCAATGTTCTAGCACGTGTGTTCCTTGTGTTAATGGCGATTGTACACTCGGTAATTCCGTCATGAGGGTTATGGGGTCGCCAAGCCACAGCGGACGAATTTACATGTTTGTCATTCTGATTGCAAGAAATGATGCTGGTATTTGTATCTGCATCTAACCATGTAATTCTAGAAGGTGGATGACTATAGCTCGTGCATTTAACATAAGTTATCGATCCTTTGAAGATTAGCAACTCTGATGACGATGTATTAAACTTGAGGTCAGGTACATCTGCCAGTTGAAACAGCTCATGATAATAACATAACAATTATAGCACAGAACACTGTGCTTACTTGATAATTAAAAATATATACAAACGTGGAACATGTTACCATGTTTTGTCTTCATCTTAAGTGATCGTGCGAGGCTGTCTGTGTCCATATTTACTATCTCAAGACAATGGTATAGTGTTTCAATTGACTGTCGTTCCTTCTGTAGCGTATAACAAGCACCGACACAAAGGAGTTTGTACATACATGTTTTTTGTTGGTTCGTGCAGTTGTTATTTATTTTAAATCCCTCCCCATTGTTTGATTCTCCGCAGACATCCCTTATGGTCGGCCAGGCCATTCTTTGCACCCATGTTCCCTTATGTATTTACCCTTGCGCCTTATCAATTGCCTTATGCTTTATGGACTGTTGTTTTCCCGGAGGTCTCTGTGTGGACAGGCATTGTCTTATATATGTGGCATTCCCTGTAGCAACTTATTCTCTCTCTTTTATCCTTATTATAACGGTAACAGAAACAAATGTTGAAGTAACAGTATAGGTGATTTTAAACATAGAACGTGATCGTAAGTACAACAATACAATAAATATGAACACACAACTTACATGGTAGTAACATAGACCATGAACTACTTGGTATATCATCGACGTGTGTTCCACATGAAGGCGTACATGTGACGTTCTTTCCATTTTCTGCAACAGAGGCATTTACAATTGCTGAGAAGATAGAAGTGGACGATCCATCTTCAGAGTTGTAAATACTTTTTTCGAGACCACGAAGAACTTTGACCTCATTAGGTGCCTTCCACGTCGCATTGCACGCTGGACTGGAATCATTGATATAGCATATTACTCGGAAAATGTAATGCTGCATTTCCTGTGTAATGTTAGTATCAATCTGCAATGTCACACTATTCGGTGGAACTAAAATTTAAAAATATAACAAAGATTTAATTTTGATTTAACTTCACGTATTTTTCTTAAGAAGTACTGTTTTGTTTCTCTACCTATGCATTTCTTTTACTGTACTACAATGATAGTGAAAAAAGCAGTCTCGCATTTCCATATTTTCTGTCTAAATGGTAATATTTGTGCATACATCTTATTTTTAGCTTTTGGTGATACCCCCATATAATTTTCGATGTTATCTAAAAAAATATCATCAAAATATTAGGAGTGCTGATATTTGAACCAGGATTTTCAGTAAATTCTTATCTTGTCAACCGGTTAGGTTAACCTTTCGATAGTGTGTTTGTTTACTCTCGTCTACTGATTGCATCCGGCAGGAGAACATAAATCGGTGACGTCACAGCACGTGAGGTCAGTTTAAATATGATTGATTGTTGTTATTGTAGTTGAGTTTGACGTCTTCAATGGTTGTGCTCTGATGAATATTAAAATCGTAAACGGGTAGTAACGGGAGCACATCGCGACACTGTCAAATATGACGTATTTTGAAAACAACAAATACTGTCTTTCATAGGATTTTGTTTAAGACTAAACATAAATTACTGGTTGTTGCAACTTTTGCAGTTTAAGTGGATAAACATGACTCTTATTGGACCTTTATAGGCCAGTCAAAATAAAAGAATTGGGGGAAAAAAATGCACAGAAATATTTTTTGCGGATTTGTGTCATATAAGGCATTACATTAAATATACTAAAAGTATAGGACAATCACACGGTGCAAAATGTGATTTTTGGGGTAAAATGGTTGAAAATTTAAATAAGAATGGAAATTTCTGGAATTTGCCAATAACTATGTCAAATTTTGCAATAAAACTACCAGAATTAGATATTACAGTACAAAATAACTTAAGTATAGAAACATTGAACAGTGTTAAATGTGATATTTGGGGTAAAATTAAAAACAAATCACAAAAAATGAGCATTTCTGGGATTTGCCTATAACTATGTCAATTGTTCCAATAAAACTACCAGAATTACTTCATTGAATAGATATTTTATTACAGTACATAATACATAAAGTATTGAAACATTGTACCGTGTAAAATGTGATTTTTGGGGTAAAACCTTTAAACAAGTAACCAAAAACATGGGATTTTTTGGAATTTGCTAATAACTTTGTCACATTTTGCAATAAAACTACCAAAATTACTATATTAAATAGATATTGTATAACAGTACATAATACCTAAAGTATAGATACATAGTAACAAGTGAAATGTGATTTTTGGGGTAAAACCTTAAATAAAAAAAATAAAAAACATGGGAATTTTATGGAATTTGCCAATAACCATGTCAAATTTTGCAATAAAACTACCAGAATTACTTTATGTAATATATATTATATTACAGTACATAATACTTATAGTATAGAAACATCGTACCGTGTGAAATATGATTTTTTGGGTAAAACCTTCAAAAAAATAACAAAAAACATAGGAATTTTTGGAATTTGCCAATAACTATGTCAAATTTTGCAATAAAACTACCAGAATTACTTGATATGATAGATATTATATTACAGTTTAAAATACCTAAAGTATAGATACATTGTATTGTGTGAAATGTGATTTTTGGGGTAAAACTTTAAAAAATAACAAAAAAATGGGAATTTTAGGAATTTGCCAATAACTAAGTCAAATTTTGCAATAAAACTACCAGAATTACTTGATGTGATAGATATTATATTACAGTTAAAAATACCAAAAGTATAGATACATTGTATCGAGTGAAATGTGATTTTTGGGGTAAAACTTAAAAAAATAACAAAAAATGGGAATTTTTGGAATTTGCCAATAACTAACTCAAATTTTGCAATAAAACTACCAGAAATACTGTATTTAATAGATATTATAATACAGTTCAAACTACCTTAAGTATAGAAACATTGTATCCTGTGAAATGTGATTTTTGGGACAAAACTTAAAAAAATAACAAAAAATGGGAATTTTTGGAATCTATTAATATCCCGTTCATTTTAACTATAAAGTTTTCAGAATAGTTATTTTTAACTCATGTTATATTGCAAAATCCATACTTTAAATCATAGAAATAGTTTATAATGCGGAATGTAATATTTATTTGAAAAATATATCAAAAAAGAAATAACTAAAAGTTGCAATTTCTGGTATATTTTGCCTATTCCTGGATTAAAAAAACAAAACAATGAAAGTCACAGAAATGACATAAGCTACGTGTTATCTCTCAATATAACATATGATAACATTATGCTATCAAATCAAACAAGAAATATGGTTTTGAGGTAAAAGTTCTGAAAACATAAACAAAAATGCTATTTTCCGGAAGCCATATGAATTTGATCACACAATTATATGATTATAATAGAAGCAATGTCGGTGTCTTAATGCAGCATAAGATATGAACAATGTATTAGTCAAATGCAGAATCTGGGCTGATGGCAATCTCACAGCTGACTCCTTTGCATGTGAATCAGGCTGAACTACATTCAAATCCAACATTCTTGTAGCTACATGCTACTGTACGGCAGCCAGTTTGACAAGTGCACCGTACAACTATCATTATGTGAGCACGAGCTGGCGCTCTTCCAGTTGACACTGGATATAGTTTGTTACCTATTAGTTCCCAACCCCCATTCTAGCGGGTCCAAATCATCATGTCCTTCCCAGTCCTGTATTTTAGAGATACTCACAAACTATTGTACATAGATGCATCAGACGTAGTTGGTAGTTTGTTTGGGGTCCACATAAATTGATGTTAGTGCAACCTTTTCAACAAACGTAAAAAGGCATTCGATGTTCAAACTTTGCCCCGACTCCCTTTCATATATGCAAACTAATGCTTGTTCCCTGACCGTGTTCTGGCCTCCTTAGAAACTACTTCTGGACTCGGATGAAAGTTGTGTGAAAAATATTATATTCCATCATGCAATTCTTGGATGTGACACTACATCAAAATTGTATGGTTTGAACATTGTATGCTACATCTACGTGTGTTGAAAAGGTTGCCAAGACCTCAATTTATGTGGATTTATGTTACACATATATATTACATTCCCGATCATAAACTGTTTCTATAATTTATATTATTGATTTGCAATATAACATTTGGTGAAAATTACTGTTTTGAAACTTTTACAGTGAAAATGAACGGGAAATTATCCGATTCCAAAATTTCTTTTTTTTTTAGTTTTACCCCAAAATTCACATTTCACACTATACAATGTTTCTGTACTTAAGTATTTTGTACCGCAATATAATTTATATTAAATACAGTAATTCTGGTAGTTCTGTTGCAAAATTTGACATAGTAATAGACAAATTCCAAAAATTCCCATTTTTTTATATTTTTTTAAAGTTTTACTCCAAAAATCACATTTCACTCGGTACTATGTTTCTATACCCTAGGTATTTTGTATATAATATATATTAAATACAGTAATTTTGGTAGTATTATTGCACAAATTGACATAGTTAGCAAATTCCAAAAAATCCCATTTTTATTTAAATGTTCAACCATTTTACCCCAAAATAACATTTTGCACAGTGTGATAGTTTTATACTTATAGTATATTAAATGTGGTGCTTTATATGACACAAATCCATCAAAAGTTTGTCTGTGCATATTTTCCCTCCTATTTTTCCACTGGTCTAATATATGTTTGGCAAATTCCAGAAATTCTCACTTTCATTTATATTTTTACTATTTTACCCAAAAAATCACCTTTTTCATTGTATGCTATTCTGAACCTGAGGTATGTTGTAGAGCAGTTTAATATCTATTGAATACAGTTATTGAGGTAAATTTATACTAAATTTCGTCGAGTTATTGACAAACTCCAGAAATTCCCACTTTAATTTGTTGTTTTTTTCACCATTTTACCCAAAAATCACTGTTCACAACATATGATGTGTCATTTCTTAAGGTATGTTATGGTGCAACATAATGTCTATTAAAAACAGTTATTCTGGAATTTTTATAGCTAAATCTGATTTTGATATAGTCAAATTCCAGAAATTCATTTTTTACCTTTTAGTACATTTTACCCAAAAAAAAGCATTTTGCACCTTAGGATTTTCCTATACTTTTTTTCCTTACACGGCAGATATTAAACAATACATTTATGCCAAAATCATTTCTGTGCATTTTTCCCCTTTATTTGCCTTATTTTCAGTAGATTGACTGGACTATTAAGACATAGGTAGAACATAGAGGAATTGTAAGTGTGAATAATGACAAAACGCGGTGAGCAAAATGGTTTCACATCGATATATAGCATGTACATGCAAGAAAATTCACACTCGAGATTCATAACTCTTAGGCGGATAGGAAATAGTTAAGTGCACTCTAAAGGTGAAAAGTGGGTTCAACTTATTTCTAAAATCACGATATATCTTTAAAATAAAACATGATCGGCGTATGTTGACAAAGGCGAATATGTTGTAGTTTTAAATTCGTTCAATTTTTAATTGTTTTCACGAACACTTGTTAATAGAATCAATAAACACATACAACCAAATAACAAAATTATGCTTTCGTTCATTTATAAATATAAACTTAGGAATATATTCAATAATAATAACATGTGTGGTACAAATGGTTTGTTACATGTTCAATATAATTTAATAAAGTGCGAAAATAAATGTACATCAAAACCCAATTACAGAACCATTGTGGCATTGTCAATTGACCTTACGTACATGTATTTATTTTTAAAAACATACGACCGTTACGCATTTTTCTCTTGCTAAATTAAAGATAAGATACGTATGTCTACATTTAAACCATAATTTAGGACATACGAATCTATTCCATTTCAGTCCAGTGTTTACAACGTGCAGATTTTGAACAGCGTCTAGTTTACAAACGAAGTTCGACTGTCCAAAATTTGCATTGACTTTTAACATTAAATTGTTACCTTGTTGGAAACATCAGCTATCACCTTCATAAAATAAGCGAAATATACTCACACATCTTTCCTTGTTTATTTTTCTAAGACATTTAGCTCTTTATTACAATCAACGAAACATACTTACAAATATAATCTACAGACTTTGGAGATGAACACACCCTGTACTCATCAGTTGTAAATTCCTTATTATACTCGCAACATGTCACATCCTTCTTGTTCCAATCTCGTTGAAACTTTGTCAATGTCATCAAACTGTTGTACAGTAATGTTACATTGTCTAAATGATGTCTGATTTCTAATCCATCTACGATATTTCCATTAATCAACATTGTAATGTTTGTAGCGGCAGGACGTATGTTTGTTTTAATACATGTTATGTTGACAGGATCTCCTTCAATCAATCTGCTCGGTATATGCAGTGATGTTGTACTGGAACCTGAAAATGTCGACTCAAACATAATCGTGTTGTAAATCGTTTGTATTTGCACGCACACTTGCTAGAGAAAAACGTTCATTAGAGTGGACTGGTTTCGGTAACAATATAGGTTCTTTGATTATAAACAATTATTATTTCAATTAACGGACTCTGTTGTGTTTATAACTCATTATCTTATTGCATTAATAACTGAAGCTAGGTTGAACATACCTTTAATGACGTAGATATACGCTTCCGCTGTTATAGGTACTGCTGTAGCTTGATTGTCCACTGAACAGACCAGCTTGGTCATATGGTGTATGGTGTCATTCAGACGCAAACTAGCTCTATATTCACCATTACTTTCATCTGGTTCCACTTTAAGCCGTGTATCTGCTACCTTTATAGTCACATCAAAAGGCCTCGTTCCTTCTATGCTCCTACATAACACTTCTAGTTCTGTATCATCCTTCCCCACAATGCAATTCGTGCACCCATCAATTGTTTCCAGTGGAGACAAAGTAGGAGTTGATGGTGGCACTGGTTATAATACAATTCTTTATTATTTGAACGCCGCTGTACGAATTCCAATCTTCTTTAAGTGACGTCAATTCCAGAAAACGTCACATGTGACGTCACCATGTACTGACAGTAAGCAATATTTGACCAATATGGAAATATGAAAACGAAGTAACCATATGGAGTTAATATGGTTTCCTGCTTGCAAATAGTGACATCACATGTTGCGTTTTCTTGAAATGATGTCACTTTCAGAAGAAGTGGAGAATCCATTAGCAGCGCTCATTTGTAAATGAGTATTCAACATTCTATACAGCATGTGTTTGTCATATCTTAAACACGTAAAAGAAGTAAAATTTCTTCTTAACGCTGGAATTATATATTGCAATATGCACCATTTTCATCAATACATTTTTGTCACACGTCGGCCGACCTGATTTTTGCTGCATTTTTAACAGACTGTACCTCACAATAACATTTATTTTTACGAGAACTTTCGGCAAACAACTCTTTCACAGAACAACCGAGCTTACTACGAACTTTTATGTAAGACCAAATCTCTTCAGTATTGGCTATTCGTTTTCCAACCGGTTTTGCAACAGTGATCAACGACTGCCTAATTGAAATGAAAAACAACCTCTACAAACCGGTTATTCATTGGATACAGAAGTATTCAGTGGTATAAACATCGATGTCAAATGTTTCGAGGAAAGTTTTTGTTATCACAATACATTTCGAACATCCCTCGTACTGATGGTAAACACTATACGTAATAACGTACATGAAAAACTTCGAGACAAAAATTCGTCTTAACCGACAGAAATTCATATAGACAAAGAAGGATAAAATCGGGACTTTTGAAAAACTTCGAGGTAACGAAAAATTCGTGTGAAGCGAGTTCGTCATAATGAGAGTCGACTGTAGTTGAAGTGGAGAGTGATCTGTATATTTTCAGTATACCGAGCATTGAACGATCCATTTAAATAATAAAGACATAATTAAGTGTTGGATAAGTTATCAAATAAATTATTTTAATATTATGCTAAACACAGAAAAACATGGTTGCTTATAAATACAGTAAAACCTCAATGATAAGACCACCCTTGTGACAATTCACTTATTGAGGTTGTCCTAATCTTGAGGGTCAATAAAGAGCAAAACAGTGATAATGGACTTGAAAAATATGGTCTTAATTTTGTGGTGGTCCTATTATTTAGGTGGTCTTTAAGTGGGGTTTAACTGTATTTACATGTCTGTATGAGAATCTTCATTTTACTATACGACGAAATGCTAAAGTACGAGGACTCACCTGGTAAAACAATATTGACTGGATCAGTAAATACGTTATTTGATCTCCCTGTTGTACATTGTAGTTTGTACTCCCCTTCGTCAGTTGTGTTGAAGAGATGGATTTTCAAAACATATTCATGGTTTGGATAAAGCTGTGCTTCGAATTTGCTATCTGACTGGTCAGTCGTGCAGCCTTGTATACAATATTCTAAGTGAAACCAACGACGAACATAATTATCCGGAAAGTTAAATATATTCAAGGTTGGATAGTAACCTATCTCGACCGTTTCGTTAATGATGATTTTGGTAGATCGTAAATAAATGTATCCACATTTTTCCAAAACTGAAATGTAAACCAATTCCAAAGGCATGAATTCCTTAATGATTTGGATATTTCGAAGCCCTAGATGCATTCGGTTTTTTTCTGTACATATATTTTTTTGTAATTATGTATTATGGTAAATGTTATAGATGTACACGTTAATTCCTCCGGGTTACTAATTTCAATTTTAAAGGTTTTTATGAGATTTTGCAGTATTTTAACACTGTATCCAATATTAGTGAGTTCATGGACCCATTTTAAGCAGTGATAATAAGCGGTTGTCGTCAATTTTATTTGTAAACTATCTTATATTTAAAACTAAGATGAAAAAACATACAACAACTTAAGGCAATAATTAATGGACATTAACAATAGGCTAAAATGCAGATTACCAAACAGGCCAACAGTTTTGTAGGTAGAATATTATGCTAATAAGTGGACAAAATGACGTGCTGCAGTGACAAGAAACTAAACTGGTATTTTTTCTTTTTTAGTAATATTATGCTCAATTTTGGGGTCATTTGTGTACCCACCAAAACAGGAAAAATGTATATCATACAGTTAAACTATCACAAAATGTGCAGTATCAAAGAATGATCTCATTATGTATCATCTGGATTTGTTGAAAAAAGACTGCATAATAAATTACTCCATAGTGTGATTAGTCATAGACACAGTATAGTCTGTTTCAATATAGTTCAACATTACTTATTGCATAAGTCGTGAACTCACACATTCATGTTAATAAACTTGTTACATAGCGATTTATCTGATTAAAACAATATAAATGTTCGCGACTGGTACATACAACCAACAAAGTCATCTAAATTCCAACACCGGACAATTACCCGTGGTGATGAATATCAACACTACTTACTGGATAAATCTTGAAATACACTATACACAATTTGAAACAATCTGCTTCAAGGTTACACATACATGTTTTTTTAAATTGAAGAGAAATTGCGCGAAATTGCCTTTGTGGTTAACGTAAGATTTGATTGGTTTGCAAAACACTGAATATGCAAATAGCAAAACTATGTTCAGTTTATTCAACAAGCGGGTCATTTTTTCTAGTTTTGTCTGTTAGTATTATGACGAATTGAGATATTTTCAATTTTGTTATTATTGCGATGGTTCTTAAAGATATTTAGCCGATGTAACAACGATACTTGATCAAACCCATTCAAACATTTTACCTTCAGATGAGCCAGATACATATTTAAATATCGACGTAATAATTACACTCATAGCATTAGGTATTGTTTACCATGGTATAATAACTCACCAATCAAAGTTAAAGACACGGCATCACTCTCGCAAGCGATCGCGTCACCAGATTCGTAATTAGCCTTGTAATCCGCAGTATCTCTTTGAGAGGAGGCTCTAGTGATGATTAAGTAATAAACACCGTTCTCTTCATATTGTAAGAATCTAGAGTTGCCATCCAAATTGCTCCAGGGTGTGTTTCCATTTCGTCTCTTCCATTCAACAGTTCCATACTGATTTCTTTGAATAGGGAAAAACTTCAATGTCACGTTTCTATCAGCAATCGCTGGTTTGACAATTTCAATTTGTCCACAAACATCGCTGGCATTTACTACTGGCCCTGATTGTAGAAAACATGTATATAATAAACATTTGAAGACTTTATCAACAACAACATGAGCAAAGGTAGGCACTTCGAGAACGTATCCTGTGGGATGTCCGCCATGCCTCAAATTGTTAAGGGAGTAGATGATAAAGTTTAGGCCAACTTAAATGCATAGCGCTTATGGTTGGCCATCCTACTCATATATAAATATTTTCACCGCGGATAAAATATTTTCACTCCGGTAAAAATCCAATTTCACTCCGGATGAAATAAAACACTAGCGCGAATGTATTATTGGTATTGAATTTCACTGATAATGAACATAATTTATAATGATTGTCTGACCAAAGTGTAATGTCCGCGCATTTGATTCATTAAGATTTATTCACTGAAACCATAATGGTAATACCATTTAATTAGCGAAGATCAATATGTAAAAGACAAGCAACATGAAGATGGATTTAAAACTGCTATTAAGCACGTTTAGGCGTATGAAGAAAAAGATGAAGACGATGATGATATGTTGATTGTTTATTAAAGTGATATTGACGATGATTCAGTTCCGGAACCTTTACTAACTCAGAATTGTACGTTGATGTATTCTGTATTCGCTACCGGCGAGTTTTATACTGAAGGTACACTTAAAGCTATCCAGTAGCCCACTGTGGATTTTTAATGTACGCATTTATATAATGCTTCTGTGGTTGATACGGTATCTCGGTGTTTTGTCTCTGTACATAATCTCGCAGTTATCTGGGAGCCTTTTATCAACGTGTCTGAGACCGATGTTTGTCGTATGTCTGTCGTAAGACACCGAACTTACGACAAAGACGTTTTATCAACGTTTGTCTAGCTACGTTGTCTAAACCTCGCCGAGTTTTGTTGTAACTTTTAAGAATTGTATTCCAAAGTATTGAAATTGTTATCACGGATATCATGCAATATTTGTTTCCAAAATGAAAAGTAGATATTTTCAAAAAAATAAACGATTAGCCGGTTAGTGATTTTACTAACCGATAACCGCTTGTTCGAACGGTTACATATTCACCACAAACACAGCCGCTACTTACACTAACTTGCAATAAAAACTAAATCGATACATTTTTACTTCATACTTACTTAACCAATGTCACAAAACGTGGTCATGTCACAAGCTATGACATTTGAGTAGTTTTCATTAACACATCTAACTAACATGTTAGAATATCTGATAAACGGATGGCTTAGATGTAGTTAAAAATACATTAAAACCTCAATTTTAAGACCACCCTTGGGACCATTAAACACTTATTATTGATGTGGTCTTGATATTGAAGTTGAATAAAGAGTGGAACAGTCAAATTGGACTTGAAAAGTGTGGTCTTAATAATATTATTGAGGTGGTTGTGTTATTGAGGTGGTCTTTCAGTGAGGTTTTACTGTATCCAAGAAGATGGCTAGTTTCAACGAAGGATCCGATAAGCCCGATTGTGTGACCGCAAAATACCATTAAGCTGATATCTGTATACGTACATACCTGTTGATTTGAAAACATCCGACAGAAACAACATCCACATCAGTGGGACGTTGACACTATCCATAGTTTCAATCATCTGACCAAGTCGTTCATTTGAATAAGGAAAACGATTTTGTTTTTATTTTCACACGTAAATTTTACTCGCCCATCACTTTGGTTATTTCCTTAAGCACTTGAACGTAAAACAATGGAGTGATTTTGCAGCGAAACTTCATATCGTTTCCATAAACTGGTGTCACAATGTCAGGAAACACTTTTGATAGTTGTTGTCTATGTTGTGTCGTGTAAAATAATAAGAACGTAGTCAATAATTTCCTCATATTCAAACAGCTTGTAAGTAAACCTTGTGGTAAGACTTTACGATCATATGCGTCGCATTAAAATACTAGTATATAGTATGTTGATTCTGTAAACTTAATAAACCACAAAACTTGGAAAGTTTGTTTCAAGTGTATTCATGTTTAGTTTTATCCAAATACAGACAAAATGTACATACATAATGCAAAACAAGAAATATCTTGAAAAAAGATGGTCGGCGCAATTTGAAGGTTAAAATTGTTGTGCAACATAACAAATGTTACGATTTCTGGTCACTCCATATCCAAAATGGATTACGGTAAATTCACCGAAATTCAGTGGATTTCGGTAAGGCAACGTACCCATTATCGAAATGCTAACCAATACCCGTCCAGGTTACACACGTTTGAGAAATTGCATTGGTTATTAACGTAAGAATTGATTGATTTACACAAAACTGATTCGCAAATAACAAAACCATGCCCCGAAAAAGATTTAAGACTGCTGTCGTTCTTATGATGACCCTTATGCACCCTATCTGGACAATTGAGAATTGATTGATTTACACAAAACTGATTCGCAAATAACAAAACCATGCCCCGAAAAAGATTTAAGACTGCTATCGTTCTTATGATGACCCTTATGCACCCTATCTGGACAATTTCGACATATGTATGGTAATTACCAATGTTACCAATGTTACCAACGTGGCTGCTGTTTGTAGTTATCATGAGTGACTAATATAACTACACAATCGATGAATATAAGTAAACCAATCTCATCACTCCAAACCGATCACTAAACAGAAAAAAACATGACACGAAGGACGTAGAAAAAGGAACTAAAGTGTAGGGAAACATTGCATTTGACGTAAAAGCGTCAGGCTTTTTTCCACAGTTAACATTGTTCGCTGTTTATGGATCAAACTTCGTTTTTCCAAAACTATTTTATGGCAATCGATTCCATTCTTGGACAAGGGCAAGTACTGTCACGAATGTTATTCCAAGTAGTTATAACACAGTATAAAAATAAACATGCACAGTTTCTTAACTGCGTCAGTATACTTAGGGCGAGTTTGTTTTGCAAAACCTGGTTACGGTTTGATGTTTCAGTTTTGTAGTAGTTTGGTTGAAAAACTTAAACCAGTTATGATTAAGATTGGTTTGCAAACAAACAGTTGGTTTAGTTGAATAAAAATGACCCACGTGATTATGATTGTACAAGAACATACCATAACGATTTAGATCTAGCTGACACAGTCGCATCAAAATCTAATTCCATTTACTGCAGTTTTAACCGCTAGCAGTATTGTGATTGCAGATAGGTGCTTGATAAGAAAGTCCTAGTTAAGAACTATGTAACTTCTGTTTTGCAACGTTACTATGTGGACGATTTAATAGTCAGGTTCCGATTAAGCAGACATACATTTGACCTGTAGGTTCGACTGTAGGTGTGTGATTTACAATAACATACATTTACTACTGTATATACATTTCGTTGTAGTTTAATGCGCAAAATATATACATGCATGTTTATGTTTCAAGTAGTGTAACATTACAAAAGGAAAAATGTTAATCTCCAGTACATTAATAATTTAACGCGCATACAACTAAATGATGTCGTTTTTATTAAAATTAAGACGTTCGTATTAGCTATCTGAATAACATATAAGTAGTTATGTTTCAATTCAAATATCTCTTTCAGGAACATGATATGCCTTATACCCATTAGTGACAAAAACATGCATCATAATGTACACGCAACTATCAAAGATTTACAATATCGTTGCTTAATTTTCTAATAATACCGACCATCTGTTCAGACGAGTTATCACATACCCGTGCATGTTTCTATGATACAATAAATATCATATTGCACAGTGTGCATATACTATGCAAATGAGCGGGAAAACCTAAATGAAATCCATACGCTGCTTGTTTACAATTTACAAAACGAGTAATGATGAAAAATATCAACACTTAAATTATAACCCTCATGAACACTGCAGCAAACACAAAAATAAATATGGTAACATTTACCGTTAAATGCAAGTTACAGTTACACATTTACTTAGCATGTTCAGCAAAATCTCAAAATTAATTAATGATTCATGTTTCAGACGACATCAACACATCTTCAGTTTACACAGGAACTTTTAACAATAATATTTATCTTTGCACGAGGAGCTCAGTCCTTTATCAATCAAAATGTATTAAATCCCGTACACTGGATAGCAATCCGAGTCAGACAGATTGAACGGACTTGCTGAACGCGTGTATACTGAATGCCGTCAGAGACCTGTTTATGTGATGACGTCATTAGATATATTTATCGATGACATTTTGAGAGGAGTTGTTTTCTTTTATTTACGTTTTACAGTTACGCTTGATATAAGTGAATTGTTAGATACTAGAATATTCAATAAAACAGAAAATGATAAAATATGTTTTTACCTTATTTTGTTGGGTATGTGATAAAAAGAATATTAAATTCGTGTTGTTTAGTATTAAATTCATTGAACTCGTTGAATAACAAGAATAACTCGTTCAATAAATTCAATACTCATACAACACTCATTCAATATCCTCTGTATAATATCAAAATTTGCAGGTATTTTCCTTCTATAATTCTATAGGAAGTAGGTTGGACCACAGTGACGCGAAAGTTGGGTATGCGTCTTTGTTTTTATTGCGGTTCGAGCACGATGTTTAACTAACGTTATATATGTTTGTTTGTACCGTATGGGAAAAGGGAATTACCCATAGTTATACTAATTCGGAGTATGTCTAGGTCGCGTTAGAAATAAACATGTCCGATTTGCATGCCTACACTTCTCCCTATTAAACCTTGATAAATGGATATATCAAACGGGAACTTAAACCTCGTACCAATATACAATGTATACATGTATATTTTTGTCCCAGCTTAAACGTTGTTTCAAAACTATATTAGCCATACTGGATACATAATCTATGTGACTGATTGTCATAATTTTTGTTTCTTCAAATTGCCAACTTTCTGGAAAGTAATGATGGCTAAATGCAGTAAAAGACATATTGTGATAGTTCTTATAATGTTATTATAATCACGAACATATAAACCAGGGTTAGGGTTATCACTGATGCACAAGATATACCGACTTGTATATTCTGCACAAAATTACTAATGGAAAAAATTGCTGGTAACATGATATAGAAATACAGTTGTTAAATGTCTCAAGATCTACACAGGGTAAGCAAATCCACAATTCAGCTATATGCAGCCCCAGGCATTCAGCGCTAACAGCGCTGTGATTAAACATGGCCCCACATATGAGCGGTACGGTCATCCGGCATAAAATCAGTCCACCATATTGTTTAACTAGTATACGATTATTCGGATAAATTAAACCAGACAAACCGCACCTGAAGGTAGTTCGGTCAGTTTGATTAACCAGTTTAAGATCTGTTATACAAATACAGAAACTTGTTTTAGTTTGAACCCAGTTGGTTAAAACAAATGAAAGGTTTGATAAACCAGTTTTGGATTCAAACCGGTTTGGTACAAACAAATTTGCCCTATTATATTACAGAAGGGATATAGAAAGGGGGATAACTCGTGAACATTTCATGTGATGTGTGGTCCACTCGCAATGGGCGCATTCGGAGGGAAATAACCCAGTAAAGTTTATATTTCGATAATAAGTATTGGAGTTAGTTCCCTTTAATCAAACTGAACATAGACTTGACACGCTGTTGGTCAAATAGCAGTAAGCAATGACAAAGAAGTGAACTTTCTATTTACTTATGTTACGAAAAAGAATCGATACATTATCAACAATTGTTTATCAAGTTTATCAGTGACGAACAATAGTGGTGTCGTAGTACAAGTTTCCAATATTTTCACCTGTTACATTGCACATATATATATATACGACTTCGAATGGCTCATACCAAATGAACGATGATATCATATATTATTGAAAAAGAAACTTTTTTATGTACTATTACGGCAAAGGCGATGGTCATTGATTGTTGCTCAAGGTTGACATACCCGCAATTCCATAAGCCGTTCTCCTTTTGTACAGCTCACCATCGACTGCTTTGTGAATACCAGATTGTTATAAAATTATTGTTGTCCATTGATTTATCGTATCAAAGTTATTTCTTTTTTTAAGTGTGACTTTTTGAATGTTACAAATCTTTAAAGAAGAGGCAGGGAAGAATACGAATGAGAATCAATGAGTGGGAATTGGAAATTGAGTATCTTGGTTCGGCAGGAATTACATCTAACTACAACATTGAGCACGATACATTGGCAATTTAAAAAGCGTATTTACACCATGCTTTATTCAATATAATATTTGTGGCGTATACTTATAGATAAATATGTGTGGTACCAAAAACACCCCGTACAACCTGTTGTGTTGATGGCTGTTATGTTGGTTGATGGCTGTTCCTGGTGAAAGGTGAGAGATCGACGTAGGGTAGGTATTTGCTATTTCTGTCACGCTTTTGTTGATTTTCAGAATAACCACTTATGGTTATCGTTTTAGCAAAGAACAATAAATTTCTTCGTACCATTTGTGTGCGAGTAAGGGTCATATTTTCCGAGAAAACAGGTTATATACATGTAAGCAATGTTTGCAAAATAGTCGACATTTTCTTATTTGACATTAAATTGGCTTGATTCATGAAATTGAACAAAGTTTGAATAACTGGGAACAAAATTGAATTATTCTCCTATACAACTACCAAGTGACGCTGTGCATTTTTTTATTTTCATGGAGATACATAGTTTTAAAAGCTAACACTAAGGGTAGTTCCGATTTCAAATTGCTAAAAGCTAAGACAGTTCACAAATATGTTATGCTAACAGCCATGACAGTTCCTCAAGATAATCGCTAGGGAGTTTTACCCCCAATGAATTGGTACTGGGTTATTTGTGCGTTATAATGGTAAATTGAACGGATTTTCCTGTATTACTAACACGAATAAAATAAGAATTCGTAGTTTTTAAACACACGCACAACGATATAATTGCATGTAATAACACGAAAATATTCCAATACATGAATAGCAGATCAAATACACATAGAATACTCGAAAGACCTTTTGGCATTGTTTAAAAAAGAAAGACATTGTAAAGTACAAATGTACCTTAAAATGTAGGACGCACATACACACATGGAAATTGAACAAGGTTTTAGTTCTCGTACTACATAAAAGTGTTACACTAGTAGCAAAACGAAGGTTCAATTCATTTTACATTTAAGTACATATCCTCTTCCTCGGCTTCACAATTAGTTTCCTTTGCTAAGTCAACAGTCTTCGTGAATTCTATTGCAACATACTCGACAGGTGAATCACGTCGTACAATAACTGGTCGACTTGACGAATCTGCGTTACCATCAAACAAGATATCCACATATACAAGGTTTTGCTCGTTTTGTCCCTGATAAAAAAAAACAGGAATGTTTTAACAAAACTATCTGTGCAAAAATAAACTTATATACAGCCTACAATTTGTCTGACGTTGAATACAGGACAAAAAATCAACGTGTGAATAACACTGTAAGTGAACCAAGATACGAATGGCAATTGTTGGAAGTACAAATAAGAACTGTCAAACATCGGAAAGTTGATCTGATTAAAATGAAATGTATACACCACGCCATTACTAAAGCGACTAATAGTGTCCGCGTCAGCATGGTGACATTATATAGATATAATTATATTTTAAATTTCAAACATTAATTTCTCAAACTTAATCAGTTATTAAATATGAAATCTGATATCTAGGGCCATAGCGTAATTTCTTTTTGTAGAATGATTTACTTATATGTAACAATAAACGGTTTAAAACTCGGGAACAAATGAAGGCTAACGGGATATTGTTGCGTTTTTAATGGCGTTAAGTATATTTTTTGAATACATCATTACACTATGGGTACAATAATTGTATTAGGAGGTTGATATTAATACCTGTCTCTGATCCTGTTCGTTCATTTCTACGTCAACTGGATTCTGATTCTCATCAGCTGTAATTAAAGAGAAAGAAAGAACCTGCAAAAGGAAGACTGAATGCAAACAGGGACTCCAAACACAAATAGGAACGAAATACACATGTACATCTAAAATGCGTATTGGGAATAAACTAAAACACTCAAACTTGTGGGATACAAAAACTACGAAACTTTAAATTGCAAAAGACAAGAAAGTAGATAGATAGATAGATTTATTTCAATTTACATGGCACTATAAAATAAAGACATATATTAGTAACAATAATACGCATGAATCAATAAAGCCATATCAATCAATATTATATGTTAAAGATAACACAAAAAAGAGTACAAGTAAAAACTCTTATTTCCATTGTGGTCCTTAATATATAGTATTGTGTGACATAGGAAGAATTGTAAGCTATAAATAAAGTTATCACAGTCAGTTAATCAAAGAAAGACATTGAGTTACATGTTTATAAACAAATAGATAAATCGATGAAACAATGAAACAATAAGTTATCTCTGACAGGAATAATGGATGAAAAAGCTAAACAAATAAAATTTAACAAGGTATTAGGTTGCAAATTATAAAACTGTTAAAAAAGGAAAGACAATACATTACTTAAGAAGAGCTTAAAAGTAAGTGATGGTAGGTCACTTAATTCTATATATCAATGTAATTTAAATTGTACTTACATTCAATCATTCAAATCGGAGTGAACATTCTTATTCATTCTTTTATAAGACGGAATAATTTTCATACATTGTGTGTTAATCAACTCCAGGAAGTATAACCTCCACAACTCTTCGTGGGTGTTATTACAGCAGTACTGGAGCATATCACGAACATTGCAAAAACTTTACATTCAACAACATTGATAAAAATATGAAATATAAACAAACAAACAAACCTTTGGACTTCCTGTGTTTGCAAGCAGGAATAACAAACATACATGTTGATATGAATACCAGGGCCACAGCACCCCCAATACCAGCTATCAGCTCTATCGGAAGTTGTTTTGATGTTGCCTCTAAAATAGTAAAGTGCTGTTAGAATGACCGCGAACAGGTTATACACTTTCCGAACCGATACATGACAAGTTATGCAAGGAAATGATCTCCTGTGCAAAACTGTGCTTTTTGGTTTACATTTCTATCAAAACACAACCGTTGATTTTTCGCCGCCAAAATGTAATTTACAATTAGCTAGACACTCATATACTCGTATATACAAACCCCAAAGTACCAGCTAAGGGTAACAAAGCGGAAGATTGTATCCATTGTACATAGTTTCAAACATAATGAAAGTAGCAACTGCCTCTGTAAGTTCGCGATAGATGTTATTCACCCTAAAACAACCATAACGCTGAACGAATTAAAGAACGGGAATTTTGAGTTAGAAGAGTAAGTTTAGTTTAAACTTATTTATTTGACATCGATTTGGAAACAAGTTCGTTCAACTTATACGACGGCTTCCTGCCTACCAACCAGTACTCATGTCAAATTTAAGGATTGTTAAGTTCGTGATCAAATACTGCTCATCGCGGGGCTCGAACTCATGACCTTCTTATCAGGTGTCAGACACTCTAACCATCGACTCCTCGACCACTGCGCCTCCAGTTAGAAGAGTTAAGCACTGTTGTAACTTGTTGCTTTTCGGTTGAGGGTTATCAATTTCTTTATTCGGTATGTTTATATATGCATGGCATGAGTTTTCGCTATCATTTTATACAAATATATTGCGAGGTCTATATAACTACCCTAATGTCTGTGCCAAGCCTTATATTGTGGGATCAGTGTTCGAAGAAAGGAAGCAAATGCAGTTAAGTCGAAAATGTTCTTACCCATAACGTTTATAGTCAAACTTTTATTTATAGATCTGAAGATGTGATCTGCACTGCAGAAGAGTTGCATTGTCTTAGCACGTGTGTTCCTTGTGTCAATGGCTATCGTACACTCGGTTATCCCGTCATGATAAGTGTGTTGTCGCCAAGCCACAGCGGACGAAATTACACGTTGTTCATTCTGATTGCAAGAAATGATGCTGGTATTTGTATCTGCATCAAACCATGTAATTCTTGAAGGTGGATGACTATAGCTCGTGCATTTAACGTAAGTTATCGATCCTTTGAAGATTAGCAACTCTGATGACGATGTATTAAACTCTAGGTCAGGTACATCTGCAAGTTGAAACAGCTGATGATAATAACATGACTATTATAGCACAGAACAAAACGCATACTTGATAATTATAGATATATACAAACGTGGACGTATGTTACCATGTTTGTCTTAATCTTAATTTGCAGTGATCGCGCGAGACATTTGTTTCCATATTTCCTTACTCACGACTATGGTATGGTGTCTCAATTGATTGTCGTTCCCGTATAACAAGCACAGAAACATGATGCTTGTTCGTGCAGTTGTTATTTATTTTAAATCCCTCCCCACTGTTTGTCCTCTTTGATTCTCCTTAGACATCCCTTATGGTCGGCCAGGCTATTCCTTGCGCCCCTGTTCCCTTGCGTATATACCCTTGCTCCTCCTCAATAGCCTTATGGCTTATGGACTGTTGTTCTCACGGAAGTTTGTGTGGACAGGCATTGTCTTATATATGTGGCATTCCCTGTAGCAACTTATTCTCCCTCTTTTTTATCCTGCTTTTACGGAAACATAAATGTTGAAGTAACAGTACAGGTGCTTTAAAACACAGAACGTGATCGTAAGTACAACAATGCATTAATAAATATGAACACACAACTTACATGGTAGTAACATAGACAATGAACTACTTGGTATATCATCGAAGTGTGTTCCACATGATGGCGTACATGTGACGTTCTTTCCATTTTCTGCAACAGAGGCATTTACAAATGCTGAGAAGATAGAAGTGGTCGATTCATGTTCAGAGTTTCGAATTCTTTTTTCGAGACCATGAAGAACTATGACCTCATTCGGTGCCTTCCATGTAACATTGCACTCTGGATTTGAATCATTTATGTAGCATTTTACTCGGAGAATGTAATGCTGCATTTCCTGTGTAATATAAGTATCAATCTGCAATGTCACATTGTTCGGTGGAACTAAAATTGAAAAATATTACAAAGTTAATTTTGATTTTACTTCACGTATGTAGTTGGTTTAGATGAAGCTTATTTGTTTTTCTTAAGAAGTTCTTTTTTGGTTTCTTTACCTATTCATTTTTTTTACTGTTGAAAAGTGATAGTGAAAAAAGCAGTCTCGCATTTCTGTATTTTCTGTCTAAATTATTATGTTTGTGCATACATATGTACATTTTATTTATTTTTTAAAGCGTTTGGTGATACCCCATATAACTTTCGATGTTAACTTAAAAAGATGTGCTCAGATTTGAACCAGGATTATCAGTAAATTCTTATCTTGTCGACCGGTTAGGTTAACCTTTTGATAGTGTGTTTGTTTACACTCGTTTACAGATTGCACCCGGCAGGAGATCATAAATCGGTGATGTCTCAGCACGTGGGGACAGTTTTAAATATGATTGATTGTTGTTATTATAGGTGAATGACGTAATCAATGTTTGGGCTCTGATGAATATTTAAATCGTAAACGGGTAGTGACGGAAGCACATCGGCAATTAACAGAATTCGCGACAATGTCAAAAATGACGTATTTTGTAAACAACAAATAATGTCTTCCATAGGCTTTTGTCAAAGACTAAACAGAAATTACTGGTAATCATCAATCAATATGCGTAAAAGTGTTTCTTTTACAAGTATATGTTGCAAATTTTGGTTAAGTTGATAAACATGACCCTTATTGGTCCTTTAAGACACCGGTGGAACATACTGGAATTGTATGTGTGCATAATGACAAAATGCGACAGCAAAATTGTTTCACATTGATATGTAGCATGTACATACAAGAAAATTCATACTTGAGATTCATGTAGAAATATCAAACTCTTAGGCGAATAGGAAATAATTCAGTGCACAATGCATTTAGAAAACATGATATATTTTTGAAATAAAAAATGATCGGCGTAAATTGACACAGGCGAATATGTTGTAGTTTTAAATCCTTGAACTTATGAATTATTTCATGAATACATGTTAATGAATAAACACAGACAACCAAATTTTAAAATTCTGCTTTCGTTCATTAATATGAATAATAATAGCATATGTGGTACAAATAGTTTGTTACATGTTCAATATTATCTAATAAAGCGCGAAAATAAATGTACATCAACACACAATTACAGAACAATTGTTGCATTGTACATTGACCTTTCAGAGATTTCCATAAAATCGCTACTTCAGTACACGTATTTATTTTTAACAACATGTACTAGCGCATAAAAGTACGACATTACGCATTTATTTCGTGCTAAATTAAAGATAAGATACGTATGTTAACATTCAAACCATAATTTAGTACATACGAATGTATTCCTTTTCAGTCCAGCGCTTACAACGTGCATATTTGAACAAATTAGCGTCCAGTTTACAAACGAAGATCGACTGTCCAACATTTGCATTGACTTTTAACTTTAGATTTGATTGGCCTACGCACCGCTATGACCCAAGTAGCAAAAAATAGCAAAATACGGCTTCACCAAAGAAGCACCGGGTCTCTATTCCACGAGTGGTCTCAATTAAGATATGTCGCACGCAATGCTATGACAAGCAGACAACCCATTATGCGAACTAAAATCAAACATATTGGTACCGCGAGTTGTACTGGACAAATGAAATATTGTTACATGTATGACTTGAGAAATATCTGGGTTGGAGAAAGGCACGGTCTTCTGTCCAGATAATCTTTCCTACTCCTTGTTGGAAACATCTGCTATGACACTAAATTGCCCTCTTAATATAAGCGAAAACACTAACATATTTTTCCTTGTTTATTTTTCTAAGACATTTAGTTCCTTATTACAAACAACGAAACATACTTACAAATAAAATCAACAGACTTTGGAGATGAACACGCCCTGTAATCGTTAGAGGTAATATCTTCATTATGTTCGCAACATGTCACATCCTTCTTGTTCCAATCTCGTTGAAACTTTGTCAATGTCACCCAACTGTTGTACAGTAATGTTACATTGTCTAAATCATGTCTGAGCTCTAATCCATGTACGATATCTCCATTAATCAACATTGTAATGTGTGTAGCAGCTGGACGTATGTTTCTTTTAATACATGTTATGTTGACAGGATCTCCTTCAATCAATATGCTCGGTAAATGCAGTGATGTTGTACTGGAACCTGAAAATGTCGACTCGAACATTATCGTTTTGATCAGTGTACACCACAACTATGCAGTAATTGAGTGAGAAATGTACGGTGGCATAGAGGTGACATAAGTGAATTATTTTTTATCTCGTGGCCACGACTTAACTATTTTGTTCCCACGACATAGTTATCTCGTGACCACGACATACTAAGTTCACACATGTCACCTCTATGCCACCGTAAACATGTGTACAAACTTTCCATAACAAATATGTGTTAGGATAAACACAATTAGAACCAATAATACAATGCGTAGTAATGTTTGTTACAATTTAGTAAAACGTTGCACATTGAAGGTAAATAGTAAAACATAATTTACAAGTGTTATATGCGCTTGTTTCTGCCACGTGAATCGTTCGTATTTGCGCACACACTTGCTCGAGGAAAACGCTTATTAGAGTGGACTGGTTTCTGTATCAATATAGGTTCTTTGATTATTATTATTAGTATTTCAACGGTCAACAACATTAGTTCAACTTCCAGCATAGGACTTATTATCATAACTCATTATCTTAATGCATTAATAACTGAAGCTAGGTTGAACATACCTTTAATGACGTAGATATACGCTTCCGCTGTTAAAGGTACTGCTGTAGCTTGATTGTCCACTGAACAGACCAGCTTGGTCATATGGTGTACGGTGTCATTCAGACGCAAACTAGCTCTATATTCACCATTACTTTCATCGTGTTCCACTTTAAGCCGAGTATCTGCTACCTTTATTGTCACATCAAAAGGCCTCGTTCCTTCTATGCTCCTACATAACACTTCTAGTTCTGTATTATCCATTCCCACAATGCAGTTCGTGCACTCATCAATTGTTGCCAGTGGAATCAACATAGGAGTTGATGAAGGCACTGATTATAATACAATTCTTTATTATTTGTAAATGAGTATTCAAAATTCTGTATAGCGTATGTGTTTTATTTTTGTATCTAAAGGAATTAAAATTTCTTCTTAATGCAGGAATTATATATTGCAATATGCATCATTTGCATCAATACATTTTTGTCACACGTTGCTCTCTTTGGTCGACCTGATTTTGCTGCATTTTTAACAGACTGTACCTCACAATCAAATATATTTTTCCATCTATGAACATTCTCATTGAAAAAATGTGGTCTTAATTTTTGGGTGGTCCTATAATTGAGGTGGTCTTTTAGGGAGGTTGGACTGTATACATGTCTGTATGAGCATCTACATTTGATCTATTAATAAAATGCTAAAATACGAGGACTCACCTGGTAAAACAATATTGACTGGATCTGTGAAGACGTTATTTGGTCTCCCTGTGGTACATTGTAGTTTGTACTCCCCTTTGTCAGTTTCGTCGAAGTGATGGATTCTCAAAATATATTCCTGGTTTGGATAAAGATGTGCTTCACATTTGCTATTTGGCTGGTCAGTCGGGCAGCCATTTATACAAGTGTCAAAGTGAAACCAATGACGAACATATTTATCCGGGTTGTTAAATATATTCATGTTTGGATAGTATCCTATCTCGACCGTTTCGTTAATGGTGATGTTGGTAGATCGTAAATAAATATATCCACATGTTTCCAAAACTGAAATGTAAACCAATTCCAAAGGCATAAATTCCTAAATGTTTTGGCTATTCCGAAGCCCTAGATGCATTCGTTTTTTTTATCTGTATAATTATGTATTTGTTCATAATTTAATGATATTTAGTGGTAAATATTATAGACATACACGTTAATTCCTCCGAGTTACTAATTTCAAGTTTAAAGTACAAGCTTTTATGACATTTCGCAGTATTTTAACACTGTATCCAATATTAGTGATTTCATGGACTAAATTTAAGCAATGATCATAAGCGGTTTTTGTCAATTTTATTTGTACATTATCTTGTATTTAAAACTAAGATGAAAAAACAATCAACTACTTAAGGCAAGAACTAATTGATATTAACAATAGGCCAAGAACGAATAGACTAACAAGCAGAATTACAAAACAGTTTTGTTGGTAGAATATGTGGCAACAAGGGGACAAAATGACGTGCTGCAGCGAATAGCAACTAAACTGTATTCTGTTGTTTTTTTAAATATCGACGTAATAATTACACTCATAGCATTAGGTATTGTTTACCATGGTATAATAACTCACCAATCAAAGTTAAAGACACGGCATCACTCTCGCAAGCGATCGCGTCACCAGATTCGTAATAAGCCTTGTAATCTGCTGTATCTCTTTGAGAGGAGGCTCTAGTGATGATTAAGTAATAAACACCGTTCTCTTCATATTGTAAGAAACTAGAGTTGCCATCCAAATTGCTCCATGAGGTGCTTCCATGTCCTCTCTTCCATTCAACAGTTCCATACTGATTTCTTTGAGCGGGGAAAAACTTCAATGTTACGTTTCTTTCAGCAATCGCTGTTCTGACAATTTCAATTTGTCCACAAACATCGCTGGCATTTACTACTTGCCCTGATTGAAGAAAACATGTATACAACATTGTAAACATTTGAAGACATTATCTACAATATATATAATCAAAGGACTGAAGGACCTGGGAGGCGCTTCCAATGCAAGACTGTACGATTTCCATATTATCGTATTAGAAATTATTACGCCATTATTCGGGTAAACTCATTCGCCACAAACGACACAAATAATCAAGAAAAGTCGTTTATAATCAAGACTTCCGCCATTCCACAATTGATATATCCCTGACAAATTCGTCATTATACACATCAAGTCTATCATAAAATCAGGGGACTGTACATGTACTATTTTCTTTAGACGATGAATATGGCGGTATTTCGAGTAGACCATCAAGTTGACGATGATAGCAATGAGACGCTAAAGCGCTTAAAAAAAAGGCGCTTCGAAAACGTATCATGTGAGTTGTTGGGTATATAATAAAGTTTTAGCCTACTTAAATGCATAGTGCGAATGTATTATTGGTCTTGAATTTCACTGATAATGAACATAATTTATAATGATTTTCTGACCAAAGTGTAATGTCCGTGTATTTGATTCCTTGAGATTTATTCACTGAAACCATAATGGTAATATCATGGAATGAGCGAGACAATGACGAGTTGGTCAAAATGTAAAAGACAAGCAACATGAAGATGAATGTAAAGCTGATGTTAAGCACGATCAACCGAATGACGACGGAGATGGAAGAGAGAGAGAGAGAGAGAGAGTAAGTTACTACAGGGAACTCCACATACATAAGACAAATGCATCTCCACACAGACCCCCCGAAAACAGTCCATAACACATTAGACATTTGAGGATGCGCAAGTGTAAATACGTAAGGCGAACAGGGGTGCAAGGAATGGCCCGGCCGACGATGATGATATTTTGATTGTTTATTAAAGTGATATATGATTCAGTTCGGAAGCTGTATGCGGAACGTTTACAAGTCGACTAACGCAGAATTATACGTTGATGTCTTCTCAAACATGACTTTATTTCACTATTTACTACAGCTGGTGTTAAGTGCTGTGTGGCGGATGTAAAAATTCGCCCCGTACTTCGTCCAAAGTGTAGTTTACCTTAATCATAAATTTATATATGATAAATTTACACTAAAATGACGTCAGGTCGCTGTGGTGTAGTGGTTAGCATAACAGACCGGCAATCCGTAGACCTTGGTTCGATTCCCGGTAGCGCCATTGACCGATTTTTCGTGTTTCTCAAACATGACTTTATTTCTGTATTCGCTACCGACAAGCTTCATACAAAAGGTACACTTTAAGCTCTTCGGGGATGTATACGGTCTCACGGCGTTCGTAATCTCGCAGTTATCTAGCCGCGTATTATCAACGTGTCCTAGACCGGTTTTTTTGTCGTAAGTCTGTAGTAAGACACCGAACTTACGACAAAGGCGTTTTATCAACGATTTTGTTGTTACTATTAAGACAAGTCCGAGGCTGTCGTAACGTGTCGTTACTCAAACAAAATGGACGCCATATTGTTAAATCGAGCCCGCTTCAACAGCAATTTATCATTTTCAACAAATCAACGCTGTTTCGAATACTTTATGTTGCTCGCAATGAGGGCGTTGTGAAAATATACAAAATATAAAGCAAACGCGATTAACTGACCTTTCTGAATTTTGATTTTTTGTTTTATATATGCAAAGTCTTGTAAATTTCGGAAGTATTCAAACTAAGTATGTTTTGGGGAGTGCTTTAAAAAACGTGTTCATAAGACGATGTCATAGTCCCTACCTACTTATTTTTTATATATTACCACAATATGAACATTAATTGTATATAATGAAGCGCGTTTATACATGTACGCACGTGTTTACTAAATATGTTCGAGCACACCGGTGCAATTTTATACATATTGACCACTTACACAGCCGCTATTTGCACTAACTTGCAATAAAAACTAAATCGATACACATTTTACTTCATACGTATGTCACAAAACGTCGTCATGTTACAAGTTACGACATTTGAGCAGTTTTCATTGACAAATCTAACTTACATGTTAGAGTATCTGATAAACCGATGGCTTAGATGTAGTTGAAAATACAGTAAAACCTTAAAAAATAAGACCACCCTTCGGACCCTTAAAAACTAGTCTTAATATTGAGGTGGTCTTAATATTGAGGTTGAAAAAAGAGTGGAACAGTCAAACTGGACTTGAAAAATGTGGTCTTAATATTGAGGTGGTCTTATTATTAAGGGAGGGTTTACTGTATCCAAGAAGATGGCTGATTTCAACGAAGGATCCGATAACCCTCCTATTTGTGACCGCAATATACAATTAAGCTGAAAATTTATCTTGCCATCACGGTCAGATTATAGTGAAAATGAGGTTAGTGATTTGTATACGTAGCTCTACATACCTGTTGATTGGAAAGCATCCGAAAAAAATAACATCCACATTAGTGGGACGTTGACACTATCCATAGTTTCAATCATCTGACCAAGTCGTTACTTTCAATAGGGAAAACAATTTTGTTTTTATTTTCACTCGTCCATCACTTTAAAATGTTTAATTTCCGTAACCTCTTGAACATAAAACGATGGAGTCATTTTCCAGCGATGCTATATATCGTTCACAAACTCAGTACTGAGACACAATGTCAGTAAACACTTTCGATAGTTATTGTCTATGTTGTGTCGTGTACAATAATAAGAATGTACCCAATAATTTCCTCATGTATTCAGAAAGCTTGTAAGTGAAACTTGTGGTATGACTTCACGATCATATGCATCACTTTAAAGTACTAGTAGTATGTTGTTTCAGTAAACTTAATAAACCACAAAACTTGGAAAGGTTGTTTCAAGTGTATTCGGGTTTAGTTTTATCCAAATACAGACATCAGGTACATACATAATGCAAAACAAGAAACATCTTGAAAAAAGATGGTTGGCGCAATTTGAAGGTTAAGATTTGTTGTGCAACATAAAAATGTTACGATTGCTGGTCACTCCAGATCCAAAATGGATTTCGGTAAATTCACCGAAATTCAGTGGATTTCGGTAAGGTAACGTAACCATTATCGAAATGCTAACCAATACCCGTCCAGGTTACAAACGTTGTTCGGTTGAAGAGAAATTGCCTTGGTGGTTAACGTAAGAATTGATTGGTTTACACAACACTGATATGCAAATAGCAAAACCATGCTAGTACCACTGCGCCGAAATAAATTTAAGACTGCTGTCGAAATAAATATAATATCGTTCTTATGATGACCCTTATGCACCCTATCTGAACAATTTCGACACATATATGTTACCAATGATACCAACGTGGTTGTTGTTTGTAGTCATCGTGAGTGACTAATATAACTAAACAATCGGTGAATATAAATAAACCAGTCTCGGCACTTCAAACCGATCGCTAAACAGAAAAAACATGACACGAGGGACGTAGAAAACTGAACTAAAGTGTAGGGAAACATTGCATTTGACGTAAAAGCGTCAGGCTTATTTCCACAGTCAACATTGTTCGCTGTTTTATGGCTCAAACTTCGTTATTTCCAAAACTATTTCATGGTATTCGATGGTTCATTGGACCCTACCCTTTGAGAAAATCACTTTAAGTGTTACTCTTGTTAGTTGTAAGGGTGTTCGTGTTCTTTTCTTCCCCTTTCGGTCTGTTGTTGGTGGCTTTCTTGGCTTGTTCCGTGGTGTGTTCCATCCTTTCAGCTTTTCCTCCCTTGTTGTCCTCCTAAATTGTCCTTGGATGATTTTGTGGTGGATCGGACCATTCCTTGTGCCCCTGTTCCCATGTATGTTTGCCCTTGCACCTTCTCAGTGCCTAATGTGCAGACTTTTGTTTTACCGGGAATCTGTGTGGGAAGGAATTGTCTTGTGTATGTGGCGTTCCTTAACGACTTAATATCTCTGTTATTTAATTAAGGGGAGGGTACATGTAAAGGAGGGGCAAATCAAAAGTTACCGAGTGTTTGAGTATGTCCTCGTCTAAATTGAATGCATGCGCAACACCTCAGACCTATAGGTTTACTATAATGCCGAAAATGCTTGATACGTATATGGCGTTCCTGACTCTCATCAAGGCATCAATTTTAGAATTGTTAATTATGTGTTATTTTCTTGATTTGTTTCCTGTAAATGTGTTAGACATTCCGTAATTTGTTCAATACCGATTGTGTCTAAATCTCCTATGAATCAAAGCAACAATTCGCGACCGCATGACCGTATATTATAATGTCGAATGGCATAATTTGGAATGACATTCCATTCTTAGACAAAGGGAAGTAATGTCACGAATGTTATTCCAAATAGTTATAAAATATTACAAATATAAACATGCAATGTTTCTTAATTTCGTCAGTATACTATACTACAGAAGGGATATAGAAAGGGGGATAACTCGTGAAAATTTCATGCGATGTTAGGTCCATTCGCAACGGGCACCTCTGAAGGGAAATAACCCAGTAAAGTTTACATTTCGATAATAATTACTTGAGTGAGTTCCTTTTAATCAAAACTGAACATAGACTGGACACGCTGTTGGTCAAATAGTAGTAAGCAATGACAAAGAAGTCAACTTTCTGTTTACCTATGTTAAAGAATCGATACATAATCAACAATTGTTTATCAAGTTTATCAGTGACGAACAATAGTTGCGTCGTAGTACAAGTTTCCAATATTTTCACCTGTTACATTGCAAATATATATATGCATGTAATTATATATATTTACGACTTCGAATGGCTCATATCAAATCAACGATGATAGCATATTTTATTGAAAAAGAAACTTTTTTATGTAACAAAAATATTGTAGGCCTATTTCAGCTATCAGACAATTATACATGTACTAGATATATTCAAAATGTTATGGTATGCTTTTGTACTATGACTTAAGGTAATGCCCCGGTCACACATTCACGGATCGTCTTGCCGGATCCACTACGGATGGAAACTCACGGATGACCCCGGAAAAGACTATATCCGTGGTCCTCTACGGATGCTCTACGTTTTGACTACGGGTTTTGACGGATCAACCAAGGATAATGTAGAAAATGGGCTAGTTGACAACGGGAGTGATACGGATTGCTACGGTTCGGTACGGTTTAGTACGGAATGACACGTGTCACGGCGTATGCACTGCGGATTAACAACGGTTCGCTACGATTTTAGTACGGGTTAGCACGAATTAGAACGGTCTGGCACGGATAAGTACGGACTCTCACGGAGCGCCACGGACCTGCCACGATAAGCAATCCGTACACATAAACTCCCGCGCTCGCGTGTTCATTCCACAACCTTTTTGGTACAACCTCTGCTGTTTCGCTTCCAAGGTGTCTAAGTTGCCACCCCTGATGTTCTGCACATCGTCCATGTTAACACCCTCTCTCCAGGCTCCGGGGATGACGTTGTGGTTAACATCCTCTTGATCCATGAGTGGGTTATGTTCACCAGGATATCTGACCCTCATGATGTTGTGAAGGCACACACAGGCGAGGACTATGACATGTACTTTATCAGGGTCCTGCGACATGACGGAGAGCAAACACCAGAATCTGTTTGCAAGGGTACCAAATGCATTTTCCACAGCTCGTCTGGTCATCGAGAGGCGGAAGTTGAAGATCCTCTCGTCATTGGTAAGACCCCGTATGGAGAAGGGCTTCATGCCAGGTTTTCATGCCAAATGCATCGTCTGAAATGATGTCTTATCGGTCTGTCATCACCGGGAAGGGGGGCTGCTGGTGGGATGCCGATTACACTCCTTTCAATCGCGTTTTTCAGCTCACACTGGTTCCAAATCTGAGCGTCGGGGCAACCACCTTGTGCACCAATATTCACCCACCGGAACTTTTATCGGCGTCGGAGTGATATCCTTTATAGTTGTAGTATAGGGAGTCACCGTTCTTAGGACACCGTATGGCAACATGTTTGCCATCTAGAGCACCCCGAGAGCATGTGGGAACTGCCATTTTGCAGAAAACTGGTCGGCTTTTGCCTGCCACTGTTCAGACTCTGTAGGAGTGTCGATAACATCCCCAGCATAGGTTGCAATTATGGTCTCGCATGCGTCCCGAACAATACCAGAGATGGTATTGTGCGCCACCCTGAAGCCATACATCAAGGTCCGGTACCTATCCCCCGTAGCCAGGTATCGTAGGGTGACTGCTAGCCTCACTCCAGGTTCGATGGTCTGTACCAGGTAATGTTCTTCATAATCATGCGACCCACTACTTGTAACAGTTCTTGGAACATCTGTGGGTCTATTCTCACAAAGTTCTTGAAAGCAGCTGGATTTTCCACACTCAGTTCAGCATGAGTGCTTCATACTGGCCGTGGATGGGTCGTCGGAGGAGCCAGTCCCCGGTCCACCATCTCTTCTGCTTCCGGTCACCTCTCACTCTGTCCTCAAGCAGCTCCACCATGGCCCTGGCATTTTGTGTCATATCAATGTCCAGGTCCAGCCAGTTAAGTGCCAGCCTCAGTTGTTGGTTGTTCATGTTGGTTGTTGTTAGATGTAGACTTCTTGGATGGAACAGATATGAAGTAGGGCCCTATCAACTGGAAGTATTTATACAGAAGTCTGGTGACAGAACGCGGGTGATACCTAGATGACATAATCCGTAATAAGCTGTAGTGGACCGTAGTAAGCCGTATTATGCCGTGATGTCACGTAGGAATCCTTGAGAAACCTTGGTAATCCCTACCTATCCCCAAGAGAACGTAGTGCGATCGTGCTGATCCGTGACAAATCCGTAACAAACCGTATTGTATCCTTGGCTAATCCGTGGTGTAACCGTACAAGTACGTAGTTCATCGTAACTAACCGTACCGATCCTAGGATATACAAGTACTACTACGATTGACCCAGGATACAATACGGACAGCTACGGACCACTACAGACTGCCACGAATGATGCCGGATCGTATCCGTGGCTAATCCGGCGTCAGATCCGTAAATGTGTGACCGGGGCATAAGCAGTCCATCAATGGTTCAAGTAATTTTCTTATACATTGTATATATATGGTAACTAAATAAATTAAAATATTTTTAAATTGCATAATGTATGTTAAATTTAATTTCACAGCGGTTGCAAGTCATGATAAACTAGGCAGCCCTTCACTTAATTTTTCTTTAATTGTGCTTTTATTGGAAAAAAATAAAAAAGTATGTAATTTTTTATAAAGGGAGGTAATTTTCCAAAATACTTCAAAATATTTAAAAAATGTTAGTTTAAGTCTTGGAAGTGACATAATTTGGCAACAATGTCAATTTTCTTATGTTTTACAACTACAATGAACTTCATTTGCCATAAATAAATCATACTTTTGAAAGAAATAACCAAAATTATGAATTCCAATTAAATCATGTGTATGTAAAATGTAGGCAGCAATATGTTCAAAATGAAATTTTGCAAAAACCAGACGGTAAATGTCTCTGAAATTTGAATATAGTTGATACAATACATTACAAATAATTTTCATTGAAGACAATATGACGGCCAACTGGTATTTGTTTTTTTTGACATAGTCTGACACAAACGTGTCGCCCAAAAATTTAGTTTTGATTTTTTTCGAATATTTCTGACTTTTCTTAAATTTGCAAGTCTGTTTAGCGCAAAGGTGGTTTCACTATATGAAAATAGGAAGAAATAAGACAATAAATGTGATTTTCCATTGATCGGTTTATTATTAAAGGATTAAGTTTTTTCAGAGAACAAAACAGGCCACTATTTTTTTGTGGACGGATAAAAAATTATAAAAAAATCAAATTATATCCGCATTCATGATTATATAGATTGAAACAACAACTGTTTCATTTATCGCAGACATTATGTCAATGATGGACTGCTTACCTTAAAACAAATATATCATGAAAGAACACAAGGATTTTATTGCATTTGATATGAATGTTAATGAATGTTTAGAGGCTCACAGGGAAGACTGGGCTTGCCCAACTGTGTTGCCTCTTTAAATAAAGTCGTTATTATTATTATTATTAATGCCGAAATGAAGGAGGGTAAAACTGAAAGTTCACAAAACCCAGTAACGAGAGTGTGACTGTCGTTTGCGTCTACTACAGACTGACATCGACGCCTCATAGCGGATGAGACGCTGAATCCTGTATTGTGGGATTGCATAACGGACCGGCAATCCGTAGACCTGGGTTCGATTCCCGGTAGCGCCAGTGACCGATTTTTCGTGTTTCTCAAACATGACTTTATTTCACTATTTACTACAGCTGGTGTTAAGTGCTGTGTGGCGGATGTAAAAATTCGCCCCGTACTTCGTCCAAAGTGCAGTTTACCTTAATCGTATATTTATATATATGATAAATTTACACGAAAATGACGTCAGGTCGCTGTGGTGTAGTGGTTAGCATAACGGACCGGCAATCCGTAGACCTGGGTTCGATTCCCGGTAGCGCCAGTGACCGATTTTTCGTGTTTCTCAAACATGACTTTATTACATATACATGTACAAATTTACTACAGTTAGTATAATAGTGTTGTCCTGCTATGTATTAACTAATACATAACTTGTGTATTTATCATATATTTATACAATATTAGTCAGGGAAATTATCAAGTTACGCAAGTTAAAAGCATGGTATATACATGTATACCTAAAGCTGTGTTTTTGATAATCTATTCATTTTGACATGACAACATGTTGTAACATGTTTGATAAGTTGGGTATTCATAATATAAGCTAGGAATTTATACCCGTGTTCAATGATTTCAAACGCACCACAATGTTTGTCTTATTATTTTCAGCTACATGTTTCGTTTATGTATTTTTACATATATACAAACTATCTGACGGCTTTTCAATAACATAGTGACACCAGAGAGTTGTGGTGTCGTCGGTATCTACGATGGACGTAAGATCAGTGGAAAGATGTTCGGGTTTGTATATATATGCTGGATGGGAGGCAAACGATGCGGCGTCACCTAGATGACCGTTGTGCAGATTGCAGCGTCAGACACATGCAAGGTGGATAGGGGGCAGTGTAATGGTGTGGGTGGGTATATCATTGCACACCGATAGTGGTTGTAGGCTGCATGTGTCTGACACAGCAATCTGCGCAACGGTCACCTAGGTGACGCCGCTTCGTTTGCCTCCCATCCAGCATATCTATACAAAGCCTGAACATCTTTCCACTGATCTTACGTCCAACGTAGATGCCGACGACACCACAACTCTCTGGTGTCACTATGTTATTGAAAAGCGGTCTGTTAGTTTGTATATAATTACAATATGTATGTAAAAATACATAACGAAACATGTAGCTGAAAATACGAGTATAAATACCTAGCTTATATTATGAATACCCAACTTATTAAATATGTTACAACATGTTGTCATGTCAAAATGAATAGATAATCAAAAACACAGCTTTAGGTATACATGTATACACTAAGGGTAGTTCCAATTTCAAATTGCTAACGGCTAAGACAGTTCACAAATATTTTATGCTAACAGCCATGACAGTTCCTCAAGATAATCGCTAGGGAGTTTTACCCCCAATGAATTGGTACTGGGTTATTTGTGCGTTATAATGGTAAATTAAACGGATTTTCCTGTATTACTAACAAGAATAAAAAAAGAATTCGTAGTTTTTAAACACCCATACAACGATATAATTGCATGTAATAACACGAAAATATTCCAATACATGAATAGCAGATCAAATACACATAGGATACTCGAAAGACCTTTTGACATTGTTTAAAAAAGAAAGACATTATAAAGTACCTTAAAATGTAAGACGCACATACACACGTGAAAATTGAACAAGGTTTTAGTTCTCGTACTACATAAAAGTTTTACACTAGTAGCGAAACGAAGGTTCAATTCATTTTACATTTATGTACATATCCTCTTCCTCGGCTCCACAATTAGCTTCCTTTGCTACGTCAACAGTATTCATGATATCTATTGCAACAAACTCGACAGGTGAATCACGTCGTACCATAAGTGGTCGACTTGACGAATCTGCGTTACCATCAAACACGAGATCCGCATATACATGGTTTTGTTCGTTTTGTCCCTGATAAAAAAGAGGAATGTTTTGCGTTTTGTGCAAAAATAAACTTATATACAGCCTACAGTTTGTCTGACGACGAATACAGGACAAAAACATTGGTAGAAAGCAAGTGGTGAAATATACAACATGTGACCAACTGTGCAAGTGAACCAAGATACGACTGGCAAAGGTTGGAAGTAAAAATACTAAATGTCAAAAATCAGAAAGTTGCTCTGAGTATAATGAAATATATACACCACGCCATTAATAACGCAAATGAATATTGTCCGTGTCAGCATGGTGACATTATAAGATATACATGTAATTATATTTTAATTTTCAAACATAATTTCCTAAACGTAATCAGTTATAAAATATGAATACCAGAGCCATAGTTTAATTTCTTTTTGAAGAATGATTTAGACATTTGTTACAATAAAACGGTTTTAACACTCTGAAAAAATGAAGGCTAAAGTGATATAGTTATGTTTTTAATAGCGTTAAGTGTATTTTTTAAATACATCATTACACTATCAGTACAACAATTGTATAATGATTTGTTTGATATAGATACCTCATCCCTAGATGGCGATTCCTGTCTCTGACCATGTTCGTTCATTTCTACGTCAACTGGATTCTGATTCTCATCAGCTGTAACATAACAGTGTAATTAAAGAGAGAGAGAAAGAACCTGTAAAAGGAAGACTGAATGCAAACATGAACTCCAAACAAACTATATCAGGTACGAAATACATCTAAATGTGTATTGGGAATAAACTAAAACACTCAAACATGTGGGATACAAGAACTACGAAAAATTGCAAAGGACAAGAAAGTAAGTGGTGGTAGGTCACTCAAATATATATGTCAATGTAATTTAAATTGTACTTACATTCAATCATTCAAATCGGAGTGAATATTCTTATTCATTTTTTTATAAGACGGAATCATGTTCTTAGATTGTGAGTTAATTAACTCCATGAAGTGTTCCCTCCACAACTCTTCGTGGGTGTTATTACAGCAGTAATGGAGCATATCACGAACATAACAAAAACTTTACATTCAACAATATTGACAAAATTATGAAATATAAACAAACAAACCTTTGGACTTCCTGTGTTTGCAAGCAGGAATAACAAACATACATGTAGATAGGAATACCAGGGCCACAGCACCCCCAATACCAGCCATCAGCTCTATCGGAAGTTGTTTTGATGTTGCCTCTAAAATAGTATAGTGCTGTTAGATTGACCGCGAACAGGTGTATAAACTTTCCGATCCGATACATGACAAGTTATGCAAGGAAATGATCTCCTGTGCAAAACTGACTGTTCTTTTTGGATTACATTTCTATCAAAACACAACCGTGGGTTTTTCTCCGCCAAAATGTAATTTACAATTAGCTAGACACTCATAGATGTACTAACCCCAGAGTACCAGCTAAGGGTAACAAAGCGGATGATTGCATCCATTGTACATAGTTTCAAACAGTATGAAAGTAGCAACTGCCTCTATAAGTTAGCGATGGATGTATTTCACCCTAAGACAATCATAAAGCTGAATGAATTAAAGAACGGGAATTTTGAGTTAGAAGAGTAAGTTTAGTTTAAACTTATTTATTTTACATCGATTTAGAAGAAATAAGTTCATACAACTTATACGACGGCTTCCTGCCTACCAACCAGTACTCGTGTCAAATTTAAGGATTGTAAAGTTCGTGATCAAATCCTGCTCATCGCGGGGCTCGAACTCACGACCTTCTTATCCGGTGTCAGACACTCTAATCATCGACTCCAAGACCACTGCGCCTCCAGTTAGAAGAGTTAAGCACTGTTGTAACTTGTTGCTTTTCGGTTGAGGGTTATCAATTTCTTTATTCTGTATGTTTATATTGGCATGACATGAGTTTTTGCTATCATATTATACAAATATATTGCGAGGTCTATATAACTACCCTTATGTCTGTGCCAAGCCTTATAGTGTGGGATCAGTGTTCGAAGAAAGGAAGCAAATGCAGATAAGTCGAAAATGTTCTTACCCATAACGATTATAGTCAAACTTTTATTTATAGATCTGAAGATGCGATCTGCCCTGCAGAACAGATGCATTGCCTTAGTACGTGTGTTCCTTGTGTCAATGGCTATCGTACACTCGGTTATCCCGTCATGATTAGTGTGTGGTCGCCGAGCCACAGCGGACGAAATTACATGTTGGTCATTCTGATTGCAAGAAATGATGCTGGTATTTGTATCTGCATCAAACCATGTAATTCTTGAAGGTGGATGACTATAGCTCGTGCATTTAACGTAAGTTATCGATCTTTTGAAGATTAGCAACTCTGATGACGATGTATTAAACTCTAGGTCAGGTACATCTGCCAGATGAAACAGCTGATGATAATAACATGACTATCAAAGCACAGAACACAACGCATACTTGATAATTATAAATATATACAAACGTGGACGTCTGTTACCATGTTTGTCTTAATCTAAATTTGCAGTGATCGCGCGAGGACATTTGTTTCCATATTTCCTTACTCACGACTATGGTATGGTGTCTCAATTGATTGTCGTTCCCGTATAACAAGCACAGAAACAAAGGCGTTTGTACATGTTGTTGGTTCGTGCAGTTGTTATTAATTTTAAATCCCTCCCCACTGTTTGTCATCTTTGATTCTCCTTAGTAATCCCTTGTGGTCGGCCAGGCCTTTTCTTGCGCCCCTGTTCCCTTGCATATTTACCCTAGCGTCTCCTCAATTGCCTTATGGCTTATGGACTGTTGTTTTCCCGGAGGTCTCTGTGTGGACAGGCATTGTCTTATATATGTGGCATTCCCTGTAGCAACATATTCTCTCTCTTTTATCCTTGATATTACGGTAACAGAAACATAAATGTTGAAGTAACAGTATAGGTGCTTTAAAACATAGAACGTGATCGTAAGAACAACAATACATTAATAAATATGAACACACAACTTACATGGTAGTAACATAGACCATGAACTACTTGGTATATCATCGAAGTGTGTTCCACATGAAGGCGTACATGTGACGTTCTTTCCATTTTCTGCAACAGAGGCATTTACAAATGCTGAGAAGATAGAAGTGGTCGATTCATGTTCAGAGTTTCGAATTCTTTTTTCGAGACCATGAAGAACTATGACCTCATTAGGTGCCTTCCAAGTAACATTGCACTCTGGATTGGAATCATTTATGTAGCATTTTACTCGGAAAATGTAATGCTGCATTTCCTGTGTAATGTTAGTATCAATCTGCAATGTCACACTGTTCGGTGGAACTAAAATTGAAAAATATTACAAAGTTAATTTTGGTTTTACTTCACGTATGTAGTTGATTTAGATGAAGCTTATTTATTTTTCTTAAGAAGTTCTTTTTGATTTCTTTACCTGTACATTTCTTTTACTGTTGAACCTGATTGTGAAAAAAGCAGTCTCGCATTTCTGTATTTTCTGTCTGAATTGTTATGAGTGTGCATACATTTAATTAACTTTCTAAAAGCTTTTGGTGATACCCCATATAATGTTCGATGTTAACTCAAAAATATGTCATTAAAAAGATTAGGAGTGCTCAGATTTGAACCATGATTATCAGTAAATTCTTATGTTGTCGACCGGTTAGGTTAACCCATTGATAGTGTGTTTGTTTACACTCGATTACAGATTGCACCCGGCAGGAGATCATAAATCGGTGATGTCTCAGCACGTGAGGATAGTTTTAAGGTAGCACACCCCTAATGGAAGGTATTTCAAACCTAAACTAGATTATTATTTCCAACATCTGCATCATTTAACAAATTACATGGCTAAATTTTAAGAAGATTTACCGTGTAATAAAAAAGTTATTCAAAAAATTTCATCTGACGCCGGATCCGCACATTTTGGTTCAAATTATCTGACCCCTAGGGTTGACAAAAGACTCATAACTCATTTATTTTTTGGAATATTGGCACAATTTGTGTGTTTAAATATCATGCATATATTGTAGAATAAGAATAAAACCATAAAATGCAATAAAACTGGTAAAAACATACCATGGTGATCTTTACTTGGACAATGTCCGTGAAACGAAAGCGGCTGGAGCCGATAAAATAAAACTTTCATGGAACTGACAGCAATGTAGAAAAAATTATAAGACAATTTAATCAAAATGTTCACTTTTATTTTTATATTTGATCCATTGCAAGTGAAAATAAAGATTAATCAAACAGTTTCACCGTCTAGATTTAAAACAAATCAACCTCAAATACAGAAATGGGGATTTATTAACAACAATCCGCAAATATATTGACCTCTTGGAAGCAAAATGTGTCATCTTCATTACTTTAAAAACAATAAAAACTTCAACACCTTGGGTATCTGTGTAATTTTAAAATTCTGCTTTCGTTCATTAATATGAATTTAGGAATATATTCATTAATAATAGCATGTGTGGTACAAACAGTTTGTTACATGTTCAATATTATTTAATAAAACGCGAAAATAAATGTACACCAAAACACAATTACAGAACCATTGTGGCATTGTCCATTGACCTTTCAGAGATTTCCATAAAATCACTACTTAAGTACATGTATTTATTTTTAACAACATGTACTAGTGCATGAAAGTACGGCATTTACGCATTTATTTCGTGCTAAATTAAAGATAAGGTACGTATGTTTACATTCAAACCATAATTTAGTACATACGAATGTATTCCTTTTCAGTCCAGTGTTTACAACGTGCAGATTTGAACAAATTAGCGTCCAGTTTACAAACGAAGCTCGACTGTCCAACATTTGCATTGACTTTTAACTTTAGATTTGATTGGCCTACGCACCGCTATGACCCAAGTAACAAAAAAGAGCACAATACGGCTTCACCAAAGAAGCACCGGGTCTCGATTCCACGTGTGGTCTCAATTAAGATATGTCGCTCGCAATGCCGTGACAAGCAGACAAGCCATAATGCAAACTTAAATCAAACGTATTGGTACTGCGAGTTGTACTGGAAAATGAAATATTGTTACATGTATGACTTGAGAAATATCTGGGTTGGAGAAAGGCACGGTCGTCTGTCCAGATAATCTTTCCTGCTCCTTGTTGGAAACATCTGCTATGACACTTAATTACCCTCTTAATATTAAGAGAAAACTACTGATACATATTTCCTTGTTTATTTTTCTAAGACATTTAGTTCCTTATTACAAACAACGAAACATACTTACAAATGAAATCAACAGACTTTGGAGATGAACACACCCTGTAATCGTTAGAGGTAATATCTTCATTATATTCGCAACATGTCACATCCTTCTTGTTCCAATCTCGTTGAAACTTTGTCAATGTCACCCAACTGTTGTACAGTAATGTTACATTGTCTAAATGATGCCTGAGTTCTAATCCATCTACCATATTTCCATTAATCAACATTGTAATGTTTGTAGCGGCAGGACGTATGTTTGTTTTAATACATGTTATGTTGACGGGATCTCCTTCAATTAATATGCTCGGTAAATGCAGTGATGTTGTACTGGAGCCTGAAAATGTCGACTCAAACATAATCGTTTTGATCAGTGTACACCACAACTATGCAATAATTGAGTGAGATATGTACGGTGGTATAGAGGTGACATGTGTGAATTATGTTTATCTCGTGGCCACGACTTACTAACTCGTTCCCACTGTTATGTTTTCTGATTGTGGTATTATCAGTGTTATTGGTGGTCTTGTAATTCACAAATGTGACTATGATAAAAGCAACAACACAAGCGTGTTTACAGTTGAACTTTAATCTAAAGACTGCCGGCTAGGCGGGATAACATCATACATAATATACAGTGGAAATTTACTAAGCTACAGAGTTCTGAGAGTTCAAAGGTTAAATCAAAGTGGTCAGTTGTTGAACATCATTACATTTCCCTCCTTCGAACAAGTGATGCATGTCTGCTGATGAAAGTCAATATAATCAGATTTTGATTAACATCTGAACTAAGCTAGCAAACAAAAATTCACATAAGCATATTAAAACATTGAATATCGTATTGAATATAACCATGCATCAATAAATCAGTCTTATTGTGAAGTATGTATAAAATCACTAGTAATTGCTTATAAACTACACTTTGTTAATTCACGCACAATCTTGTGATAGCGTAATTGTTCAGTTTGTAGCTAAGCACTTTTCTCCACTAGGATAAAGTGATGATAATTGTTTATTCATTTGTTTATCCAGTTGTTATCATAATAGCGTTGATTCGGTCTTACTTCTCTACCTGATCGTGTTAGATAATTGGCTTCAGTTTGGCTGGGCATATCAGGTGTCAATGAATGGTCATCATTGTGAGGCGATGGAATTTTCCTATCATTAGGGGCCGGAAGGGGATTGTTATTAACCTTCCTAGCTAAGATATCAGGGGAAAATTCTTGAATTTCTGGGAAAATTTCCTTCGTTTTGTTAAGCATGCGTCTATTTCGGCGGTAAATGCCACCAGCAGGTGTTTGTACTACGTAAGAGTTCTCATCATGAATTTCAATTACTTTGGCTGGTTCCCATGATTTGTTTACCTGAATTCGGACAAATTCATTCAATTTGAGGGGGGATAGCTTTTTAGCTGACTTGTCATAATGCGATTTCTGTTTCTGTTTTATATTTTGCATTTTTTCGCCGACAAGTTCTGGGCTAACTGTTTTAGGTTGCAGTTGTGTGTTTGTGGTGGGAAGTATAGACTTGGTTCTTCTTCCCATAAGTAATTGATTTGGGGAAAATCCACATTCAAGCGGGGTGTTTCTGTACTCTAGAATTGCTAGATAAGGATCCCTGTTACTTTCCTGTGCTTTATTGAATATGCGTTTGACAATGGAAACTGTTTTCTCAGCCAAGCCATTGCTGTTAGGATGTAAGGGACTTGATGTTACGTGCGAAAATCCCCATTCTTTAGCAAAATCAGCGAACATTGCTGCAGAAAATTGTGGGCCGTTATCAGTAACAAGTTTGTCACAAATGCCATGTCTGGCCAATTGTACCTTGAGTTTTCTGATTACTGTAATGCTTTGTGTATTGGGAAGAGCGTCTACCTCAAAGTATCTACTGTAATAATCAACTGTAACCAGATAGTCTTTGTTGTCAAATAAGAAAAGATCAGCGGCAATGCTTTGCCATGGTCTTTCCGGTAAAGTATGGGGTGTCAAAGGCTCCTTAGCATTAGAATACCTGTGTCTTTGACATATTGGGCATTGGTTTACATGATCTGTGATCTGTTTTGTCATACCAGGCCAAAACATTACGTCCTTGGCTCTTTGTAAGCATTTTTCTACTCCCATGTGACCTTGATGCACTGACTCAATCAGTTGCTGTCTTGCGGTGAGAGGAATAACAATTTTCTGACCTCTAAAGATAAGGTCACTAGCAGCCGACAGTTCGTCCCTATGATTCCAGAACTCAACTATCGCAGGGCTGCAGTCAGTGCGGAAATTAGGCCAACCGTCAATAATCGTCTGTTTCAGAAGTTGCATAGTAGCATCATTCTGAGTGTCATGTTTCAATGACTCAAGTCTGCGGTCAGTTATGTTTAAACCTTGCAGTACAGTGTGTACGTGGAGGTCAAGGCCTTTTATGTTCAGCTTCTCCTTGAGTGGCTGCCTAGACAATAAGTCACTAATAGGTATAAGTTTGCCACTAACGTGACGTACGTCAATGTCATATTTAGATAGCTGTAGCCTCATTCTCTGAAGTCTTGGTGGACATGCGGACAAGTTTTTCAACATAATTGAACTTAAGGGCTTATTATCTGAATGAACAGTAACATGTCTACCGTATACATACTGATGGAAGCGCGTGCATCCAAACAATATTGCTAGTAGCTCTCGCTCTATGTTGGCATACCTAGATTCTGTGTCCGTCAATGTCCTTGATGCAAATGCAACTGGGTGACCATTTTGGATAATAGTTGCACCTACACCATTCTGTGATGCATCGCATTCTAGTGTGACTGGCTGTTTTGTGTCAAAGTACGCAAGAACCGGACATTGAGTAATGATTGCTTTCATTTTTGAGAAAGCCTCAGTCTGGGGTGCATCCCATACGAATGCATTGTCTTTCTTGATAAGACATCTCATGGGATTTGTTACCTCAGCCAAATTCGGTGAGAATTTCTGAAGGTAATTAGCCATCCCAAGTACATTTTCTAACTCTTGTCTGTTCTTGGGGATCTCTAGGTTTGATATTGCCTCGATCTTTGATGGGTCTGGTTTAAGTCCTGTCTCAGTAATCAAATGACCAAAGAACGGTACTTCCGTTACGCCTATGATACATTTATCAGGATTAAACTTAATTCCCACAGATTTGGCTCGCTCGAGGGTATTGCGCAAGTTTACGTCGTGTTCCTCTCGAGTTTTTCCATATATCAAAATGTCATCAACAATGGCAGTAAGGCCAGTCAGTCCTTCAAATATTTGGTCTACTTTCTGCATAAAGATGTCGCCAGATGCAGAAATGCCATAGGGCAGTCTCAGCCAACGATATCTGCCAAATACCGTGCTGAAAGTGGTCAACATGGAGGATTTCTTGTCAAGCTTGACACTCCAATATGCGTGTGTAATGTCAAGTATACTGAAGAACTTAGCTCCAGACAGTCTCGAGGTCACGTCCTCCATAGTGCGCATAGGGTAATGCGGTCTTCTTATAGCCTCATTTAGGGCTTTAGGGTCAATACAAATTCTTAAAGAACCGGATTTCTTAGAGACAATGGCAAGGGAGTTAACCCAGTCTGTGGGCTCGGTGACCTTAGTAATAATACCCTCCTTCTCCATACGTTTCAGTTCAACCAGTAGTCTGTCTCTCAAGGCTTCTGGTACTCGTCTAGGAGCGTTTATTACGGGTATAGCGTCAGGCCTAATGTGAAGTTTACTTTCACCCGGAATAACCCCTACACCATTGAACAATTCCCCATACTCTGTCATAACCTTCTGCTTATCAAGAGAGCAATTTATTGGTTCTATTGAGTATGTCAGTTTGATTAACCCTAGATCAACAGACGTTTGTAAACTCAACAGGGGCACTGTGTGGCTATCCACAACAAAGCATGTTGATTCACACATCTTGTCATCATATCTCAGAGGTAATTTGATAGTACCGCATACAGGTAACATGTTGCCTGTGTATGAGGTTAGCTGACTGTGTGGGGTTTCAAGGGGATATTTAATGTTCAGTTTCTGAAAGTGACTCATAGGCAAAATATCCACCGCACTTCCGGTGTCTATTTTGAACTTAGTAGGGACTCTGGAGGGACCAAGGTCAATTTTAACAAAGGCACGATCAGGAGCAGAAGATTTAAAATTTACCGTATCAACATAAAAATTATTATCCTCGTAGTCATCACTGTCGCTACCATTGTGTCCTTGGCTTCTCTGATTGTCCACATTGTCGACACGTTTGCTCTTTGATTTGCACACTGAAGAAAAGTGGTTCATTTTTCCACAATTAAAACACTTGGCGTTTTCTGCCGGGCACTTGTCACCTTGACTGTGCTTAGAGTGTCCACAACGTGCACATTTGTTTTCATCTCCGTTCCTTTGTGGATACGTCTTCCGTCTTCTTTGACTGTGATTATTTTTCTGAACTGCATGCACATCGTTTGATGCTGACATAGAGTCCAGCTGTTGTTTTGAATACTCGTGTGTTTGAGCTATTTGTACTGCAACTTGCAGTGTTAGCCCTTCACCTTTGTTTATCAGTTTCTCCCTGATTTTTGTACAACTGGTACCAAACACAATCCTGTCTCTAATCATATCGTCCTTGTCGTTGAAGTTACAGTCCACTGCACTTAAACGAAGGCGGGTTACAAAAGCATCAATGTTATCACTTCCTTGAACCTCGTTGTTGAATTTATACCTAGCAAATATTGGGTTCAATGAAGGCTGCACGTGGGCCTTGAATTTCTCATAATATGCCGATATTTTGTTCACATCTTCGTCTACCATGGGTTCCCATGAGGCGTAAATATCTCTTCCTTTGTCGCCAATCCATATTAAAAGATACGATACCTTTTCCTCATCGGTTTTACTACTCAAAGGTCCTTTAAACATTAGTTCCACGTGTCTTTGAAACTTAATCCAATGTTCAGGCAAGTTTGTTGCCTCCCAGTTCATCACTGGCACTGATAATCCTTCCATTTTTAATGTAATTATTTTTTTAACAATTATATTTAATCCAATTCGTTTTTACTTCTGACACCATGTTATGTTTTCTGATTGTGGTATTATCAGTGTTATTGGTGGTCTTGTAATTCACAAATGTGACTATGATAAAAGCAACAACACAAGCGTGTTTACAGTTGAACTTTAATCTAAAGACTGCCGGCTAGGCGGGATAACATCATACATAATATACAGTGGAAATTTACTAAGCTACAGAGTTCTGAGAGTTCAAAGGTTAAATCAAAGTGGTCAGTTGTTGAACATCATTACACCCACGACATACTTTCCATAACAAATATGTGTTAGGATATATGTAACACAATTAGAACCAATAATACAATTCGTAGTAATGTTTGTTACAATTTAGTAAAACTTGCACCTTGAAGGTAAATAGTATAACATAATTTACAAGTGTTAAATGCGCTTGTTTCTGCGACGTGCACACTTTTGTAAGTCGTTCGTATTTGCGCGCACACTTACTAGAGGAAAACGCTTATTAGAGTGAACTGGTTTCTGTATCAATATAGGTTCTTTGATTATTATTATTATTATTTCAACGGTCAACAACATTAGTTCAACTTCCAACATTGGACTTATTATCATAACTTATTATCTTATTGCATTAATAACTGAAGCTAGGTTGAACATACCTTTAATGACGTAGATATACGCTTCCGCTGTTAAAGGTACTGCTGTAGCTTGATTGTCCACTGAACAGACCAGCTTGGTCATATGGTGTACGGTGTCATTCAGACGCAATCTAGTTCTATATTCACCATTACTTTCATCTGGTTCCACTTTAAGCCGATTATCTGCTACCTTTATAGTCACATCTAAAGGCATCGTTCCTTCTATGCTCCTACATAAAACTTCTAGCTCTGTATTATCATTCCCCACAATGCAGTTCCTGCACCCATCAATTGTTGCCAGTGGAATCAATATAGGAGTTGATGGTGGCACTGATTATAATACATTTTTTTATTATTTGTAAATCAGTATTCAAAATTCGGTATAGCGTATGTGTTTTATTTTTGTATCTAAAGGAATTAAAAATTCTTCTTAATGCAGGAATTATATATTGCAATATGAATCATTTGCATCAATACATTTTTGTCACACGTTGCTCTCTTTGGTCGACCTGATTTTGCTGCATTTTTAACAGACTGTACCCCACAATAAAATAACTTTTTCCATCTACGAACATTCTCATTGAAAAATGTGGTCTTAATTTTGTGGTGGTCCTATAATTGAGGGTGTCTTTAAGGGAGGTTTGGCTGTATACATGTCTGTATGAGAATCTACATTTAATCTAGCAATAAAATGCTAAAATACGAGGACTCACCTGGTAAAACAATATTGACTGAATCTGTGAAGACCTTATTTGGTCTCCGTGCGGTACATTGTAGTTTGTACTCCCCTTTATTAGTTTCGTCGAAGTGATGGATTCTCAATATATATTCCTGGTTTGGATAAAGATGTGCTTCAAATTTGCTATTTGGCTGGTCAGTCGTGCAGCCTTTTATACAATCGTCTAAGTGAAACCAATGACGAACATATTTATCCGGGTTGTTAAGTATATTCAAGGTTGGATAGTATCCTATCTCGACCGTTTCGTTAATGATGATCTTGGTAGATCGTAAATAAATATATCCACATGTTTCCAAAACTGAAATGTAAACCAATTCAAAAGGCATGAATTCCTTATTGATTTGGCTATTTCGTAGCCCTAGATGCATTCCTTTTTTTTTATCTGTATAATTATGTATTTGTTCATAATGTAATGATATTTTGTGGTAAATATTATAGACATACACGTTAATTCCTCCGAGTTACTAATTTCAAGTTTAAAGTAAAAGCTTTTATGAGATTTCGCAGTATTTTAACACTGTATTCAATATTAGTGATTTCATGGACTAAATTTAAGCAATGATCATAAGCGGTTTTTGTCAATTTTATTTCTACATTATCTTGTATTTAAAACTAAGATGAAAAAACAAACAACTACTTAAGGCAATAACTAATTGACATTAACAATAGGCCAAGAACGAATAGACTAACAAGCAGAATTACAAAACAGTTGTGTAGGTAGAATATGTGGTAACAAGTGGACAAAATGACGTGCTGCAGCGAATAGCAACTAAACTGTATTCTGTTTTTTTTAAATATCGACGTAATAATTTCACTCATAGCATTAGGTATTGTTTACCATGGTATAATAACTCACCAATCAAAGTTAAAGACACGTCATCACTCTCGCAAGCGATCGCGTCACTAGATTCGTAATAAGCCTTGTAATCCGCTGTATCTCTTTGAGAGGAGGCTCTAGTGATGATTAAGTAATAAACACCGTGCTCTTCATATTGTAAGAATCTAGAGGTGCCATCCAAATTGCTCCATGAGGTGCTTCCATGTCCTCTCTTCCATTCAACAGTTCCATACTGATTTCTCTGTGCGGGGAAAAACTTCAATGTTACGTTTCTTTCAGCAATCGCTGGTCTGACAATTTCAATTTGTCCACAAACATCGCTGGCATTTACTACTGCCCCTGATTGACGAAAACATGTATAAAACATTGTAAATATTTGAAGACATTATCTTCAACATATATAATCAAAGGACTGAAGGTCCTGTAAGGCGCTTCCAAGGCAAGACTGTACGATTTCCATAGTATCGTATTATAAATTAATATGCGGCTATTCGGGTAAACTCATTCGCCACAAACGACACAAATAATCTAGAAAAGTCGTTTATAATCAAGGCTTCCGCCATTCCACAATTGATATATCCCTAACAAATCCGTCATTATACACATCAAATCTATCATAAAATCAGAGGACTTTACATGTACTATTTTCTTGAGACGATGAATATGGCGGTATTTCGAGTAGAGAGAGTAAGTTACTACAGGGAACTCCACATACATAAGACAATGCATCTCCACTGACCTCTGGGAAAATAACAGTCCATAACACATTAGACATTTGAGGATGCGCAAGTGTAAATACGTAAGGGGAACAGGGATGCAAGGAATGGCCTGGCCGACGATGATGGTATTTTGATTGTTTATTAAAGTGATATTGACGATGATTCAGTTCTGGAGCTGTATGCGGAACGTTTACAAGTCGACTAACGCAGAATTATACGTTGATGTCTTCTGTATTCGCTACCGACAAGCTTCATACAGAAGGTACACTTCAAGCTCTTCAGTAGCCCACTGTGGACTTTTAATGTACGCATAATGCTTCGGGGATGTATACGGTCTCACGGCGTTCGTAATCTCGCAGTTATCTAGCGGCGTTTTATCAACGTGTCCTAGGCCGTTTTTTTGTCGTAAGTCTGTAGTAAGACACCGAACTAACGACAAAGGCGTTTTATCAACGTTACTCGTAGCGACGTTGTCGTAACGATGCCGATTTTGTTGTGTTACTATTAAAACAAGTCCGAGGCTGTCGTACCGTGTCGTTACTCAAACAAAATGGACGCCATATTTTGCTAAATCGAGCCCGCTTCAACGGCAATTTAACATCATTTTCAACAGATCAACGCTGTTTCGAATACTTTATGTTGCTCGCAATGAGGGTGTTGTGAAAATATACAAAATATAAAGCAAACGCGATTAACTGACCTTTCTGAATTTTGATTTTTTGTTTTTATATATGCAAAGTCTTGTAAATTTAGGAAGTAATCAAACTAAGTATGTTTTGGGGAATGCTTTAAAAAACGTGTTCATGGGACGATGTCACAGTCCCTACTTTACTTTAATATATTACCACAATATGAACATTAATTGTATATAAACAAATACAAAAAGCGCGTTTATACATGTACGCACGTGTTTACTAAATTTACTAAAACTGGACTTGAAAAATGGGGTCTTAATATTGAGGTGGTCTTATTATTAAGGGAGGGTTTACTGTATCCAATAAGATGGCTGGTTTCAACGAAGGATCCGATAACCCTCCTATTTTGTGACCGCAATATACAATTAAGCTGAAAACTTCTCTTGCCATCACGGTCAGATTATAGTGAAAATGAGGTTAGTGATTTGTATACGTAGCTCTACATACCTGTTGATTGGAAAACATCCAACAAAAATAACATCCACATCAGTCGGACGTTGACACTACCCATAGTTTCAACCATCTGACCAAGTCGTTACTTTCAATAGGGAAGACAATTTTTTTTTTCACACGTAATTTTCACTTGCCCATCACTTTAAAATTTGTAATTTCCGTAACCACTTGAACGTAAAACGATGGAGTGATTTTCTAGGGAAGCTATATATCGTTCCCATACTCTGGTGACACAATGTCAGTAAAAGCTTTTGATAATTATTGTCTATGTTGTATTGTTTTAAAATAATAAGAATGTACCCAATAATTTCCTCATATTCAGAAAGCTTGTAAGTGAAACTTGTGGTAAGACTTCACGATCATATGCATCACTTTAAAATAATAGTAATATGTTGATTCAGTAAACTTAATAAACCACAAAACTAGGAAAGGTTGTTACAAGTGTATTCAGCTTTAGTTTTATCCAAATACAGACAACAGGTACATACCAGGGCGTAGCTAGCTCTCTATTCACGTGGATTCATAATTGTGCTAGGAGGGTCTGGGGGCATGCGCCCTCGGAAAAAATTGAAAACAATGGTGCAATCTGGTGCATTTTGTCAGAATCATGTGGATTTAGCCGCGTGTAGGGAAACATGACATTTGACGTAAAAGCGTCAGGCTTATTTCCACAGTCAACATTGTTCGCTGTTTTGTTGATCAAACTTCGTTATTTCCAAAACTATTTCATGGCAATCGATAGTTCATTGAACCCAATACTTTGAGAAAATCACTTTAAGTGTTACCCTAGTTAGTTGTAATGGTGTTCGTGTTCTTTTCTTCCCCTTTCGGTCTGTTGTTGTTGGCTTTCTTGGCTTGTTCCGTGGTGTGTTCCATCCTTTGAGTTTTCCTCCCTTATTGTCCTCTTCAATTGTCCTTGGATGCTTTTGTGGTGGATCGGACCATTCCTTGCGCCCTTGTTCCCATGCATGTTTGCCCTTGCACCTTCTCAATATATGTGTGGGAAGGCATTGTCTTGTGGCGTTCCTTGAATCTCTGTCATTTAATCAAGGGGAGGCTACGTGTAAAGGAGGGGCAACATCAAAAGTTACACAGAGTGTTTGAGTGTTTCCTCGTCTTGATTGAGTGCTCGCGCAACACCCCTCAGACCTATAATGCCGAAAATGCTTGATACGTATATGGCGTTCCTGACTCTCATCAAGGCAGCATCGATCTACTTCAACGTTAAAATTCCCAATTTTAGAATTGTAAAGTGTGTGTTATTTGCTTGATGTGTTTCCTGTAAATGTGTTAGACATTCCGTAATGTGTTCAATACCGATTGTGTCTAAATCTAATATGAATCAAAGCAACAATTCGCATGATCGTATATTATTATGTCAAATGGCATAATGTGGAATGACATTCCATTCTTGGACAAGGGCAAGTAATGTCACGAATGTTATTCCAAGTAGTTATAAAATATTACAAATATAAACGTGCACAGTTTCTTAATTGCATTAGTATACTATACTACAGAAGGGATATAGAAAGGGGATAACTCGTGAACGTTTCATGTGATGTGTGGTCCATTCGCAACGGGTGCCTTGGAAGGGAAATAACCCAGTAAAGTTTACATTTCGATAATCATTACTTGAGTTAGTTCCCTTTAATCAAAACTGAACATAGACTGGACACGCTGTTGTGCAAATAGTAGTAGGCAATGACAAAGAAGTGAACTTTCTGTTTACCCATGTTACGAAAAAGAATCGATACATAATCAACAATTGTTTATCAAGTTTATCAGTGACGAACCATAGTGGTGTCGTATTACAAGTTCTCAATATTTTCGCCTGTTACATTGCAAATATATATATACATGTACACACCATTGCACTGCCCCATACCCACCTTGCATGTGTCTGACGCAGCAATCTGCGCAACGGTCACCTAGGTGACGCCACATCGTTTGCCTCCCATCCAGCATATCAATACAAAGCCTGAACATTATTCCACTGATCTTACGTCCATCGTAGATGCCGACGACATCACAACTCTCTGGTGTCACTATGTTATGTAAAAAACTAAAAATACATAAACGAAACATGTAGCTGAAAATAATAAGACAAACATTGTGGTGCGTTTGAAATCACCGTCCTGTTACACTATATGTAATTATGATGCTGTCACGTGTGACGTTGGTCCAGAGACATTAAGGACATTCCCGTCGTGTTTCTCGACGGTCGGTCACTCAATTTTTTTTTTCGATTTTGATGTAAACTTCATTGATTGATCGTGGTTAGAAGGTTTCAATAATACACAGGTATTCTATGACGTTCAACATATATTTGAAAGTCGGTGTGGCAACACTGCATGGCATAGAAAACGTTTTTTAGACAAACATTTATTGAGTAACACCATACTCGTGCTGCAAGAGGAAGCCTTTTGTGGATATATTCTTGACTTTATCATTATCTTCTCATTGACGAAAGGATATAAAACGAGCATTGTATATTCATCACTTTTTTGTGTATTTGGAGCGTCATTGCGGTTATCTTAATGACCGTGGCTGAGCGGACAAACATAAGAATGCGAAATCAATTGCACTTTACTTATCATTTGCTCAAAACGTATTATAACGCTGTTATGAAAATATGTTCCTTAAATATGATTATTTCTATTTAACACGATACATTGGTCCCATGTTTTGTCAAGCATAATTTAGTCAGATTGCATGCATCTCTTTTTTATTAAATCATGTGGCTTTGTGGCTATATAAGAGCGACCTCTCAACAGTCCATGGGCGTATGGCTAATTATCATAACACGACACATAATATTCTATCATTGCATCATTTCTGCTAGTTAGGAAACTGTAGACTGTTTCTATTTTATTAGAATATTTGTTCGTATATATTTTTAGAAAAACTACTGATGCATGCATGTATGGCCGTTGGGTCTTCCGACAGCGGGGGTCGGTTAGTGCATCCCTTTCGGTATGTTCAAGTGTCCTCTGTTAAATACTGCTCTATTCATGTTTATTTAAATGCTTAAAACAATCATATACGCGTTCATCCGGATTGAATCTCGAACAGCGCAATGACAGACTGTATCTAGTCTTGTCTTATCCATTCGTCCGTTCTGGAACACATTATGCGGTCCCTGGTCCGCTTTGAGTCATACAGAAGCTTGGGATATTGTCTAGTATGTTGTATGAATAATTTTCGTTAGGTTTATAATAAACAAAGAAGAAACTCCTTGAGAAAATTGGGATCCGCATCAACGATCACGCGTTTGTTCCCAGAGCGAGAGTTCGCTGTGTCGATAACGATATTTGGTCGCAGTAGACGTTTTTATTGATCCGAGTCATTGAAGCGCATATCAATGTAAACAAAGACTCTGGTGAGCCAGAGTGAAAGTAGGAATGCTAGACAAAATATAATGTTGTTTACTGTTGTATTAACAGCAATCCTGCAGTCAGGTAAGTGTATTATTACTTATTAATGCTTCTATTTATGATTTTCCATGATTTCAGCGTTATTTGTCGGGTGCATTTTATTAGAAAATACCTGACACATCTTATTTACTGCTAACTTCATGATCGTCTATGATCGTCATTATTTAGGATCAATAAATTAATATTATTATCTAAACATGCAAATGTATATTTGTAATTAATTATTCATGTATGGGGATATTTTGTCATTATTTTGTAGACAATGTAATATTGTGTTTCATATTCATGTGCTGTCATATAATGTATAGGACATGTATGCCATAGCCTCAACCAACAGCTACTGTCAGTACTGAGCTAGCCAAAACAATTAACTGAAGACGTTAATACTTGTACTAATTCTAGTGATTCAGGGTTAACTCAGCCCACTTACCAACTCGGCCCGATAATTGGGCGTTTTGTTTAAACCTTTTAAGTGTTGAATATTTTTATTTTTGATAAATTGATCATTACTCATTAAGTTTAAACCAATTAATTGTAAGTTAAAACATGCAGACACATAACCCCAGTTCATGTTTAAGAAACTTTAATTGAATCTTTTCGAGAACATTATAAACTGTTAAATAATTATGTCTGCCGTATGACCCCCCCATTGTCAAAGGTGTGAACAACTTTGCCTTTTTTATTGCGCTTCAAAACTGGGCCAAGTTGGACCGGGCTGAACAGGTAAGTGGGCCGAGTTAACCCTTTACCAATTCTAGTGGCGTAGGTTAGTCGGATGCACATTAAGATCAGTCAATAGAGTGTTGATGGCTTATGGTGATTGAGCCTCAAATAGTTGAAGGTTGAGAAATGTTCAGAGGTTCCATTTTTTACCCAGGAGTTGACCATTTGACCCCTGCAATTGTTACCTATTGGTTGATGGTTGTCGGTAATTTCCATTTTGTCTGTGAAACATGGCTATATATGAAAGACATGATCAAATGTTGTTTACAAAATACGTAAATTAACGGTTATGTTTGACCTTGTCACGATTTCGGTAAATTACTGATACATTTGCTTCTGTGACTTTCTGTATGTGATATATATTCAGCGTATCATAAGTATTGATGAATTGATGAAGTAAAACCCAATTACAACAACAACAACTTAGCATAGTTAAAACTAAGATCTCATTTATAATGTGAAGTCACTTATTTGTGTATGCCTGCTGGAGGAGGCAGTCAGATGATCAGTCAACAGCGAGAGTAAATAAAACTTTGGAACTAGGTGGAACTAGCAGGTTGACAAGATTACTGCTTTTTGCATCAATATTGTAAATTGATTCCTCTGAACTTTGATGGGCCTATTTGAGTACATGAATCACTAAGTTTTAGGATAAACTTAAGTATGGGTATTATACTAATCTATATATGAGCACTGCTGTGGGATGTACAACCTCTTCAGTAAGTGACGTCATTTCAAGAAAACGCAACATGTGATGTCACTGTCTGCAAGTAGGAAACAATATTTACTCCATATGGTCACTTCGTTTTCATATTGTCATATGCGGCAAATATTGCTTACTGTCAGTACATGGTGACGTCACATGTGACGTTATCTGGAAATGACGTCACTTAAAGAAGAGGTTGGAAATTGTACAGCGGCGCTCATATACTAAAATATTATGATGCATATATATGTTTTGAAAAAAATATATTTACAACCCTTTTTGGGACTTTAAGCACAACCTTATAATATACTGTGCTGTATTCATTATACTATAATTTATAGTGAAATGTTTGTCTTTAACTTATGATAGCAAACAATTGCTTTTTCAGGGTTTGCATCTGATGGAAATATTATCGTTAGTCAACAAAATAGAGTGTGCTTTCTGGGAAATAATGCTACATTCAGATGTCAGATTGTAAGAAATACAACAAATGGACAAGAACTTGTAGAAGATCCACATGATATTGAGTGGTGGTTTACAACAACTGGTTCAGAAAAATCAATCTTAATATTAGGACAAGATCAGAATATTTCTGTAGCATCTAATACTAGTGGTACAGGAGAAGGTGGTGGAAATTTTATTAAATACCACAAAGAAGTTTGGCCTGATATTACTGTACATGATGTCGAATCATCCGATGCTGGAGTTTACACTTGTAAGCTGGTCAAACATGGCTTGTCAGCCTCTGCGGAACTGTATGTCATTGGTGAGTTAGTTTGAATTCAAATCATTTTTGCAGGCTTTGTAATTAGTGATTTTGTTTGGTATTTACTGCCGAGTATAGTCTCTTTCCCCTTACTAAAAAGTGTCATTTTCCCCCCAAAATTATCATTTTTTCCCAATTCTTTGTTCATTTCCCCCCTCTGACAGAATTTCTTTTTATCAAGTAGTTTTTTGTGTATTTAACCCTTTAGTTTTATAAAAGACCATTGCCTTGAATCTTTGCTCTTACATCACTTCATATATATAACAAACACCAGCCACAGCTGAAAAGTTATTTTTATGAGCAACACAACAATTTCCTTATTTCCCCAAATTTAGGATTTATTGCACCTATTTTCCCAATTTAAAAGACACAGGCCTGGCAGTAAAATTATTTTTAAAAAACCTACTGGTAATATTGCTGTGGGACCAGTAAATGACAAGCTAAACAACTGGTCTAAGATTGACAATGAATTAATATCACTGTACAGTCAGGGGTGTCAATAAGAGCTGGTAGCTGGTATAAAATACCCGGTAACTTGAGCATCATCACCCGGCTACTTTTCTTGTATGAGTAATCATAATCAAGGGGAGTACCCCCCAGACCCCTGCCAAATTTTGATTATTTACCTACTAATTCAAAAATTAATGACACCCCTAACTGTTTGATCCAGTCAGAGACTCAACATTTCAACTTGATTGCCCACTGCCTCTAGTTTCGCTGCTTTCAGTGGAAAATTTGATGAATTCAGGATGTAGTGGTCTGTAGATTGTACTAGTTGCTTATTTATAAGATATATTCCATATTTGGGGCATGCATTCAAACAGAATTAAGTTTTCTCCCTTGGAGCCAAAACACAATAAAAAATGGAAACATTATTTTCTGACAAGCAGATCTATGTAATATCTATTACATTTTTGTGTTTTGTGTACCAATGCGTGCATGAGAATTATTGTATGTTTACATGAGTTTGACCTTTATCAGAAAGAATCAAAGATTCCCCCAGTTTGCTTGAAATTGTCCCTACCAACGTAACCAAGGGCTGCGACCCCCTTCCCGTAAGTTAAAGTGAGGCCCCTGGTGAAAATAAATATCGAAATTTAACATATATATTACTGAGTTAGAAATCACATAGATATCTTAAAATGTCTTAATTTGACATAAATAAATCTCAATTATATTTTTGGCCATGTCCGAGTTTGTCAAATAGAATTTGCCTTAACAGTTACATACAAAAAGATTTCATTTAGCGTTTGCTGTAATATTTCCAAATTTTTACCTGGTCAAATAAACTTTTACCAGACCTGTCGGACAGTCAGACATATATTTGACAAACTCTGCATGAAGCTTAAAGTTCAATTAGTTTTTGTTTACTTTCATTTAATTATTAATGTCATATTGTTGTTTTACATGATTTACAATAGATATATTGTGAACATCTGAATAAATTATGCTTTGCTCTCAGTGGGTATCATTGAGAAGAACTTTTAATTTTTAATCACTGTCATGGTACAATGTATGCAGTCTTCATGGTAACCCACTAGCCTTAAGCCCGGGACTAGTAACATTAACTTTGGGCTAGCAGAAGTTACCGAGTGCTAGCCTGAATGGGCTAGTGCTACATTTTAGTGAATGTACCTTTCTTGGAAATAGAGCAACATTCAGAATCATCCATGATTTAAAAACTTTGTATTATAAACTAATAAGTATGCTTTTTATGAATTTTTATGAATAAGGTCGGGCTCGTAAGAATGATTTCACGCGAGTGGTTTGACTGAGCGACTTGCCCAAATAGGCTTGTGCCCTGAAAAAAATGAGAAAAAGCATGATTGTGTATTTATTGAATATAAAATCTTTGTGACACTACATGTATACTGTTTGATTTGAAAATACAATGTTCTATGACATCGTTTTGGGTTTTTTTCATACTCACTGCTTAATAGGGAATATGACTTCATTTATGAAAATAGTAAAGATATAAAGAAGACAGCACACATTACAAGCATATATATACACCCAACACATATGTTGGTGTCCATTTCAGTTTTAACTGTAATATTTTAATGAAACATATTTTTATCAGATGTTTCATGAATCATTACATAGTGTATTTTTCGTTCAGTTTAGGGAAAAGATTACTTTTTGTCATTGGGAATACAATGGGATAACAGCTATTAAAATAGCTGAATAAAAACTCTGGTTTTATATATTTTCCCATCTATTACTTCCTTACCTTAAAGAGTATTGGAAGATCTTCTTACATATAGATCGTGACCAACAACTGTAAAACCTCAGTGATTTTAACCTTACCACTCCTTGTAACTACTATAAATGATACTATTCTGTTTCTGTGTGTTACGTAAAGTCAAGTGGTTTGCAATAAAAAAAACCATCACAGGACACATTCTGTCTAATTTGGTAATTAAGTTTGCAACAGATGTTTTGACTGGTATTGGAAAAATCAATGAAGAGCAAGGATTCAGCCATGCACATAACCTGATGTTTAATTCTATCGCTGTGACTAACTGGCACTGAAAATCAATAGTGAAACATCAGGTCTCTGTTTCCCGGCTTTAGGTATTGCTGTCTATATCAATCTCTTTGTTATACTCGTAAGCGCAAGATTATCCTAACTCCTATGTATTTATTTAGGAGTTAGTATAGTCTTGCACTGAACCCTCGAAAATGTTAGTGGTTCATTAACATTGCATGATTAGATATGCAAATTAGTTTACACTTCTAAAATGTAAAGTGCTTGGGACATTATCCTTATAAATATAGCATGTGTTGACTGTGGGCAAGATGAGAACAAAGAACAAAGCCTCACCGTCTTTATTTGAATTTTACTGGAAATCAATATGGGAAACTACCATTATACATGTACCAGTATAAATGATATTTTATGATTTTAAGTGATAGGAGAAAGGTGATAAATGTAAATGATAAATTTGACATTGAGGATTCTGTAATGGTTCTGTCCATTCAAATGAATAAAATATTAGGCTATCTTTAAAAAAGTTGTTTGTTTTGCGACCCGGAATTTTAACATTGAGTATGTTGAGTCGTTTTTTTTAAAATTAAGTACTGTACTGTAATGGCTAATACACCGCAAAAAATTGCATTGATGTACCTGAAAAATTAAATTGAGTAGTGGCATTTTTCATGAGTCGGTCGCGTAACTGCAAACAAAAATATTTTTAAGGATGGCCTTACAAAAGAATATTTATTTCTTTCAGACTATAACAACTATAAATTCACTCAGCATTAAAATTTCAATCCTTAAAACAAGTGAATTACATGTATAACAATAATATTTTAGAAAGAGAAACAATGAATTTTGAAATATTCATAGAATTTACAATATATGCAGGTAAATGCATATTGAATGATAAACCTGATTTCTGAACATCATGAAGAGGTCAGTTTGTTATTCCCTCCATGATTTAAGAAAAACAAATCAGATTTAGGAAAGTATTTGAATTGCAAACAAGTTCCAACATTGGTATCCCAATACCTTGCTGTGAAAATGTCAAGGTCATTTGAGCGTGTCTGCATTACGCTTCATTTGCCGCTTGTTTTGTTGTGACATCATAACGTGAGTTGTTATTTCACTAGTGAAAATAATACATGGGTGTTATTTATTACCACTCCACACCGTTTGTTATGTTATGGAGCATTTGAACTGATATGCAAACTCGTAACTTTTATTTTACCTACATATTGTACCAGCTATATGTAACCTAATAGTTGAAATGTAGTGATCTGTACAATAAAAATGATGGTATGAAATTCAGCTTTTATGTTCTAAGTGTAAACATTCAGTAATTTTATTTACCAGCAATTTGATGGTTTAAGTTGTTGTATATATATATATGAAGTGATTTATTATTTTGTAGACACAAATCCTATCTGTACAAAAAGTATCATGCAACCGGTATATTACGAAGGTGATAATGTGACCTTGACCTGTACCATTGGTTTCCATGGAAACCAAAAACCAACAGTGGACTGGCAAATGCCCATACTAAATGTGGACTACAAGCATACAAGGTTTGAAGAAGTAAATACAGAAAACATGGTAAGCATAATTCATGAAATACGACTTTGATTACCATGCCATAATCGAGGTCAATAACGGTTTGTGGTGCATATCAACATCATGTACAATGGCTTAAAAGTCAATGATTATTACATTATATAAATTTTGTCATTTCTACATGCAAAATATTTTAAAAGGATATTTAACCCATGAGCGGAGTACATCAATTCAAATAAATGGGCAAACCGAGGTTTGTCAATTGTTTATATACCTGTCGTCTGTGACTGAAACACACTTTGGCAATATCCATTTCGTTTTTTTTTTGGGGCCTTTTTGGGGCCGAAATTCGGACCCATTCCCCTCACTCAAAAGTATGTTTTTTTCCCCTATTCTCTGTTAAAATTCCCCTCCTACAGCTTTTTTTTTAAATTGTAGATGTTGTCGAGTATTGTTGATATTTCTAGTCAGAAAGACAGAAGCATTGACCTGTAATGAAACTAACTAATCTGTTGCATATTTACATGTTTACATCACTGCAACAAAGAAGTGTAGTGAATACAGACATAGAAATGTATACTTTGTTATGCACATTATTTTCACCCTATTTTCCCCTCCCAACGCTATTTTCCCCTATTTAAGGGCCCCGCCACCATTCCCCTAGAAGTGAAAAGAAACACTGTCCATTGCATTCCTGAGAAACTGACTGTCATGTATACAAGAAAAACTTATTGGGATTCCCCTGTTGCTATTAATAAACCAGTAAATATCACTAAAATGGGTGAATATTACGGTACATATTATACTTTTATAGACTCAAACAAATTTACTCATGGACTAGTCAGAAAGTGTTTATTTATAGATTATAATACAATAGAATTGTGAACCTAAATTTACATTAAATGCCGTAGTTAATTTTGTATTATGATGCCATCTTATGGAATGAATCTATCTAAATACATGTATGGAAGTCTTGCTTAGATTTACTAAAGACATGATTGATAAAAATGTTTCAGATTTCTAAAAGTGTGATGCTTCATCTACAGCACATGATAGATGGAAAGTTATTTCGATGTGTTGTAAATTTCGTGAATATCTCCAATCCGTATAATTGTGAAACAATGTTCGCACCAGGAAGTGTACAATGTAAGTATTTGTTGGTATCTGAGTGAGCAATAGCAGGGTTCCACTGGATGCTGAATCTCTGGGGTCATTTTCAGCATTATTAACCAGATTTTACCATTTTATAGTCAAAGTACCTATAATTTAGAGAAAAGTTGACCCTTCAGTCAGAATCATGAGGGTAAAAATGTATTTTTTGATAATTCAGGGGTCAAAGGGTTTTAACTCAAGGGTCAAATGGAACCCCTGTTTATTTGGATCACTATGTTATGGACATATTTGTTATTCACCAATTAATTTATGTAGGCAGACATTGTGGTCACAGGGTGGAGTGTCTGACATCTGAATGGAAGGTCTTCAGTTCAAATATCGGTGTATCATTTTCTTCAGATTTATTGGGAAGTTTACATTTAAATTGGGAAAAATACATTGTAAATACTTTTTGGCATTGGAATATAGCTGAATAACGGCTAAACAAATAGCTGAAAAAACCCTGCCTTAAGAGGGAGTACTGTAGACAGTCATCCAATGTGATTAAACTTGTTTCACATCACCCCTTACCATCATGACTCTGTACTGAGTCAGAGTTAGCGTTAGTTAGTCGGAGCAAGTATTGTAATCATGTGTGTATCAATTGTTGTATCAGAGTTAGCTGTTTGTCCTTGGTATATTACTTGCATCTGTAAATTCTAACCAAACATCACAGAATGTCTTAAGAATGATTTTCCACTTCTATAAGCAAAATTAAAGCTCACATATTCTTTTTAATTTTAACGGACAATAATTTACATGTACAGTCAAACCTGTGTTAAAGACCACCTGCGAACAGAGCAATTATCTCCCATCAGACCATTTTCAATGATATTTAATCTGTTAATAGAGACCACCTGTAAACAAAGACCACATTTTGCTGTTCCCATGGGTGGTCTTTATAGACAGGTTTGACTGTATGTGTTTTCATTTATATTGATTTACCAACTACCATGTTAATATTGTGTTATTGTTTTTATCCCCCCAATTTGTCCCTATATTCACAGATGCTCCATTTATCAGTCATCTACGGACCATTCCCTACACTGAAGAATATAATCATATGGTAGAAGAAGGTTCAAACTTGACTTTGTTCTGTGCTGCGCATGGTAATCCAGAACCTCAATATTTGTGGCAGTTTGATTCATCACAGGTATTACATTTAAAACGCACAAAACAGATTATCTTACCTTTTTTTACTAACATAGAGATACTAGAAATTAACTGCACACTGTGTTATTTCATGTCTATGCAACATGTAGGATATATTTCATTGTAAATATTGGGTATTTTCATATCAAAATGCAATAAAATGACGCTTTAGAAACACTTCGCAGGTCTACTGAGTGTTGTATATAAGTGACATAGGTAAATACTTAATTTGTTTTACTGTACCTGAATGGTATCTCAAACATTCCTGCATTTAAAGACCCAGATTCAATGCTAAATACTGACACGTCCAAAAATGGAATGAACAAATTGTGTCTTATAATCAATACAACAGGGTGTTGGCTCAGCCAGTACTTTAGAAATCCACCAGCCCTATGTCCCAGAAAAGTATAATTACCAATTCGGGCTCCATATGAGTTGAAGGTCTGCTTTAAAAGGCCTGGACTCGATCCTATATAAATTAACTGTATCATTCTTGAGACAGCAGGGTGGCTGTCCAGTTAAATTATGGTAACATATCTGTAGTGACCAATTCCAATAATGAATTACCCTGTTTATTGGGTCTATACTGTGATGGTGATTTACCTTATCTGTGCACATTAAGTAACAAATTCTACCCCTTTAAAGCTAATTAGAGTAGTTGATGAACACCTAATTAACTGTTATTCAATACCCCATTCTTTTCGCGGAAAACTAGCCTCCCATGTCGGACAAGTCTAAATTTATACTAGTCCAGGACAAATGTATTTGGAAAAGAATTCTAGAGAACTGCCATATTCTTGTGTCAATACTGTGAAAGTGATTGGTCCTTGATCTACCCCCTTTTACACATTACCCCATGGAGACATGTTTCGATGCGTCTACCTTATTTGCATCTGATGATTATTGTTCAAAAGGTCAGTTTTCACTATGGATATCATATATTTAACTTGCCCTAATTAAAAGATAAATTTTAAGATGTTAAATCTTCAATAAAAATATGTGGTTAATGTTTAAAGTTATTCCAAAAACGGCAATCGGACAATCCCAGGTAAAGAAATATTCACAGAGCATTATTGCATCATAGCTATTTATTGACGCACACAGTCCGTTATGAAGAAAATGTTGGTAAACAGACTATATGGCTATGGAGTAAAGGGTTAAGTATATATTTGAAGTCACTAAGAATTCATTCTTGTGGTGAAAGAAACGTCATTTGGCTGACAAAGGTTAGGTATATTTATGTAAATCAATGCTGGCGTTTATAAGAAATTGAATGCTTTAAAAACGTAGCAGTGAATACTCGTATTGTGCACTGAAATGTGGTTATTCTTTGTGTATTTGTATCCGGCAAATAAATTATATAGAAACAATTCAACTACTCCTTATCAAGTGTTCATTCTTGACCTGTAACTATACACATGACATTATCCACTCATCTATGACAGGAGACAAAGCCATACTACACTTGAGCCCCATTCTCGGTCTCCGCAGCATTCACTCGGGTTATAAGTGTCTTTGTCTGTGCTAATCCTCTAAACAGCTACTTTACAAGGTCCTGCTTTATCACAAAACACAAGATGAGATCAATTTAATCAGGAAGTGACTATTTGGATAAGACTGTGCACACATCAACTTTTTGAACATTTGTTGTAAGGTCAAGGTCACACAGATTGAATGGCTATTCATAATAGGGTAATAAAGTAGGAGCATAGATCAAAACATGAGAGAATATCAATACATATACAGTCAGACCTTTTTCATTTGAATTCATCGGGTCCGAAATTTTATTCGAATAATACATGATTTCAAATAGCCCATTTCAAATTGACAAGCTTAAGAAGATACATCTGGACTTGATATTTATTTTGGATGATACCAAGTATTCGGATAAAAGGAGGTCAATTAAACGAGGTCCGACTGTATTTGTTAAAATCTCATTGGTACTACAAAATGTAGTACATATGTATTTACAATTAGATTCAATATGAAATCTATAAAAGTTAAGCATCATTTTCATTGTCAAAATTAAATGTGATCTATACATCCTACTGTTCGTATATTAGTTAATTTAAAACAAGTTGAATGAAATTGTGAAATGATTTATATTTTACCCACTTCTATGTTATGACTGTTACGTAGGGTGATGTACACAAAGATTTAGAGTGTGATGGAAGATTATGTCAACTTGTCAAACTACAGCACTCCGATGCTGGCACGTATCTTTGCTTGGTATCCAATATTGTGAAGGGCGAGACAAAAACAGCGAAGAGTAGCATGGTTATAAATATAGTCGGTACGTATCTCGGGTCATTCAGAATGTTTGGCCAAGTTGATTCTATTCATGTGGCATTCTCTGAGATTCTTGGCTTAAATGCACTGAGCCTCGTTTCTGAGAAAAATACAATAAGATGAAGTCATGTTTTGACATTAATTTCAGTCAAAGATTTATGATTCAAGGGTGAGCAGAAGTAAAATAATTATTAGTACATTGAGACGCCCCTTTTTGAACTAAATGTTTATATATTTTCCCCATTTCTCCTTGTATCTGAAAACATATTTGATGTATTAAATTTGTGAAACTCAGAATTTTTTAAGTCTGATGACCATAGTGCTGTAACTCCCTGCAAAATGTTTTTGCATAATGTTTTGTTTTGTAGTGCCCGTGCATATATCCCTGCATTCTGAAATGTTAATAACTCAATTTCGTCCAGATATATTATTTGGGCCAAAATTCTCAGAGAATGACACATATATCATGCTAAAGTTAAACTCCACTTAACAACTGGTTCCATATTACAACAGTCCCATTGTTACTGCCAATTTTTTTAATGGAGCTAACATTTCCTGATATATTTCAAAATTTGTAAGGTCAAATAATGTGATGGTATGAATTTTGGTCTTACCAAAAGTTTATATGAGTGAATATGTTATGTGCTTCTGTTAAAGAGCTACTGAAAGTTATGCCATGTTGTGTCTTCTTTCTATAAATATCATTCATGTGTATGCAATTACATGTATAAATATCAATTAAAATGGTTGATAATGGTAGATAACTGTGGTGATATTTTACTTGCAATAAACATAGTTTCAAGTTTCAAAGTTTATTGTGCAAAAAGGCAATGTTTGTTTCATATTTCTTGTAATCAAAAGCAATTGTCCCAGGGTTCGATTTGACCCTGTAGTTCACCCTTTGGTGCCTTGAATTTCCAAAAAGCCACATTTTGACCCTCAGGATTCTGACTGAAGGGTCAATTGTTGTCTAAATTATAAGTAATCTGGCTATAAAATGATAAAATCCGAAAAAGTATCCAAATGACCCTTCAGATACAGCACCTAGTGAAACCCCTGATTGTCGGTATACCCAGCATTTATAATTTTCAGATCATGGAAATGCTTATGCTGTTAGTTCATTGAGACCTGGAGGTGTTGTTACAACTAGGTTTCCCATGGTAACAGAGTATTATAAAGATAAGGGAGGTAAGATTTATTGTGAAACAAACAAGGAATAAACAGCTAAATACAGTAAAATCTCACTTAAAGGCCACCTCAATAATAAGACCACCTTGAAATTAAGAACACAATTTTCAAGTCCATTTTCACTATTTTGCTCTCTACTCAAACTCAATATTAAGACCACCTCAATAATAAGACCAGTTTTAAAGTGTCCCAATGATGGTCTTATTATCAAGGTTTTACTGTATTTAGATTTTTATTGTAGAAATTATATGTGTTTATTTTTATTGAACTATGTTCTCTTGAAAGTTTCCCTTTAAATATGAACCATTTTTCTAGAAATATGGCCCAGTTGAATTTCAGTTTTCAGACTTTTAATTGTTTTCATTTTCTGATCATCTCCTTGAATGCCCTTTCATGTAGGTAGGTAGTAATTGCTATGCCCATTTGTTAAGTTTCGATAGTGCATTCACTGTGTATCCATCAGAAACCCTTCGTATCTTAGCTATAACTTTTAAAAGATGCAAGGAATTCCAATTGAACATCGCACACATGTTTTAAAAGTGTGTCGGGGCATGAAGCATGTCTGTTCTGAAAAAGCACTGGCACTTATAGTTTTTTCTAATATTCTCATTTGTAGTATTTTGTGTCTATCCTACCTTATATGTTATAAGATTTTGTCGTTCACTGTATAATCAGTTAAGTCAATCAGCTTTATCAACAAACCAATCTAATCGGACCCACTTCCACTTTTGACATGTTTTATATATCAGATTAGTGTATTCTGGTATGAGAAAACTGGTAGCGTTTCATATTCTTCGATTTATATTCGGTCTGGTCCTGTGACGGATGTTATTGGAGTCTTTCTTGTCATTTGAAGGAAACTCGCTGTCAGCATCACTTTATTTTTCAATTAAGTCATGTTGGTTTCCTTATAAGCAATATTCCTAAATAATGCTTACCAGTATATAGATTTACATTTGTTATTATTTCAGTTTCACCATATGCTATCGGAGCAATTGTGTGTGCAAGTCTTGCTGTAATACTGATTATTGTATTTGTGTTTCTGGCATTGAAAATGAGGGTAAGTTAGCAGTTTTTACCATCTACTCTAGTGTGCAATATTTGGGATGCTTTTAATAGGCTAAACCCTATAATTAAGACATCTTTGTTTAATCTTAATTCATATGATAGGACATGTAATGTTGAAACTGTGAAGTTTGAAAGTTTATGCTTGTTTGACAGGCTTTAATGCACAGTGAAACTTCGTTTTCTGGAGGAATCATTTCGCCCTCATGATAAAATAGGTAATTAACAATTCACATCAGTTTAGGGACATCATCTGTACATGAGATAATGAAGCTTGTTTCAGACGGGTGAAACAATATACAGCTTAGAATAAAACTGATGGGACTTATGAGACTTCTTGAGATAAAAGTGAGTGCTGGTAATAACAATGCACAAGATGAAGAATTTTTCTTTATCACATAACTTGCACTCCAGGAGTGGCATAAAGCAGTGACATAAATATCATATGTAACTAGTTACATAAATAGCCAGTGTAATGTCGCTTATGACGTCATAAATGGCCAGTGTGACGTCAGTTTAAATGACAGCATATTGTTAACTTCGGCATTTATTAAAAATATTGTTGAAAGAGAATAAATCTCGATAAATGAAATGTTATAAGTGCCTTGTTGCTAATTTTGTATAAACGGTTATTGGTAGGGACTACTTTTTACAGTGGAAGTATGCATTAGAACTTCGAGGTGAACTTCAGTCACTGTGTATATGAGGACGAAGAAAGATCTGTCTATTTAAAGATTGAAAACAATCTATTTGTGGTGTTAAGTGATAAATAGAATCTTACATTCGTGCCTATTTTTCTGTATTTGTAGATTTTCTTGTCCTTGTCTTGTTTTAAATCCAGACCAGTTTTGATCAGCGGTTTTATAATTCTAGCAAAACTAATGTGTAGTTATCATAGCAGCTACAATTCTGTATGACATAAATACTTCAATAGGATAGTTTTATTGTAGAGACGTGAGCGCCATCTACATCAGAGACTGACCAGAATGCATGATGAAAATCTAGATGATCAAGAGGTGGAATTATTGGATGAAAGCATACAGCCTGATACTTCTGAATTGGTGAGTCATTAAGTTATTACATGGCTTTTTAACAGTTAGAGCTGTATAGTTCTACTGTAATCAACCCGGCAATCTGGGTTCGATTCCCGGTCGCGGCAGGTCATACCTTTCCATGAAAATTTGACTAAAATGTCGATTTTCCTCCACATGTGGAGAAGTTGCCGGCTCCTTGTGGAAGGGTAAGTTAGTACTGGTTAGCATTCAGTCCAGGAAAAACTGGTTAGGTGAACCGGCCGCCGTATATAACTGAAATATTGTTGAGAAACGGCGTTAAACCCGATGAAACAAACAAACATCTACTGTAATCAGTGACTGGATATTATAAACACACACTCTGTTCATGCAAGACGGATATGCAGTAAAACCTCACCTAAAGACCATCTCAATATTGAGTCCACCTCAAAATTAAGACCACAAATTTCACATTCATTTCCATTGTTTTTGCTCATTATTCAACCTCAATATTAGTGCGGTTTTACTGTATAAGCAAAGTATCAAAACAACTTAAACAAATTATATGCATTTCCTGAGATTTGTTTTGCTACTGGTGTAAATTATGCTGTGACAGAATAGTTTAGAAAGAAATGACCATCAAGGTTTGGATAGTATCAAAGGTAAATGAAGATATTTTTTCGGAGACATTCTAAATATATGAGATTGTCTGAGTGACCAATATGGTAACATGATCAGAATATTCTTTATGTAATAACAGTTGGACCTCTTTCATTTGAATTTATTAGGTACGAAATTTTATTTCAAATAGTACATAGTTATGATTAGTCTATTTTAATCGAGGTCCCTAAGAAGAAACATCACGACCTGATATTTATTTCGGATGATACCAAGTTTTGGATAGAAGGTTGTGGAATAAACGAGGTTCAACTGTATTCAATATTACATGTGTAATCTTTTAAGTTGCATTTGAAGCTATTTCCTAGCGCTTGCTTTTAAAAGAAACTTGATTGATGATTGAATTATGGTTAATTATATTTCAATGTTTAAATAAATTGTACGTGGCAATTTCTCCTTGATTTTCACTTTTTACATTACATTTTAGCCGGTAGAATATGGTAGAGTAAAACAGCAATGGGAAATTGCCCGGAAAGATATTCGACTGGTTGACTTGATCGCTAAAGGATCATTTGTGGAAGTATGGCGTGGTAGAATGAGAAAATATCCACGTAGAAATGAAATAATGAAAGTTGCAATCAAGAGAATCATATGTAAGTTTCATTTTACTTCGGTGAGAATTGTTTTGATTTAACCTTTGTAAATATTATTTTATATGTTCAATAAATAGCAAGTTCAGATAGCACTAGAATAATTAATGCATGTACTTAAGAGAATGCTTTGATTAGTGGTATTATTTTTCGTTTGTTTCAAAATATTCTATTGCCCAGGTTTGTTCTATCATATTTGTTTGATATTTGGTAAGATTTTGTGGGGAAAAAAAGCCAATATGTCCAGGATGTTTCTTTGAGTGAATTTCTAGTTTGGAGTCCTAAATACCTACTTCTGTTGTACCTCCTGTTTACCATATCTGTTGCTATTGTATATAAGGACTCCTAATCTTTTCACAACCCCTATCTTAAATTCTTGAAATCCTAGTGATGCTCACTGTTGCTGTATTTCAAGACAATTTTCATGAACACTAATATACATGCTGCTCTATGAGAAAACCTGTATTGGTGACTAAAATATATAAGAGGATCATAATGTAGTTTGTAAAGAATGTTTCATAATTTTGATAAGCCTTTTCAGACAAAATATTAATTAGGAGTTAAAACAGTGAAAATAACGTACCAGTAAATCTGTTTTCAGCTGAAGCTACAGACAAGGAAAGAAGATATTTCCTGGCCGAGTTAGAAGTAATGAAAGCAATACAACCTCATCCTAATATACTTCCATTGATTGGTTGTTATACCGGTAGTGGTGAGTGGATTGCATTATCACCGATACATATCTGTCATGCTAGTTTTCTTATTTCTCATGGCTTTGCTATTTGCATATCAGTGTTGTGTGAACCAATCAAATCTTACGTTAATCACTAAACTTCTCTTCAACCGTACAACGTTTGTAACCTTGAAGCAGATTGGTTAACCTGTGATAAGGGGTACGTTATCGTACTGAAATACTATACACAGTGAATTTACAGAAATCCATTTTGGATCTGGTGTGACCAGCAATCTTAACATCTCAGCTATTTTTTTTTTGCAACACAACAATTTTTAGCCTTCAAATTGCGACGACCATCTTTTATCAAGATATTTTTTGGGTTATTCTTTGAGAATGATTTATCTTACTGCGTACAGTATAATTTTCTGATTTCTTACAATCAAGGATTGTATTCATTAGGAATGTATGCATTGAAAGCAAACCAGGAAGCACAATGTTATTTGGCACTGTTTGTCTGGTAAGATATCTATAGCTAGTACAGTCCAACTTGTATTAAGCGACCACCCTAGGGAATGATGCTTGATAAAGGGATCTTTTGGTAAATGCATATAAAATCATACTCATGGTTTAATTCTATGCTTCTTTCTATTTTAAATCATATTTATACTTACACTTAATGAAAGAAAGGTGTGCTGTAATATATGCATATTCTAGGTGGTCTGTGAAGTAAGACTTTTAGGTGACTATTAGAGGTGATTAGTCATTTAAGTACAGTAAAACCTCACATAAAGACCAACTCAATAATAAGATCACCTCAAAATCAAGACCACCATTTTCAAGCCCGTTTTTACTGTTTTGCTCTTTATTCAACCTCAATATTAAGACCACCTCAAAAATAAGACCAGTTTTCAAGGGTCCCAAAAGTGGTCTTATTATTGAGGTGTTACTGTATTATTTACACTAATTTCTCTACTTTGGGGTTACTTATTTTGTTAACTGTTATCTGACTAATATGTCAAGTGATGAGGGTCAATTTTCAACAGTGTTAATTGGTGCAGTTTTGACAATGAAACAAAGCGGTTAACATCTTGTTTTATTGACAAGATGCTATGACGTTTGCTTAAGACAAATAATTGAATCTGTTTTCAGCCGAAATCTGGGATGCTGGATGCATTAGACAAAAATTGCTTAGAATGGTTAAATTATTGAACAAATGCTCTCCGGGGAGTTGCAATTGGTTGCTTAAGGCAAGTGGTGGATTGTGTAAGTCCGACTGTACTTAGAAAGATTTCCATTTAAAAAAAAAGAAGACGAAATTAATAAAATATACATTTATCTTTTCCGTGTGATTGTTTGAATTATTTATTTAGCTCTGAATTTAGATCCCTGGTTGATAATGGTGGAGTACGCTGTTGAAGGAAGTTTGTATCAGTACTTACAGCATCATCGTCCCGGTGATCTTCATGTTGAGATTAATTCAGATCGTCGTGACAGTGTCAGTGTCAGAAACCAACACCTTACCGCCCTTAAACTTCTCTCTCTAACTGCTCAAATTGTCAGTGGACTTCAGCATATCAATAGATTTAAGGTAGGTTTGATAAATTATTATGTCTCTATTGTTGCTAGCTCTGTGATGTATTCCATTCATTAAATTCCACCATCACCCCAGTTTGACCTTCTTAATTCTTCTTAGTTGTCCTTTGTGGTCGGCTAGGCGCCCCTGTACCCTCGCGTATTTTCCCATGCATCTCCTCAATGCCTGATAATTTATGGACTGTTGTTTTCCCGGAGGTTTGTGTGGGGAGGTATTGTCTTGTGTATGTGGCATTCCCTGTAGCAACTTACTCTTTTATCAATATATTAGAGATATGATTATGTTTCTATATCAATAGTTTTAAAGTAGGTTCGAGAAATGATTATGCTACTTTAACAATAGGTTTACAATAGGTTTGAGAAATGACTCTGTCACTTAAAAATAGATTTAAGTCAGGCTTGAGAAATGCTGATGACCCTTTGACAATATATTCAAGTTAGTTTATAACTTGATTCAGTTGCTGTTTTATGTTCAGTAGAGTATTTTCTGTATGTTGACATTTTCTTGTTTTGATACATTGTGATAATGGACTAATGTACATTTTTCTACCTTTTATGATCTCGCTGCAACTTAGCTCCAGAAATGCAAGAGTTATCTTTGTTGAAGTCTGAAGATTAAAAGTCAATACTTTTAGTGTTATATAATTAACTGAAGTGTTGAAAAGTATCTGACTAGCTTAGTTTTCATATTTTTTACTTATTTTATGTTACCTAAGCTGCACTGTGAAATGATTTTGGGATTGCGTACTCCTGAGAATTATCTTATTCGGGGCTCTAGAATTTTTCTTGAAATAAAGTTGTCCCAGACAACATGTTTAATGTTTAATTTGACATGTTTAATTTGACTTGTCCGACATGGGAGACTACTTGTTTGAGCATAGAATAGTCCAGGCCTTTAAAACAGATTTTAGTCAACTGCACTGTTGATAGCCCGACTTGGCAATTACACTTGTCCAGAACGTCAGGCTAGTGGATTTCTGGAGCCCTGTTATTACTCCATCTTAAATTATCGCATCAGTGTAAGCATTCACATAAGTTGTTGGATATCCTGTTTGTTGTACATGTTTAAAAATGTTTGAAATTTGTACTCCTTTCATAAAACAGATGATATTTTATCGCCTGAGAGCTTCTAATGTGTTGGTATGTAAAGGTGGTACTTGCAAGTTGTCTGGCTTTGGTTTTGGTGTGGACGTCACTGAGAGAAATCTCTATGAATCTGTAAGTTTATCTTTGTTTATCATAGATATTTTAGAAGATATTTTATGTTTATCATAGATATTTTAGAAGAGTTTTTATGTTTATCATAGATATTTTAGAATAGTTGTTATGTTTATCATAGATAATTTAGAAGAGATTTTATGTTAATCATAGATATTTTAGAAGAGATTTTATGTTTACCATAGATATTTTAGAAAAGTTTTTATGTTTATCATAGATATTTTAGAGGAGTTTTTATGTTTATCATAGATATTTTAGAATAGTTGTTATGTTTATCATAGATAATTTAGAAGAGATTTTATGTTAATCATAGATATTTTAGAAGAGATTTTATGTTTACCATAGATATTTTAGAAGAGTTTTTTATGTTTATCATAGATATTTTAGAGGAGTTTTTATGTTTATCATAGATATTTTAGAAGAGTTTTTATGTTTATCATAGATATTTTAGAAGAGTTTTTATGTTTATCATAGATATTTTAGAAGAGTTTTTAAAATCTTATTACATTGATTATGTTAAGTCACACTTTAGTGAGCATTAATGTGGAACTCATATGTCTGAATACATTTGACATAACATCCAAAATATCTTTTTGTGAAAATGAGTTATTGTGGTTTACATCATATGTGTAAACATTTAAAATACCAAATACAGTAAAACCTCAGTAATGAGACCACCATTCGGACCCGTGTAAACTGGTCTTAATATTGAGTAGGTCTTAACATTGAGGTGTTCTTAATATTGAGGTTGAATAAAGACTTTAAGAGCAAAACAGTGAAAATTGACTTGAACATTGTGTTCTTAATTTTGAGGTTGTCTTATTATTGGGATGGTCTTCAAGTGAGGTTTTACTGAACTCAAAGTGTTTCAACACTAAGTAAATGTATTTCTTCGTTATGTACTTCTTATTTCTTTAAAGGAAATTAAACCATATTGTATGCTCTGTGTTGTATGCATGGAGTATGTGTTGTATGCATAGAGTATGTGTTGTATGCATAGAGTACTCTTCTATGTAAAACAGAGAGAATACGTAACTACGGGGAACGCCACATACACAAGACAATACCTCCCCACGCAGACCTCAGGAAAAATAACAATCCACAAAACATAAGGCACTTAAGGAGGCCAAACGGTACACATATTAAGGAACAGAGGCACAAGGAATGGCCCAACAGACCATAAGGAATAATTATGAGAATCAAAGTGGACAGTAAAGGGAGGGGGAGGGGGGAATTAATGGATGGAAAAGCTCACAGGACAATTCAAGACAACTGGCCACAATAGGCCAAAATTGGGCAGGAAACACTCTGAACACTGTATAAAGTGACAGAATTGCACTGGGGAAAGGGAAACATAAAACAGTCATAACACAAACAGAAACAACAATCATATAGCGAATTACAGCCTTGGAACTGTCAGTAAAAAATACTGGGGGTTTAAATCGATTTAACAGCTAGCTAACCTCACACCTTATAGCTATATGGTCATTGATTTCCAACATATATACATAAATTGACTAAGTAGGCAGTAACTAATCATTAAAATAAACCAACCATCACGTACATATCAACAGACATACAGTAACCTATGTATGTTTAATCCTTGTTCCAGAACTCCTTGCCTTTGAGATGGATGAGCCCAGAATCATTGTTGGATAATGGGTTCAATATGAAAACAGATGTTTGGTCATTTGGTATTTTGCTATGGGAAATTGTACATTTTGGTGAGTTACTGTTTGTTGTTGTTTACTTATGCATGTATGTCAACATTGGCCCTTATTCAGAAACATTTTAAGACTGAAACTCAGACTTAAGACTTTGAATGTTAAATTTTCTTTCTGCTCCTATGTTGTTGTAGCAGTGCAGATTTTTCTGAAAAATATGGCCGAAGTGTAGCGTGGGTTACAACACTTATTCAGATAAAATATCATTCGCTTAGATTTAATGAATACAAAATGCTGGTTAATATAACTTTCGCAAAATTAAAATCTGAGTTCCGTCTTAAAATGTTTTTTTTGTTAATTAGTTTTCTGGTATCTTGATGTTCAGTATGCTGTAGCATCTTTGCTTACTGAATGCAGTGTTTTTTTCTGCCCCAAAATGGGGCCGAAATTGGGCCCCATTCACAATCACCAAAAGTATGTTTTTTTCACAAAATCAGGCTTAAAATTCACAATTCAGGCCACTTAATATTTTTCGGTTTTTGTTTATGAATGTTGATCAATCTAACTTAATGTTTTTTTAACTGCTATACTATAGATTAATACACTGCTAGCCTATAGTGTACTACATGAGGTAATGTAAAGTAGTATCTTTTTATTTTAAGCAAACTATGAAAAAATTGATATATATTCACAACTATGGGCAATTCGACGCTATTTTCACAAATCTATGGGCCCTGGCCCCATTCACAAAAGGGTGGAAAAAACACTGGAATGTACAATTGATGACTTTCAAGTGCTACTTACACTTACAGTCTTCTTATGAGGCTTGACTTGTCGAAACAGCAGCAATATGTAAGGAAAAATTCAAGTAAATAATTCTTAAGATATAGTCATATGTATTACATGAAACAGATGATATTTGCTTGATGATATTGGATTGTGTGTGTGTTTCAGGTCATTTACCATACCCAGATATGGGGCCACATGAAGTGACAGAGAAAATACAGACAGGTTACAGGATGCCTCAACCTATCCACTGTAGTGGAGATCTGTTAGTTCTTCTCTTTATTTATATTGCTTTTCTGTGCGTTAGTATTCACTTCCGAGTATCTATTAAAAGGATATGGGATGTAATGCAAATTATGTGTACTTTATACATACTTCAGTTTGAATTATGTTTCATAATTATATCTGAATTTTAAAGTACATGGGTATCAAACAGAAACTTGGATATTTGATGAGTGTCGAATATAATACAGTTAACTCTTGTTATTACGACGATGTTTGTTCCCTGGATTTACGTCATTGAAATTAGTATGTCGTTCAATTGAATTTGATCCTTGAACGAATTTGCTGCTTCGTTCCCAACAGAGTTGTGCCGTTAAACGAATATTCTGTTGTAATGAATGTCTGTATTACGAGAGTTGACTGTACTGTTGAATATATGATTTTTTTTTATTTGTTCGAACTTTGATTAAATTCAGATGAAACTAAAAATGAATTTGTGTGAGCATAAGTTTACAACTTATCACAGACTTCAGCACTATGAAAAATTAACATTTCTTTATGAAGTTACAATATGTATATGATTATGTAGGCTATTTCTTTCAGTTTTAGGCGAAGTATGGCGGGTCCTTTTTATTGGGGGAAATTTGCGTAATGAATCGCCTAATTTGGGTTTTTATCAGGCTAAAGTTTTACATAGTTTAACTGAAGGGGAATTTTTTTTCTGAGTAGGGGAAAAATATATACTTTTTTTTTGGGGAATTGAGTCCAATATCGGCCCCAAATTTGCCATATAAAGGGCTGTTAAGGATTATCTGTAATATTTCAGGTATAACTTGATGTTGATGTGCTGGGCAGAAAACCCGGAGAATCGTCCAAGTTTTGGTGATATAATGCAGAATCTACATCATCTCGCTGAGAGTGCTGACAACCATATCAATATTGATAAGTTACCCGATGGATTGAGAAGTTCAGATATAATTGATAGTATGAATTCGGTAGCTTAAGATAGAAACAGTACAATATGATCGATACGTCTGAGGCTAGTCACCACTTTTCATAGCTTACACTTTTCGGCGAAACTGTATAACATTGATTTTGACTACATTTTTGACCAACCAAATGTTGTCCTTGAAGCGGACCTTTTGCAATCTGACCAAACATATTTTCACACAAGAGGCATCAAGCAGGGTTTTCGTAACATGTGCGTTCGTTAGCAGTTCGAATTTTGCCAGAAGTAGTTAATTTGTTAATAACAGGTCCATGATTATAGTATATATAGATCCGAGTTAATTTTTTGTAAGCATTTATCTTTTAACATGTTGCAAAAAACATTATTTCATTTAATATACTGGAAGAAATCATTCTGTCTACACCGTTCATCTTATTTTATAGATATTTCTTGTAACTTGTTCATTCTTAATGATGGACATTTTCTGTCGAAATAAAAAAAGTAATAATTTTGAGAAAATGTCATGTTAATGCCTTCATACAGAAGTACTCTAAAACATTGCATTAGAACTTTTCTTAAATGTTAGCTAGAACTACAAAATACGAGTCTGATACAGGTATTTCCTATGCTAGCGCTAACTCGGCGCGTAGGTCAGGATAGAAAATACCTGTATCATTGAAAGATTTCAACAAGAGGTTGAAGATTTAAAGTATATTGCGTATTTTGAATCTGATTTGATTGTATTGTATAACAAATCCTCTTATAAATGCTCACAGGCATTTTTTTCAACAAGCAAATTATCATCTACCATCTGTTGTGCAGAGGTGAACATTAGTGATGCAAAGCCATTGGCTAGAACGTTAATGGTGATTTCAGTTCTAATTTTGGACAGATGTGGAATCTTTCATACCACATATTCTTTGTTTGTGTTATATATGTATTTGTCTTGTAAACTGTTTCTTACTCTGTCATCGTTTTTATTCTTTGTATAGTTTAAGATCTATCAATAGATAGTTCCCAAATTTACAACATTTACCTCCCTTGTTCTGAATAGTCAGCCATATTGATAGGCAAATTTCCTTAAAGGTTATAGGGAATATAATGTAAGCAATGATAAAATAATCAGATATAAAGAAATAACTTATTCATTATGCTCATGTTGGCAGTTGACTCAGAAAGTTGAAGAAAAAGTGGTTGTCTCATGCAACTCTTGATATTTTCTAAATGATAATCTTGTAAGTGCTTATCAGTTTTGCCTATCAAAATGGCTGATGATTAAGAACAAGGGAGGTAAATATCGTAAATGTGGGAACTATCTATAACTAAACAATCACATTATTTATAAACTCATTGAAATGAAATGTTTTTTTCACACGAGTGTTTTTCATTTATAATGAACAGTTTAATAGTTACATATAAGTACATACATATGTTCGTGATTTATAGTGACATATTTTACACCAATAGTGCAGTAATCTTATATATACACCATACAGCAAACATTATTTATCTTTACGCAAAGTACATTGTAACCTTTTTATTATATTATAATTATTTCATAGACTTCACTGTATAGGCTTGTGCAATATTTTATCTGTCTCATTTTTTTGTTTCTAAGTATTTGGAATTCAGTATTGGTTGCGTTTCAAATCAAATATGTTTATTGGGTAATTTTTATGTCCCAGACTTGATTTATTTTACATATGTAAGGTTTGTGTTAATACTAAAATTGTCAAGTATTTACAATGATTTGCTTCATAAATCATTCTATGAAATCCAGTAAAACAGAGTGGTTCGTTATCATAGCTTTCTGTTTTCTATCTAGTGATGATGCCAGGGCTCTAGAAATCCACTAGACCGACGTCCCGGACTAGTCTAATGCTGAATCGGGCTATTCGTCCAAAGTGTAGTTAACCTTAATCAACTTTATATAAGTTAAATTTACACGAAAATGACGTCAGGTCGCTGTGGTGTAGTGGTTAGCATAATGGGCTTGCAATCCGTATACCCTGGTTCGAATCCCGGTAGCGCCATTGTCATGTTCCCCAAAACATGACTTTTTACCAACAGTTGAGTTGAAGTTAATCCCGGACAAGTCTGTTTTTAAAGCTAACCAACATCAGCAGATGTAAGACAAACTTTAGAACCCACAAACACATACATTTGATTATTAATTTTAGATTGGGGAGCTATCATTGTGTATGTTTATTTGTTGCTAAATTGACTGCTATTCTGACAACTAGCTTCCTATGTCGGGACAAGTCCAAATTTCCATTGGCCCCGAACAAGTGTCTTTGATAAAACTTTCTAGAGCCCTGGATGTATGTATTATGTCATGTCTTTATGTTTTATAGGATGTTTGTTACTTTATGACATCGGGGGCCATATTCACAAATATTTTAAGACTGAAACTCAGACTTAGACTTTAATTTTGCAAAAGTTATAGTTACCGGCCTTTTGTTTTCATTCAATCTGAATGGATGAAATTGTGACAGAATAATTGGTGTTACCCAATCTACATTTTTGCCAACTTTTAGTGAGATCTATATTGTAATAAAAACGTAGAAGCAAAAAGAACTTTTAGCATTTTAAAGTCTAAATCTGTGTTTCAGTCTTAAAGCGTTTGTGAATACGGGCCCAGTTTCAGATATTATGTATATTTCTAGTCTTGTATCGCAGTATAGAGTCTGTATGTTGTATATTGATGTTGTTTACTTTAATGATTTAACTACATATCACATCTTCCATTGTTGTTTAAATGATGTTTGTGTTGAATTTAAATGTTTCCATACAAGCGCTGCTATGGGATTTACAACCTTTTTTGTAAGTGGCGTCATTTTAAGAAAACGCATCATGTGATGTCACTATTTGCAAGCAGGAAACAATATTTTCTCCATATTGTCACTTCATTTTCATGTTGACATATGGGGCAAATATTTCTTACTGTCAGTACATAGTGACGTACCATGTGACGTTTTTGGAAATAAAGTCACTTAAAGAAGAGTTTGGAAATCGTACAGCGGAGCTCATAGATACAATTTATGTTAAGTATTTCCCACATTAGATGTATGTTTCCTGTGGTTATTCTTGTGTCTGTGTTGGTGCAAATGTTTTTTTTAATTGTAAAAAGTACTATGCCTAACATACCTATGCCACATGAAGAAGATATTATGTGACAGTCACTAAATGTTTCCACTGTTCATAAGTTGTATGTGATCATTGGTTTATCCATGTTTTGTGTGCTCTACATTGTGGCATATCTATTTGCTTACTATTCGACAGAACGGTTATTACAATTGTTGAAAATGTAAACCATTTTTTAGAAATTTCAAAGTTGCTTCATGGCTTATAGAAGCTGTATACAAGTTGTGATATAACGGTCTCGTAACATTATTTTATGATATGAATTATATGTAACAACTTCACAATTAGGTTGTGTCATCATGTTGTGTATTGATTAGACTTGTATTCTTCACTCAGTACATTTAAACATGCACATATTTTGACATGCATTGTTTTTGTTTATAGTCATTTTAATGCATTTTCAAACTCATTTTTCATATGATAACCTTTTGATTGTCCAGTGGGGGAGTTGTTACTCGTTTGTGGAACAAGATAATACTGGTTGTACAATGACATGACAGTAGTAGCTGTAGAGTGATAAGATATAACTGACTGAACATGATATTACTAACTGTAGACTGGATAGGATAAAACTGACTGAACAAGATAGCTATAGCTGTGGAATGAAGGGATATTACTAGCTGTAGAATGACAGGATAGTACTGGCTGTAGAATGACAGGATAGTACTGGCTGTAGAATGACAGGATAGTACTGGCTGTAAAATGACAGGATAGCACTGACTGTAGAACAACAGGATAGTACTGGCTGTAGAATGACAGGATAGTGTTGGCTGTAAGATGACAGGATAGTACTGGCTGTAGAATAACAGGATAGTACTGGCTGTAGAATGACAGGATAATGCTGGCTGTAGAATGACAGGATAGTACTGGCTGTAGAATGACATGAAAGTGCTGGCTGTAGAACGACAGGATAGTGCTGGCTGTAGAATGACAAGACAGTACTAGCTGTAGAATGACAGGATAGTACTGGCTGTAAGATGACAGGATAGTACTGGCTGTATAATGACAAGATAGTATTGGCTGCAGAACATAGTTTTACCAGTTGTAGTTGATGATATTGTGTACAACACAAAAGAAAATCATGCTTTGATTGTGTAGTATATATTGTGTAGTGCTATTGAATTTACATGGCATTGTTTGTGAGTTTTATTCATGTTCAAAGCTCAGTATAAATATCAACTGACTTAATTACAGCATATAGAGAAATGACTGACAACTGTATTATGTGAAATAGACAATGCTATATTTGTCAATTCCAAATTCTGCCTAAGATTGTCGTCAGTGTTGTTAATGACTACGTAGTACCTTATTGACATGACACATCATATAATTATATTTTTACAGGGGTATTTGTTTAACCATCGATATAAGATGGATGTCATTGATCATGATTTGTAGCAGTAACATCTCGTAATAGTAAGGAGCTTTTGGAGTTTATTGGTTGAAAGTAACGAGATGAATTTCAGTAAACAAAATCATCAATCATGAGTATCTTACATTATTTATCTCAAATGTTTTATAACTTAAATGTATTTTGAAATTCTTTGGTGATTAGACTAGTGCTTACTTTATTATTGACATTCCTGTAGCTATTTTCATATTTACCTGTATGACCCTTGTTTGCTAAATTGAACTGAAGTTCTTGCCCAGTTAACTGTGATGCTGCTTTTGTACATTCCTTATAATCCAATGTTAGTATATAGTGTGAAGTTATGCACTCATATTCATCTGGTTCTTTGTCATTTACAGCTGGTAAGCTTATGTGCAGTCAGTTTATGCCCCCCTTCAAAGAAGAGAGGGCATATTGGTTTGCACATGTCCGTCGGTAGGTATGTCCGTCGGTCCGTCCGTAACCTTTTCATTTCCGATAAAAAACTCAAGAACCCCCTGACCTATCATCCTCAAACTTGGTCCACACATTCACCTTGTGTAGCAGAGGAACCTTATTGATATTTGGGTCAATGGTCAAGGTCACAGGGGGGCATAATGTCTTACAAACATCTCTTGTGTTCTGTTAACTTTACTTGAAGATGTCATTCTTGTTGTTTTTATATTGATTTTATTCCTATTTATGGTATTCTTTTTTATCATGTATCAGTAATTCTGCCTTGTATATGTCTTATTTGCCTTTTGTAACTTATACATAATTTATTTCCATTAAATCCATGACTTCATTGATTGCGATAGCTTAAACCACTTCAAGTTCAGTTGAATTTGTGTCCTATAATGTGATCTGAGACACTTATATGTCAACCGGATTAGTGTAAGTTCATTAGATACGACATTGTTTGGTAAAAAAATAACAAAACTTGCTCTGAGTGAATGTGGGAACAAGATCTCGGACATGTTTGACAGCTCACGAAGCTCCCTAGTTATTGCCCTTGAATTTGTTAAAATTGTCATTTTATATCAAATGCCAAAATTATCATGGAATTTACAGGATATAAATATATATATTACTTATAGATCTTTTACATGTTTGATAATGGGCATGATTGCTTTAAATGTTTTGAATTATGATCTGTAAATTAGTTTTAACTGCCATTTTACAACTTGTTAGTATGTTAAGAGGCCACATATCTCGACCAATCATTATGAAATCTTCATGTAAATGTATGTATGCTAAATAGCTTGAACTATTTCGAAAATTGGCGTGATTATACCAGAGTTATTGCCATTTTTCAAATTAATTTTACAGTTGGACCTCGTTTATTCGACAACCTTCTATCCGAATACTCGGTATCATCTGAAATAAATATCAGGTCCCTATGAATCTTCTTATGTTCATCAAATTGAAATGGGCTATTCGAAATAATGTTTTATTCGCAAGAAAATTTCGGACCTGATGAATTTGATTGAACGAGTTGTGTATCTGTTCAAATGCTTCTCCCCATATGCCATTCTTCCCTTGAGCATAAATTTCTGCCAAGGAGTCTACCCCCCCCCCATATTTAGTTTTTACATGGACTGTAAAGCAATCTTTGAGAGATCTTTGAAAGAGAAGTGCGTTGAAACCATAAATTACTATGGTAGGCATCAGATATAAAGCCTCATTTTAAATATTTAAAGTTTACAAATAGCCATATTTCTCATGTATTAATCAAATACTAGCATAACATAACTTCTATTAATTTGTGTCCCATGTGAATAATTCATTGTTGGTTTGTTATATAATACATTTTTATATGCCAGTTCATAGAATGGGACGTATTATAGTTTCACCTGCGGCGTACAGGAGGGCGAGTGGTTGGGCGGGCATGCGGAGTCCAGTAAGTTGTCCAATCAATAACTTCAGAAGCATTTGTCCAATCATCACCAAATTTAGTGTGTATGGGCATAATATCTCGGACAAGTTCGATGACTAGCCATATCGCTCTAGTCACTCGGGAGTTATCGCCCTTTAAATATAAAATTGACCTAAAATTTGTCTTAAATACTCCTTTTTACACTGATTTTTGTTCACGCTCCAGTAACATAATCGTAGAAAGGGCGTATGTTGCGATAGTTGGCCCTTTTGTTTTTGTGTGCAATCACTGGCAATGTAATGTCACTGCTACCTCCAATCTATCACAGATACCAAAAACTCCACTTTTGTTTATTTTACCGTCAATCATATGATATCATTAGTATCTGTTATGTTTGCAATGTATGTAAATGTACAATATCACATGTTTTACAGAATTTTCGACCAAATAAATAACATTGAGGCTTTATAAAGTTATGAGTAAAATTACTAGTATATATCATGTTGATATTGTGCTATGACATGCATTTCATATCAAACTCTTTATTTTGTAAAATGTTATGTTTTTCTTTTTGCTAACGTTTTTATGCCCCCACTCTGAAAAGGGGGGGCATATAGATTTGCTCTTGTTCGTCTGCCCGTCCGTCCTTCTGTCCGTCACAAAATCTTGTGTCACTCATATCTCTAAAACAATATGAGCCAGAGTCATTAAACTTTGCAGGAATGTTCACCAGCATGTATAGTTGTGCACCTGGGGTTTCGTGTTTGCCTGTGTCCAGTAAGTGCAAAGTTATGGCCCTTGACTTATTACCATAATCTGTACAGTTGTTCACTTGGTAATTTTGATATCCATTCACAAACTATTAGCAGAATAATAGCATTTGCTTTTGTGACAAAGGTTGCAAGTGGGGGCATCTGTGTCCTATGGACGCATTCTAGTTTAACTTAAAATAAACATTGCCATATTTTTGTGACACAGTGTAATACATTATTATACAATTACTTTTGCCATATTTTTTATTTGTTTTTTCGGACTTTATGTTGTGTTCTGTGTTGTTAACTCCCTAACAATAATATTTTAACTATTCTTTCTCAATATGCACAGTCTTAGGAATCATACGTTTTGCATTATTGCTGTCAGTTTTTATTGCTAACACAGTGAAACCTCAATAATAAGGCCACCTTTGGGACCCTTGAAACTGGTTTTCTTATTGAGGTGGTCTTAGTATTGAGGTTGAATAAAGAGCAAAACCGTGAAAATGGACTTGAAGATTGTGTTCTTAATTTTTAGGTGGTCTTATTATTGAGGTGGTTTTTACATGAGGTTTTACTGTACATATATGTCTAAATATCTTCTTGCCATGACAATAGATATGAACTCTTTGAAACAGATTTTAGATCTGGTGTAATTTGAAATGTTTATCAAAATTTCTTACTTTTGGAACTTGTTTCTCACATTGTTATGCATTGAAACGTGATTCATTAATATTTCTATATACATGATAACTATTCGATCTGAAAGATTTTGTTTTAGCTAAAAATCTTCAGGTGGAAAAGTATTATTCCAAATTTCTTAAAGTTAGTAGAATCATTTTTGTTTGAATTTTTGCATTTATTGATCATTATTGTTCGTAGCAAAATATCCCTCTTACATAAACTATTTAATCACTATTTTTTTGACACATTTTCACAAATTTGTTGTGGTTTTATGTTGCAATATCCTGGTATATGGTTTATGATGTATAACATTACTTGCTTCCGTTAGTAAAATAAATGTTTAAACACCATTATTGCGTAATTGTTGTTTTTTAATCAGAACTTTCTCAGTAGTATAAGGCTTGGGCATTTTTTCTGGAATGTTTTATCTTTTGACTTGGGTTATGAAAAATACTTTGTGAATTTAATTATGTATGTGCTCATCATTAGACCAGGGTCAATTAGCATTACAAGGCTGCATTAGATGATTAATCTCTTAGCAAACAATTTGTTGTGCAATATTACCAGCACATTTTGAAAACAAAACATCTTGTTTCAGTTTTGCCATCTATTATTATAAAGGAAATGTTACCTAGAACAAAAATGTTCTGTCACAGAAAGCTGGAGTTGCAGTGTGTGTCTGATGCACTGAGTTTATACAGAGAAAACTGGATCAGAATTACAAAAAAAGTGATATTAAAGTAAATTAAGTGTAAAAAGTGTGCCCACTGTGAGGCTCGAACCCGCGACCCCCTCGTAAACACGAGCATGGCACTACCAACTGAGCTAACCAGACGTCTGTGTAACTCCACTCCAATACAATATCTTCGGTTTCTTCGGATACTAATGAAACCGTATTTGACAATTTTATTTAGGTACATAGATATTCAACCACATTAGTGCATGTTTCGATTGACTGTTGTGTATCAAAACATAATGTTATCTTCAGTCTCACAAAAAATTAATATGAAGTGAATAAAACATTTTAATCTGATGATAGTTAAACTGGCTTATTGATAGAACTTATAGTTGGGCTGAAATCAAAGACCGTAAAAACACAAGAGCTATGACACTTTTGTAAGCATTATTTGTTCTTGTGCTTTCCTGTATCTTTCGGGGTATGACTTAAGTGCGGATAAGAGTCCTATCCGCGGATAGGAATCGAGACTTTGGGATAGGAACGATAAAATCAATATTACTCACTGGATTTGATTGACACTTTCAGACACCGTTTTAATTACAAAAACAAAAATATTTACAAACTTTCAGACCAATGTATTGAAAATAAAGTTTACACACTTTATTTCAAATACCAAGTTGCAATTAATATGGAGATAAAGCCTGCGGATAGGAATCGAGACGTGCAGATAGGAACGATAAAATCAATATTAGGCCTACTCACTGGATTAGATTGATACTTTCAGACACTGTTTTTATTACATTTTCAGTAGTTTGGTTATCTTGATCATTTTTATTGTTTTCGTTATTTCGAGCCTCCTCGGCACCAAATATTATCAAGTTATTTTCCATGCCGCGGATAGGACTCCTATCCGCACTTTAGCTATACCGTCTTTTCGCTCATTAATTCTTTGGGTTATTATTGATGCTCTGTAATGGCTGACAAGAATGACAACCAACCGTTTGGTTTGTGTAAAAACGACGCAGATTTCCTGAAATACTTTCACACACTCTTAAAAGATGTGAGGAGCTTTGCAATAAGTAATATTGAATATTACCAGCGTGGAAAATCGAGTGTACATGCTTGTTTTTACGCCACATTTTGTATTTTACTTGAACGTACACAAGTGTTAGAGCCTGTGATTATCAACATCGTACCAAGATTACACGAATTTGACTTTTCTGAAGATGTACAGGCCAATGGTTACCGCAGTTTCATCAGTATTGTTAACAGGTTGGTGAATACTAGTTGAAAATGTTATCTAAATTATGTTGCTATAGTAAATCAAGTGGAAAAAGTGCTATCAAATTGTGGGGCTCAAACACACGACCCCCTAAACACTAGTACGGCCACTACTGATCGCCCAAACATGGTGGCCGTCTAACCCCACATCACTACAATCCTCCCCCTTCCGGCATTTGAGGCTCAAACCACCGTGGGCCGTCGAACACCGCTGCCACCATTATAGTAAATCAAGGGGAAAAAGTGCGCTCGTTGTGGGTCTCGAACACACTACCCCCTAAACACTAGTACGGCACTCTACCGACTGCCCAAACGGGTTGGCCGTCTAACCCCACATCACTACGCTCCGACAAGATTCAACATTCATTAGGAATTGGGTAAAGACTCGCCCTGGCTTCTAGGATGCTTGTTGCTGCGACTTTTCTGTGTACAGATTAAACACGTTTTGCATGGCTGTCTTCTGTTATGCACCCATTCTTGCAGCCTCGTTTTCCGAACCAATGAACAACACCAGGGCGCATCGAATACACCTTCTGTCAGGCTTACAACCGGTCATTCCGTAACGGACTGAGTTCCGGTCCGCCGGCACAACATTGCTCAATTTGCTGATGTTCTGTTGATAAAAGATCATGCCAAACTTTCAAAACATTACTCGTTAGACAAACTTAATTGGATGTGTTATGGCTTGTTGTAACAGTCCATTGTAACTTTATTCAGCTAAAGCCATATAATTTTCTGCACATGTTTGATTCACATGGAATGTTCATAGAAACAATGACAGTTCAACGTTTTGTGTTTTAGGAAGGTCAAATATTAGACATGTATGGCTGCCTTTCCTTAACTTAAGCTTAAGGTTCAACTTCAAGTCAAGCCGATTGGCATTGCAATTGCTACAAATAATGCAACACAAATTTCTGGGAATTCAATACATTCTAACAGTAACTCAAATGCATAATATAAATTATAAGAGTGACAAGAATAAATTGGGTGTTTAATATATGCCTTTGTGCACTACCATAGCTCATTAGCTGTATAGGCCAAAATTATGTGACATTTTAGGTAAAAAAGGGTCCTTCACTAAAAATATCCAACTTGTTATCCGAAAACATTTTAGGTTTAATATCATACCAACATTATTTAAATCATAGTAAGATGGTACGAGAACTTATATTTATTCTAGATTTTATTAACAAAGTAGAAATTTGATGTCAAACTTGTTCAAATGTTGTCACTGGGTGCCGCCATTTTTGTTTGTTGACATTTAAGGGTTAATCCAAGTGTTTTAGACTTTCTTTTGTCTCTATCACCTAGAATAGTGTTTTATTGATAAAAAAAGTAATAGTTGAAATTATTTAAATAGTTATTTTTTTACATATATATATATTTTCTAAAAAGTCTGAACATTTTAAGTATTTTTGTTTTTAAATTACATTATTTGTCAATAACAAATAATCTGTCTGTATCTGCTCATTCAAACGAACATTTAGATATATAATAATTAGAGATGTCAACGAAAATTCGAATATTCGAATATTCGTTTTATCTTCGAATATTCGAATCCTGTTTCAATATTCGAATATTCGAAAAAATATACTTAATACAAAATTTATGAAAAATAAAAATTGTTGTTTGTTTATTTATTTGCGGACCCCGATTTGTGTAAGATAGTATGAGAGTAATAAAGGATGTTGTTGTTGAAATATACGCGCTTGTAAAAGTGTCATTGTGTATATTGGGGGGTGCTAATATAATTGTATATCGTCGGGTGATGACATTTTGTCTCTTTCGATAATCCGTTAATTACTGACCGTTTGTAACAGTTTGATAGTCCATAGTCTCAAATAGAAGAAAATGGGTGTCTAATTGTCGGTAATTTAGTTGTTGACGAAAGTTGTAAAAAGTAGGCAGTTAAAACCACTGACATGGACTTGAGTTAATGACTCGCTTTTTAATTAAAGAAGATCAAAGATGGAATTGAGAAAAGAAACATGCCGAAAAATGGGGTGACGGGAAATAACACAATTTGCATACTAATTTTTCACGTAGGTCATATCATCCAACCAAATGTCTGTTTAAAAACATTTTACTCAAAATACAACGAGTAAATGTATTTTGTATGGTTCGATTTTTAATTAAGTACTCAATATTCAAAAATAGCGTACGTACCTAAACAAGATATTTACACTGATATAATAAAAATCTCAAAGTTCATGCTAAATTACACGTATCTATTGTCAAAATTCCGTCTGTCGCCTGGAATTATTTCACCCGATCGTTGGATAAGAAGTCTAAGTGACTTAGTGTATTTTACCAAGCGTTCATGTTTATTTCATATATTTTGATAACATAAACTTTCTGCATAAGAACGATTACCAAACCGAGTGAAACCGAGTTGTGAATTTGACATTGAGACTGAATGAATGTAGATCTTCTATTTTATGTATGTTACCAAGTTGTCATGTTCTTGATTTCGTATATTTATGAATGCATAACGTTGAATACTTGTATTAAAAAACGAAAACAAAACATTTCCCAAAGATATTCATAAACACGAATATTGGCATTCAGAAGATGATCTGTTAACTGCAATAACATAATTCGTCAGAGTCTTAACTTCCGGTGAAAACGAAAGTAGAATACACACAGCACGTAAGGAACTTTGGTATATGAAATATTATTTTTTTAAATTTTTTGTCTAAGTTGTGTCGAACGAATATTCGAATATTCGTTCGAAATGAAAAACGAATATTCGAATACCTGATTTGCTATTCGTTGACATCCCTAATAATAATCCATATTGCATTGTTATTTTACTTAAAAAATCAGTGAATTGTAATACGCAAAATCCGCTTAACATGAACCTCATGGGTTTTCCTTAAATCATGGGCAAGTGAACACGTACATTTCTCAGGTAAGAAGGATTGGATCATCAAATGTTCTACCCGGTCATTTGTATAGAAGTGTCGCGTTAATGAAATAGCAACAAAATGCGTCTGAAACATTATTTATCCGACAATAATTGAAATAATCAATGTTTTTCCTTGTTTTTTTCCTAAGCGGTCCTAATTGCCATAGTAACCTTCTTATTTAAGCTGCATTTTCTAGTTTGTTTACATTTTTCATAACGGTGATGGCGAGTTATTGTTTTCAGAGCTATGCGCTTGCGCATCTTTGGTTTATTTATGTCTCACCAAACTATCGTTTATGATTAGAATAGAGGATAGAATATTTCATTTCGCCAACAGTCCTGGCATGTGAAATCATGTATATTTAAACGGAATACATGTATTTTATTACCATTTCCTTTCATTTCATACATCAAAAGACATTATTCCTTTTTCCTACAGGCGAGTTTTACTCCTTAATGTAATGGAATTGTTGTGGTTAACTTGACAGAGTGTACGAAGTGTGGACACTGGTACATCACTTTGAATAGATTCTGTTCCATGGTTTATAGTATTATACATGTTGGTGTAAACATTCACTATTTTACTTTCACTTTGCACATGTAACATCTAAACAAGCCCTATATAGTCAATATGATTTAGCATTTTTATGTTTTTTACCTTTTAAACACTTAATATTAGATTACATATTAATGGTGTAGTCTTTCGGACTCAGTGTCTACAAAATGTAGCAAAATTATAAATTATACAAGGTGGACGTAATGGAATGGACAAAATAATTTTAAGGTGACATGACTTTGGATTTCGTTTTTTTCCACATGTCCTTACCAAACATTTTGTGTATTATTGATTCATATTCTGGTTTTGAATTTCACCGTGTCAATAAACCAGCTATTTTATGCTGATGGTTTGTGAAAACTGCAGTCGAGGGAAACAAGTCTGCATCTCAAAAAAATTAGGACATGTTTTTGGAAGTACGTGACCTAAAAAGAATCAATTGTGCTGTAGGCAATGTATTTTCACTGCTGATAGTTAAAAATTAGTGGGAATATGAATGATCAAGATCAGTGTCATGATGATATTGATAGGATAGATGTAATATAGAATTTTCCTGTTTTTTAATTACATGGTGTTTCATATCATTCAGATGTAATTACAAAATACAGTTGACATGTATTTATTTATTTACAGTTTTTGTTATTAATACCTGTCTCTGTATTTATTGAGTTTGTTTTCAATAACTTTTTTAGGTGTTGCATCCACTTACTGCAACTGTGTCGACATGTCAACATTAACAAGACCAGTTTACTGTTTCGCTCAACCCATTACTTGAAAGAAGTGGAAGCTTATGTTGAAGTACTTGGACAACTTATGGCTTTTCTTGGGTAAGTTACAATGATAAGATATTGATTATCAGTCATAAAGGCAAAACCTCCAGGAAATAAACGTAGCATTGTATTATATGATGGTGTCCAGAGCTCCTCACTCCATTGATATACCTTTTGCAGTCTTGGCGAATGACTTCCAAGACTTGTCAGTCATTCGGTCTGACAACTTTGGAAAACTTGTCGGACCGAATGCAAACTTGTCGGACCGAAAACATGTTAAAAATTACCGCTAATTTCAAAGTGAAAGTAAACAAATCGAATACAAATGGGCAAATAATTGGCGTATTTCATTAAATAACAGTTAAAAATTATAATTTACTTTAACATTCACTTTACTTTTGATGACACAATCAAAGCTCAAATGTCCGAAAGACAAGCGAATGTACAGACAATCGGTGCGCGTAAGAAGACCGCATTGTGTAAACAGCTACGGACCGACACAGGCCTTCTGTATCGGACCTGGTCGTAGTATCGGTCAGGTCCGACTGTCCGATGTGTATTCGCCGTGACTGCTTTTGATACCAATTTGATATAAGATTGTCTGTAAGTCAATTTACTAGAGGTGTAAGTATGGGTCAAAATCACTATCACATAGTCTAGTTTACTTATATTACAATATTATTGCCGTTGTCAATAAACTGTTGCTTTACTATCAAAATAATCATGATAGTTTTTGTTCAAAGCATAAATGCTTTGTAGGTTTAGAAAAACTACCATAATTTGTAAGCACCTAACAAAAAAACAATAAAAATCGGACATCTCCGAAGTTTCCTTTTTATCAATTATGAATGATACTTTACCAAATTTTGAATTAGTAATTAAGTAATGTAGTCAACTGTCATGAGAACTTTTTATTAAGAAGTAACTTATTTGACGAACAAATAGAACAATAAAATGGAATAATTGTTTTGTTATGAAGACAATGAGCAATTATGACACCCCCTCTAGAAAGTTGCTACTAAGTTAGTTACTAATAGCGGAAAAATGGGGCTTGAAAAGAATAAACCTTTGACATTAAAATTATATTTATGTTTTATGACAGACTTGGTAAAAACTTGTATAGAATTAATCAAATAATATATAATCTAATGAATGTGTAGATTGGAAGTGCCGTATCAGCTGGACCCTTACAGTTATTAATTGATTGTGAAAAATCAAGTGTCTGCATGGTTATTATATATCAAAACTGAAACCGATCATTACACATGTCTCTATATTTTACATGTTAGTAGTTTATCTAATGCATTTTCTGTCATTAAATTTTTTATATCAAAGTTATTATTTACTTCATTTTATTTAGAAAATAAATGTAGTGACCCTAAGCTAATATATACATTCATAATATTCCTGGAAATGAATTTTTACATCTTTGAGCCGGTACAACAAAAGAGTTCATTGGCTCATTGGAAATATTATCTTTGAATGTGATGATTTTCATTCATCTCAGTAAATGCCATGTATACTTTTTGATTATCTTAGTAATCTAAGCAGAATACCTTTCCTCTAATGCTTGTTTATCTGTAAAATAACAATTAATAAAAAAATATCAATATATTCCAGGGCTCTAGAAATTATCTTTAAATACAGTTGTCCCGGACTTAGTGTACATGTTAAATTTGACTTGTCCGACACAGGAGGCTAGGTGTTGAAACAAAGAATAGGGTATGGATTAACAGTAAAGCATAACATACTTGTCCTGGACTAAGCCAAACTCAACTTTTGGTAGCCCGAATCAGCAATAAGACTTGTCCGGGATGTCGGGCTACTGGATTTCTAGAGCCCTGTATACTTTAAAAATGACGGGACTTAGGTTAAACTGAAATGCTTGTAAAGAAGTTAATTACCATACTGCATTGCTTTGTCATTGAAAAGTTACAATACAAATTTCATCAGTCAGTTATTCTGTGAATCATTTAGTATATTGTCTCATTATCAGATACCTTCAACAACTGATATCATACAGTAAGGCTGGAGAACTTTTTCTTGAAGATAACGAGGCAGTTGGTGATGACTTACTCATGGAAGTAGAAATGGTGAACACTGACTGTTTTTATGGTCGATGTCTTGGATTCCAGGTTTATACTTTATAGATATACACAGTTAACTCCACTTATAACAATATAGCTTACTGTTGATACACCGCTTATTACAATACAAATCTCATGGTCACAACTACTTCCAGTTCGAAATGAAAGTAAGACTGAAGCTGACTTTGTCGCAAATTTCAAAAGCTGTTGAGGTTTCTTGTTATTAGATTACATCCAATTAATGTATTATTCGTGGAAAAAGTTGATATCGAATGTTGAGATACTGGAATTTCTATTACTTATTTATATTTAACACACATTCTTACTCTCTCTTCTAACTTTCGATTTCGTCTGTGGAAAAAGTCAGCTTTGGATACAGTGATATTTGGATACAAAGATATGAATCTTAAGATCCCTTGAATATCGTCAACAGCAGCGTTTACTATATACATTTTAACTTTGGATTTAATTTTGATTGTTCACTGACAATGTTAAAAAATATCAAATTACAGCTTTCAAAAAAACTAATTGTCAGAAAAAGTTTGTGAAGTTAAAGTTCAAGTTATGAATACAAATAGGCATAATATTAACATGTTGTTGTTATTTTTGTTGCAGTTCAGTGAATCCATGCAGAAAGTATTACACACTGTTGTTATCGCTATGGCAACCTACAGTGAATGTTATGAGGAAAGCTCTCAGGTGATACAGATAGCCTCGTCATTGCTGAATGGTAGTAAATATATACTGGATAATGAACTGAGAGCTAAACAGGTATGTAACAAATAGAAGAATAGACACAGTATTACAATATCCACTAGATGGACGAATAGTTGAAGAAAAAATTATGGACATACTATTCAAGGTTGCCAAATTTCAGAAGGAAACAAAACATTGTTGTTTTTCTATCACATATTGAACATTATGTCTGATATAGATGAGCTGGCAGAATTTGAAATTACACTATTGTAATTTTTCCTAATTCATATATAGTAAAACCTCACTTAAAGACAACCTCTATTATAAGACCACCTCAAAATTAAGACCACAATTTTATGTCCATTTGCATTGGTTTATAACCTCAATTTTAAGACTACTTCAATAAAAAGGCCAGTTATGAAGGGTACCAAGGTTGGTCTTATTATAGAGGTTTTACTGTATTTGCTTTGCAGTGGTTAAACAGAACATAACAGATACTTCATTAGACTTGTTCATTGTCTACAATACATAAAGTTCACAAATATTTTACAAACATTTTTTGATCACCGACTATACCTCAGACAGTTTGATTACTGACTAATCATCGAACAAATTGATTACTGACTTATCATCGAACAAATTGATTACTGACTTATCATCGAACAAATTGATTACTGACTAATCATCGAACAAATTGATTACTGACTAATCATCGAACAAATTGATTACTGACTTATCATCGAACAAATTGATTACTGACTAATCATCGGACAAATTGATTACTGACTTATCATCAAACAAATTGATTACTGACTTATCATCGAACAGTTTGATTACTGACTAATCATTGAACAGTTTGATTACTGACTAATCATCGAACAAATTGATTACTGACTAATCATCGAACAAATTGATTACTGACTAATCATCGGACAAATTGATTACTGACTAATCATCGAACAGTTTGATTACTGACTAATCATCGAACAGTTTGATTACTGACTAATCATTGAACAGTTTGATTACTGACTAATCATCGAACAAATTGATTACTGACTAATCATCGAACAAATTGATTACTGACTAATCATTGAACAGTTTGATTACTGACTAATCATCGAACAAATTGATTACTGACTAATCATTGAACAGTTTGACTACTGACTAATCATCGAACAGTTTGACTACTGACTAATCATCGAACAGTTTGATTACTGACTAATCATCGAACAGTTTGACTACTGACTAATCATCGAACAAATTGATTACTGACTAATCATTGAACAGTTTGATTACTGACTAATCATTGAACAGTTTGATTACTGACTAATCATTGAACAGTTTGACTACTGACTAATCATTGAACAGTTTGATTACTGACTAATCATCGAACAGTTTGACTACTGACTAATCATCGAACAAATTGATTACTGACTAATCATTGAACAGTTTGATTACTGACTAATCATCGAACAGTTTGATTACTGACTAATCATTGAACAGTTTGACTACTGACTAATCATTGAACAAATTGATTACTGACTAATCATTGAACAGTTTGACTACTGACTAATCATCGAACAAATTGATTACTGACTAATCATTGAACAGTTTGATTACTGACTAATCATCGAACAAATTGATTACTGACTAATCATCGAACAGTTTGATTACTGACTAATCATCGAACAAATTGATTACTGACTAATCATCGAACAAATTGATTACTGACTAATCATTGAACAGTTTGACTACTGACTAATCATCGAACAGTTTGACTACTGACTAATCATCGAACAAATTGATTACTGACTAATCATCGAACAGTTTGACTACTGACTAATCATCGAACAGTTTGATTACTGACTAATCATTGAACAGTTTGATTACTGACTAATCATCGAACAGTTTGACTACTGACTAATCATCGAACAAATTGATTACTGACTAATCATCGAACAAATTGATTACTGACTAATCATCAAACAAATTGATTACTGACTAATCATCGAACAAATTGATTACTGACTAATCATCAAACAAATTGATTACTGACTAATCATCAAACAAATTGATTACTGACTAATCATCGAACAAATTGATTACTGACTAATCATTGAACAGTTTGATTACTGACTAATCATCTAACAAATTGATTACTGACTAATCATCGAACAAATTGATTACTGACTAATCATTGAACAGTTTGATTACTGACTAATCATCGGACAAATTGATTACTGACTTATCATCGGACAAATTGATTACTGACTAATCATCGGAAAAATTGATTACTGACTAATCATCGAACAGTTTGATTACTGACTTATCATCAAACAAATTGATTACTGACTAATCGTCGGACAAATTGATTACTGACTAAACATCGAACAAATTGATTACTGACTAATCATCTAATTGTTTGATTACTGACTCAACATTAGACAGTTTTCAGCAAAAAGTAAGTGGGTGATTGGTCATACCACCTTGATCTGTAAAGCCTGTTTTATATAGTTGTTGGTTTATTTGTCTTGCAGGTTGTTGATATAACCAGGACAGAAGATATCAAATTTTGTAAAGCTTTTTGGTCTATACTTGAGTCGCCAATACTTCATGTACGTATACTTTCACAAAGTTTTATGAAACATTCATTATTATTTATTCTTATTATTATTATAGGGTTTATTTTCAACTGTTTTCATAGCCGTTATTCAGTTATATTTCCAGTGACAAAAAGTATATCATTTTACAGTGTTCTTTTTGGGGCCGAAATTCGGACCCATTCCCCTCACTCAAAAGTATGTTTGTTTCCCCTTTTCTCAGTTAAAATTCCCCTCCTACAGCTTTTTTTTTTAATTGGAGATATGTTGCCAGTATTGTTGATATTTTTAGTCAGAAAGATAGAAACATTGACCTGTAATGAAACTAACCAATCTGTTAGCATATTTACATGTTTACATCACTGCAACAAAGAAGTGTAGTGAATATAGACATAAAAATGTATACTTTAAATGCACATTATTTTCATCCTATTTTCCCCTATTTAAGGGCCCCGCCACCATTCCCCTAGAAGTGAAAAGAAACACTGTTTTATCTAATTATAGAAGTCAATTCTTATCCTTTTCTGGTATTTTTCTCTTGATAATTATGTTGCTATGTTTCATGAGCTTCATCAGTCAAGTATTTATCTTGCTGTACAATGTATATTTTTATATTATTGCAGCGTCTTCGTTCATTTATTTTTCCACATGTTGAAGTAAGTGAGGTGATATCACTTGAACCTGAGAATTTTGAGCTACCTATGGATGGTCAGCATGGTATGGATAACACTGTGACAATAACACCACCTTGTGCTCATACTGGACTGGCACCAGTCAAAGTTCGTCTCATATCACATGCTGTTAGGGAAGGAATGGTAAACTTTCTTGGTATTTCTGTAGATAATGACAGCTGTCAGGGGTTCCATTTGACCCAGGAGTTGACCCTTTGACTCCTAGAATATCCATAAAGCCACATTTTGACCCTAAGGATTCTGGCTGGAGGGTCGATTTTTCTCTGAATGATAGGCATTTTGGCCATAAAATAGTAAATTCTGGTCCAAAATTACCAAAATGACCCTTGAGTGGGTAGAGAAACCCCTGAATGGTGTCATTTTAGTGGTCGTTAAAATATGTTTTTACTTTGCTCTATCATACAAATCTGTGAAAGACACCATAAATAGAGGATGTGAGAGTTACATCAGATAACAAGAGTACACTTTCAGCTAATTCACATCCACAATTTTCCCCATCTGTATATCCTGCAACAACATATGAGTTATAATACAGTAAAACCTCAGTAATAAGACCATCCTTGTGACCTTTGAAAACTGGTCTTAATATTGAGGTGGTCTTAATATTGAGGTTGAATAAAGAGCAAACCGGTGCAAATGAACTTGAAAATTTTGGTCTTAATTTTGAGGTGTCTTATTATTGAGGTGGTCTTTAAGTGAGGTTTTACTGATATAGTAGTTCAATTGATAAAGGTTCTTTTTCTTTGTCATAAAATATTGACTGGACTTGAGAGCAGTGACGTTATCCTAAATTGAATTTGCTAAATCAGACCTTTTTTTTTAGTTTTTTGGGAAGTATGGTGAGCCCTTTTGATAGGGGAAATTTGCATCATAAATCACCAAATTTGTGTATTTATAAGGCTAAAATCTTTTAAAAATTTACTGAAGAGGAATTTTCTTTCTAAGAAGGAGAAAATACATTCTCTTTTCTTTGGGGAATGGGGCCCAATATTGGCACCAAAGTTGCCATAAAAATGGGCTGTAACTTATATATTACAGTCAGTGACAAGAAACAGATTTCAACCAAAGACGGGAAGTAAGATGCCAGAAATATTACCTAAATCATCAGGATTGTTATTTCACTGCCATGGTGGAGGGTTTGTTGCCCAATCGTCACAATCACATGAGGTACATATGATTTGAGTAACAGCAATTGTATGTCATGTTACATGTACCATTGTTGAAATAATCAGAAACATTTATGCTTGCTTAAAGGTATGTAGTCTAATTTTCTATCAAAATATGCTGCATAATAATTTTGAGAAAATGGCACGCTAATGCCTTCACACAGACATGCTCTAAAACAGCATCAGAACTTTTCTTAAATATTTTCCTTGAACTGCAAAACAAGAGTCAGATACAGGTATTTCCTATGCTGATGCTAACTCGGTGCATGGGTCAGGATTGAAACTACAGGTATCGGACACTTGAATTTATGGTTTTGGTACGTAAAGTGTGAAAGGATATTTTGTCCAAAAAATCGGACTATGTACCTTTAATGCTTATATCTGGTTTATATCAGTTTGGAAATGAAACCATTTTTCTACCATGTTTCATATGTTACTCAGAGCATACATGATACAGATAGAGTGTATTACTTTTAATTACAAATAAAATGAGCACTGCTATTGGATTCACAACCTCTTCTGTAAGTGATGTCTTTGCAAGAAACGGCAAGATGTGATGTTACTATTTGCAAGCAGGAAATAAATATTTACCCCATATGGTCATTTCATTTTCATATTGCCATTCTGGGCAAATATTGCTTACCATCAGTACATGGTGACGTCGCATGTGGCGTTTTCTGGAAATGACGTCACTTAAAGTAGAGGTTGGAAATCGTACAGTGGCACTCAAATATTAATTGTAGTGGAATTCTTTGATGCATGCTAATCAATGATTGATTGCTACATTGATCATTATGTATGGTTCCATGTTAATAATACCACACTTCCAGTGCTTATATACCAATCTGTTACTATTATGTAACGCTCAATACATGCTTTATATACCAGTATGTATCTGCCCTGTCGTAATGTCAGCTTAGTGGTTTGACCAATGGGCTAGTACTGGAATTTTTTTTAGATAAAACCTAATGAAAATGATTAATCAAACAATCACAAACATGTATGCATTTTTCAACTCTTTGTTGGAAAAGTCAATAAGATGAATGCATGCCAAGATGCAAAATTTATGCATGCTTTTTCATTAAATAGTAATGGCATGTCATGTTGAATGTGATATATATCGCTTTAATAGTTTCATTTCCAATAAAAATCACACATACGTGTAAGTTCCTTATGTTCAATTAAGGTCTGATATGACACCTTGCTATCATGCCAGCAACTGCTAATTTCTGTTTATTGATTTATAAGCCGTGGATACTAAGTTACATGAAATACATATTTACTGTTTAATGTGAAGATGGATGAACACAGTTAATGGTAAATGTGTTATTATTTTCATCAGATTTCCATCCAAGCATTGACAAGGTAGTAATTGTAGTGATCTCTCACTTGAATTCTCATAATAGAACTGTTTGCACATTTTGTTTTACCATTGTGTTCATGAAATGTTTGCTTACATTATGTTTGTAAAGTGAACCATTAACTGCATGGAGGAAGGCTTTGTAACGGTATGTAAACAAATATATGTTACAGCAAGCTTTGTAATACATAGACGTGATGATGAAAAAGCTAACAAAGCTTTAATCATAACATTGCAACATGATATATTTGCAAACTATTTGTTTCTAATATAAATTTTTTCTACTGTTGACCTGCATAAATAAGGTGTGTTATAGATAGATAGATAGATAGTTTATTTCAAGATTGTAGGCCTTTGGCCCATGAATCACATGTATAATACAGAGAATATAGTATAAAGTCACATGTATACACAGTACATATAATATTCAGCATAAATTGTACAATAGTAATTATAATTATTGATCTATTCCGGTGAATGACAGTTACAGACTAGAATAACATTTATAAATCTAGTAAGATAACATGTCGTAATAACATTGAATATATCTGATTTGTATCAATAATAGTACTACAACGTTTTGAAAAGGTTTAGTAATTTACAGTACAGAACATGAGTGGAGAAAGGTTAGTTAAGATAACATACGTTATCTCGTCTTTCAAAGCTCTTAAATACATAAATCGATAATTGTTTAACAATAGATTGGTTCGTGGACGAGATTAGTTCAATAAATTTAGGAATGTTCGGTCTTTTCCAAAAATAGCATTTAATGAGATCTTTTCTTAAATCGTAGAATAAAGGACATTCTAACATGAAATGAAATTCATCCTCTAATGTGTTGCATAGTTGACATTTGCGTTCGGGCCTTGGAATTTTATGAGGTTTATGCCATCTACCTGTCTCAATTTCTAATCTGTGAGACGATACGCGTAGTCTAGATAGAGCAATTCTGAACTTACGAATTTTTACAAAATCTAAATATTGTTTAAAACCAAATTCAGAGAATAATACATATGAGCTAGCTCTTGTGGAATTGTTAAGTTGTCCTCTCCAGTCTTGAATAAATACATCATTAGCTCTTTGTTTGAAAATGTTTAAGAAATATTCTACATTATTCACTCCTTGGTATAGCCAAACTTCATAAAAACCCAAGTTTTCTAACAGTTGTTTTACTTGACATGCCCAATTGCTTTTATGTGGTAACAACACATTATCATTTAACATCATTTTATAGATAAGTTTTATATATTTTCTTTCATCATTACAAACACTTGTAATTTTCAGCCAAAAGCGTATTATATTTACCATTCTCATTATTTTTAAAGGTTTACGCCCAAATTCCCCATATATAAAACTGTTTTGTGTGGATATCTTAACTCCTAGAAGGTTCTTTAAGAAATGCAAGTGAGTACGTTCTAATAGTTCGGCACTGGCAAATCCCCATATTTCAGAACCATAACTCAATATGGGGAGTATCAATTTATCAAACAATGACAAAATATGACTAACAGATAAAGTGGGAAATTTGATCAAATACGACTTCAGTTTAAAAATTGCTTTACAAGCTTGACCGTTAAGCGTTTCAAATGTTTCTTTAAATGATCCCCCAGTTGAGAAAGTTATACCTAGATATGTAAAATGATTAACTATCTCTAGTTCTTGGTCGTTGTAAACGAATTTCAAATTGTGTCTCAGAGGTCCCCCTTTCCTAAACACCATAACTTTAGTTTTGCTAACGTTTACAACTAGTTTCCACTTCTGACAATAATCTTTCAACGTATTTAAACCAGACTGTAAGCTATGTTCGTCTTCAGCGAATAAAACAATATCATCTGCATATAATAGTAAAAATATCTTCAGTGTATCTAGACTGACCCCTTTAAAACCATTAGTACATAAGTATTCTTCAAGATCATTGACAAATAAGGCAAAAATAAATGGTGATAGACAATCGCCTTGGCGAACGCCCAAGTAACATTCAAAACTTTCAGAACTTAAACAATTCTTATTTTTAACACGAGATTTCACATTTAAATACAGAGATCTAATTACATTCAACATTTTCCCTCTGATGCCATATTTAATTAGTTTATAAAATATATTTTCTCTAACTAGTAGGTCGAACGCTTTTGTATAATCTATAAAACAAACGAATAATTTCTTATTATCATTCAAGAGATGGTTTATAACACCATGTAATACGAAAATGTTATCTATAGTTCCCATATGTTTCCTAAATCCCGCTTGCGCTTCCGTATAAACAAAATAATTTTCGGCCCACGTTGTTAATCTGTTATTAAGAATTCGCGTAAATAATTTACCAAAAGTGCTTAAAAGTGTAATTCCCCGATAATTTTCCGGTAATTCCATATCCCCTTTTTTAAATATTGGGACAATATAACCTTCTGTCCAATGTGATGGAAAACACCCCCCGTCAAATATTTTATTAAATAATGGTAAAATGTAAGTCGATAGATCTTTAATACCGTACTTAAAGAATTCGTTCAACACAAAGTCTGACCCCCCTGCCCTCCCTACATTCACTTCTTTACACGCCTTTAAAATTTCTGCTTGGTTGATTTCACTGTCTAATTCCGAAAACATAATCTGTAGCTCACCGTTCAAAAATCTGTCATTAAAATAAAGCACATCGTCATCCGGTTGGAAAAACACCGAATTAGGATCATTGACTGCTTTAAAATAATTGGTGAATTGTGATGTAGTAACATTTGTTTTGTTAGAACAACAAACATCTTTAAGCATTTTCCAGTACATTTTAGCATTTTTAAATCTCATATCTTCAAGTTTTTTGGTATTTTTCTTGCAACAATCTAATTGTTTGGATCTAATGAGATTTTTGTATATAGTTCTATTTTCTGTCATAATTTTTCTATTGTTATTGGATGGGCATGCTCTAAAACTATTTAGACTTGTATAAAATTCACTTCTTTTTGATTTACATTCTTTATCAAACCAACTCTTATTATTTTTGTTTTCAATTTTCCCTCTATTTTGCATGTTCACATTTCTCCTAAATAACGGGTCGCATATTTCACTAAAACAATGATAAAATTTGTCTAGATTTCCCTCTATGTCTTGGGTATTATCTGCGTTTTCTAACTCTAATACTAATTCATTTAAAACAGTTTGGAAGTTTGGTGTTTTGATTTTTTGCAAAAATTCATCTTTTTTATCATTATCCCATTTATAGCAGTAATCTATCAAACTTTCTTCGGGGTCAACTTGTACTAAATTTCGACCTAATGTATTTTCAATTTGACAACTGAGATCAAATGAAATTGTGCAATGATCCGATAGGATGTTCGGTTCGCCTACTGAAAAACATTTAAAATATTTCATAAAACTAGGTTGACATAGTATATAATCTACAACACTAGATCCAGCATGCTTTACACATGTAAATTTACCAACGGAAGCGTCTTCGCAAAGCCTACCATTCCCAACTCTCAAGCCACTACGTTTACAAAAATTCAGTAACAATTTACCATTTTCATTTAGGATTTTATCCTGGCTATTACGTACTAAATAATTATCAATAGTATAGTCATCTGGCATCATATTTAAAGTATGCAAATATTCATCTTGAACAAAATCGTTTTTAATCCCAATTCTAGAGTTTAGGTCTCCAAGAATAACATATTCACCTGTACAATTATTTTCGTCGTTAAAAGCGATAATATCATCTAATACACAATCGTAAATATTATTTTCTATAAACACTTCCCTACTACTACCTTGGGGTACATTGTAACATAAACACATGTATAAATCTCCAAATAAATCAAACAACCGACCATTTATCTTAATCCATATCATGTGATCTCCGGCAGTTTTTACTAAAGATACATGTTTATTTAAATGATTTGCAATATAAATGATTAAACCACCACTGTCACGTCTTGCTTTCTTATGAGTCATGGATCTATGTAATATATAGTAAGTAAAACCATCCATATCATAATTATAAACTGGGTTTGACCACGTTTCTGTAAATAAGAGGATATCATGTCTATTAAACAATTCAGTTAGTTCTGGTGCATTTAACTTGTTGAAACTGCGACCGATCAGTCCCTGTATATTCAATAAACAAAATTTAATGTCACTTTTCTCCACGTGTTCCTAATCCGTGTTGACCTTCTGACCTGTATTCAAATCTGACATTGACGAATCGTTGGTCTTTCCGCTTGATTTCCGGGTTTCCCTGGGTGTATTTACAGACGCGGACCTTGTACGTGGGCTTTTGTTTACACTCGAGCACTGTTTATTTTTAGATCGGGGTTTTCCACTGTCACTCGCGTAAGATGTGTTATTTTTAGCGTTAATATTTTTGACTTTTATTGGATTTCTGGCCCGTTGTGGTGTGTCCGTTTGGCTGTGACTCGGTGATTTATTTTCTCCGGGCACAATCCGTTGTTGTTGTTTAACTTTCATCACTTTATCCGGTTGGTCGTTTCCTCTGTTTTCATGTGGTGGGACGTGTCTTTCGGGGGAACGATCAAAGACACGGGGTGAGTTGTCAATAACCGTTGAATTGGAGTACTGCGAACGGTCAATATGCATGTCTTCTGTGTCCGATTCTGTTTGTTGGAAGTATTCCGTTTGAATATGTTCATGTTGTAGTTGTTCGATCTCGTCGAAACCCTCGAGTCGACTTTCATTAAGGATATCAAACCATTTTGGGAATTTATCGTCTATGACTTCACCCTCAATGAACAACTTCGCCGGATATTTAATCTGGACTTTTTGTTTATTTTCACGTGCAGTTTTTGCTTCGTCTGATTTATATAAGACACTTCGTGCGTGGGCAATCTCTTTAGGGTAATCACGCTCTAAGCCGAATGGAGTCGATTTTAACATATATGCTTTACGGAGGATTATCTCTGTGTCATAGTAGTCTCTAAAACGGACTATAATTGGTCGTTTTGGGTGCGACCTGTTTTTAGCGTCGACGTTTTTCAGCGATCCGAGACGATGCGCACGATCTATAACTATATGTTCTGGGTTAATATTGAGTTCATCCTGAATAAATCTATATATCAATTCACCACAGTTACGACGTATTCGTTCCGTAATTCCAAAGAAATTATAGAAGTTATACACTGAACAATATTTTCATTTTGTTGATTATTCTTATTAAGTTTGACAGTTAGCTATGTAATTAACTAAAAGAAAAATTGTGTTAATTTGATTAATTTTTTGCACTGATCTTTCACAGTAGACTTAAGTTTTCTTTGCCCCATGTGGATAAAATTTGATATTTTTCAATCTCATTATAATTTCATGTTAGTACAAATATTCTGATTATGACTATGCATATTAGCTAAAAAATACAGGTAGATGTAATTATTCTGGAATGAATGATTAGTTTTCTAAATAATATGGTGTTAAAATGTAATAAGTTAATCAATCTCAGCTGAAGATACAGTAAAAGAGCCTTGATTCGTTGTATCAATCACTTGGTTATAATAAATGTATTTGTACACTTGCATTTGAATTTCTTTGAGTACCACATTTTGATTGTATAGTTTTTCATGTATTCACTTAAGAGATTGTGGAAATCTTTCATTACATGTTCAGGGATTCCCTGAAGCAGAACTCTTGAGTCCCTGACTCCCTTTTCTTTCTAAGGACTCCCATTTTCAACTGACTGTGCATCCCTGGAACCCCTAAAATAAACGTCTGTCAAGTATAAACTGAGTATCTTGGACCCTACAAATTTACTTAGGACCTCCAATTTATCAAACATCAGAGTCCAAGGACACCTAGCAGAAAAACCTAGGGAAAACCCTGCATGTTCAGAATACAATGTTATTGTAGAATTTTATAATTTCTACATGTGTGTTAAAATTTTGTTCTGCTGTTTATTTTTTTTCATCATTTGCATTGACTTGTTTTTGTAGAATGTACTCTATGATTTAGTGAAATTGTTTTGCCTTTTGTAAAGTTATAGATCAAACCTTCTAGTATACAGTACTCTTAGAGTTAGAATTTAGATGTTGTTCCTTTACCAAACACCTGATCTGTCCTTTGTTTGAAGCTGGTTGTAATGTCGTTTATACATTCAAAGTTGATATTTTTGTATAGACTGTTACTTGTTGGAGTGACAGATTATATTTAATAGAGTAACTAGTTTTTCTTACAAATTGCATGTCTAAGCAGAATAAATATTCTATTGAGTGTACTGATTCACATAGACACCTCAGGGCTCTAGAAATTATCTTTAAATACAGTTGTCCTGGACTAGTGTACATGTTAATTTTGACTTGTCCGACATGGGAGGCTAGTTGTACAAACATGAAATATGGTACAGAAGGGATGCATAACAGACTTGTCCCGGACTAATTCCAACTCAACTGTTATTTGCATGAACCGGCAATTAGTCTTGTCTGGGACGTCGAGCTAGTGGATTTCTAGAGCCCTGCACCTGTGTTGTAGAATACATCAGTTTTATATATTGTGTGATATTACAGAACTATCTGCGAGTATGGACAAAGGAACTTGAGATGCCCATATTGTCCGTAGATTATGCGTTAGCTCCGGAGTTACCTTTTCCTAGAGGATTAGAAGAAAGTTTCTATGCATATGCTTGGGCATTGAAGAATTGTGAGAAGCTTGGTAAGTTTGGTTACTATAGTAACAAGCTATATTCTGGGGTTCGATTTGACCCTGGACTTGACCCTTTGGCCCCTGGAATTTCCAAAAAGCCACATTTTTGACTCTTAAGATTCCAGCTGAAGAGTCAATTTTGCTCTGAATTATAGGAACTTCGGCTATAAAATCGTAAAATTTTGTCCAAAATGACTCTTTATGTTCAGCACCTTGTGGAACCTTGGATATTTATGAAATGTTTTATATTCATGTTTTCAAGACTGAAAGTTGATTGATCACATTAGGTGATCTTATCTGTATACATTTTCATATTTCATTTTATGCATGTCAGTTGGTCATTGCGTTATTGTTGGCAATTCAATGAAGGTTTTTATTTTTCATGCAATGTTCTACAAATAGATTGACTGTTATGCTAGATGTTTATAGTAGGTCAATCTAGGCCATGAATCAAGAAATGATGTTTGGAACCCTGATTCGCTATATTAGGTCTGATTTCATTTATCTCTCTTCTTTATTGGAGTTTTTGGGGCATTTTTCCCCATTGCTGAAAACCGAATTTAAAAAAAAAATTCAAAATTGCAAACACATAATTTTTAAGGATGGCCTTGTTTCAGTGTTGTTTCTACAGCAACTGACATGACAATCAATTGAACTGTTGAAATATGTAAAAAGAAACTCTATTTATGTACATGTTTTTCAGGATGGACGGGTGAGCGAATATGTTTTGCTGGTGATAGCGCTGGTGGTAACATCGTCATATCTACAGCATTGCGAGCAGTGTCATATCGTATCAGAGTACCTGATGGTATTATGGCAGCATACATACCAAGTTTAGTACAATATACACCATCACCAGCTCGTCTTATGGCTATGATTGATCCGTTACTACCTGTAGGAATACTGACCAGATGCTTAGCGGGTATGTTACAAGTAAAATATTGTTGCTCTGGATAAAGTCTAGTCCCATGATAAAAGTGTGCTATGTAGTCGGTATCAATAATGCTGGAGGAGGACACAAGTCTAGACTAGCACACAGGAGATCCTCACTAGTTCTCTCCCCTTCTATATCCCTGTGGACTAGCAGTAGTACGAAGTCAAAATAGCCATTGGCTATTAAAGCCCCAATATGAGTACAAAAACATGCACAAATTGTCTCAAAATATCAAATTTTATCATAAAATTGTTGAGTTTATCAAATTTACTTAATTATCAAATCTGAATTCCAACTCCTTAAACTAAAGTGAGCCTAACACACCATTTCCCAGTCTGATTTCATGTCCCTTTGATATTAGCCTGTGTTCGACCAATTTGTCAAACTTTTAGATCTTTATTAAAAGAGTTAAGCCCCCTTTCCACCTTCACGACTTTGCTCACGACCTACGCCGACGTTGGAAAAATTGAGATAGGCGTTGGTCGTGGAGATTATGCAAATTTCACAAAAAACACACAACCTACTCCTACTGTGTCAAGACCTTTCCACAAGAGTCGTACAACCATCGTAACAAGGTCGTATGACGCCACTACGATGTGTCAAGACTATGTTACGATCTACCACGATCTACTAAGACTTGCTACGACATTATCCCCGACCACGTTACGACCTACCAAGTCCAATTTTGGTAAAAAGTCGTGGTATGGTCTTCGTGGGGTTGCAGGTGGTTGGCGAAGATCATGGTGAATATTTCCCACGTGGTCCTTCAAGACTTCACTAAGACCTGTCCAGACCTCATTACGACCTCACCACAACCACCCCGACGTCACCACGACTATGTTACGACTTTCCACGAGCTTCACTTTGGTCAGGGTAGGTCGTGGTAATTTTTGAACATGTTCAAAAATAACGCCCAACCAAAGGCCCTTCCCGACACTGCTACGACGCTTCCAGAGTGATGGGGATCAACCCCGATCACCTCCCCCATCATCCAAAGATGCTCCACGATCTTCAGGTCCGCGTCGGTCGGTGAAGGTGGGAAGGGGGCTTTAGTAAAACTATCAGTTATATAGATGATCTATGTACCTATAACGTGGTAGATAAGTGTAATATTTCAATAGTATCAATAGACATAAAACTACCAATTTGTTTTTTTCTGAAATCAGTTTCCATATGCTTTGCCTTGTTGTATATGATGTTTTTGGGGTGAAATGCTGATAAAAAATACTTCCTGTATAAGCATATATTGGCATTTATTGTCAATTAATTGGTATACACTACTTTCAATATTTTCAGCATATGCTGGTATTGCTGACAAATTTTCGAGTGCTCTAGCAAAACCAATATTCTGCAATCCTGGCAAATACGAAAATTGGGAAGTGGTTGAATCTACTGCTTGTACTGAAGAATCAGACATTCACAATGTAACCAATGACAATCAGCCTGTCAAAGACAGTAACATGGAGTCTGCCAATATAATGCAGGACAGCCAGAATGAACAACGTAGATCAGACAACATAGATAGTGATAAGGAAATAGGATCACATACTTCAAATAAAATTTGTGGCAGTAATTTTTCTGTGTGTCACAGTATAGAGAACTTGTCAGATGATGAGTTTGTAGTTTGCGAGTTGGATACTCCAGAAACTAGTGGTGATGCTAGATATGACTTAAATGAATTGGATGAGTCAAACAATAGTTATTCTGGTAACAAAACTGTGTTAGCAAATGTAGACAAAATGGTTGCAACAGAGTCTGATGGATTATCTGAAAAGGATATTAGTGAACCAACAAAGATGTGCCAATATCCTGAAGCAAGTGAATCTGACAATATTTCATCAAACAGAGAAGATTCATGTAATGACATTGTTGCCTCTGTTGGTGATAAACAGGACTCTGAATGGATTCATTGCGATGATCCTTCTACTATGTATGCTGTTTGTAAAGAGATATTAGTTGAAGAGACAAGTGTTCATGATAAAGCTGACATGGATTGCAGCTTGTGTCATTCATTAGAGGATCTAGATGACGATAAGAGTCAGAATACAGAAATGATCACATATCCAACCACTGATGATACTGTTGAAGGGGGTAATGAGCTTTTAAGTAATAAAACATCATTGACTAAAGACACAGCTGTGAACATAAAGCCTGGTAATTGTCACAAGCAGTTGTCTATTTCTGATACTGACACTAATGATAGTGGTATTCTTGGAGATTGTTACACTGAAAATCAAGATGTTTTGTTGTCACAAGGTAGACATACTGTGGACTCTCCAGACAGAGTGACTAAATCTGACGGTGAATGCATGGCTCATACTGAAAACACGGATAAAGATGTAGAGGGTTCTAAGACACCAACTGCAAACAAGAATCAACTGTCTCTGGACCTTCCAGTATGTTACCATCCTGCACAGGAGACGGTTGAAGTTAGCTCACCAAAGAAGAAAATATCTCCAGTGTCTCCACAACTTTCACCAGGAAAACGTTCTTTTACACCAAAGTTGTTTTCTGTACAAAGAAAGATTGCACAAAGCCCTATACAATTGTTTCGACATTTACCTATTGTGAAGAACATGTATATGTCTCCACTGTTAGCTCCAGATGAATTACTGGCTAGATTACCTCCTGTCCATTTAACTGTAAGTATATTCTCACCTATGATTCACATAAAACAACTGAATCTCATATCATTATCTAGGGAAAAATCAAACTGTTTTGCTGTTAATTTTTTTTTTCTAGTTTTTTTTCCGAACTGTTCAGATGATTCAATACAAACAGAATCAAGTGTTAGATTATGATGTTAAGGTTGTAGTATCAAATTTTCTTATTGTTTTTGTTGGAAAAATTTTGTTTGAAATATTTTAGATCAATTTATTCATTCTAATCGGTTAATTTGTCAAAAGATGAAATTTTATTTGTCCAAACAATGCGGCTATAAATCAAGTTTGATTATGTAAAATGTCCAGGGATTTCCCTTACACAGAAATCTTGAGTCTCTGACGACAACAACTTGTTGAAAAACCTTTAGATTGTGTCGCCTGTCAACGAATCAATATTTTGTTCAATAAATGTTAACTACAATTTTTCCAATTTTGACAGAACTTTGCGACGATTTTTTAATAATCACACTAGACCCGGACCCATTCCTAAAATGTTGAAAAATAGCCGTGAGGTTGATCAAATTACTTTGAAGAACGCATTTTGTGTAATCTAAAAAGAATTTAGTTATGATGTCTGAAATGCAGGTAACCAAGGCTACTCTATAAGTGTTGGAGTTGTTGGTTGTTAATATATAGTGAGGGACTAGTGCAAAACTGTTTTTACTGCATCTTCATCAGAACTGAGTTAATGTAGTTTTGCGCTAACATAATTGTGTAAACGTATCAAATCAATATGGTAACTGTGTAATATTACTTTATTGTTTTCTCTGTGTTACATTTTGAAAACCATTTTCTTAATGCTTTTGTTCTGGAGATACATTGGAGTTACTTGCTTAAATTTATGATTTATTGATAATTTTATGATCTGATTTTCAGGCCTGTCATTTCGATCCATTACTGGATGACTCGGTTATGTTCGCCAAGAAGTTGTCTAAGCTTGGAGGGAGTGTTACTCTGAAAGTGTTTGACAATCTGCCTCATGGATTCCTGAGTTTCTCTGATGCCAGTCCAGAAGCTAGACAAGCCTCTATGTTCTGCGTAGAAAAAATACAACAAGTATTAAATCCTAACCAGAAATTTTGATCTGATGCCTCTAGTAAACCTTTTACACAGATTATTGCTGCGGCAAGTTGGCTAGTGGTTAAATATGATTTCATTCGATTATTCAAAGTTTCAGGAGAGATATGTAAGTGTATTTGAAACTACATAAAGTGGGAGAAATCAGGACGCAGGATCAATACCTCTATTAAAATATTTTCAAATCCCAATAAGAAACTGCTGTTGGTAATGTAAATAAGCAAATCTCAAAACTAAACCGCAAATTTCATGCAACAAAAAGATACTCAAAAGATTCAAAATGAAGCTGCTCTTTAAGGCCGTTGATTGTAAGCTTTGTGTGCTTTTGCAGACATTAAAATGTTTTAAAATATGAAATATTATACAGTAAAACCTCTATAACTAGACCATCCTTGCAAACTGGTCTGAGTACATGCATTGAGGTGGTCTTAATATTGAGGTTGAATGAAGCACAAAACAGTAAAAAAGGGACTTGAAAATTGTGTTCTTAATTTTGAGGTAGTCTTATTATTGAGATGGTCTGTAGTTGAGGCTTTACTACATAGTTAAATAGATGTTAGATTTCTTCAGAAGACAGAAAGCCAGTCTTGAATATTCATCAATACCATAATGAGCTAATGCTTCTTTTTGGAATTTCAAGGTATAAAATGTTTTATCCTTGTCTTCTCCCCCTCGACTGTTTTGTTATAAAGGAGAGGTAATAGTTACATATTGTTAGTCTGTGTAGATATGGCCCAATATGTGCACCTCCCCAAATATTTGAGAAGTTACCAAAGAGAAAGAACAAGTTACCTTCGGTTACCAAAGCAAAGAGTGGGTAACTTATGGATGCCCTTGCGCAGAGGTGCACATTTAGGGCCATATATGAGTCTGTGAGACTCGAGGTTATTGTGCTTTGAAGGACTTATTGTGCTTTGAAGGACGATGTCTTTCTGTGATTTTCTGTTGAAACAGTTTGTTAAGTTTTTTGGAATTTACTGAATTCTGATATCTATTTATGATTCACTCAAATTGCATATTTGTCTATATAATGTTTATGTTTCATAGATCTGGTCGGATAAAATTGTATTTTATTTTCTTATACACATTACAGTATGATAAAATAATGCATTGTTCATAAATTTGTTGTTGAGATTATAACTGAACTGTTTAAAAAAATTCTTAGCCCTGTTGTGGATGATGTGTTTAAGAAATTTGTTGCCATATGTAGTTACTCTGATGTAAGTAATTTTGCATCAAAGATGGTGTCAAATAAAATGCTGTTATTTAATTTCCTAAATAACTGTTATCCTTCTGTCTTTCAAAATGCTTAAACCGGTGTTATATATGCATGTGAATTGATTGTCATTGATATTGTGTTGTACATAGGAATATTGCAGACAACAGATTTTTTTGTCATAAATAATATATTGTGTGGTGCTGGTACCGTGTTGTTTAAATTTTTCTTTGTTCTGATTGAGGAGATAAGCTGATATTAAAAATATGTTTTTCAATGTTTTAGGGGTTCCACTAGGTGCTGAATCTCAAGGGGACATTTTGATAATATTTGACCGGATTTTTACCATTTTATAGCTAAGTTAATTAGAGAAAAATTGACACTTCAGCCAGAATCCTGAGGATCAATATGTGGCTTTTTGGAAATTTCAGGGATCAAAGGGTCAAATCGAGGGTCAAATGGAACCCCTGTGTTTAGTTAATTAACTAATATTACCAAGAAATATTTAGGCAAAAATGTATCGTTTAAATATAATGAAAACGAAATGCTTGAATACATTGTATTAATGTTTTGCAATTTTAAATCGGAGATTCAGTCTTAAAATGTTTGTGAATACGTGCCCTGATAATGAGGTACATGTATTTATTCTGCTAAACCTTATAGACTAGGATATATTTGATAAAATCACATGTAATCTCTGCTTCCAAATATGCATACTCCCATACATTACACACATTATGTATAACATTAGCATATGTCTATAATGGAGTTTTTCTTCCCACTGCTGATCGTAAACAGGGTATTCAAGTAGATATATTTGTATACATTGTTTTTGTTAAGATGTTTATCTGCAATATAATGAACTATCTTTGTGATACTTTTCTTTTTCAAATAAAAGATTGAAGCTTTATGTTTGTGTGCTTGTATTTTGCTCTTTTTGAATTTTTAGCTCACCTGAGCACAAAGTGCTTATGATGAGCTATTAGAATCATTGGCTGTCCGTCGTCGTCCATGAACATTTTCTTTAAATAACATCTCCTAAATTGCTGAAAGGATTTTATCCAATTTTTACAGGAATGGTCCCTGTTTAAAAGTAGCATAGATCTTTCTGATCTGTGCATAAGTAGGTCACAGGAGCTAAAAATAGATTTTAAAAGTGTATACTTTGAAAATCTGTTTATCCAAGACCTTAAGGCCTAGAGCTTAATTAAATTGATATTTGGTGTGTAGCATTGTCAAGTGGTCATCTTACAAAACTGCATAAATGATCAAGGCCTGTCATACCGAAGATGCCAAAAGGTAGGGCCTTCTTCCTTTATTATGTTCCCACACGGTTGCTGCTTTGTCCGTTCTTCCATACGTCCATGACAATTTCTTGTCCAGACTATTTCTCAGCAACCCCTGACAGGAATTCAACGAAAGTTTATGAGAAGCTTCACTACTATGGGGAGATGAGCATATTACCAGGCAGGTCCTGCTGTATTCATTTTCATGAAGTTAGGGCCCTTTGATAAGCAACATACAGTATATATTGCACCATTCTTGTCCAGACTAGTACCCAGAAACCACCTATAGCAATTCAAACAAAACTGTATGGAAAGCTTCACTTACACGAGGTGATGGGCATATTACTAGGCAGTTCCTGCCCCTCGGTATAGTCGCAACAATGGCATGTGTGTGTCTGTCCGGATTTGTTTTATCTGGACCATGTCATTTTTTGGAGGGTTTTCTAATTACTTGGCACATATGTTCACCACGATGAGACAGCGTGTCATACACAAGACCCGTGTCTGTAGCTCAAAGGCCAAGGTTACACTTACAGGTCAAACATCAACAATTGGTTTAAAACATTTTGCCCAGAATATTAGGGGGGGGGGGGTGATTTTCAAATTACTAGTTCACCATGATGAGATGGTGTGTCGCGTACAAAACCCGTGTCTGTAGCTCAAAGGTCGAAAGTCACACTTGGAGAAGGAGAAGTTTCCACTATATACATATAGGCTACAAAGCAATAGTCCCTGGCGATCTTATTGTCCAAAACCATAAGGTGTAGAGTTGATAATATTGGGTGTGTAGCATTGAGTATTGGTCCTTTTACACGATTACATAAATTATTTAGTTCTGTAAAAATCATGGCCGCTGGGGGGGGGGGGGGGTGTTCTCTATATGTATATCGTGGAAACTATAACATCGCCTCCTAAGCTGCTAAGTAGACTTTGAGCGAACCTAGGTGAATTTATTGGCACATTAGTCTAATTCAACCAAAATGGCTGTGTACTCAAGTGAGCATTACAGGCCCTCTTGTCTTGTTTTGCTCTGGAATGTTCATTACCTGTTGGTATATTTTCAATGGTATATCACTCATTTGATATTAAAATAATTCCTTAGGGATTGAAATGGATGAAGAGAGTGGATGTAATTGAGAAGAGAAACCGGAGGAAGAGAAAAAGATGGGTGGAAGGAGCTTCTTTTTTAAAAACGAAGACATTGGTGAAATTGTAAGAAAAATTTATTGCCGGTAAAAAGAATGTTACAATTGTGACGATGACATATTTCAGTATACAATTCAGATGGTTTAAATTATACAAATAACTCATATCAAAACGCATATTATGTTTGATTTAAACACAAACAGTCACAATATGATAGGATAGTACATTGTAATTGGAATTGCACATCTCTCAGTTGGAAACATCAGCAAGATGCATTATAACAAAACTTCTATTCATAATTATTATCTTGCTCTATTAAACTAGGTAACTCAACGAATTGTCCACTTGTTACATTATGAAAAGCAAAGTTTATTTCATTAAGGAGACAGTTAAAGAAGTAAGTATTTATGCTACATTCAGTCAATGACATTACATACAGGATACACATGTAGAATATAAAGTGACACATTCTTGAAATGATATTTTATACCATTGCTATCAGTGCATTCCATTATATTAATTGAGCAGTGTTCACAGTGGGTGATTAAGCATAAAGGAAACAAGAAATATCTTTAAAAAGATAAATGGCATAGATAGAATGATGTCTTCTGGTATGTTAAATAAAATAATGTTTTTGAAACATGTTGAAAAATAAATTCTTACAAAAAATTAACTTGGATCTATATATACTATAACCATGGACCTGTCTTATCTGGGTCATTTTATACATGCTTAAACATATTAAATACTTTCGGCAAAATTCGAACGCACATGTTACAAAACCCCGTTTGTTGTCTCTTGAGTGAATGAAAACCCCGTTTGGTGCCTCTTGGGTGAAAATATGATTGGTAAGATTTTAATAAGCCCGCTGTGAGGACAACATTTGATTGGTCAAACATGTAGGTCAAAATCAATCTTATACAGCTATGCCAAAAAAACAGATTGTAAAAAATTACAATGTACAGATGTATTTAAAATATATGTATTGCGAAAAAAACAAAAAACTCCATATTATTTCTTAAGAATGTTCCATTAAACTTTACTTGTACATAAGTGCAGAAGTCTGACAGAATGCTATGTAAAACACAGAAATCAATGAAATATCATCAACCACACTAAAGTATGGACCGAATGTTCAACATAGTCATGAAATATTTAAAGTAGCATGAAAGAAAAATTGACCACATGACAAATTTAAACATCAGGATGTGTCTGTTTTTAGCGAAACAAAAAGAAAACAAAAACACCAGTCAGTTTAAACTGCTAATTAGAATACACTAGTTCTGTTATATTTATTTACGCCAATCTTGCATACTCCATACTGATATACTCTTTAATGAATTTGGATCACTGAAAATTACTTGTCAAATGAATGACAACAAATATATCAGGTTCGCCAGAATTTGTCCTTTAATTTCAATAAGGAATGACCCTATAACCTTGTGACATAGCGGGGTTAGCTTCTGGAAGTTCTATTGTTTCTACTACGACAACAGGCTCTTCCTCAATGACTTCAACAATTTCCTCATCCGGAAAAGTTTCTATTATTGTTTCCATAGTGATCGGTGTTCTAAAATATCATAATGTTAATACTAGCATAGTTTATAACTAAAAACATAATTATTATAATAATTTCTGCATTTAATAGTTTTAATTAAATGTCTTATTATAATGGGCATAAGAAGCCCGTTTTTCAAGAGAATAATGACATTTTTGGGCAGCGTGTCAAAACAGCATGGGATCGGGGTGATACTTATTATGGCCCTACAACAATTCCATGTCAGTTTATGTAATACTGGAAAATATACTAGAACAACAAGACAAAATATTTATTCAATATGCATTATAAAAGTAAAATGTGAAAATTATGTTTTTGATTTTGAAATTATTAATAATACGACTACCAACATGTCAAAATGACGTCATAACAAAAAGTACAAATTACAGGTTCTGCGTGAAGATATATTAGCTTTTGTAGTCTGAGTTTTTTAACATAACTTAAATGGCATGTTTAAAATCGTCGCATTATTTCCAGAACCCCATAACCTGTTTTTCGTATTTTTGAGAAAAACAACTTTAAAGTTTAACCCTCATGTAGCTAATAGTTAAATACTGGTTATGGAATTGCATTTTATTATAGTAATGTGCATTCCAGAACAATATAGAAAGTACAGAAAGAAAGAGCTTGGAAAGACATTTACAAAGATACCAAATTCTCAAAAGCGCCAAAAATTGAGTTACGGGGTTCTGGAAGTAAGGCCACAAAATATTATTAGAAGAGTAACTTACGCGGCTTGATATCGAGGAAGAGGAACCATATTATTATAATTTATTGTTTCCTTGCTACTGCAAATACACAAACAAAGAAATATCATGGCTATGATTATTTGATATTCTCTCATTTGTACTGTCAACTTCGCTTAATTGATCTTGCCTGTTAAGGCTAACAGATGAACATAAAACATACAATACTTCGATCAGAGCCCAGGATTATAACAGATACTTACACTGAGGACTAAAATTATCAAATCACAAAAAAAAAATACTCACACAAGTTCAATAGTGACACATATTTAGTGTGAAAATGTGTAAAAATTGTTAAATGAGTGATGAATATTCTTTGTGACCCAATTACATAGAGATTTGACTATAATACAAGATTTGAGGAGATCTGAGTTTGGCATGTGGCACTAGAATCCAATATTAAACTCCCATATCTCGTGATCACACAAAAAGCTCAAAGAAAGAATATTCAGCACTTATTTGACATTTTCATGCATTTTCCACACACAAAAGTCCACCATCAGACGAATAAGAGGGTTTTTTTTATTTGTGATTTGAGTGAGGAGTGTAAGTATCTGTTATATCCTGGGCCCTGGTGTATGCTCATCTGATGAGGCTTATCTTTTCTCTTGTAATATGACTAAATTGATAAGATGATATTACAGTATCTGTTCAGTTGGTGTAATGACCTTGTCTATTGTGTCTATTTTTAAGTATGTAAGAACCAGTATCGAAACAAGAATGACAGATAAGGTTCACCGAGTTTTAGACATAACAAATTTATAGTTCAAGATGAGGATACCTCAAGATAAATTTTCCAACGATATTCCCTCTATCGACAGTTAATCGAAGCATACGAGTGCATACCCAAAATGGCGTTTCTTTTTTTTAAAAATGATTATTGTCTATGAACTTTCTGGACAACCGTCATACTCATTGCATACATCAGCTTTAATACATAACTCATATCGAGGGTTCAGTGCAAGACTATACTAACTCCTATATAAATACATTGGAATTAGTATAGTCCTGCGCTGAACCCTCGATATATAAAATTGTTTTGTAAATTATTGGTAATTGGATCAGTAGTGTCCATGCTTGCCTTTAATAAGATTGCTAAACATACACAACAAGCATACATTAAAATATAAGATTATTTTGTCATAAATTAAACGTACCTTCTTTTTTCCACGTCATTTCCAGTTCCCTTTTTCTTGCAACATGGATGAGAGGAACAACCACCAAGGCAGATAAGCGTTATCATAAAAACCGACACTGCTGGTAGGACCAGGAATGCCACAATACTTGGAGTGCAATCTGTTTCTTCACACCTTTCATTAATAACATAATATATTTACTGACACATTTATACACAACTTAAAACGACTTGCTTCCGATTATACATTAAAAAGTAAAACACTTAATGTTTCATATTTAATAGTGTTTGTTCTTTTTTTTTTTTTTTTTTTGAAGGGGATATATTTTTATTTTCCTCGTAAATAAGTATATAATAGTGTTAAAACTTGCAATACAAAGACGAAGTGTGATTATTTATCAACTCAAATTTCAATCATGAATAACTTCTTCATTGGCACAGACATTTTACAACCATTATTTTGTTCTTAACAATAAGTTTAACAAATTTCCAGAAGACATGAAACACATCAAGTAAACACAGTAAATCTTACAGGCATTTTTGTCTGTTTTCGTCCATAATGCACTTGTTTTTGTCAACACATGTTTCTACATGCTGATACCAGAAGCAGGAGGTTATAATTTGAGCTGTGAATACAAGATATTAATTGTAGTGTCCTCATTATGATGCATATATAGATGTCATAAAATAAATCTGGACAAAGTAGAATCTACCTTTTCAAACCAGTTATCAATATCATTAGTAATCCCAGTAGATCTAAATATATTCAATTTATAAATTCTGGAATATAAGAATATAGATGTCATAAAATAAATCTGGACAAAGTAGAATCTACCTTATCAAACCAGTTATCAATATCATTAGTAATCCAAGTAGATCTAAATATATTCAATTTATAAATTCTGGAATATAAGAATATAGATGTGATAAATAAATCTGGACAAAGTAGAATCTTCCTTATCAAACCAGTTATCAATATCATTAGTAATCCAAGTAGATCTAAATATATTCAATTTATAAATTCTGGAATATAAGAATATAGATGTCATAAAATAAATCTGGACAAAGTAGAATCTACCTTATCAAACCAGTTATCAATATCATTAGTAATCCAAGTAGATCTAAATATATTCAATTTATAAATTCTGGAATATAAGAATCTTTCAGTCTTCCAGTACGGATAGAAATATCCAGTGCAAGGGTTTACTGTTTTGGCGGGACCGAGGCTGCAGAGTGTCAGCAAAAACAGTTTCCCGAGAGCTGGATCATTTCCATCCCCACAAGAAACCAGGGAAATATTCTTATAATCTTACATGCTCCACGTAGGAGGAGTCACATAATGATGTCATATAACATGGAATAGTAACTTGAATCAAATATGTTAATTCATACATAGATCATACATACAGCTATAACAAATAATCGTTATAACATTGGTCATTTTATTTTATGTTGTCCTGAATTTCTTAGAAACAGTATGAAAAAAAAGAATCTATCCTGTGCGGATTGAAATATAGCCGACTCTCCGGGAATTGTTTACATGGTAACTCAGCAGAGCCTCCTTCATGCCAAGAACAGTAACCCATTTGGAAAACCTTGGCCAACTACGTCCAGTGCCTCGGATGTTCGTAAGGTACTACTTTCGGAAATACCATTCCAATATCACGAAAACAAAATGGCGGCATGAACGCTGGAGTGCTGATGAAACGGGATTAGAATATAATATTTAAGTTATATAAAGGCAGAAATATGTGAGTTTTAACTAGAAATGACAACGATAATCCATCTCGTATTTATCATAATTTATCGAAGTTATTGAAGTTATAAATCCGTTTTACGAGAACTGTTTTTTGACCGCACAAAATGTTGAATTTTGCGTTATAGTGCTTCGCCTGACATACACTAGAGGATGTTCGTAGAGTCACGAAGTGGTATGGAAATATCCGAGAGCTGTCGAGAATGAACAGGTAACCCTCGAGCTAGATAATTTTCTCTGTGCTGGAAACCAGTGATAGATTCTTATAATTTATCTTCTGTCAGGTATATTATAAATATTACCCACCATTTTCTGCTAGTCCGTAAGAAAATTCCGGAATGCCTACAACTTGAAGATTCTTGTTATACACAGCCAAGTTACGATCTTTCTCTTTTATAAGAAATGGTTTTCCAATTTCAGTAATGGTTGCATCATTCAACTCTTGTTCATCGAATAGAACTTCTACTCGATATGTGTCATCAGGCATTTTCACTACTCTGTAACAAAATTGGTGGTTCTACTATGACTGAGAATATAATTAGATCATGAGCATAATAAGTGCCAACATTGCATGGTTGATGCTAAATAATGAACATCTTTAAAAATAATTAGGCTACTTGGAACCACACTGAAGATCAATAAATAAATAAACGCTATGAAGCTGTTTATCATAAAATAAAAAAGATTCAATGTTGATATAAGACAACGAGTTGGACAGTTTTCAGCAGAATACTACATACATATAATCTGTGATTGAAACGTTTGCCACTTCTGACCGTCCACCCAGTATGCCATCTTGAATAGCCTGGAAATATGAACAATTTTGGAATAATAAAGGTTATACCTTTTTCTGAACATTATTTTTTTTTATTTTGTAATTAAACTTCTCTTGTGGGCAAAAAATGGATTATATATTCTGCCCATTATATACTAGCGCCACAACAACAAAACCTGTATTGGGGACGTTGGTTTAGTATGACGTTGAGTATTTCGCAAACTAAGCGTTTTGTTCGAAGATGTTTGGGAGGCTTAATTGTGATTTATAGAATTAAACTTATAAGTATAACTTTTTTTTTTCCATTTGAAGAGCAGATGATTTTTTTATAATTATAAGAGTTATGTACATTCTGACACGACATCATCATTTTGTAGCTTACTATTGCATCTTGTTCTTAATATTTGAATTCCTATATATAATGAAAAGTACATGTCCGATTTTAATACTTTTGTTTTTAAATGAAAGTTAAAACATATATATGTTAGAAAATGCAAAAAAAAGGAAAATGGTCTTTCTGGTCACTAATACAGGTTTTGTCAAAGCCCAGCTCATATACATGTACATACCGACATAGCTAATACATCAGCCATTGTGAAGCAGTAATAAATGTAATTACTGCAGGCTACCACTGCTGGTGATACATTGTACTAGTAGAGACACAGCTAAGTAGGAGTATGCTACTGTTGGCAGTAATATTAGCTCCTTCTGCCAGCAGTAAACATATATACATGTACTAAATTGTATAGATTTTTGAATATCGAATAGATCAAATCAATATAAATCAATAACTCTAATTGTGAAATTATGACAATTATGGAAAGTGGAAACTGTTTACAGTCTCAAAAATTGACGAAAACGATATATACAATAAAACCTCACTTAAAGACCACCTCAATAATAAGACAACCTCAACTTTAAGAACACAATTTTCAAGTCCATTTTCAATGTTTTGCTCTTATTCAACCTCAATATTAAGACCACCTCAATAAGAAAACCAGATTTCAAGGGTCCCAAGGGTGGTCTAATTATTGTGGTTTTACTGTAGATCAAACCCTTACATAAATAGAGGTTTAATCAAATGAGTGTAAATGTATGGGTATTGAATTTATTCAACGAATTCGATAAACTTAATACTAAGTAACACTAACTTAATATTCTATTTATCACATATCCGACAAACTAAGGTAAAAACATCCATCTGAACATAATATGCTCCTTAATATAATTGCTGTTGCTTCTACACTGTAAAACCAATAATACTACAGGAGATTGTCACAAGTTCTGTCCCTCTATTATGGTGGCATATTACTGCCACCAGTTAGCATGATAGCGTTCGCGAATAAATTCGTGTTAACCACTTAATTATTACGATAATTATCTAGCTATCTAGTTAATATTCGTGATAAATTTTCGGTATGATAAATATAATAAAACTAGAAACAGGCTTGAAAGTGCCCATAACTGCCACCTCTTACCTTTTTATGATGTATTACACTAGATTTAAGTGGTAACACGAATCTTATCTAGTTGACTACTTATTATGTTACTTAGTAACTCAAATTCGCGAATTTCACTTAAGATTCGTGTTACCACTTATTTATAAATGCGTTTTTGACTTCTACAGGTAAGTGGCAACACGAATCTTATCTAGTTGACCACTTATTATGTTACTTAATAACTCAAATTCGCGAATTTCACTTAAGATTCGTGTTACCACTTATTAATTTTTGGCTTCTAGATGTAAGTGGTAACACGAATCTTAAGTGAAATTCGCGAATTTGAGTTATTAAGTAACATAATAAGTGGTCAACTAGATAAGATTCGTGTAACAACTTACATGTAGAAGCCAAAAATGAATAAGTGGTAACACGAATCTTAAGTGAAATTCGCGAATTTGAGTTATTAAGTAACATAATAAGTAGTCAACTAGATAAGATTCGTGTTACCACTTACATGTAGAAGCCAAAAATGAATAAGTGGTAACACGAATCTTAAGTGGAATTCGCGAATTTGAGTTATTAAGTAACATAATAAGTAGTCAACTAGATAAGATTCGTGTTTCCACTTACATGTAGAAGTCAAAAATGAATAAGTGGTAACACGAATCTTAAGTGAAATTCGCGAATTTGAGTTATTAAGTAACATAATAAGTAGACAACTAGATAAGATTCGTGTTACCACTTACATGTAGAAGCCAAAAATGAATAAGTGGTAACACGAATCTTAAGTGAAATTCGCGAATTTGAGTTATTAAGTAACATAATAAGTGGTCAACTAGATAATATTCGTGTTACCACTTACATGTAGAAGTCAAAAACGTCTTTATAAATAAGTGGTAACACGAATCTTAAGTGAAATTCGCGAATTTGAGTTATTAAGTAACATAATAAGTAGTCAACTATATAAGATTCGTGTTGCCACTTAAATCTAGTGTAATACGTCATAAAAATGTAAGAGGTGGCAGTTATGGGCACTTTCAAGCCTGTTTCTAGATGTATGATATTTATCTTACCGAAAATTTATCACGAATATTAACTAGATAGCTAGATAATTATCGTAATAATTAAGTGGTTAACACGAATTTATTCGCGAACGCTATCATGCTAACTGCTGGCAGTAATATGCCACCATACTCTATACCATTGTATATTATAGAACGGATACAAGGAGAACTCTAGAAGGGATAAAGGGAGAGAACTCGTGACAATCTTCTCTGAATAGTGCATTACCTTTATAATCTCCTCTTTTGTAACACTCTCACCCATTGGATCTACATTCAATATGATTTTTGGAGTTGTTGTAAATAGGGAAGGAAGCGACTTTTTATCTGAAAAATAAATGTTCTAAACATGAACGTGGTGGCTTTTAAATATCAAATACAGATGCAATTCATAAACGCACAGCAGAAAGACATTTATCTTAATATATTGACGGGTACTGTTCACAAATTAACAGACACTGACAAATGCCAATGAAGAGGATCTGTAGTCCAGTGGTAACATGCTGGACTAGTAATCCAGGGATCGCAGGTTCGATTCCCCGCTCCATCACTGGCAGTACTAACAGTCTTTCGGACAAGACCGAGGTCCCTTGTATGATGCTTTACATCGGGCACGTAAAAGCACCAGGTGTGCTTCTGGAACTGGGGCATCTTCTGTATCATGCAATATCCTCCAAAAATCTAAAATAACTAACATTCTTCCGGAGTGGCGACGATAAATAAACGCAAATACAAATAAAAGAAAGGCCAAACACGGAGCAATGCTAAGTGAAGTACAATCTTTATAATTTATTTATTCAGATTGTAAAGACATCCATGTATTACTAAAACAATGATAAAGTCCAAATTGACATGAGTGATTGTTTATGCCATTTTGGTCTATGTGAATGGTTTGTGTAATAATTCTTAATTATAATTTTGTAAATTAACTATTTAAATCTCATTCATACAATTGCCCCCCCCCACACACTCTGTTAAGAATAAACTGCTCTAAATTGTTATCATATGTATGTTTTACTGCCTATTTCACAGTTATATCAAATTGCCCTCACAATTGACACCATCAACCAAAATTCAAATTGAATGATACAACTTTAAAGGACTCTTTCAACCAAGGGCCATAATTTGGCTCTCGCTCAGTTAATCCATTGGTGAAACCACAGGCAATGTCATCATGTGCATACACCAACGTTTTGGGATGCAAAGACAATAGGAAAAAAATCAATTTGTATGATATATACAGGCACATCATAACTCCATTATTCCCTCTCTATACTGGTACCTACCTGATATACATGTATGTAGGTGCATCATAAATACATTATCCCCCCTCTATACTTGTACCTACCTGATAAACATGAACATACATCATAACTCCATTATCCCCTCTCTGTACATGTAAGTACATACCTAATATATGTTGGTGCAACATAACTCTATTATCCCCTCTTTGTACGTGTAAGTACATACCTTATATATGTAGGTGCAACATACATATATATATATGTAGGTGCAACATATTCTATTATCCTCTCTTTGTACATGTAAGTACATACCTTATATATGTAGACCTGTGTATCATAACTCCATTGCCCCCTCTCTATACTTGTACATACCTGATATACATGTACATACATCATAACTCCATTATCCCCTTGTTATACGTGTACATACCTGATATTCATGTATATATATCATAATCCCATAATCCCCTCATTATACTTGTACATACCTGATATACGAGTATATGTAGGTGCATCATAACTCCATTATGATTTATCCCCCCTCTATACTTGTACATACCTCATATACATGTACATACATCATAACTCCATTATCCCCTCTCTATACATGTACATACCTGATATACAGTTGGGCACACCATTACTCCATTTCCCACTCTCTGTACATTTACTCTTTTTTTTCCCACCAAGTATCAACCCACTTTCACAAGAAAATGTTGCTGTTTGTCCAACTAAATTTCCAACCAAGTTCATAAATCCATTCATAGGTGCTTCAAGTGAACCGCATCCTATATTGCAGATAAACAAAACCTTTTTTCAATAATGTACATGTATACATCTGGGACCAATATATTGGTCCAATTAAACATTTACCTACAAAGTGATATAAGAAATATATAATGCATGCGTGTGAGTGTGTGTGTGTGTTCTTGCGTGCGTGTGTGTGTGTGTTTGTGTAAAAAAGCAAGAATTGTCTTAATATGTCTTACATGTATTTATTTATATACAGGATCTTGAATCAGTTCTACATAATAATAATCTCCCTACATCAGATACTTGTATTACGTAATATAAGAGACACAGATTATACTTAAAATAAGATAAGATATAAAATACCTCTAGCACAAGACGGCAAAGAAGATGGACTATATGTTCCAGATGAGGTACAGACAACTGTATTATCCCCTATAAGTACGTAACCATTTTCACATGCGATGGTAACAGTCTGCCCAGCATACACATTAGCCGGTACCACAGCATTTGACACTTGTATATTTGGACAATCTAGGATATAGCAAAATGAAGAATATAACTTGTACATATACAGAACATTCACAATCAACTGAGTAAAGGTATCTATTAAATGGTGCTGAAGCATGTGAAACATACAAACATGTATAAAAGTGAAGTGTTTATTTAATTTAGAGTCATCCCTATTTAAAGGACCAGCCATTTCTGACTTACTAGTTTAATAGAGACACCTACTTTCTGAGCATGTTTACTTCCTCATTCCTATCCTCTAATGCCAGGCATCAGGCAAGTATAGGCACACGGTAACCATTATTTAACTAGTTGGCAGCTCACCAATCGGCCATATCATAACGGACACCTACCGGAATTCTAAACCATTCGGCCACAGGAGACGGTTATAATTATTCAATCTCAGTGACTTGTCTGTGTTTTATGTGTATTGATGCAGTTTGTTCATACATTTGCTCCTATCATTTTGATCCATAATACAGGAATAATTCTATAATATAGGTAAAAACTAGAATTCTAAGTATATAAACCCTTTTTAATACAAATACATCATAATAAGCGGATGCTATATCTTTCATGTGATAAACGTGCTACTTTGATTGTTGATAGTATGACTTACTTATAAAGCATTCAGGTTTATTTCCATTCCAATCTCCACCTACACAGTTCATAACATCAGATCCAACTAGTGTGTATCCATCATTACAGAGGAAGTTTCTTCTAAAACCATTGTTAGTGGTAGTGACAACTCCATTCGCAAGATTTGTTATCATGGGACAATCTATGGGAGGTACACAATACGTAAGTGTATTGTTTATTATAGTGACATGTGTACGAAGCATTTACATATACAAGTATTATAATATATAGCAATAGACACATGGCCAATTGGAACAATGTCACCTAAAATATTAATAGTAAACATACACTATAAATAATTAAGCAAATTAAAAGCAAAACATGTTTATGAGACCACACAATTATAATAGGGATTTAAAATGTGGTAAACAGATGTACAGCTGAAGCATTTTACATAGAATCTTAACACATTATTTGTCATAAATTAATTGTTGTCGTGAAAGGTATTATTTCGTTAAAAAAACATTCACTGTATTTTTGTAATTATTAATGAGAAAAACAAGTTTATCACTGGTATTCATATCAATATATTCATCTGCAGACATCATTATACATGTGAATATAACAAGATAAGCATGAACATTTCACCCAAAATTGTTTCATAAAAAAAGAGCAGTATGATTTTCGTCATAGTTGATACAAATTGCAAAACAATCATTTAATTCGAATATTTGAAATAAAAGATCCACAAATGTATCACATTGAATATGATCATCTTAGCACACAAACTTCTCCATAAGAAAATATTACATAAAAGTATGATGTTGTTTGATATTCAGCATAACACAGGCTGTAAGAATTATTCCAAGTCGATGTGTTTAAACGTTGAATGAATCAGGACAAAATCTGCTTGTTATTTGAGCTACCGCATGATTTGTTAATGCCTCCAAAAACAAAACTGCTTAATATCCAGTCATAAGTCATCAATATTAGTTACCTAGCAGACATGTAGGGTCAGATCCTGACCAGACTGAGTCATCTTGACAAGAACGGTTCTCTGCTCCAAATAAAGTAAAACCTAGGTTACATACGTATGTAGCAACGCTTCCAAACCTAACACTGTCTGTAGTCAACACATCCCCGTTAGATACTTGAGGGCTCGGGCAATCTGTATAATAATTTCATTTATTTAAATTAGTGATGTCAAGAATATTCGGTCAACCTTCAGAACGAATATTCGAATATTCAAACATTCGACCTTCTTATGTAATAATAATACATTCGAAATTCGAAGTTTAAATTTATGCCTATCAATTAAGTGTTTTAAACTGATCACTCAAGTTTGAAAAAATCCCCGCGATTACCAATAATTTCAGGGCCTAAGTGTCATCACTAGAGTGTTATATCTCTCTTGTCCCCTAATATAGAACATGACATGCCAATTTACACCTGTAGATATTATTTTAAAATGTCATTCAATCCGATAATACCCATCAATGTAATTTAATACACACGCTTTCAGCTTTTATGTTGAAAATATTAAATACAGTAATTCTGGTAGTATTATTGCGAAATTTGACATAGTTATTGGCATATTCTAAAAATTCACATTTATTTAAATTTTCAACCATTTTACCCTAAAAATCACATTTTGCACCGTGTGATTGTTTTATACTTTTAGTATATTAAATGTGGTGCCGGACACAAATCTATCAAAATTATTTCTGTGCATATCCCCCCCCCCCCCAGTTTTCCACTGGTCTTATAAATATTTGGCAAAATACCAGAAATTCTCATTTTCATTTATAGTTTTTTTAACATTTTCTCATTGTATGGTATTCTGCACCTGAGGTATGTTGTAGAGCAGTTTAATATCTGTTAATCACAGTTATTCTGGTATTTTTATAGCTAAATTTCGTCCAGTTGTTGACAAACTCCAGAAATTCTCACTTTAATTAGTTATTTTTTTCAACATATAACCTCAAAAATCACAGTTCACAACATATGACGTGCCTATATTTTAAGTATTTTATGGTGCAATATAATATCTATTAAAAACAGTTATTCTGGTATCTTTATTGATAATTCTGATTTTGATATAGACAAATTCCAGAAATTTATACTTTTGTTTACATTTTACAACATTTACACCAAAAATCACATTTCGCACCATTGGATTTTCCTGTACTTTTTTTCCATACACGGCAGATATTAGACAATAAAATTATGCCAAAATCATTTCTGTGCATTTTTTCCTTTATTTGCATTTTCAACAGCAAGGCCCCTGGACTCAACTTAAAGGGCCAGCCATTCTGAGCAAATTTAATTCCCGTTTCCTATCCTTTAATACCAGGCAGGTAGGTGCACGGTTAATTATTTAACGGACACCAGAATCGAACCTTCGACCCCCTGCTCTGAAGACGAATGCCTTAACCACTCGGCCACGGGAAATTTAAAGCTACAACACATGTATATAAGAATACTGAACATACCAAGAATGCACGTCGGTGCCTCTCCAGACCAAGTTGAATTTTCCTGACATACTCTGGAATATATTCCATACAATGTGCTACCTGCTTCACATGTATAAGTAGCTATACTGTTGTAGGAGTTGTCATTAGAAGTGACTATGTTACCATTAGATATTTCGTTCAATGCTTTGCAATCTGAAACAAACAATTGTTTATTGTTGTTGCACCTAACTTTGACATCCAACACATAATGTAAATTCTGCATAAAATTGTTCGTGTTTTAAAAAAATTCAAATATCATCATGGAAATTACAGAAAATTATATGTAAATACAGAGGCTAATCGAACACATGGCCATCTAAACTCAAACAAAATAAACTTGGCAACAATGCAAACATACACATACAAAGTACAAACAATACAAAATATTCCTACAAAAACTAAAACTTCATTAACACTTTTACTACAACATGCATTCATTTACAATTAAATACTTAAAGTACAATATACAATATACCTCGGACACAGTCTGGTAGTGCATGGTCCCATTCCCCGGTATCCAAGCATGTAGTCACTGATGAATCAGTGAGTGTGTAGCGATCATTACAAACAATGCTGGCAACAATTCCATTGTAAGCTGGGTACTGTACAGTTACCTCTCCATGTAAAACTCTTTCCAATTCATCACATACTGTGTAAAGTATTGACTTTAAATAACATGACAATGTATTGGTGCAATACTGTAAAAGTCGTTACTTTTGCGGGCTCTAGAGAGGCCACAACTTCATATACAGGGTCCATTCTTTAACATTCTTATCTTAACTATTTTCTTATCTTAAATTTTCGATTTAAGAAGATTTTCAAGAATTTCATAAACCGTTGCAGAAAGTGTTTCTTAATTTCATTTCTTCAGATTTTCTTAAGAATCGAAAATATCACAGTCACACAAATCGTCTAGCATTTCAGCTCTCGAAAAAAAGAACGCTCGCGTTAAGAAAGTTGTAAGGTCATCTTAAAGTTTACGCAAACAATTAAGAAATTCCTAATTAAGAAAAGTTTACTGATACGCTTTTCTTAGCAAAGAACTTCTTAAGAACTTTCTTAAGCTATGAAGTTATTTAAGAAGGTTAATGAAACGGGTCCCAGATCTGTATTTATAAAAAGTTTTTAAAAAATGGTTCAAATACTATACACTTGACATGCGACTCAATGGGACGGTCGGGCAGACAAGAGTAAATTAAAGTGGCCCAATATTAGTATGGGGACACATACAGATTTAAAACTTGGAACACGCACATGGCAATAACCTGTATCTTAAAGCATAAATATTAACTGGCTGAGTTACCATTTATTTCAGCAGAATAATGTCTTAGCTATTAGGTGTTATTCATATATTTTGGCTAAAGTAACAAGTTCACTTGTTTGTTAGATAATCATAATCGTTTTTTAATAATATTTGTTCACTATTAATAAAATTTTATCAGGTCAGGAATATTCTTTTATATATAATAGAAGGAAATAAGTTTGGCCAGATTCATACAGCATCAGGTATGTCGATGTTTCTATATTAACTCTCTTCAACAATGCATGTGTATGGCTACAACACTTTGATTCAGGTATTTGATGAGTTTTGTCATTAAAAGAACGAGAAAAAAATATTTTAGTATGTTCAGTTTTGAATAAATAATGCTGCAATTACTATATAAGGTAAATATGTCATACGATTATACTGTCAGACAGAAAAAACATATTTTACCGCTTAATGAACGCAATACTTTACTGCCTTATGTGTAATTTACTATCAATACACTAAAGCTCAACTTTCTTCTATTTATGACAGTTTTTATATCACACAAATTTAACGTCTGATATAATTAAAACATGGGTCAACTCATTATTGCTAAAGTTGCAGACAGTTTTCACATTGATAATTCAAGCATATATGAACATTTATCAACTCACAGATCAAACAAATTGGAAACTCATTGCTCCATGTTTGTTCTTCAGTGCAAGTCAGAACGGGATCACCAACTAAATAGTATCCTTCGAGGCAAGCAAAGTTTACTACAGAACCCATACTGTTCCCAGTGGAGTTGTAAGTCCCATTTGCTGGACTTTCAATGGTGTTGCATTCTACAAAAAGAAAAGTTTGATGTTAATTTATATCAAGCTAGAATTTACATTTCCATATAACATAATTCAAACAAATCATGAAAATCTAAGAATATATATATATAACGTTATTGGTGATAACTATTTTCCTCATGTAAAATTTATATTCATCCGTTTGAAAAAGAACATCATGGAGACTGCTTCGTCAATGCATATATGCTATAGAAAATAGCCATATTTGCTTGTTAGCAACATTTTTGAGACTACATATTATAGCAAGGAGAAATGTACACTGTTTTTATCGTTACAGTTGTTCATCTATAACTGCAATAATTGTGTAAAATTATTGAAAAAGAAGTTAGTTATTTGAACTTTTAGTACTGTCAAATTGTACATGTAGTCCGGTAAATCAGGTTAATTGCACAACGCCTAATTTTGCAAAAGAAACACATAGATACAAAGATTGTTGAACATATCTACCTCATCAACTTTTCTAAAAGCCATACAAGTACAGTTTTTATTCTAAAAAAACAACACCAGAAACAAAGGGTGTTCACAGAAATTCTTACTTTTATAATCATTTTGAAGAGAAACTTGATAGCATGATCTAGTATACTTTTTCTCCATTCCAAAAATACTTTTGAATTGAAAACAATACTTTACAAAATTTTGCGTGCATTTACTGGATGTAAAACATCATTGAAAGTCATTCTACATGTACAAATTTACTATACAGTATATACAGTTAATCCCTGTCAGTGTGTATTGATAAAATTGTCATAACATATGTCAAGGGTGTCACCTTAAGTTTTTTGCAGTAGTGTCGACTTATTTATCTATGATACAGACAAGACCATGATACATGTTCATATTTATTATTGACTTGCCTGCAATACACTGTCCAGTTTTACCAGTAAATCCCTCCGGACATTCGCATACATTACCAGATGCACAAACAGCTAGGTGGAAGCAATCTTCATCTTTTTCACACGACACATTTAAGTCTAATTAAGGAAAGAAACAGTTATAACAATTGATAATGTTTTCATGACATTAAGTAAGGTGGCACAATATATACACGCAATAACGATACAGTGGACGGAACGTGATTCATAGTAAACTCGGCATTACAGTGAGCATAAATGCAGAGCAAAATACACTACTCACCGTATAAAAGTTTAAAATATAGCTAAGGTTCAGAATTTGACAAAAAGGTACGGCTAACATTTACGAAACTGTTTTATTTTGTATCCCCGGTCTACCGTATCGCATTCACTGCACACGGGGAACCACATTTCAAACGTAAGCCGCACCACTTTTACTAAATGCAGGGCTGATCTAGTTTCAAAGACAAAGAAGACAAATTAGTCAACAAGTAGTTTACCGTTTTCATTTAGACTATCACATCGTATCAAGTTGTGTCTAGAAATGGCCCACAATCATTTTTTATTAATTTATTTATACATTTCATGGTATTTGTATAAATAAGTACATGAAGTAGGATTTAGTATGGGCAGGTTTTTAGTAACTTGACTGTGGACAGGTAAAATTTTCTGTGATTCAAGCACTTCGAATTAATCATCAAATACAGTGTATCAAGCAAAATAGGAACTGATTAAATTTCATACAGCAGGTTCTACATGTTGTGGCTATAACTGATTCTTTTATCAATAAGGCATCAATTTATATTGCAATTAACTTGTTTTAATTGCTGTTATTTTGAATTGATGTTGAAATCTGTGAAAATCACCTTCCGTAAGTACTTTGAGTACTTTGATTAATAATTGTAAAAGTGATTTTGAGCACGAGTTACATATTTTTTATTAGAAAAGCTATTATTAGATATCGTACCAGCTTTACAAGATCCCGTAACTCGAGTTGGAGATGTATGTATATAGCCTACCGCACATGTACACACACGTGGGTTTCCATCACAGACAGTGTTTTCGTCAATACAATCATGATCCTGGTCACAAGACCAACCAATATCTGGCAAGGTAAAACGAAACATATCGTGTTTTTTTCATTTCAAAAGCTTAAACAAACGTACATTCTTTGTATAGTTAATTTTGTCAGCACCTTGTTATAGCCATGGTTATCATTTTAAGATCGCTAATGATTCGTAATGGTTACCTAGTAATATATAATACTATACATTAAGTATAGATAATGTGTTATCCTATTATGCAATATGTATAGCAATTAGACAAAAGTGTATATCCCATGTCATTTTTAAAGAACTATTGATCAGCTACCTGCTTTACATGTTGGTGCTTCAGTCCAATTCCCTGTATTCAGGCATTCGACAGTTGCATTTCCTATCATTACATGATCTATTTGACACACAAACAAATGTGAAGCGCCAACTACTGTTTTACCATCGTCAATAATGATATAACCATACTTCACAACTGCTTTCGTACCACAGTCTGTAAACATAAACGCATGTTGCATATGAGCACCGCTGTACGATTTCGAACCTCTTCTTTAAGTGGAGTTATTTCCAGAAAACGTCACATGTGACGTCACCATGTACTGACAGTAATGAAATGACATCACTTACAGAAGAGGTTGAGCATCGCATATCAAAACTGATATAGTGAAATGCAAAGAAATCAAAATCTTATACTTATGGAATGATCTTAAAGGACATATCTATAGCATGTACTGGTGATGTAGATACGTGTGAAATTCGTCTAAGCGGGAATTTGTATCACAATCATATCACGTTTTGTAGTATTCAAGACATAATACATAAATTGCCTAACAAACACCATAGCACAAACCAAAAGAAAAAACATTCTTATGTCAGTGAAATTGTTCAAGAGTAAACAATTGAGTGTTACTATATAGCATAAAATACTGATCTTGCATGCATTCTCAGTTTCTGGTGGATGTAACTGCCAAATCATTTGATAATTCTTCCGTGTATGCAAAGTTGTACAGCGGGTAGAAGAAATGAATACGCACAAATAAGTGCTTCCATCTCAGAGTGACCTAACATTATAGATATGGACCTACTACATATGGGATGTTACACATTTATTTGATATATATGTACACATTTATTTATTATGTATATAATAATGTTAGTTTGAAATTCCCTGTTAATTTAAAGCTCTAAACCTGTGAAAAGGGATGCTAGACCACAGGGGCACAACATCACATGCTGATATACATTTCTATAAAATTTGAAGACGGTGAGTCCAACGGATAACGAGATATAAACAATACAAATCAGAAAATGAATATGCTAGCTATTCAAAAACTTGATGCAATATCCTTTATTCAATTGATATCACGTCAAAACGGAAATAAATATAAACATAAAGTTTTTCATACATACAATCTCGATAGTAGTTTTGCCCTGCAAATATTTGTTGGATAGATCCATTGAAATTGTTCAAAACTGTAATTCTTTATTAAAACTTTGATGAAATATTTATATATATGTCATTGCCACTGAAAATACCACAAAAATATAATGGAAGCAACCTACCCCTTACACACAATCCACTTTCAGTAGCATACCCTTCAGTACATTCACATGTAAAACCAGCTGAACAAACGGCGTTCTCATTCTGACAATCAATATCAAATGTACACGGCTGACCTAAGTCTAATTGATACAAGAAAATATAAAATTCCATTAACCAATATATATATATCCAGGACAGTGAGAGTTTTTTGGACGACGTTACAACAATTGAAAGAAAATGGTCATTGCAAACGATCGACTGATTAGTTGTAGAGGACATGTTTAGTTACATATTAACATTACAAGCATCTCGCCTAACACACATGAACATCTACTAAATGGGTTTATTCTGCAGAACATGTACAAAAATGTGCGTAAATGCATAGATACCTGCAAGGCACACATCATTTATGTTTGTATATCCCACAGCACAGCTACATGTACCAGATGCGTTACATACTGCATTACCATCCGAACATGCTATATTTAAAGCACAGGGCATTCCAAGATCTGAAATAAATTGCAAGTCTTACTCGAGCAACGAATGTCACCAAGATACAGATGATGTTGAAAAGTAAAATAAATTGAATAATTATATTATATCAACATGGACATCCATATGTACAACATTTTACCGGCATTTCTGTCATATTCATGGCTCCCAAAATAACTCTTTAAAGATGTATCTGACACATCTGAACGCTAAATGTTTGAATTTGCTATTTCCGGTATTGTTGTTACATTGGCTAAAACATCTCTAATAAGAACCATTGCCATGTAAAACTGATGGAATCTATCTTTTCTTGCCATATTAATATAAGGCAAAACACGTACAAACACGTTAAAAAACTGGACGTTTTTTAAAATTTATAATGAACAAACATCTTTCTTCAACAAATACGGATCAATGCATTATGAGTTCATTCCATGTTAATGCATGCTTATTGTGGTTTTAACTATAGGAATTATATTTTGCATGATTGATTAGGTAAACAAATGAACAAAAATGAGCATACTATTACTTTAAACTGACTATATGTATGTATCTATTGTACTAGTACTTTGCTCCGTATCTACATTTCAATCAGTTAATTAAGAGCGTTATTATCAACACCAACAACATACATTTGTCGAGAAAAATGTGTTCCATACCGCGCATCGTTTCCGAGAGACATAATGTATTGACAACTATTATCAATTACAATTATCATGTTTGTCAAAATAAATCAGTCACTCAATTCAATCTAATTTGAAATATTCCTCGGAATAACTAAATAAACACTTTACAATCAAACAACCATATCTATGAAAATTGAAAGGTTTATCAACCCTGTGGTGAGTGGTGCGCGCGCGTCTTACAGCATTGTTAGTTTTATACGTTTAGGATGTTCATATCATTCAGAATATGAAGAAAATCGTTCAATATGTTTGTAATTCGAATAGTCAGAATTTACCAATATTTCTATTCATGTGAACCGTATTTATCAATACATTGTGAGTTGTAAACTAAATTGAAGTACAGTAAAGTACACTACAATAACCTTCGAGAACTATTATGAACCTTTGACACAGTAGTGTAATTAATCTTCAAATACAGGGTTTTAGAATGATCAGTTAAGGGCATTCAGGGAGATGAATAAAGATGCTGAACATCTATATGGAATGTGATTTATTTTTATTACATATGGAAGTCAATAATAACTAAACGAGAGTCAGTTACCCGCTTGACATGTAGGATCTGGAGTCCAGTTGCCATCACTAGTGCACGTTATCATCGCATTGCCGTCAATGGTATAGTTGCTGTCACACACGTACGTTATTTTGTCTCCCACTGAATCACCTTCATTATTAACAATAGTTGCATAAGCTACTACAGGTACTGTATTACAACCTGTGAATGAAATATGATAAATATTGTAAATTTTACCCATATGATAGCATGTGATTATTAGACGTGCAGCAAATTATTATGGCTGATTGTTATTCGATGCATATCGGAATTATGATTTGTAGCATTATCATATATGTTAATCTTTTCATCCCTTCTAGGAAACTTGCATTTTTGAAATTAATAAAATGTGCGCAAATGCATAGATACCTGCAAGGCACACATCATTTATGTTTGTATAGCCCACAGCACAACTACATGTACCAGATGCGTTACATACTGCATTACCATCCGAACATGCTGTATTTAAAGCGCAGGGCATTCCAAGATCTGAAATAAATTGCAAGTCTTACTCGAGCAACGAATGTCACCAAGATACAGATGATGTTGAAAAGTAAAATAAATTGAATAATTATATTTTATCAACATGGACATCCATATGTACAACATTTTACCGACATTTCTGTCATATTCATGGCTCCCAAAATAACTCTTTAAAGATGTATCTGACTCATCTGAACGCTAAATGTTTGAATTTGCTATTTCCGGTATTGTTGTTACATTGGCTAAAACATCTCTAATAAGAACCATTGCCATGTAAAACTGATGGAATCTATCTTTTCTTGCCATATTAATATAAGGCAAAACACGTACAAACACGTTAAAAAACTGGACGTTTTTTAAAATTTATAATGAACAAACATCTTTCTTCAACAAATACGGATCAATACATTATCAGTTCATTCCATGTTTATGCATGCTTATTGTGGTTTTAACTATAGGAATTATATTTTGCATGATTGATTAGGTAAACAAATGAACAAAAATGAGCATACTATTATTTTAAACTGACTATATGTATGTATCTATTGAACTAGTACTTTGCTCCCTATCTACATTTCAATCAGTTAATTAAGAGCGTTATTATAAACTCCAACCAAATACATTTGTCGAGAAAAATGTGCTGCATACCGCGCATCGTTTCCGAGAGACATAATGTATTGACAACTATTATCAATTACAATTATCATGTTTGTCAAAATAAATCAGTCACTCAATTCAATCTAATTTGAAATATTCCTCGGAATAACTAAATAAACACTTTACAATCAAACAACCATATCTATGAAAATTGAAAGGTTTATCAACCCTGTGGTGAGTGGTGCGCGCGCGTCTTACAGCATTGTTAGTTTTATACGTTTAGGATGTTCATATCATTCAGAATATGAAGAAAATCGTTCAATATGTTTGTAATTCGAATCTTCAGTATTTACCAATATTTCTATTCAAGTGATCCGTATTTATTGAAGTCAATAATAACTAAACGACAGTGAGTTACCCGCTCGACATGTAGGAGCTGATGTCCAGTTGCCTTCACTAGTGCACGTTATCGTCGCATTGCCGTCAAGTGTATAGTTTGCGTCACACACATATTCAACTTCGTCATTCTCAGTATTGCCAGTAGCAGAACTTATAGTCGCATAGGAAACCTGAGCTGCTGGCCCGCAATCTGTGATTCGAATATAAATATTAACCAATTTAACCAGAAATCTCGTATATTCTGGCTAAGAGCAATATTAACGTCGATATAGGAACTGATTAGACAAAATGCAACAATAAATGATGTCATTTAACACATCTCTGAAGTATGCGAGTTACAAGAGCTAGAAATGCAACTATGACACTTTATCAAAAATATGAAAGGGTTGAAACAGGGATGAAACAAAATAGGCAATAGGATCATGACGGTTTATTACTGTGCTATCTCATAGGTGAATGATAGCTTCTTTGCTCACGTTGATTAGATGAACTTAGATGGTTTTTGCATTTCAGATATGAGTTTGCTTAATATAATGAACTGATCACTTAAACATTCGAAATCTACATGTATATAGAACTAGTAATGGCGACTTCTAATGAAACAAGAAACGACTCTTTCGACGTGTTACAGGCTTTAAAAACAAGGTCGATGCTACAGCATTATCAAACGAGGATGCATACTTTCGTAGTATTTGTTTCGAATCCATTAGTCAATTGATATTACGTCAAAACGGAAGGATACATACAATTTCGATAGTAGTTTTGACATCTTGGCAATATTGTTCTGCAAATATTTGTTGGATCGATCCATTGACACTTGTGGGAAAATGTTTAAAACTGTAAGTCTTTATTAAAAAGTTGATGAAATATTGATATATTTGTCATTGCCACTGAAAATATCACAAACATATCATGGAATCAACCTACCCCTTACACACAATCCACTTTCAGTAGCATACCCTTCAGTACATTCACATGTAAAACCAGCTGAACAAACGGCGTTCTCATTGTGACAATCATTATCAATTGCACACGGCTGACCTAAGTCTAATTGATACAAGAAAATATAAAATTCCATTAACCAATATATATATATCCAGGACAGTGAGAGTTTTTTGGACGACGTTACAACAATTGAAAGAAAATGGTCATTGCAAACGATCGACTGATTAGTTGTAGAGGACATGTTTAGTTACATATTAACATTAAAAGCATCTCGCCTAACACACATGAACATCTACTTAATGGGTTTATTCTGCAGAACATGTACAAAAATGTGCGTAAATGCATAGATACCTGCAAGGCACACATCATTTATGTTTGTATAGCCCACAGCACAACTACATGTACCAGATGCGTTACATACTGCATTACCATCCGAACATGCTGTATTTAAAGCGCAGGGCATTCCAAGATCTGAAATAAATTGCAAGTCTTACTCGAGCAACGAATGTCAGCAAGATACGGATGATGTTGAAAAGTAAAATAAATTAAATAATTAAATTATATCAACATGGACATCCATATGTACAACATTTTATCGGCATTTCTGTCATATTCATGGCTCCCAAAATAACTCTTTAAAGATGTATCTGACTCATCTGAACGCTAAATGTTTGAATTTGCTATTTCCGGTATTGTTGTTACATTGGCTAAAACATCTCTAATAAGAACCATTGCCATGTAAAACTGATGGAATCTATCTTTTCTTGCCATATTAATATAAGGCAAAACACGTACAAACACGTTAAAAAACTGGACGTTTTTTAAAATTTATAATGAACAAACATCTTTCTTCAACAAATACGGATCAATGCATTATGAGTTCATTCCATGTTTATGCATGCTTATTGTGGTTTTAACTATAGGAATTATATTTTTCATGATTGATTAGGTAAACAAATGAACAAAAATGAGCATACTATTACTTTAAACTGACTATATGTATGTATCTATTGTACTAGTACTTTGCTCCCTATCTACATTTCAATCAGTTAATCAAGAGCGTTATTATAAACTCCAACCAAATACATTTGTCGAGAAAAATGTACTCCATACCGCGCATCGTTTCCGAGAGACATAATGTATTGAAAACTATTATCATTTACAATTATCATGTTTGTCAAAATAAATCAGTCACTCAATTCAATCTAATTTGAAATATTCCTCGGAATAACTAAATAAACACTTTACAATCAAACAACCATATCTATGAAAATTGAAAGGTTTATCAACCCTGTGGTTAGTGGTGCGCGCGCGTCTTACAGCATTGTTAGTTTTATACGTTTAGGATGTTCATATCATTCAGAATATGAAGAAAATCGTTCAATATGTTTGTAATTCGAATCTTCAGTATTTACCAATATTTCTATTCAAGTGATCCGTATTTATTGAAGTCAATAATAACTAAACGACAGTGAGTTACCCGCTCGACATGTAGGAGCAGAATATGAAGAAAATCGTTCAATATGTTTGTAATTCGAATATTCAGAATTTACCAATATTTCTATTCATGTGAACCGTATTGATCAATACATAGTGAGTTGTAAACTAAATTGAAGTACAGTAAAGTACACTACAATAACCTTCGAGAACTATTATGAACCTTTGACACAGTAGTGTAATTAATCTTTAAATACAGGGTTTTAGAATGATCAGTTAAGGGCATTCAGGGAGATGAATAAAGATGCTGAACATCTATATGGAATGTGTTTTATTTTTATTGAATATGGAAGTCAATAATAACTAAACGAGAGTGAGTTACCCGCTTGACATGTAGGATCTGGTGTCCAGTTGCCATCACTAGTGCACGTTATCATCGCATTGCCGTCAATGGTATAGTTGCTGTCACACACGTACGTTATTTTGTCTCCCACTGAATCACCTTCATTATTAACAATAGTTGCATAAGCTACTACAGGTACTGTATTACAACCTGTGAATGAAATATGATAAATATTGTAAATTTAACCCATATGATAGCATGTGATTATTAGACGTGCAGCAAATTATTATGGCTGATTGTTATTCGATGCATATCGGAATTATGATTTGTAGCATTATCATATATGTTAATCTTTTCATCCCTTCTAGGAAACTTGCATTTTTGAAATTAATAAAATGTGCGTAAATGCATAGATACCTGCAAGGCACACATCATTTATGTTTGTATAGCCCACAGCACAACTACATGTACCAGATGCGTTACATACTGCATTACCATCCGAACATGCTGTATTTAAAGCGCAGGGCATTCCAAGATCTGAAATAAATTGCAAGTCTTACTCGAGCAACGAATGTCACCAAGATACAGATGATGTTGAAAAGTAAAATAAATTGAATAATTATATTATATCAACATGGACATCCATATGTACAACATTTTACCGGCATTTCTGTCATATTCATGGCTCCCAAAATAACTCTTTAAAGATGTATCTGACTCATCTGAACGCTAAATGTTTGAATTTGCTATTTCCGGTATTGTTGTTACATTGGCTAAAACATCTCTAATAAGAACCATTGCCATGTAAAACTGATGGAATCTATCTTTTCTTGCCATATTAATATAAGGCAAAACACGTACAAACACGTTAAAAAACTGGACGTTTTTTAAAATTTATAATGAACAAACATCTTTCTTCAACAAATACGGATCAATGCATTATCAGTTCATTCCATGTTAATGCATGCTTATTGTGGTTTTAACTATAGGAATTATATTTTTCATGATTGATTAGGTAAACAAATTAACAAAAATGAGCATACTATTACTTTAAACTGACTATATGTATGTATCTATTGTACTAGTACTTTGCTCCCTATCTACATTTCAATCAGTTAATTAAGAGCGTTATTATAAACTCCAACCAAATACATTTGTCGAGAAAAATGTACTCCATACCGCGCATCGTTTCCGAGAGACATAATGTATTGACAACTATTATCAATTACAATTATCATGTTTGTCAAAATAAATCAGTCACTCAATTCAATCTAATTTGAAATATTCCTCGGAATAACTAAATAAACACTTTACAATCAAACAACCATATCTATGAAAATTGAAAGGTTTATCAACCCTGTGGTGAGTGGTGCGCGCGCGTCATACAACATTGTTAGTTTTATACGTTTAGGATGTTCATATCATTCAGAATATGAAGAAAATCGTTCAATGTGTTTGTAATTCGAATATTCAGTATTTACCAATATTTCTATTCAAGTGATCCGTATTTATTGAAGTCAATAATAACTTAACGACAGTGAGTTACCCGCTCGACATGTAGGAGCTGATGTCCAGTTGCCTTCACTAGTGCACGTTATCATCGCATTGCCGTCAAGTGTATAGTTTGCGTCACACACATATTCAACTTCGTCATTCTCAGTATTGCCAGTAGCAGAACTTATAGTCGCATAGGAAACCTGAGCTGCTGGCCCGCAATCTGTGATTCGAATATAAATATTAACCAATTTAACCAGAAATCTCGTATATTCTGGCTAAGAGCAATATTAACGTCGATATAGGAACTGATTAGACAAAATGCAACAATAAATGATGTCATTTAACACATCTCTGAAGTATGCGAGTTACAAGAGCTAGAAATGCAACTATGACACTTTATCAAAAATATGAAAGGGTTGAAACAGGGATGAAACAAAATAGGCAATAGGATCATGACGGTTTATTACTGTGCTATCTCATAGGTGAATGATAGCTTCTTTGCTCACGTTGATTAGATGAACTTAGATGCATTTTGCATTTCAGATATGAGTTTGCTTAATATAATGAACTGATCACTTAAACATTCGAAATATACATGTATATAGAACTAGTAATGGCGACTTCTAATGAAACAAGAAACGACACTTTCGACGGTGTTACAGGCTTTAAAAACAAGGTCGATGCTACAGCATTATCAAACGAGGATGCATACTTTCGTAGTATTTGTTTCGAATCCATTAGTCAATTGATATTACGTCAAAACGGAAGGATACATACAATTTCGATAGTAGTTTTGCCATCTTGGCAATATTGTTCTGCAAATATTTGTTGGATCGATCCATTGATACTTGTGGGAAAATGTTTAAAACTGTAAGTCTTTATTAAAAAGTTGATGAAATATTGATATATTTGTCATTGCCACTGAAAATATCTCAAACATATCATGGAATCAACCTACCCCTTACACACAATCCACTTTCAGTAGCATACCCTTCAGTACATTCACATGTAAAACCAGCTGAACAAACGGCGTTCTCATTCTGACAATCATTATCAATTGCACACGGCTGACCTAAGTCTAATTGATACAAGAAAATATAAAATTCCATTAACCAATATATATATATCCAGGACAGTGAGAGTTTTTTGGACGACGTTACAACAATTGAAAGAAAATGGTCATTGCAAACGATCGACTGATTAGTTGTAGAGGACATGTTTAGTTACATATTAACATTACAAGCATCTCGCCTAACACACATGAACATCCACTAAATGGGTTTATTCTGCAGAACATGTACAAAAATGTGCGTAAATGCATAGATACCTGCAAGGCACACCTCATTTATGTTTGTATAGCCCACAGCACAACTACATGTACCAGATGCGTTACATACTGCATTACTATCAGAACATACTGTATTTAAAGCGCAGGGCATTCCAAGATCTGAAATAAATTGCAAGTCTTACTCGAGCAACGAATGTCACCAAGATACAGATGATGTTGTAAAGTAAACTAAATTGAATAATTATATTATATCAACATGGACATCCATATGTACAACATTTTACAGGCATTTCCGTCATATTCATGGTTCCCAAAATAACTCTTTAAAGATGTATCTGACTCATCTGAACACTAAATGTTTGAATTTGCTATTTCCGGTATTGCTGTTACATTGGCTAAAACACCTCTAATAAGAACCATTGCCATGTAAAACTGATGGAATCTATCTTTTCTTGCCATATTATTATAAGGCAAAACACGTACAATAGCCTGATTGTAAAAAAAATTGGACGTTTTTTAAAATTTATAATGAACAAACATCTTTCTTCAACAAATACGGATCAATGCATTATGAGTTCATTCCATGTTTATGCATGCTTATTGTGGTTTTAACTATAGGAATTATATTTTTCATGATTGATTAGGTAAACAAATGAACAAAAATGAGCATACTATTACTTTAAACTGACTATATGTATGTATCTATTGTACTAGTACTTTGCTCCCTATCTACATTTCAATCAGTTAATTAAGAGCGTTATTATAAACTCCAACCAAATACATTTGTCGAGAAAAAATGTGCTCCATACCGCGCATCGTTTCCGAGAGACATAATGTATTGTCAACTATTATCAATTACAATTATCATGTTTGTCAAAATAAATCAGTCACTCAATTCAATCTAATTTGAAATATTCCTCGGAATAACTAAATAAACACTTTACAATCAAACAACCATATCTATGAAAATTGAAAGTTTATCAACCCTGTGGTGAGTGGTGCGCGCGCGTCTTACAGCATTGTTAGTTTTATACGTTTAGGATGTTCATATCATTCAGAATATGAAGAAAATCGTTCAATATGTTTGTAATTCGAATCTTCAGTATTTACCAATATTTCTATTCAAGTGATCCGTATTTATTGAAGTCAATAATAACTAAACGACAGTGAGTTACCCGCTCGACATGTAGGAGCTGATGTCCAGTTGCCTTCACTAGTGCACGTTATCGTCGCATTGCCGTCAAGTGTATAGTTTGCGTCACACACATATTCAACTTCGTCATTCTCAGTATTGCCAGTAGCAGAACTTATAGTCGCATATGAAACCTGAGCTGCTGGCCCGCAATCTGTGATTCGAATATAAATATTAACCAATTTAACCAGAAATCTCGTATATTCTGGCTAAGAGAAATAATGACGTCGATATAGGAACTGATTAGACAAAATGCAACAATAAATGATATCATTTAACACATCTCTGAAGTATGCGAGTTACAAGAGCTAGAAATGCAACTATGACACTTTATCAAAAATATGAAAGGGTTGAAACAGGGATGAAACAAAATAGGCAATAGGATCATGACGGTTTATTACTGTGCTATCTCATAGGTGAATGATAGCTTCTTTGCTCACGTTGATTAGATGAACTTAGATGCATTTTGCATTTCAGATATGAGTTTGCTTAATATAATGAACTGATCACTTAAACATTCGAAATATACATGTATATAGAACTAGTAATGGCGACTTCTAATGGAACAAGAAACGACACTTTCGACGGTGTTACAGGCTTTAAAAACAAGGTCGATGCTACAGCATTATCAAACGAGGATGCATACTTTCGTAGTATTTGTTTCGAATCCATTAGTCAATTGATATTACGTCAAAACGGAAGGATACATACAATTTCGATAGTAGTTTTGCCATCTTGGCAATATTGTTCTGCAAATATTTGTTGGATCGATCCATTGATACTTGTGGGAAAATGTTTAAAACTGTAAGTCTTTATTAAAAAGTTGATGAAATATTGATATATTTGTCATTGCCACTGAAAATATCACAAACATATCATGGAATCAACCTACCCCTTACACACAATCCACTTTCAGTAGCATACCCTTCAGTACATTCACATGTAAAACCAGCTGAACAAACGAAATTCTCATTCTGACAATCATTATCAATTGCACACGGCTGACCTAAGTCTAATTGATACAAGAAAATATAAAATTCCATTAACCAATATATATATATCCAGGACAGTGAGAGTTTTTTGGATGACGTTACAACAATTGAAAGAAAATGGTCATTGCAAACGATCGACTGATTAGTTGTAGAGGACATGTTTAGTTACATATTAACATTACAAGCATCTCGCCTAACACACATGAACATCTACTAAATGGGTTTATTCTGCAGAACATGTACAAAAATGTGCGTAAATGCATAGATACCTGCAAGGCACACATCATTTATGTTTGTATAGCCCACAGCACAACTACATGTACCAGATGCGATACATGCTGCATTACTATCAGAACATGCTGTATTTAAAGCGCAGGGCATTCCAAGATCTGAAATAAATTGCAAGTCTTACTCGAGCAACGAATGTCACCAAGATACAGATGATGTTGAAAAGTAAAATAAATTGAATAATTATATTATATCAACATGGACATCCATATGTACAACATTTTACCGGCATTTCTTTCATATTCATGGTTCCCAAAATAACTCTTTAAAGATGTATCTGACTCATCTGAACACTAAATGTTTGAATTTGCTATTTCCGGTATTGCTGTTACATTGGCTAAAACACCTCTAATAAGAACCATTGCCATGTAAAACTTATGGAATCTATCTTTTCTTGCCATATTATTATAAGGCAAAACACGTACAATAGCCTGATTGTAAAAAAAAACTGGACGTTTTTTAAAATTTATAATGAACAAACATCTTTCTTCAACAAATACGGATCAATGCATTATGAGTTCATTCCATGTTTATGCATGCTTATTGTGGTTTTAACTATAGGAATTATATTTTTCATGATTGATTAGGTAAACAAATGAACAAAAATGAGCATACTATTACTTTAAACTGACTATATGTATGTATCTATTGTACTAGTACTTTGCTCCCTATCTACATTTCAATCAGTTAATTAAGAGCGTTATTATAAACTCCAACCAAATACATTTGTCGAGAAAAATGTACTCCATACCGCGCATCGTTTCCGAGAGACATAATGTATTGACAACTATTATCAATTACAATTATCATGTTTGTCAAAATAAATCAGTCACTCAATTCAATCTAATTTGAAATATTCCTCGGAATAACTAAATAAACACTTTACAATCAAACAACCATATCTATGAAAATTGAAAGGTTTATCAACCCTGTGGTTAGTGGTGCGCGCGCGTCTTACAGCATTGTTAGTTTTATACGTTTAGGATGTTCATATCATTCAGAATATGAAGAAAATCGTTCAATATGTTTGTATTTCGAATATTCAGAATTTACCAATATTTCTATTCATGTGAACCGTATTTATCAATACATAGTGAGTTGTAAACTAAATTGAAGTACAGTAAAGTACACTACAATAACCTTCGAGAACTATTATGAACCTTTGACACAGTAGTGTAATTAATCTTTAAATACAGGGTTTTAGAATGATCAGTTAAGGGCATTCAGGGAGATGAATAAAGATGCTGAACATCTATATGGAATGTGTTTTATTTTTATTGAATATGGAAGTCAATAATAACTAAATATAAGTGAGTTACCCGCTTGACATGTAGGATCTGGTGTCCAGTTGCCATCACTAGTGCACGTTATCATCGCATTGCCGTCAATGGTATAGTTGCTGTCACACACGTACGTTATTTTGTCTCCCACTGAATCACCTTCATTATTAACAATAGTTGCATAAGCTACTACAGGTACTGTATTACAACCTGTGAATGAAATATGATAAATATTGTAAATTTAACCCATATGATAGCATGTGATTATTAGACGTGCAGCAAATTATTATGGCTGATTGTTATTCGATGCATATCGGAATTATGATTTGTAGCATTATCATATATGTTAATCTTTTCATCCCTTCTAGGAAACTTGCATTTTTGAAATTAATAAAATGTGCGTAAATGCATAGATACCTGCAAGGCACACATCATTTATGTTTGTATAGCCCACAGCACAACTACATGTACCAGATGCGTTACATACTGCATTACTATCAGAACATGCTGTATTTAAAGCGCAGGGCATTCCAAGATCTGAAATAAATTGCAAGTCTTACTCGAGCAACGAATGTCACCAAGATACAGATGATGTTGAAAAGTAAAATAAATTGAATAATTATATTATATCAACATGGACATCCATATGTACAACATTTTACCGGCATTTCTGTCATATTCATGGCTCCCAAAATAACTCTTTAAAGATGTATCTGACTCATCTGAACGCTAAATGTTTGAATTTGCTATTTCCGGTATTGTTGTTTCATTGGCTAAAACATCTCTAATAAGAACCATTGCCATGTAAAACTGATGGAATCTATCTTTTCTTGCCATATTAATATAAGGCAAAACACGTACAAACACGTTAAAAAAATGGACGTTTTTTAAAATTTATAATGAACAAACATCTTTCTTCAACAAATACGGATCAATGCATTATCAGTTCATTCCATGTTAATGCATGCTTATTGTGGTTTTAACTATAGGAATTATATTTTTCATGATTGATTAGGTAAACAAATGAACAAAAATGAGCATACTATTACTTTAAACTGACTATATGTATGTATCTATTGTACTAGTACTTTGCTCCCTACCTACATTTCAATCAGTTAATTAAGAGCGTTATTATAAACTCCAACCAAATACATTTGTCGAGAAAAATGTACTCCATACCGCGCATCGTTTCCGAGAGACATAATGTATTGACAACTATTATCAATTACAATTATCATGTTTGTCAAAATAAATCAGTCACTCAATTCAATCTAATTTGAAATATTCCTCGGAATAACTAAATAAACACTTTACAATCAAACAACCATATCTATGAAAATTGAAAGGTTTATCAACCCTGTGGTGAGTGGTGCGCGCGCGTCTTACAACATTGTTAGTTTTATACGTTTAGGATGTTCATATCATTCAGAATATGAAGAAAATCGTTCAATGTGTTTGTAATTCGAATATTCAGTATTTACCAATATTTCTATTCAAGTGATCCGTATTTATTGAAGTCAATAATAACTTAACGACAGTGAGTTACCCGCTCGACATGTAGGAGCTGATGTCCAGTTGCCTTCACTAGTGCACGTTATCATCGCATTGCCGTCAAGTGTATAGTTTGCGTCACACACATATTCAACTTCGTCATTCTCAGTATTGCCAGTAGCAGAACTTATAGTCGCATAGGAAACCTGAGCTGCTGGCCCGCAATCTGTGATTCGAATATAAATATTAACCAATTTAACCAGAAATCTCGTATATTCTGGCTAAGAGCAATATTAACGTCGATATAGGAACTGATTAGACAAAATGCAACAATAAATGATGTCATTTAACACATCTCTGAAGTATGCGAGTTACAAGAGCTAGAAATGCAACTATGACACTTTATCAAAAATATGAAAGGGTTGAAACAGGGATGAAACAAAATAGGCAATAGGATCATGACGGTTTATTACTGTGCTATCTCATAGGTGAATGATAGCTTCTTTGCTCACGTTGATTAGATGAACTTAGATGCATTTTGCATTTCAGATATGAGTTTGCTTAATATAATGAACTGATCACTTAAACATTCGAAATATACATGTATATAGAACTAGTAATGGCGACTTCTAATGAAACAAGAAACGACACTTTCGACGGTGTTACAGGCTTTAAAAACAAGGTCGATGCTACAGCATTATCAAACGAGGATGCATACTTTCGTAGTATTTGTTTCGAATCCATTAGTCAATTGATATTACGTCAAAACGGAAGGATACATACAATTTCGATAGTAGTTTTGCCATCTTGGCAATATTGTTCTGCAAATATTTGTTGGATCGATCCATTGATACTTGTGGGAAAATGTTTAAAACTGTAAGTCTTTATTAAAAAGTTGATGAAATATTGATATATTTGTCATTGCCACTGAAAATATCACAAACATATCATGGAATCAACCTACCCCTTACACACAATCCACTTTCAGTAGCATACCCTTCAGTACATTCACATGTAAAACCAGCTGAACAAACGGCGTTCTCATTCTGACAATCATTATCAATTGCACACGGCTGACCTAAGTCTAATTGATACAAGAAAATATAAAATTCCATTAACCAATATATATATATCCAGGACAGTGAGAGTTTTTTGGACGACGTTACAACAATTGAAAGAAAATGGTCATTTCAAACGATCGACTGATTAGTTGTAGAGGACATGTTTAGTTACATATTAACATTACAAGCATCTCGCCTAACACACATGAACATCTACTAAATGGGTTTATTCTGCAGAACATGTACAAAAATGTGCGTAAATGCATAGATACCTGCAAGGCACACATCATTTATGTTTGTATAGCCCACAGCACAACTACATGTACCAGATGCGATACATGCTGCATTACTATCAGAACATGCTGTATTTAAAGCGCAGGGCATTCCAAGATCTGAAATAAATTGCAAGTCTTACTCGAGCAACGAATGTCACCAAGATACAGATGATGTTGAAAAGTAAAATAAATTGAATAATTATATTATATCAACATGGACATCCATATGTACAACATTTTCCGGCATTTCTGTCATATTCATGGTTCCCAAAATAACTCTTTAAAGATGTATCTGACTCATCTGAACACTAAATGTTTGAATTTGCTATTTCCGGTATTGCTGTTACATTGGCTAAAACACCTCTAATAAGAACCATTGCCATGTAAAACTGATGGAATCTATCTTTTCTTGCCATATTAATATAAGGCAAAACACGTACAAACACGTTAAAAAACTGGACGTTTTTTAAAATTTATAATGAACAAACATCTTTCTTCAACAAATACGGATCAATGCATTATGAGTTCATTCCATGTTTATGCATGCTTATTGTGGTTTTAACTATAGGAATTATATTTTTCATGATTGATTAGGTAAACAAATGAACAAAAATGAGCATACTATTACTTTAAACTGACTATATGTATGTATCTATTGTACTAGTACTTTGCTCCCTATCTACATTTCAATCAGTTAATTAAGAGCGTTATTATAAACTCCAACCAAATACATTTGTCGAGAGAAAATGTGCTCCATACCGCGCATCGTTTCCGAGAGACATAATGTATTGACAACTATTATCAATTACAATTATCATGTTTGTCAAAATAAATCAGTCACTCAATTCAATCTAATTTGAAATATTCCTCGGAATAACTAAATAAACACTTTACAATCAAACAACCATATCTATGAAAATTGAAAGGTTTATCAACCCTGTGGTGAGTGGTGCGCGCGCGTCTTACAGCATTGTTAGTTTTATACGTTTAGGATGTTCATATCATTCAGAATATGAAGAAAATCGTTCAATATGTTTGTAATTCGAATCTTCAGTATTTACCAATATTTCTATTCAAGTGATCCGTATTTATTGAAGTCAATAATAACTAAACGACAGTGAGTTACCCGCTCGACATGTAGGAGCTGATGTCCAGTTGCCTTCACTAGTGCACGTTATCGTCGCATTGCCGTCAAGTGTATAGTTTGCGTCACACACATATTCAACTTCGTCATTCTCAGTATTGCCAGTAGCAGAACTTATAGTCGCATAGGAAACCTGAGCTGCTGGCCCGCAATCTGTGATTCGAATATAAATATTAACCAATTTAACCAGAAATCTCGTATATTCTGGCTAAGAGCAATATTAACGTCGATATAGGAACTGATTAGACAAAATGCAACAATAAATGATGTCATTTAACACATCTCTGAAGTATGCGAGTTACAAGAGCTAGAAATGCAACTATGACACTTTAATCAAAAATATGAAAGGGTTGAAACAGGGATGAAACAAAATAGGCAATAGGATCATGACGGTTTATTACTGTGCTATCTCATAGGTGAATGATAGCTTCTTTGCTCACGTTGATTAGATGAACTTAGATGCATTTTGCATTTCAGATATGAGTTTGCTTAATATAATGAACTGATCACTTAAACATTCGAAATATACATGTATATAGAACTAGTAATGGCGACTTCTAATGAAACAAGAAACGACACTTTCGACGGTGTTACAGGCTTTAAAAACAAGGTCGATGCTACAGCATTATCAAACGAGGATGCATACTTTCGTAGTATTTGTTTCGAATCCATTAGTCAATTGATATTACGTCAAAACGGAAGGATACATACAATTTCGATAGTAGTTTTGCCATCTTGGCAATATTGTTCTGCAAATATTTGTTGGATCGATCCATTGATACTTGTGGGAAAATGTTTAAAACTGTAAGTCTTTATTAAAAAGTTGATGAAATATTGATATATTTGTCATTGCCACTGAAAATATCACAAACATATCATGGAATCAACCTACCCCTTACACACAATCCACTTTCAGTAGCATACCCTTCAGTACATTCACATGTAAAACCAGCTGAACAAACGGCGTTCTCATTCTGACAATCATTATCAATTGCACACGGCTGACCTAAGTCTAATTGATACAAGAAAATATAAAATTCCATTAACCAATATATATATATCCAGGACAGTGAGAGTTTTTTGGATGACGTTACAACAATTGAAAGAAAATGGTCATTGCAAACGATCGACTGATTAGTTGTAGAGGACATGTTTAGTTACATATTAACATTACAAGCATCTCGCCTAACACACATGAACATCTACTAAATGGGTTTATTCTGCAGAACATGTACAAAAATGTGCGTAAATGCATAGATACCTGCAAGGCACACATCATTTATGTTTGTATAGCCCACAGCACAACTACATGTACCAGATGCGATACATGCTGCATTACTATCAGAACATGCTGTATTTAAAGCGCAGGGCATTCCAAGATCTGAAATAAATAAAAGTCTTACTCGAGCAACGAATGTCACCAAGATACAGATGATGTTGAAAAGTAAAATAAATTGAATAATTATATTATATCAACATGGACATCCATATGTACAACATTTTACCGGCATTTCTTTCATATTCATGGTTCCCAAAATAACTCTTTAAAGATGTATCTGACTCATCTGAACACTAAATGTTTGAATTTGCTATTTCCGGTATTGCTGTTACATTGGCTAAAACACCTCTAATAAGAACCATTGCCATGTAAAACTGATGGAATCTATCTTTTCTTGCCATATTATTATAAGGCAAAATACGTACAATAGCCTGATTGTAAAAAAAAACTGGACGTTTTTTAAAATTTATAATGAACAAACATCTTTCTTCAACAAATACGGATCAATGCATTATGAGTTCATTCCATGTTTATGCATGCTTATTGTGGTTTTAACTATAGGAATTATATTTTTCATGATTGATTAGGTAAACAAATGAACAAAAATGAGCATACTATTACTTTAAACTGACTATATGTATGTATCTATTGTACTAGTACTTTGCTCCCTATCTACATTTCAATCAGTTAATTAAGAGCGTTATTATAAACTCCAACCAAATACATTTGTCGAGAAAAATGTACTCCATACCGCGCATCGTTTCCGAGAGACATAATGTATTGACAACTATTATCAATTACAATTATCATGTTTGTCAAAATAAATCAGTCACTCAATTCAATCTAATTTGAAATATTCCTCGGAATAACTAAATAAACACTTTACAATCAAACAACCATATCTATGAAAATTGAAAGGTTTATCAACCCTGTGGTTAGTGGTGCGCGCGCGTCTTACAGCATTGTTAGTTTTATACGTTTAGGATGTTCATATCATTCAGAATATGAAGAAAATCGTTCAATATGTTTGTAATTCGAATATTCAGAATTTACCAATATTTCTATTCATGTGAACCGTATTGATCAATACATAGTGAGTTGTAAACTAAATTGAAGTACAGTAAAGTACACTACAATAACCTTCGAGAACTATTATGAACCTTTGACACAGTAGTGTAATTAATCTTTAAATACAGGGTTTTAGAATGATCAGTTAAGGGCATTCAGGGAGATGAATAAAGATGCTGAACATCTATATGGAATGTGTTTTATTTTTATTGAATATGGAAGTCAATAATAACTAAACGAGAGTGAGTTACCCGCTTGACATGTAGGATCTGGTGTCCAGTTGCCATCACTAGTGCACGTTATCATCGCATTGCCGTCAATGGTATAGTTGCTGTCACACACGTACGTTATTTTGTCTCCCACTGAATCACCTTCATTATTAACAATAGTTGCATAAGCTACTACAGGTACTGTATTACAACCTGTGAATGAAATATGATAAATATTGTAAATTTAACCCATATGATAGCATGTGATTATTAGACGTGCAGCAAATTATTATGGCTGATTGTTATTCGATGCATATCGGAATTATGATTTGTAGCATTATCATATATGTTAATCTTTTCATCCCTTCTAGGAAACTTGCATTTTTGAAATTAATAAAATGTGCGTAAATGCATAGATACCTGCAAGGCACACATCATTTATGTTTGTATAGCCCACAGCACAACTACATGTACCAGATGCGTTACATACTGCATTACCATCCGAACATGCTGTATTTAAAGCGCAGGGCATTCCAAGATCTGAAATAAATTGCAAGTCTTACTCGAGCAACGAATGTCACCAAGATACAGATGATGTTGAAAAGTAAAATAAATTGAATAATTATATTATATCAACATGGACATCCATATGTACAACATTTTACCGGCATTTCTGTCATATTCATGGCTCCCAAAATAACTCTTTAAAGATGTATCTGACTCATCTGAACGCTAAATGTTTGAATTTGCTATTTCCGGTATTGTTGTTACATTGGCTAAAACATCTCTAATAAGAACCATTGCCATGTAAAACTGATGGAATCTATCTTTTCTTGCCATATTAATATAAGGCAAAACACGTACAAACACGTTAAAAAACTGGACGTTTTTTAAAATTTATAATGAACAAACATCTTTCTTCAACAAATACGGATCAATGCATTATCAGTTCATTCCATGTTAATGCATGCTTATTGTGGTTTTAACTATAGGAATTATATTTTTCATGATTGATTAGGTAAACAAATGAACAAAAATGAGCATACTATTACTTTAAACTGACTATATGTATGTATCTATTGTACTAGTACTTTGCCCCCTATCTACATTTCAATCAGTTAATTAAGAGCGTTATTATAAACTCCAACCAAATACATTTGTCGAGAAAAATGTACTCCATACCGCGCATCGTTTCCGAGAGACATAATGTATTGACAACTATTATCAATTACAATTATCATGTTTGTCAAAATAAATCAGTCACTCAATTCAATCTAATTTGAAATATTCCTCGGAATAACTAAATAAACACTTTACAATCAAACAACCATATCTATGAAAATTGAAAGGTTTATCAACCCTGTGGTGAGTGGTGCGCGCGCGTCTTACAACATTGTTAGTTTTATACGTTTAGGATGTTCATATCTTTCAGAATATGAAGAAAATCGTTCAATGTGTTTGTAATTCGAATATTCAGTATTTACCAATATTTCTATTCAAGTGATCCGTATTTATTGAAGTCAATAATAACTTAACGACAGTGAGTTACCCGCTCGACATGTAGGAGCTGATGTCCAGTTGCCTTCACTAGTGCACGTTATCATCGCATTGCCGTCAAGTGTATAGTTTGCGTCACACACATATTCAACTTCGTCATTCTCAGTATTGCCAGTAGCAGAACTTATAGTCGCATAGGAAACCTGAGCTGCTGGCCCGCAATCTGTGATTCGAATATAAATATTAACCAATTTAACCAGAAATCTCGTATATTCTGGCTAAGAGCAATATTAACGTCGATATAGGAACTGATTAGACAAAATGCAACAATAAATGATATCATTTAACACATCTCTGAAGTATGCGAGTTACAAGAGCTAGAAATGCAACTATGACACTTTATCAAAAATATGAAAGGGTTGAAACAGGGATGAAACAAAATAGGCAATAGGATCATGACGGTTTATTACTGTGCTATCTCATAGGTGAATGATAGCTTCTTTGCTCACGTTGATTAGATGAACTTAGATGCATTTTGCATTTCAGATATGAGTTTGCTTAATATAATGAACTGATCACTTAAACATTCGAAATATACATGTATATAGAACTAGTAATGGCGACTTCTAATGAAACAAGAAACGACACTTTCGACGGTGTTACAGGCTTTAAAAACAAGGTCGATGCTACAGCATTATCAAACGAGGATGCATACTTTCGTAGTATTTGTTTCGAATCCATTAGTCAATTGATATTACGTCAAAACGGAAGGATACATACAATTTCGATAGTAGTTTTGCCATCTTGGCAATATTGTTCTGCAAATATTTGTTGGATCGATCCATTGATACTTGTGGGAAAATGTTTAAAACTGTAAGTCTTTATTAAAAAGTTGATGAAATATTGATATATTTGTCATTGCCACTGAAAATATCACAAACATATCATGGAATCAACCTACCCCTTACACACAATCCACTTTCAGTAGCATACCCTTCAGTACATTCACATGTAAAACCAGCTGAACAAACGGCGTTCTCATTGTGACAATCATTATCAATTGCACACGGCTGACCTAAGTCTAATTGATACAAGAAAATATAAAATTCCATTAACCAATATATATATATCCAGGACAGTGAGAGTTTTTTGGACGACGTTACAACAATTGAAAGAAAATGGTCATTGCAAACGATCGACTGATTAGTTGTAGAGGACATGTTTAGTTACATATTAACATTACAAGCATCTCGCCTAACACACATGAACATCTACTAAATGGGTTTATTCTGCAGAACATGTACAAAAATGTGCGTAAATGCATAGATACCTGCAAGGCACACATCATTTATGTTTGTATAGCCCACAGCACAGCTACATGTACCAGATGTGTTACATACTGCATTACTATCAGAACATGCTGTATTTAAAGCGCAGGGCATTCCAAGATCTGAAATAAATTTCAAGTCATACTCGAGCAACGAATGTCACCAAGATACAGATGATGTTGAAAAGTAAAATAAATTGAATAATTATATTATATCAACATGGACATCCATATGTACAACATTTTACCGGCATTTCTGTCATATTCATGGCTCCCAAAATAACTCTTTAAAGATGTATCTGACTCATCTGAACACTAAATGTTTGAATTTGCTATTTCCGGTATTGCTGTTACATTGGCTAAAACACCTCTAATAAGAACCATTGCCAAGTAAAACTGATGGAATCTATCTTTTCTTGCCATATTATTATAAGGCAAAACACGTACAATAGCCTGATTGTAAAAAAAAACTGGACGTTTTTTAAAATTTATAATGAACAAACATCTTTCTTCAACAAATACGGATCAATGCATTATGAGTTCATTCCATGTTTATGCATGCTTATTGTGGTTTTAACTATAGGAATTATATTTTTTATGATTGATTAGGTAAACAAATGAACAAAAATGAGCATACTATTACTTTAAACTGACTATATGTATGTATCTATTGTACTAGTACTTTGCTCCCTATCTACATTTCAATCAGTTAATTAAGAGCGTTATTATAAACTCCAACCAAATACATTTGTCGAGAAAAATGTACTCCATACCGCGCATCGTTTCCGAGAGACATAATGTATTGGCAACTATTATCATTTACAATTATCATGTTTGTCAAAATAAATCAGTCACTCAATTCAATCTAATTTGAAATATTCCTCGGAATAACTAAATAAACACTTTACAATCAAACAACCATATCTATGAAAATTGAAAGGTTTATCAACCCTGTGGTTAGTGGTGCGCGCGCGTCTTACAGCATTGTTAGTTTTATACGTTTAGGATGTTCATATCATTCAGAATATGAAGAAAATCGTTCAATATGTTTGTTATTCGAATATTCAGAATTTACCAATATTTCTATTCATGTGAACCGTATTTATCAATACATAGTGAGTTGTAAACTAAATTGAAGTACAGTAAAGTACACTACAATAACCTTCGAGAACTATTATGAACCTTTGACACAGTAGTGTAATTAATCTTTAAATACAGGGTTTTAGAATGATCAGTTAAGGGCATTCAGGGAGATGAATAAAGATGCTGAACATCTATATGGAATGTGTTTTATTTTTATTGAATATGGAAGTCAATAATAACTAAACGAGAGTGAGTTACCCGCTTGACATGTAGGATCTGGTGTCCAGTTGCCATCACTAGTGCACGTTATCATCGCATTGCCGTCAATGGTATAGTTGCTGTCACACACGTACGTTATTTTGTCTCCCACTGAATCACCTTCATTATTAACAATAGTTGCATAAGCTACTACAGGTACTGTATTACAACCTGTGAATGAAATATGATAAATATTGTAAATTTAACCCATATGATAGCATGTGATTATTAGACGTGCAGCAAATTATTATGGCTGATTGTTATTCGATGCATATCGGAATTATGATTTGTAGCATTATCATATATGTTAATCTTTTCATCCCTTCTAGGAAACTTGCATTTTTGAAATTAATAAAATGTGCGTAAATGCATAGATACCTGCAAGGCACACATCATTTATGTTTGTATAGCCCACAGCACAACTACATGTACCAGATGCGTTACATACTGCATTACCATCCGAACATGCTGTATTTAAAGCGCAGGGCATTCCAAGATCTGAAATAAATTGCAAGTCTTACTCGAGCAACGAATGTCACCAAGATACAGATGATGTTGAAAAGTAAAATAAATTGAATAATTATATTATATCAACATGGACATCCATATGTACAACATTTTACCGGCATTTCTGTCATATTCATGGCTCCCAAAATAACTCTTTAAAGATGTATCTGACTCATCTGAACGCTAAATGTTTGAATTTGCTATTTCCGGTATTGTTGTTACATTGGCTAAAACATCTCTAATAAGAACCATTGCCATGTAAAACTGATGGAATCTATCTTTTCTTGCCATATTATTATAAGGCAAAACAGGTACAATAGCCCGATTGTAAAAAAAAACTGGACGTTTTTTAAAATTTATAATGAACAAACATCTTTCTTCAACAAATACGGATCAATGCATTATGAGTTCATTCCATGTTAATGCATGCTTATTGTGGTTTTAACTATAGGAATTATATTTTGCATGATTGATTAGGTAAACAAATGAACAAAAATGAGCATACTATTACTTTAAACTGACTATATGTATGTATCTATTGTACCCGTATCTACATTTCAATCAGTTAATTAAGAGCGTTATTATAAACTCCAACCAAATACATTTGTCGAGAAAAATGTGCTCCATACCGCGCATCGTTTCCGAGAGAGATAATGTATTGACAACTATTATCAATTACAATTATCATGTTTGTCAAAATAAATCAGTCACTCAATTCAATCTAATTTGAAATATTCCTCGGAATAACTAAATAAACACTTTACAATCAAACAACCATATCTATGAAAATTGAAAGGTTTATCAATCCTGTGGTGAGTGGTGCGCGCGCGTCTTACAACATTGTTAGTTTTATACGTTTAGGATGTTCATATCATTCAGAATATGAAGAAAATCGTTCAATATGTTTGTAATTCGAATCTTCAGTATTTACCAATATTTCTATTCAAGTGATCCGTATTTATTGAAGTCAATAATAACTAAACGACAGTGAGTTACCCGCTCGACATGTAGGAGCTGATGTCCAGTTGCCTTCACTAGTGCACGTTATCGTCGCATTGCCGTCAAGTGTATAGTTTGCGTCACACACATATTCAACTTCGTCATTCTCAGTATTGCCAGTAGCAGAACTTATAGTCGCATATGAAACCTGAGCTGCTGGCCCGCAATCTGTGATTCGAATATAAATATTAACCAATTTAACCAGAAATCTCGTATATTCTGGCTAAGAGAAATAATGACGTCGATATAGGAACTGATTAGACAAAATGCAACAATAAATGATATCATTTAACACATCTCTGAAGTATGCGAGTTACAAGAGCTAGAAATGCAACTATGACACTTTATCAAAAATATGAAAGGGTTGAAACAGGGATGAAACAAAATAGGCAATAGGATCATGACGGTTTATTACTGTGCTATCTCATAGGTGAATGATAGCTTCTTTGCTCACGTTGATTAGATGAACTTAGATGCATTTTGCATTTCAGATATGAGTTTGCTTAATATAATGAACTGATCACTTAAACATTCGAAATATACATGTATATAGAACTAGTAATGGCGACTTCTAATGAAACAAGAAACGACACTTTCGACGGTGTTACAGGCTTTAAAAACAAGGTCGATGCTACAGCATTATCAAACGAGGATGCATACTTTCGTAGTATTTGTTTCGAATCCATTAGTCAATTGATATTACGTCAAAACGGAAGGATACATACAATTTCGATAGTAGTTTTGCCATCTTGGCAATATTGTTCTGCAAATATTTGTTGGATCGATCCATTGATACTTGTGGGAAAATGTTTAAAACTGTAAGTCTTTATTAAAAAGTTGATGAAATATTGATATATTTGTCATTGCCACTGAAATTATCACAAACATATCATGGAATCAACCTACCCCTTACACACAATCCACTTTCAGTAGCATACCCTTCAGTACATTCACATGTAAAACCAGCTGAACAAACGGCGTTCTCATTGTGACAATCATTATCAATTGCACACGGCTGACCTAAGTCTAATTGATACAAGAAAATATAAAATTCCATTAACCAATATATATATATCCAGGACAGTGAGAGTGTTTTGGACGACGTTACAACAATTGAAAGAAAATGGTCATTGCAAACGATCGACTGATTAGTTGTAGAGGACATGTTTAGTTACATATTAACATTACAAGCATTTCGCCTAACACACATGAACATCTACTAAATGGGTTTATTCTGCAGAACATGTACAAAAATGTGCGTAAATGCATAGATACCTGCAAGGCACACATCATTTATGTTTGTATAGCCCACAGCACAGCTACATGTACCAGATGCGTTACATACTGCATTACTATCAGAACATGCTGTATTTAAAGCGCAGGGCATTCCAAGATCTGAAATAAATTGCAAGTCTTACTCGAGCAACGAATGTCACCAAGATACAGATGATGTTGAAAAGTAAAATAAATTGAATAATTATATTATATCAACATGGACATCCATATGTACAACATTTTCCGGCATTTCTGTCATATTCATGGTTCCCAAAATAACTCTTTAAAGATGTATCTGACTCATCTGAACACTAAATGTTTGAATTTGCTATTTCCGGTATTGCTGTTACATTGGCTAAAACACCTCTAATAAGAACCATTGCCATGTAAAACTGATGGAATCTATCTTTTCTTGCCATATTATTATAAGGCAAAACACGTACAATAGCCTGATTGTAAAAAAAAACTGGACGTTTTTTAAAATTTATAATGAACAAACATCTTTCTTCAACAAATACGGATCAATGCATTATGAGTTCATTCCATGTTTATGCATGCTTATTGTGGTTTTAACTATAGGAACTATATTTTTCATGATTGATTAGGTAAACAAATGATCAAAAATGAGCATACTATTACTTTAAACTGACTATATGTATGTATCTATTGTACTAGTACTTTGCTCCCTATCTACATTTCAATCAGTTAATTAAGAGCGTTATTATAAACTCCAACCAAATACATTTGTCGAGAAAAATGTACTCCATACCGCGCATCGTTTCCGAGAGACATAATGTATTGACAACTATTATCAATTACAATTATCATGTTTGTCAAAATAAATCAGTCACTCAATTCAATCTAATTTGAAATATTCCTCGGAATAACTAAATAAACACTTTACAATCAAACAACCATATCTATGAAAATTGAAAGGTTTATCAACCCTGTGGTGAGTGGTGCGCGCGCGTCTTACAACATTGTTAGTTTTATACGTTTAGGATGTTCATATCATTCAGAATATGAAGAAAATCGTTCAATGTGTTTGTAATTCGAATATTCAGTATTTACCAATATTTCTATTCAAGTGATCCGTATTTATTGAAGTCAATAATAACTAAACGACAGTGAGTTACCCGCTCGACATGTAGGAGCTGATGTCCAGTTGCCTTCACTAGTGCACGTTATCATCGCATTGCCGTCAAGTTTATAGTTTGCGTCACACACATATTCAACTTCGTCATTCTCAGTATTGCCAGTAGCAGAACTTATAGTCGCATAGGAAACCTGAGCTGCTGGCCCGCAATCTGTGATTCGAATATAAATATTAACCAATTTAACCAGAAATCTCGTATATTCTGGCTAAGAGCAATATTAACGTCGATATAGGAACTGATTAGACAAAATGCAACAATAAATGATGTCATTTAACACATCTCTGAAGTATGCGAGTTACAAGAGCTAGAAATGCAACTATGACACTTTATCAAAAATATGAAAGGGTTGAAACAGGGATGAAACAAAATAGGCAATAGGATCATGACGGTTTATTACTGTGCTATCTCATAGGTGAATGATAGCTTCTTTGCTCACGTTGATTAGATGAACTTAGATGCATTTTGCATTTCAGATATGAGTTTGCTTAATATAATGAACTGATCACTTAAACATTCGAAATATACATGTATATAGAACTAGGAATGGCGACTTCTAATGAAACAAGAAACGACACTTTCGACGGTGTTACAGGCTTTAAAAACAAGGTCGATGCTACAGGATTATCAAACGAGGATGCATACTTTCGTAGTATTTGTTTCGAATCCATTAGTCAATTGATATTACGTCAAAACGGAAGGATACATACAATTTCGATAGTAGTTTTGCCATCTTGGCAATATTGTTCTGCAAATATTTGTTGGATCGATCCATTGATACTTGTGGGAAAATGTTTAAAACTGTAAGTCTTTATTAAAAAGTTGATGAAATATTGATATATTTGTCATTGCCACTGAAAATATCACAAACATATCATGGAATCAACCTACCCCTTACACACAATCCACTTTCAGTAGCATACCCTTCAGTACATTCACATGTAAAACCAGCTGAACAAACGGCGTTCTCATTGTGACAATCATTATCAATTGCACACGGCTGACCTAAGTCTAATTGATACAAGAAAATATAAAATTCCATTAACCAATATATATATATCCAGGACAGTGAGAGTTTTTTGGACGACGTTACAACAATTGAAAGAAAATGGTCATTGCAAACGATCGACTGATTAGTTGTAGAGGACATGTTTAGTTACATATTAACATTACAAGCATCTCGCCTAACACACATGAACATCTACTAAATGGGTTTATTCTGCAGAACATGTACAAAAATGTGCGTAAATGCATAGATACCTGCAAGGCACACATCATTTATGTTTGTATAGCCCACAGCACAGCTACATGTACCAGATGCGTTACATACTGCATTACTATCAGAACATGCTGTATTTAAAGCGCAGGGCATTCCAAGATCTGAAATAAATTGCAAGTCTTACTCGAGCAACGAATGTCACCAAGATACAGATGATGTTGAAAAGTAAAATAAATTGAATAATTATATTATATCAACATGGACATCCATATGTACAACATTTTACAGGCATTTCTGTCATATTCATGGTTCCCAAAATAACTCTTTAAAGATGTATCTGACTCATCTGAACACTAAATGTTTGAATTTGCTATTTCCGGTATTGCTGTTACATTGGCTAAAACATCTCTAATAAGAACCATTGCCATGTAAAACTGATGGAATCTATCTTTTCTTGCCATATTAATATAAGGCAAAATACGTACAAACACGTTAAAAAACTGGACGTTTTTTAAATTTATAATGAACAAACATCTTTCTTCAACAAATACGGATCAATGCATTATGAGTTCATTCCATGTTTATGCATGCTTATTGTGGTTTTAACTATAGGAATTATATTTTTCATGATTGGTTAGGTAAACAAATGAACAAAAATGAGCATACCATTACTTTAAACTGACTATATGTATGTATCTATTGTACTAGTACTTTGCTCCCTATCTACATTTCAATCAGTTAATTAAGAGCGTTATTATAAACTCCAACCAAATACATTTGTCGAGAAAAATGTACTCCATACCGCGCATCGTTTCCGAGAGACATAATGTTATGACAACTATTATCAATTACAATTATCATGTTTGTCAAAATAAATCAGTCACTCAATTCAATCTAATTTGAAATATTCCTCGGAATAACTAAATAAACACTTTACAATCAAACAACCATATCTATGAAAATTGAAAGGTTTATCAATCCTGTGGTGAGTGGTGCGCGCGCGTCTTACAACATTGTTAGTTTTATACGTTTAGGATGTTCATATCATTCAGAATATGAAGAAAATCGTTCAATGTGTTTGTAATTCGAATATTCAGTATTTACCAATATTTCTATTCAAGTGATCCGTATTTATTGAAGTCAATAATAACTAAACGACAGTGAGTTACCCGCTCGACATGTAGGAGCTGATGTCCAGTTGCCTTCACTAGTGCACGTTATCATCGCATTGCCGTCAAGTGTATAGTTTGCGTCACACACATATTCAACTTCGTCATTCTCAGTATTGCCAGTAGCAGAACTTATAGTCGCATAGGAAACCTGAGCTGCTGGCCCGCAATCTGTGATTCGAATATAAATATTAACCAATTTAACCAGAAATCTCGTATATTCTGGCTAAGAGCAATATTAACGTCGATATAGGAACTGATTAGACAAAATGCAACAATAAATGATGTCATTTAACACATCTCTGAAGTATGCGAGTTACAAGAGCTAGAAATGCAACTATGACACTTTATCAAAAATATGAAAGGGTTGAAACAGGGATGAAACAAAATAGGCAATAGGATCATGACGGTTTATTACTGTGCTATCTCATAGGTGAATGATAGCTTCTTTGCTCACGTTGATTAGATGAACTTAGATGCATTTTGCATTTCAGATATGAGTTTGCTTAATATAATGAACTGATCACTTAAACATTCGAAATATACATGTATATAGAACTAGGAATGGCGACTTCTAATGAAACAAGAAACGACACTTTCGACGGTGTTACAGGCTTTAAAAACAAGGTCGATGCTACAGGATTATCAAACGAGGATGCATACTTTCGTAGTATTTGTTTCGAATCCATTAGTCAATTGATATTACGTCAAAACGGAAGGATACATACAATTTCGATAGTAGTTTTGCCATCTTGGCAATATTGTTCTGCAAATATTTGTTGGATCGATCCATTGATACTTGTGGGAAAATGTTTAAAACTGTAAGTCTTTATTAAAAAGTTGATGAAATATTGATATATTTGTCATTGCCACTGAAAATATCACAAACATATCATGGAATCAACCTACCCCTTACACACAATCCACTTTCAGTAGCATACCCTTCAGTACATTCACATGTAAAACCAGCTGAACAAACGGCGTTCTCATTGTGACAATCATTATCAATTGCACACGGCTGACCTAAGTCTAATTGATACAAGAAAATATAAAATTCCATTAACCAATATATATATATCCAGGACAGTGAGAGTTTTTTGGACGACGTTACAACAATTGAAAGAAAATGGTCATTGCAAACGATCGACTGATTAGTTGTAGAGGACATGTTTAGTTACATATTAACATTACAAGCATCTCGCCTAACACACATGAACATCTACTAAATGGGTTTATTCTGCAGAACATGTACAAAAATGTGCGTAAATGCATAGATACCTGCAAGGCACACATCATTTATGTTTGTATAGCCCACAGCACAGCTACATGTACCAGATGCGTTACATACTGCATTACTATCAGAACATGCTGTATTTAAAGCGCAGGGCATTCCAAGATCTGAAATAAATTGCAAGTCTTACTCGAGCAACGAATGTCACCAAGATACAGATGATGTTGAAAAGTAAAATAAATTGAATAATTATATTATATCAACATGGACATCCATATGTACAACATTTTACAGGCATTTCTGTCATATTCATGGTTCCCAAAATAACTCTTTAAAGATGTATCTGACTCATCTGAACACTAAATGTTTGAATTTGCTATTTCCGGTATTGCTGTTACATTGGCTAAAACATCTCTAATAAGAACCATTGCCATGTAAAACTGATGGAATCTATCTTTTCTTGCCATATTAATATAAGGCAAAACACGTACAAACACGTTAAAAAACTGGACGTTTTTTAAATTTATAATGAACAAACATCTTTCTTCAACAAATACGGATCAATGCATTATGAGTTCATTCCATGTTTATGCATGCTTATTGTGGTTTTAACTATAGGAATTATATTTTTCATGATTGGTTAGGTAAACAAATGAACAAAAATGAGCATACCATTACTTTAAACTGACTATATGTATGTATCTATTGTACTAGTACTTTGCTCCCTATCTACATTTCAATCAGTTAATTAAGAGCGTTATTATAAACTCCAACCAAATACATTTGTCGAGAAAAATGTACTCCATACCGCGCATCGTTTCCGAGAGACATAATGTTATGACAACTATTATCAATTACAATTATCATGTTTGTCAAAATAAATCAGTCACTCAATTCAATCTAATTTGAAATATTCCTCGGAATAACTAAATAAACACTTTACAATCAAACAACCATATCTATGAAAATTGAAAGGTTTATCAATCCTGTGGTGAGTGGTGCGCGCGCGTCTTACAACATTGTTAGTTTTATACGTTTAGGATGTTCATATCATTCAGAATATGAAGAAAATCGTTCAATGTGTTTGTAATTCGAATATTCAGTATTTACCAATATTTCTATTCAAGTGATCCGTATTTATTGAAGTCAATAATAACTAAACGACAGTGAGTTACCCGCTCGACATGTAGGAGCTGATGTCCAGTTGCCTTCACTAGTGCACGTTATCATCGCATTGCCGTCAAGTGTATAGTTTGCGTCACACACATATTCAACTTCGTCATTCTCAGTATTGCCAGTAGCAGAACTTATAGTCGCATAGGAAACCTGAGCTGCTGGCCCGCAATCTGTGATTCGAATATAAATATTAACCAATTTAACCAGAAATCTCGTATATTCTGGCTAAGAGCAATATTAACGTCGATATAGGAACTGATTAGACAAAATGCAACAATAAATGATGTCATTTAACACATCTCTGAAGTATGCGAGTTACAAGAGCTAGAAATGCAACTATGACACTTTATCAAAAATATGAAAGGGTTGAAACAGGGATGAAACAAAATAGGCAATAGGATCATGACGGTTTATTACTGTGCTATCTCATAGGTGAATGATAGCTTCTTTGCTCACGTTGATTAGATGAACTTAGATGCATTTTGCATTTCAGATATGAGTTTGCTTAATATAATGAACTGATCACTTAAACATTCGAAATATACATGTATATAGAACTAGGAATGGCGACTTCTAATGAAACAAGAAACGACACTTTCGACGGTGTTACAGGCTTTAAAAACAAGGTCGATGCTACAGGATTATCAAACGAGGATGCATACTTTCGTAGTATTTGTTTCGAATCCATTAGTCAATTGATATTACGTCAAAACGGAAGGATACATACAATTTCGATAGTAGTTTTGCCATCTTGGCAATATTGTTCTGCAAATATTTGTTGGATCGATCCATTGATACTTGTGGGAAAATGTTTAAAACTGTAAGTCTTTATTAAAAAGTTGATGAAATATTGATATATTTGTCATTGCCACTGAAAATATCACAAACATATCATGGAATCAACCTACCCCTTACACACAATCCACTTTCAGTAGCATACCCTTCAGTACATTCACATGTAAAACCAGCTGAACAAACGGCGTTCTCATTGTGACAATCATTATCAATTGCACACGGCTGACCTAAGTCTAATTGATACAAGAAAATATAAAATTCCATTAACCAATATATATATATCCAGGACAGTGAGAGTTTTTTGGACGACGTTACAACAATTGAAAGAAAATGGTCATTGCAAACGATCGACTGATTAGTTGTAGAGGACATGTTTAGTTACATATTAACATTACAAGCATCTCGCCTAACACACATGAACATCTACTAAATGGGTTTATTCTGCAGAACATGTACAAAAATGTGCGTAAATGCATAGATACCTGCAAGGCACACATCATTTATGTTTGTATAGCCCACAGCACAGCTACATGTACCAGATGCGTTACATACTGCATTACTATCAGAACATGCTGTATTTAAAGCGCAGGGCATTCCAAGATCTGAAATAAATTGCAAGTCTTACTCGAGCAACGAATGTCACCAAGATACAGATGATGTTGAAAAGTAAAATAAATTGAATAATTATATTATATCAACATGGACATCCATATGTACAACATTTTACAGGCATTTCTGTCATATTCATGGTTCCCAAAATAACTCTTTAAAGATGTATCTGACTCATCTGAACACTAAATGTTTGAATTTGCTATTTCCGGTATTGCTGTTACATTGGCTAAAACATCTCTAATAAGAACCATTGCCATGTAAAACTGATGGAATCTATCTTTTCTTGCCATATTAATATAAGGCAAAACACGTACAAACACGTTAAAAAACTGGACGTTTTTTAAATTTATAATGAACAAACATCTTTCTTCAACAAATACGGATCAATGCATTATGAGTTCATTCCATGTTTATGCATGCTTATTGTGGTTTTAACTATAGGAATTATATTTTTCATGATTGGTTAGGTAAACAAATGAACAAAAATGAGCATACCATTACTTTAAACTGACTATATGTATGTATCTATTGTACTAGTACTTTGCTCCCTATCTACATTTCAATCAGTTAATTAAGAGCGTTATTATAAACTCCAACCAAATACATTTGTCGAGAAAAATGTACTCCATACCGCGCATCGTTTCCGAGAGACATAATGTTATGACAACTATTATCAATTACAATTATCATGTTTGTCAAAATAAATCAGTCACTCAATTCAATCTAATTTGAAATATTCCTCGGAATAACTAAATAAACACTTTACAATCAAACAACCATATCTATGAAAATTGAAAGGTTTATCAATCCTGTGGTGAGTGGTGCGCGCGCGTCTTACAACATTGTTAGTTTTATACGTTTAGAATGTTCATATCATTCAGAATATGAAGAAAATCGTTCAATGTGTTTGTAATTCGAATATTCAGTATTTACCAATATTTCTATTCAAGTGATCCGTATTTATTGAAGTCAATAATAACTAAACGACAGTGAGTTACCCGCTCGACATGTAGGAGCTGATGTCCAGTTGCCTTCACTAGTGCACGTTATCATCGCATTGCC